>ML663575.1:3398578-4002994 GCA_007570785.1 Antilocapra americana | reverse complement strand
CAAGGGGACAAAAAGGCCTTGGGGAATGAAAATATCCATTTCTGTGGTGTAGGGAAACTGCACAAAATTCAGGACTGGGCCCAGTTCTACCAATTTCTAGTGTTTGACCTCAAAGAAGGAGATGGCCTCTAGTTTCCTCTAGATGGCCTCTAATTTCCCTTCAATGAAGGTAGACATGCCACGATCCTTATGAGAACATGCCACCTCCCAGGCCTCTGCCCATCACATTTCCATCCGAGGTGGTGGATCAGAGTCTTCTCAGCTCACCTAAGGGGCCACATACATCCAGAATGAACTGGGGCTCCCTTCTCCAGACTGGAACACTACACAGTGGGTTTTATTTGGCTTCACACCTTCTAAAGAAGTGTTTGCATGACAGAGTGTTAGGAAATCATTGTACATCAGCTACCAGGTATCTCTGAAGTGAAAGGTTTTCTGGGAAATTTGTGTTTGCTATATATATGTGTGGATTCGTCCCTGGTGGCTCAGACGGTAAAGCATCTGCCTACAATGTGGGAAGCCTAGGTTCGATCCCTGGGTCAGGAAACTCTCCAAGAGAAGGAAATGGCAACCCACTCCAGTATTCTTGCCTGAAAAATCCATGGATGGAGAAGCCTGGTAGGCTACAGTCCATGGGGTCATGTGTGTGTGTGTGTGTTTAGCAAAATTTGGAATTGGTCCCTTTGCCAGAAACTTTTATTAGATGTATCTCTTTGGGATGAGCTGGTCTTTTCTCTGTCTCTCTACATAAGAGACTGTTTCTTTCTTTAAATTAAGCATCTGTTTGTTTATTTATTTATTTGTTTATTCATTTGGCCACTCTGGGTCTTACTGGCAGCATGTGGGATCTAATTCCCTAACCAGGGATTGAACCCATGTCCCCTCCCTGGGCAGGTGGATTTCACCAGACCACTGGAAAAGTCCCAGGAAGCTTTTTCTATTAATGTTTTTCTCAGAACCTATTGATCCCTTGATGTATCTCCTACCAATCCTAGCCTCTTGGCCCATGTTTAGTACTTGGAACGTGTTTGGTATCCTTTCAGTGCATAAGGCAGGATCTACTGCTCCAAGAGCAAGGCCTCTCTGACTTCTGTCTGCTTCTTAATTCTGAAGACAGCCTTGCACTGGCCTCTTATAGCTGGAGGCTGAGCCCTCTGGCAGTTCTATGTCCAGGCTACATACTTCTTGCCATTGCAGCTGGTTGAGGCAACATCAGGGGAAGGGGCTTTGTTAGGCTGGGGAGCAACTGAAGGTTCTACGTGGGCAGACTGAGGCAGGGAGGGCCCTAGAGAGGCAGGATACTCCTGGGAATTTCAACATAAAGACACCAGGAGAAGTAGACTTCCACCTTTATCTTTTTTTCCATCTGGAGGTTGAGGGTGGCAGGCACTAGAGTCCAGGTTGGGACTCATCCCTGAGGACAGATGGAGAACATCCCAGCTAGAGGTACCCACTGGGAGCCCTCCTCTAGAAGATTCACTTTTTTTTGGCTGCACTGCACAGTTTGTGGGATCTTAGTTCTCTGACCAGGGATGGGACCCCAGGTCCCCTGCAATGAAAGTTCTGAGTGCTAACTACCAAACTGCCAGGGAATTTTCCAAGAAGGTTCACAAGAAATGCTGATCAAACAAGCTCCAGAATTTGTTTATAGAATAGCCTTGAAATAGTCTAGAATGAAAAAAACATTGCCTTGTTTCTTTCTCTGAATTTCTAAAAATTAGGAGACACTGAGAGACACCCTGGAAACTCATGAACAGAATCTACTCGTAGTCCTCAGGACATGTCCAGGCTCGTCTACTTAGTTCTTTTCTGATTTCATCTGTTTTAGGAACAGATTCCTTTTCTCAATACAGTCCATCTTGGGAGTCTTGTGATGGGGAAACTGAGGCTGGAGGGCATGTAGTAATGAGCCCAGTCTCACAGAGAGTCAGCTGGGGCTTTGATCCAAGTCTAACTACGAATGCTCTTCCCCTGAAACCAGATCGTCAGGTTCAGGGGACCCTAGGATCTGGGTCCACATGCCTTATAAACAAGAGCATCTTGCTGTTGACGCTTTCACATGTTCGGCAGGAAGTGGGTGAGTTTGGTTCTGGGTCAGTAAGAATCCATCGATAACTGAATGGTGGAACCCCAAGGGGTGTGGGCATGAGATTCCCACCTTGTTTTTTTCCAGACCTGCCTGCACCAAAGACAGCTGTCCTGTTGGGAGGGTCTCTCCACCAGCTGGAGTGCACCCAGCCACTTTGGTTGGAGTTCTGAGTCTCAGTCCCAGTGGTGGAAACGGTGTTTTGTATTTGGGCACCTTGAATGGAGTGCTTGGCGGTGGTGCCCTTTGTCTGGTGGGTATGGAAATACAGTTCTAGACCAAAACTCAGCAATGACATGTTTACCCTAAGCACCCCCCACCCCACCACCCCTTGCTGCTCCATGGGAGGCTGGAGAGGGAAACCGAGGGTTTCCCTGAGGGAAACTCCTGAGCAGTGAGATCAGGGCTGTTCTAAGTTTGGATTTGTTGTCTTGGAAGAGTCTGGGCTGCTTCCTCTATTCAGCGCAGACCCTGAGATGGCCAGAGGCCAGTGAGCTCTTGCTGGCTGCGGTAGGGAGGGTAACTTTTCTACCCTTCTATCTTCTTTAGCTGGAGAAGGCAATGGCACCCCACTCCAGTACTCTTGCCTGGAAAATCCCATGGATGAAGGAGCCTGGTAGGCTGCAGTCCATGGGGTCGCTAAGAGTCAGACATGACTGAGCGACTTCACTTTCATGCATTGGAGAAGGAAATGGCAACCCAGTCCAGTGTTCTTGCCTGGAGAATCCCAGGGATGGGGGAGCCTGGTGGGCTGCTGTCTATGGGGTCGCCCAGAGTTGGACATGACTGAAGCGACTTAGCAGCAGCAGCAGCAGCTTCTTTAGCTGGTTTTGGTTATTATTACTGTTGTTGTTCAGTCTTTGTGACCCCATAGAGTGGGCATGCCATCTGTCCTCCACTATCTCCTGGAGTGAACATGCTCAAACTCATGTTCGTTGTGTCGATGATGCCATCCAACCATTTCATCCTCTGTCATCCCCTTCTCCTCTGCCCTCAATATTTCCCAGCATCAGGGTCTTGTCCAGTGAGTTTGGCTCTTCCCATCAGGTGGCCAAAGTATTGGAGCTTCAGCATCCATCCTTCCAATGAATAGTCGAGATTAATTTCCTCTAAGATTGACTGGTTTGATCTCCTTGCAGTCAAGGGGACTCTCAAGAGTCTTCTCCAGCACTATAATTTAGTTCTTTAGTTGGTCTAGTGATTAAATTAACATAAGACAGATTAACAGGAGAAAACCAAATTTCGTACGTACAGGGACCCCAAAGGCATGAAACCCAAGACAGTCAGGCACTCCTGTCTTGTGCCATCCTGAGCTAAGAAAGGGGTTGGGATCTGGACTTAAGGAGGAGAGGAGAGTTGACCAGGAGGACAGAGGAGCAGATGCTGGTAAACAGGTGTCTGCAGGGCCCAGAAGTCTTCTGTTATGAAAGGTCACGTTTGCCATGAGCTCCCTTCCTGGATCAGGCCTCTAGGGGAATTCTTCCCGGTAGTTCAGGGAAAGGAGGGTTTCCCTGAGTCCTTGGACTGAGTCTTCAACTTGAAGCGATCCACTTGCCAAAGTGGCATCTTCTGGGGTGGTATGTCCAGCTTCCCCTCCCCACCCATTTTCTGGTAAACATGAAGACAAGGGCCCTTTGTCTTCTGAGACCAGAACTGAGCATATGGATTCTGTCATCGGGGCCTGGCCGAGGAAAGGCCTGAGTCAGATGGTGGGCAATGGGGGCTCAGACAGAAGCTGTGGAGACCCTGGCCCCCACTTCTCTCCACCTGCTGAGCTCCTCCCCTTCCTGACTCACAAGGAATCAGCCTCATCCATCGTCCCTGTCATGTCCAAAGCAGACATCATGTCCACATCTGCCCAGGGTTAGGCCTGAGTGTGGCCAAGGGATGAAGCCAGGCTAGAGGGAGCCATGTGGAATGCAGAGTAAGACAGGTGACTGACTCAGAGGCGGATAAACGGTGGGTGAAGGAATTCACTGCAGCTGCAAGAGATGGGGTGGGGGGAGGGGAGTTCAATGTGGGGACTTTTGGGTAGACTTTTAAAAATATATATTATTTTTATTTTGCTTAGTTGCAGCATGCAACCTCTTACTGGCAGCATGTGGGATCTAGTTCCCTGACCAGGGGTGGAACCCAGGCAACCCGGGCCCCCTGTATTAGGAACACAAAGTCTTAGCCACTGGACCACTAGGGAAGTCCCTGTGCTAGGCTTTGACAGGTGGGTTGCAGCCAGTTACAGACACTCAAGAGCAGTTTTGACATACATGTATAGATGATTCACTTCGTTGTACAGCAGAAACTCACACAACATTGTTAAGCAATTATATGCCAATTTAAAAAAAATGAAAATAAAAGGAGATGAAGGGGGGGAACAAAGTGTGAACGTGGGCAAGGAGGGGCCGAGAAGAAGCAATAGATGCTCTTCTCAGGATGGTCTTCCCTGCTGAAACTAAGAGAAGGGTTTGTGAAGATTAATACAGGAAAAATAGTCTTCTTACATGAATTGTCTTAGCCCATCCTCCATTGTGCCCAGTTTTTCACTTATTCACATGCCATTTCACTATTCATTTACCTGATATTTTCTTTAAGTTGGCTACATGTTACATTTAAGATAAATTTAATAAGCCAGCCTGAAAAGACAAATGCTACATGACTCTGCTTATATGAGGGATTTAGAGTCATCAGATTCTTAGAGACAGAAAGTAGATGGTGGTTTCCAGGTACTAGGGGGAGGAGAAGAATGGAAATGACTGTTTAAAAGGTAGTTTCAGATTGGCAAAAGGAAAAGAGGTCTGGACGTGACTGGCTTCACAAATTTATACTTCGCAAATAAGGCAGCATTCCATCTAGGGAGGAGAAAGGCGCTCCCTTGGGCTGCAGGAAAGGAAAGGATTTTTAAGGTAGAGAGGAAATGGGAAAATGAAATTATCAGCAAAGAATTCATCGTTCTTGGCAAGGTCGCCCTCCTATGGAAAAGGAGGGGCCTATTAGACGGTACATCTTGTTGGTGTTAACCAGGAAATTTCAAGTTGGCCGCTTACAGGTCACATTCTTAAGGAAGGTTGAAACCATACTTAGGTTGGTTAGGAAGTGTTGGTGGGCTTAGCACAAGTGACTCCATTTGGGGCCTGTCATTTCTTTTTTAACTGTAGCGATTGTTGTGCAACAATATGCATATGTATTCAACACCACTTAAAAATGGTTAGGATAGTATGTTTTATTTGTATTTTTCCACAATAAAAAATGGGGGGGAAAGTCAATTAATATCTCCACCATAAAGGGGAATTACATTAAATCCATATAGCTATTAAATGCTGGACATTAAAATAAAAACCATGCTTCCATATACTATCTTAGTATATCCAGCACTCTCTGGGAATTACTGTCAATTTTTAGTAAACCACTGAAAAGTTATAAAATATGAAAAGTAATCTATTCTGTCCTACCAGGTGGGGTTTGGTTTTGTTTTTGAGTTCTTTGCTTTGTAGCCAGACTCAGCTCAGGGAAAGAGGCAAGGAGACGAATCTTAAGTCATAATTAAGTCCTCAGCAAAAGCAACTTGAAACCCGGGGCTCTGCTCTTGTTGTTTTTGTTTGTTTATTTGTCTTTATTTTGTTTTATTGACATTAGCATCTTATTGATAATTATCAGCCCCATCCATTTCTCTTGATTCATTCTTTGTCTGTGTAATAGGCCTTTACGGTGTAAACAAAGACAAACTCTTAGTTTTCTTAAGGGTCTGGAAGGCCAGCCCTTAGGTTGCAGGAAGAACTCTGAGTCTTCCCTGAGAGTTGATTTATATTTGCTGGAAATCCAGGGAGGGCCTGGAAGGTAAAACCTGGGTGGAGCCTGCCTCTTACCCCTTCAGATCCTAAATCCAGGGCCCTTGTGAGTTACTCAGTCCTACAGCCCATTACCGGGATTGGCCAGGAAGGAGCAGGCACAGTGGGCAGACTCCCCTTTGAAGAAGAGAACTACCTACCTGATAGAGGAGACCAAAGGTGATGTGTAGGGCCAGGGAGCTGGGATGTAGTGAAGAAAAGGGACAAAGGCCAAAAGCCAAGGTACATTTTAAGGAGTTGCAATAACCCTTCCTTCAAATGCCTGCAGACTCAGTCATCTCAATGTCCTCAGATGACTCAACTCACAGAGTTCTTTGGGTAGAGGCAAGACAAAAAACCTGGTTAAAATGTAAGGATGAGTTTTCTGTGAATGGAATCACAAAGGTACCAGATTCCAAGGCAGATGCAAAGATGCCTGTTCCTCCTCCACGCAAACACCCAGAAGGGAGCCGTAGAATCTGGTTTGGGACTCCACCTTATATATACCATTATATAGATGTAATTCTTCAGGGCGCTTGCCATTCATTCTAAGAGAGGTTTTCTAAAGTCATTAATGAACTGAACCAATCTCTTTTTCCTTTGAACTATGATCTAACACTCTGCTCTAGAAAGGAACAGTCTTAGCACATTTAAATGATGTAGTTGAAATAGCGTTTGCCCTTGAACAGTAATCAAGTACAGCTTATCATAGATGATGATATAAATTATCCATTTAAAAAGTATAATTGTTTGGCCTAATGACTTTTTTTAATGGAAAGGAAATTTTAATATTTTATTTATTTATTTATTTATCTGGCTGCATCGGGTCTCTTAGTTGTAGCATTCAGTTGATCTTAGTTGTGGCATGTGGGATCTTTAGTCACAGTTCGTGGGATCTAGTTCCCCAACCAGGGATCGAACCCTGGCCCACTGCTTTGGGAGCACAGAATCTTAGCGACTGGACCATGAGGGAAGACCCTTAATGATGTGTTTCTAATACACATAGGATAGATCTGGAGAACTTTCTGTTTGCTGTTTATACTTTTGTCTCCATGTCCTGACTGAGGACAAAGCCCTTTGGACCACTGAACTCAGTTCTGAGACTCATTTTGCCAAACAGACTTGTGTGTCCTTGTTGAACGAAACAGTTTGGCATTTGCTTGTATCTAGTTTCTTTAAACTGCATTTTTGCTATTCAACAACTGAATTAAGATTCATATACAAAGAACATTGCCAACTGTATCGCTGCACTGAAACAACTTCACATCAAAGTTTCATGTCTATTATGTATTGCTTTCTTTTTAAAATAAAAAAGATTTCTTTATTTTTGGTTATGCTTGGTTCTCATTGCTCTCTCTGGTTGCGGTGAGCCGGGGCTACTTTTGTTGCTGTGCTTGGGCTCTCATCGTGGTGGCTTCTGTTGAGAAGCACAGGCTCCAGGTACTCGGACTTCAGTAGTTGTGGCCCACGGGCTTAGTTGCTCTGCGGCGTGTGGGATCTTCTTAGACCAGGGATTGAACCTGTGCCCCCTGCACTGGCAGGTGGGTTCTTAACCCCTGGACCACCAGGGAAGCCCCTGTGTATTAATATTGCTTTCTTATTTGCCTGTCATTAATTTGAAGCAAGGCTGAAGTGTAAAGGAATGTGTTGTTTCGGATAGGAGCTTGGGAGGGAGTGATGTATTGGAAAGGAAAGGGAGCCTTACTGAACACACTTGGTCTAGACCCTGGACCTTAGTTGCTGCCTGGATGGATTGTGCCGTACTCTGGGATTCTGGATGAGGATCAGAAGGCATCCTTTGGGAACACTGGTGCCAGGGCATGGTTCCTCTGAGGTGAGCCTGATTCTGTGACATGTGATAGAAGAAGCAGGCCTTGGTCCTGAATTAGAATGCCCTGCCTGCCGTTGCTTCTTCTTGCACCTGCCTAGGCTACCAACGCCTGGTCCCAGGAATGACAGGAGTACAGCCAAGTGGAAAGGCCACTCTTGTCCCACACTCTGAAGAGCCTGGCAGTGAATGTGACCAGAATGTTGGAGCGCCCTGTCGCCCAGAGTGGGTGTGGTCACTGGCCATCTGCTGCCGGGCCCTGAGCCGGACTGGAATGAGAGCAGACAGGGTTGAGTTTTCCAGTGTCTCTTCTCTGCCCCTAGAGGCATCTTAGGGCTGAAGGGCATTCTTTGGTTTGCCCAGGATTCTCACATGCTGGTGTGGGAATGCGGGGTTCACTGAATCCATAATTGAGCTTCATCTCCCCCCTCCCTGAAAGCAGCCTAGATATTTAGAAATACTAGTTAATAGCTGAATAAATAAATGAATCCTCTGCTCATAAAAACCCAGTGAGGGACTTCCCTGGTGGTCCAGTGGTTAAGACTTTTCCCTTCCAATGCAGAGGATATGGGAATTAAGATTCCACTGTGCCATGTAGCACAGTCAAAACAAACAAACAAACAAACAAAAAAAAACCAGTGAGGTGCTATGTATTTTCCCATCTCTAACCTAATATTTGAGAAATTTCAAGCTCCAGAAGAGTTGCAAGAAGAGTACTATTTATAACTGCTCACCAATTGTCGGGATTTCGCCTCCTTTTCCTTCCCTCTGTATTCTTCCCTTTTTTTGAGGAGGTGAGAGGTGAGGAGGGGCTAACTACTTGGTACTTAATTTCTAACATTTTCACACTTGGCCCCTGAATTTCTGAGTATGCTTCTCTTAAGAGCCAGAACATTTTCCTGTAGGATCGTAAGAAGATGATCACAGTCAGGAGTTTAAATATCAACACCGTAGTATCTCATATATATTCCTCATTCAGATATTCCAGTTCTTTCTAGCTGCATTTTATTCTGAGGCCATATGTGATTGGCTCTGTGCACTCGGTAAGATTATCACATCTGTTTAGTCTCCTTTTCTCTACGATAACTCACAGTTGCGTGTGTGTGTGTGTGTGCGCATGGGTTTAAGATTTATTTATTTATTTATGGCTGCACTGGGTCTTCGCTGCTGTGCAAGGACCTCTTCCAGATGTGGTGAGCAAGGCCTGCTCTGTCATTTCAGTGTGCAGTCTTCTTGTGGTGGTTTCTCTCGGGAAGAGCGTGGACTCTAGCACACATGGGCTTCAGTAGTTGCAGCCCAAAGGCTCAGTAGTTGTGATGCATGGGCTTAGTTGCCCTGCTGCAGGTGGGATCTTCCAGGATCAGGAATCTAACTTGTGTCCCCTGCCCTGGCAGGTGGGTTCTTTACCATGAAGCCACTAGGGAAGCCCTTTTTTGTTTTTAATCTTTTACCACGCTGACATTTTTGAAGAGTTGAGGCTAGTGGCTTTGCAGAAGTCCCTGAATGTGGGTCTTTCTGCCCATAGGGATTCAGGTTATATGTGTTTGGGGGCAGGAAGACCAGGTGATGCTATAACCTTCTCAGAACATCACATCAGAGACACCAGGTGAGGTGGTGGAGATGTCAACCCCGGTCACTCGGTCAAAGTGGCTTCTCCCTTGTCAGGGCATATTTCCTTCTTCAGAATAAGGAACACTTGGGGTGGTATTTTAAGGCTATGAATGTTCTGTTCCCTAAATCTTTCACCTACTGATGTCAGCATCCATACGTGAGCCTGCCGTTCATCAGTTCTGCACGGTGACGGAGATATTAATTGCCATTATCAGACACAGCTTAAAAAGGGAGCTGGCTGGATCTCAGGTGCCAGCCTCCCCACTGTGACCAAGTCCTGTGTCTCCTGCTCAGTGGTTTATCTTTTATAAGCCTCTCCTCCTTTGTCCTTCCTCACATCTGTCTTAGAAATCACGGTGTTGAATCTCATCGGGTTCTTTCTCGGATTGGATTCCTTAGATGCAGAGCCTGAGACAGGGCTTATAGGATGTGATGGGAGGAAACCAGACAGAGATGTGGGGTCAGCTGGGGTATAGCCTCCTCCTGATCCTGCAGGGAGCTCTGAAGTTTGATTGGCATCCACCTTGGACCTGTCCCACCTTGAAGCCAGAAAGCCTCTTCTCCACCCATGTTACCGAGTCCTAAGCCATGCATCTGCTCCCAGTGGGGGAGGGTGGCGTAGCTTCCTGGGTTGCCCAGGGAAGGAAGCAGCTGTGGGCTTTTGGCAGCCAGCACTCATAGTAACAGGGGCACGGGTGCCTGGTTGATCGAGGGGATCTTGGCGGGCAAGGTGCCAACGGCATCCACTACAGCTTCAGTATTTCCCTCATTAGTTCTTTCCTGAGGCTTGTCCCCATAAAAGCCAATCTGTCCTGTAATCATAGGCTATAAACCTCAGACGGCCGGCTGCATAAAGGCGTGAGCTTAGTCATTTGCAAAGACAAGGTCTAATTTATGGTTGCTTCTTTATGAGGCCCCATGAATCTTATTCACTGCCTTCCTGTCTGGGCTCTAGCTTTTGAAGGTGAGGTCAGTTGTCAGAATAAAGGCTTTGTAGCTGCTTAACAACCAAGGCTGCTTAACCGCACAGACTGGGCCCTTCTAAGGAAGAGGTATCAATCTATTCACTCTCAGTACACAAGTATCCAGACTGCCATGTTGGGAGAAGGAGAATTTGGTCTTGATAAAATATCTCTTGGATTCCCTGGTGGCTCAGACAGTAAAGAATCTGCCTGCAATGCAGGAGACCTGGGTTTGATCCCTGGTTCGGGAAGAACCCTTGGAGGAGGGCATGGCAATCCACTCTAGTATTCTTGCCTGGAGAATTCCATGGACTGAGAAGCCTGGTGGTCTACAGTCCACGGGGTTGCAAAGAATCGGACACTACTGAGCGACTAACACTTTCACTTTCACACTTCCAAAATATCTCCAACTTGAGATGGCAGGGCTGACATGTGTCTTTATTTGGTTTCCTAGAATTTTTTTTTTTTTCAAAATATTTCTTTATTTATTTGGCTCTGCCGGGTCTTAACTGTGGCATGTGGGAGCTAGTTCCCTGACCAGGGATCCAACCCAGGACCCCTGAATTGAGAGCATGGAGTCTTTGCCACTGGGCCACCAGGGAAACTCCCTGAAAGCTCTTTCAATGGCGTGTTACCTGTATCCTCTCAGCCCCAAACAAAACAAAAACACCAACCACCTAATTGGGTCTGAGTTCAAGTGCATATTTTGCTCTTAGACTTCAAGCCTGTGCTCCTCGAGTTCTAGAGCTGGCAGCATCAGAATTCCCCCAGAGCTTGCTAGAAGTGCAGAGTCTTGGGCCCACCGCAGACCTGCAGAATCAAAACCTCTGGGGCTGAAACCAGGAAGTGCATGTGGCTGCACACTCCCAGGGGATTGCTTCCCCAGGCTCAAGCACTGATGCAAAGCAATGATTATGAACTTGCGTGCAGGCTGGGGCCACCTGGGAAAGCCGAACCATTCTGATATCTGCATTCTGCCCCCAGAGTGTCTGATTTATTTGTTCTGGGGGTGCTGTCTAGCCATCGCAAAAATTTAAACTCCCCAGGCAGTTTTCACAGGCAGCCAAGGGTGGAAACCAGTGCTATAAAGTTGCCTTCATTACCTCGTGGGAAAGGAATGTTTACACCAGCTTCATTGTGAAGAGTTTGTTCTGAGCACTGAAGAGATTCTCTTCAAAACACCTGGAGGCCCTGGAATGGCATTTCCAGAATGAAGAACTTCCCTTTCTGGGCACAGATGGCCCCATATGGAAACTTGTAGCAGCAGTAAAGGAAAACACTCCTTACTTGAGAACAGATGAAATGTAAATGTTGAATGAAGCCCGAGATTCTTTACATCTGGAGATTCTTTAGCTCTGGAGCAGGTCTAGAGGTGGCAGGGGAGAAGGTGGGGTGCAGTCTCTGGTGGCCCATGTGCTGTCATGGGGCGGCCGGGGGGTGGGGGGGTGGGGGTGTGGTTCCTAAGTCTACATGCCCCCATGTGATCTCTTAGAGCAGAGTGGTCCACAGTGGGGTGGCATACCTCCTCTCCCCTCTCCCCTTACATTCAGACCCCATCATCTGTCTTCCTCACTGTTGAAGGCTTCCTTCAGGTCACATGTATGGGTCTCTTGGAATGCAGGCGTTTGAAGATGATGTGTACCCCACCTGAACTCAGCTGTGCAGACATGGGTGGTCAGGCCTGGTGGTCCCACTGGCTGTTCTGGGACCGCGGGGATGACCAGCATGGAGAACTCTGAATGTGGCAGAGGAAAGACACCCCAGAGCTTAGGCAGCCTTAGACCGGGACCTCCACCCTCTCTCAGCAGAGCGCCGTTCCTCGGCCTGAGCCTTCTGGTCCTCTTTTTGAAAGCTAGGATCCTGGCACGTCCTTTCAGGGCTACTGTGAGGAGCAGATGAGAGAGTATTTCTGAAGGTTTGGCCTGGATACACCCATCTTGTGTTTGTGATCTCACGTATTAACTACAAAGCTGGAGAAACACCAAACTTCTGGGATTTCCGGCTTTGTCATTTCATGGCTGTTTATTACTCTGGAGCTTGTTGAATCTCAGTTTCCTCACTTGTAAAATCAGGATTAAGTACCCAGAAACAGGGTTAGGGCTGAGGGGCAGAGGAGATGATATACATCAAAGTGATATTTTTGTATTGAGATTTCATTCACATACCATATGGTTCAGTGGTTTTCTTCAGTATGTCACAAAGTTGCACAGCCATCCGTTCATCTCATTCCAGAACACTTTTGTTGCCTGGAAAGAACCTCCAAACCCTTTAGTGGTTATGACTTACCCCAACACCTCCCCAGTCCTTGGCAATCACTAATCTTTCTGTCTCTATGTTTTTATCTAAACCAGATATTTTGCATAAGTGGGATCAGTAGGCTATTGTGCCTGGTTTCTTTCACTTAGTGTGGGATCCTCAAGGTTTCACTCCATTCCATGGGGTCTTCAAAGTCTTCCATTTTGTGGCATGGATCCATGTCTCAGTCATAAAAAGAATCAATGACCGTAATGGCTGAATAAAATTCCATTTTCTGGATATACCACATTTTATTTATCCTTTCTTTAATTGATGGAGATTTTGACTGTTTCCACTTTAAGGCAACCATGAATAATATTCATATGGTTTTATGACTAGTGCAATACCATTCCACTGTGGGGTTCTATTAGAAATAATATTAATAGTGAAAGTGCCTGGGGAAATGAAATCCAGTTCATATGGGTATAAAACAAGTGTGCCTGAGGAATGTTCTTCTGTGTGTTCAGAGCTTGCCTAGTCATGCCCTTGGCCTCATGGTTACTATATGGAATTTAGCACTTAGAGTTTCTTTTTGCTCAAAGTGAAGACATGCCCTAATAGCAGAAAACAGAGTAAACAGCATTTAGGATATTTAGAACCCTGTGAAAACTGAGTTAGAAGGGGAAATTTGAATGTGTTGAGGTGTGTTGAGGACTTGCTACAATGTTAGACATACAGAGTGATATAAAACCCGCTGTCTGCCCCTGGAAAGCTTTCAGTCTGGTGGGGAAGACATAGGAGGTAGTGATGAAGGACGGGACCCTGGGCCAGGATAGGTCCAGCCTAGGAGACCGCAGGGTGCTGTCCTCATGAGGGAGACCTCACTGCAGCCATCTGACCCCTGCCGATTCTCTCTCCTAGCATGGTGAGACACAAAGATGATCACTACTCCGAAGAAACGGACACCAAGACCTGCCCCCGGGACTCGGGCTACGACAGCCTCTCCAACAGGCTCAGCATCTTGGACCGACTCCTGCACACCCACCCCATATGGCTGCAGCTGAGCCTGAGCGAGGAGGAGGCGGCCGGAGTCCTGCAGGCTCAGCCTCCGGGGGTAAGACTCTAAGTGGGGATTTGGGGAGGCGGGCAGGGCCATCACTTCCCTAAAGAGAAAGACGGCAAGTTCCAGAGAGTTCTTCCCAGTCCCTAGGGAGCCCGGTTCCCGGTGTGTGTGTCTTGTTACAAGGCAGAGAAATTCTGGAAACTATGGAGGCAGCTCCCAAAGCAGAGTCCTTCATCTGCCCAGTGACCTTGGGACCTCAAGACTCTGAGGGATAACAGGGCACCTGGGTACTGAAGAGGGGCTGCTGGCCACGGGCCCCGGGCCTGACTTCTTGAGATGTGACATGGAGGATGAGCCTGGTTGTGGGGTCCTCAGTCTGTGGTTTTCCTTTCATTATGAGCCCAGGAGCCCTGGCCTGGGTCCAGCCATCCAATTCAGGACCCAACCTTCAAAAATTCCACATCCCTAGTCTTGTCCACCCTGGCTGCCAGTGCCATCCTCTTTCCCTTGTGTGGTCTCAGTGACAAATCAAAGCCCAGTTTGATTTCTTCAGCACTCCCCTACCCAAGGCTACACACAGGCTTCCCATGTGGCTCAGCTGGTAAAGAATCTGCCTGCAATCCAGGAAACCTGGGTTCGATCCCTGAGTTGGGAAGATCCCCTGGAGAAGGGAAAGGCTACCCATTCCAGTATTCTGGCCTGGAGAATTCCACGGACTGTACAATCCATGGAGTTGCAAAGAGTCAGACATGACTGAGCAACTTTCATTTTCACCCAAGGCTAGTCTCATCTAACTCAAGCCCTCTCCATGATGCTATAGAAGTTTCTTAGAAAATGTTATTCAGTGGTAGGTAGATATATTCTGTGCCATCTGACATGGTGGCCACTCGCCTCATGTTGCTATTTAAATTACATTAATAAAATAGAATAAAACATTTGGTTCCTCAGTGGCACTAGCCATATTTTAAGACCTCACTGTCCCCAGTGTCTGGTGGCTACCATACTGAATGGACAGTGCAAAGTACAGAACGTTTCCACCATCACAGAACGTTCTTGGGGACAGCACTTGTGTGCAATGTACACTTCTACAACAAGGGTAAATACAATACATCACAGATAAAGTAAGACTGGAAATAACACACCACAAGAGATGGAAACTAAGAAGTAGATGGAGAGGCGGGGAGAAAATTCCTTCAGTAGCTGGCTGAGGAATGTTGTAACAGCTGGACACAAAAATAAACTTTCCAGTTTCCTATCAGCCAAAGCTTGTTGGTTGTCACTTTTCGACTCACAAGTGAGTCTTTGTTCCTCATCTGACAGAAGCAGACAGGACTAAGTCCTCTGCTCAACATGTTCGGGAGGATAGGCACAGTATTGGATCATCCTTGCAGAGAATTCCTTGGCCAGCGCTCCGGGTTCTTGCCTCTGGTTTTGGTCTATATGATCAGGGCCCCTTTCTGTGAGGCCCCCACTTTTTGCAAGTTGAGTTGTCTGCTCCTGTATTTTTGCAAAAAAAAATTCTAACGAGGGAGGTTGCCATGTTGCTAGGCAACATTTCCTTTCCCTGCTCACCCCAGCACCTGGAGTCAGACACGTCCATTCCTACTGGAAACTGGGGGGCGAGCAAGTCAGGCAGGAGGTTCTCCACCTAACGGATCCCTGGGCAGGACCTGCCTACGGGATGGGGCTTAATGCAGGGTGAGGAGGGGAGAGGCCAAAGTTCACCAGGAGAAGCAAGGATCCTGAACAGAAGGAGAAGCGGGTGCATGAAAGAGAAAGGTTTGAAAGACCAACCCCAGTGGCATCTGGTCCGTAGAGTGCCACCATCCCTAATTCATCAATAGCCCTAAGACAAGGGGCGGCAAACTCTTTCTGTGAAGGGTCAGAGTGTCAAGTATTTGGGGCTTTGTGGCCATAGAGCCTCTGTCACAGCCACTCAACTCTGCCATCGTAGGGCAGCCACAGCTGTTTAAGTATGTAGACCAAGCAGCAAGGCTGTATGTCAATAAAACTTTATTTATGAAAGCAAGTGACAGGATGGGTTTGGTCTGTAGGCCATGCTTTGCCAACTGCTGACCTCAGGTTTTGCATGTTGAGGAGATAAGGCTCAGAGATTGTACCCTCCCTGAGCCTCAAGACTCAAGGAGACCCCCACCTCCCAAAGGGAGAGATACTTCTTTCCACCAACCAGCAGATGCCTCCCAGCAGTACTTTGAGGCTTTTCCTTGTCATAAGAGCATTGTGGGAACACCTGCTTCCACTTCAGGGTGACCCAGAGCCATTGACTGCCACAGCTGGCATGTTCTATGGCCACCTCTCTATGGTCGCTGGGGAAGAAGAGAGCCCTGGAGGTGACCTTCCTGTCTTCCACAGACACCCAGTTCCCATTACCCCTTCTCCCTTCATAAAAGTATCTTAGGAGCTATTGACCAGAGATGACAATTAGGTGGAAAAGTAAGATGCTGCAGAAACATAGGAGCAGATATCCAAACACAGAGGAAAGACAAATGAAGAAACAGGACGGGGTGGTCTCCTTGGAAGAGGGTGGTGAGTCACAGGAGGGAACCGCATGTACCCAGGCCACCACACCACAAACTCCAGGGAGTACCATTGCGTTTGTCATCTGGGTGGATGACGCCCCCCAGGTTTGTACAGGGCACAGCTGTACGTGGCATATCCAGCTCTACAGTAACATATGCTTGGATGGTCTCCTGAGATCAGCACAGGTTGGGCTGGTTTAAACATACATCTAAAGACACCATTTGGAACTAGAGGGAGCTGTCGTAAAGCGAAGTGAGTCAGGAGTAAAGGGACCACCAGCCTGCGTGTTGGCTGGAGTGAACCTCAGAACACACCACGCACTTCCCGTTTTCAGCTCCAGCAAATGTGGCCAAGCCAGGTCTTGCCTTATTATCCCATTTTCCAAGAGACGCTAGCCACTCAGATTTTCATGTGTAAAGTGAAAGACCTTGTGCTTTTCCACTGTTGGCAACAAATTCAGATTTCTATCTTAAATACACCCATGAGCCAGATTAGCCAATGAACTTCCAGTCTTCCACCAATGGCTGGGCCATGTTACCTGTGTCTAGAATTTAGGGTTCATCAGCCAAGACGCCTTATCAGACAAAGGCTGGAGAGTATGTATCATGAGGTGTAAAATAATCACCAAACTGAAAATGTTTCACAGATTGAGGAGGTTCTCAGTCTCTTGAAGTTTCCATCAAAGAGAAAGTGGGATCCTCCTGAGACTGATTGCCAGAGGCGGGCATCTGTGGCCTGCTGGCTCATCAGTTTCCATGGCAGCAGTGTGCCCCTGAAGCCCTGTAGTTTGGCCACGAGAGGGGTTCCATGCATGGAAGCTATGTGTGTAGGAAATGACACACCTAGGTCCCAGCCTTCTAGGTGTCTCTTAAGCTTGCATTTTTTTTCCCCTCCCCTAGATCTTCCTGGTTCGTAAATCCACCAAAATGCAGAAGAAGGTCCTCTGCCTTCGCCTGCCCTGTGAATTTGGAGTCCCACTCAAGGAATTTGCCATAAAGGAAAGCACATACAGTAAGTGGTCGTCAGGTGGTGAGGTCCCGGTGAAGTGAGGTCTTTAAGTAAGTGGAGGAGAAGAGGGCCTGCAACTTGAAGATGGACAGATGTGGGTCTGAGTCCTGGAGCTGTCACTTATCCCCTATAGATAACCTAGCACAGGAGCCTCAGTTTTCTTATCTGTATAATGGGATGGTGGTGACCTCAGAGAGCTGTTCAGTAAAACAGCCCGTGTGCAAGGTTCGCAGTCTATTGCCTGGCACATGACAGGGCCTCACAAAGGCTAGTTTCCCAGTTATGCCGGGCGTGGTCCTCAAGTTTGCTGATGGCTAAGCTGAAAGACTGGCTGCACGACAGTCTTTTTGGGGGATCTCATGCCAAAGTGTGTCTGCACAGCCCTTGAATAGCCCTAGAGGGGACTGTCCCCTCTAGGCCATCCTTGTACAGTGTTCTATAGGGGCAGCTGGTCATAGGCTGAATCCAGCTCTTTGGAGAAATGGATTGGCTGAAGTTTTGGAGGGAGAGAATCAGGAGTGTAGGTTTCTTTCTGCTGATCTGTGGTCCCTGGAAACATGAAGTCTTGGGAGGTCAAGTTTTCAAGGGAGAGGGGAACACACAATCCTGATGCCCCGTGAGCCTCCCAGCAATAATCAGAAGGTGGACCTATAGCCCCAAGGAGGAGGCGTCTCTCAGCCACAGGTGAGCGAGCCCAGGTGTGAAGGCCAGTTTGGATGCTGTCGACTGTTCAATAAGCTGATGTAAACCAGATTCTCATTATAAGCTGAGCAGCCTCAGTCCTTGTCTTTGAAGGAACCAAAGGTCCTGAGACTGATTTGGGGGCAGATATAGGCTTCCACTCAGCCTGGAGTTCAGAGTCTTGCTGAATTAAATATCTTTTAACTGGATCTGGAGGAGATGTTTCTGGCCCCAGTGGAACTTGCCAGCCTCTATGTGATCTACGACTGGCCTCAGGTCAGCTGTAGATGGGGTCCCATGATGTTTACCCCCAGGCCTCTTCCGAGGTCGCTGACGTCAGGGAAAAGCTCCCACGTGCAGAGTCATCTGAGCATTCACTAAACTTGGCTAATAATCTGCCAGTTTATTTACATTAGGAGGGAATCAAAAGGTAGATTTCAAACCCGCCCTCTGAAAGACAATGAATTAAATATTAAGTGAAAAAGGGCTATGTTGAGTTGGCTTTTTAAAGTCAGCTAGCCAAGAGGTGATAAAGCTAAGTGGTTTTTAAATCCCTTCTAACATCCACAGTTGAAAAAGCTGGCATAAAACTCAACATTCAAAAAACTTAGATCATAGCAACCAGTCCCATCACTTCATGGCAAATAGATAGAGGAAAAGTGGAAACAGTGACAGATTTTATTTTCTTGGACTCCAGAATCACTGCAGATGGTGATTGCAGCCATTAAATTTAAAGACTCTTGCTCCTTGGAAGGAAAGCCATTTCAAACTTAGACAGTGTATTAAAAAGCAGAGACATCACTTTGCTGACAAAGGTCCATCTAGTCAAAGTTATGATTTTTCCAGTAGTCTGCAGATGTGAGAGTTGGACCATAAAGAAAGTTGAGTGCCAAAGAATTGATGCTTTTAAACTGTGGTCCTGGAGAAGTCTTCTGAGAGTCCCTTGGACTTGAAAGGAGATCCAACCAATTAATCTTAAAGGAAATCAACCCAGAATATTCACTGGAAGGACTGATGCTGAAGCTGAAGCTGAAGCTCCAGTACTCTGGCCACCTGAGGCAAAGAGCTGACTCATTGGAAAAGACCCCGATGCTGGGAAAGTTTGAGGGTGAAAAGACAAGATGGTTGGATGGCATCACCAACTCAATGGACATAATTTGAGCAAACTCCAAGGGATAGTGAAGGACAGAGAAGCCTGGCGTGCTGCAGTCCATGGGGTCACAGTTGAACAACAACACCACCCACAGTTTACCGTGATAAGTCAGCTTGCAAATCCCACCCACCTACCCCTCCTACAATAAGTACAATTAGTGTTTTGTATTTTAAACTTCTCTTGTTGTTCGTCTGAGATCCCTCCCTGGCTGCATGATTTTCCTCCCTATTTTGTGAAGATCTTTATCACTTCCCTGGTTTTAAAGTAGCTGAAAGAGCTAGTCTGCCTAGTCTGAGCAAAACATTAACCTAGTCTTGCTAGGTTAATGCAAAAAAAAAAAAAATGCAAGCTTATCAACCTAGTTGATAAGACATTAACCTGCCTATAACTGGTACCACAGGCCTCCCATGATGACCCCTTCCCAGGCAGGGTCTACCTTCTTTGAGAGGAAGGGCTGGCCTTAAAAACATAGATATTTTTGGTCTAATGGCTTAGACTCCATGCTTCCAGAGCAGGGGGCCCAGGTGTGATCCCTGGTCAGGGAACTAGAACCCACATGCTGCAACTGAAAGGTCACATGCCTCAACTAAAGCTCCTGCGTGCCCACAGCTAAGACCCAGCACAGCACAGTAAATAAATATAAAAAGCAAAACCCAAACCCCATAGCTATTTCGTCATAACATCTAGACACTGTTTTGCATAATAAATACCAATTCATATCTGCAGAGAACTGCTTTCAAAGAAGTTAGTCCATTTTTTAAAAGTTGCACTACCCACTACTCTCCTTCTGGGAGACAAGGGAAGTATAAATATTGTCCATTTTACAGATGAGAAAACCGAGGCCGGAGATGTTAACCCACCCAAGTTCGTTCCCTTTTACTCCACTCACAAAATTGTGGTACATATGTGTGTGTTTCTCTTCTTGTGTCTTACAGTCAGGGTATATGTGTAGGGGTACTAAAGAAATAGTAAGTGAAATAATACAACATAAGCAAGTAATAAGCAAAATAAGTGAGGATGTGGAAGGGAGAGAAACTCATCTGAAGTTAGGGAATTGTCACAGAACTAAAGCTCTTTGGAGAATTTTTGGAAGAAGGGCTGCCAGGGTGGTGTTTCAGCCAAGACGCCGTAAGGAGTGGTTGGCAAATACATGCATTATTGAAGTCGAGCCACTCTCTCTGTTCCATCATTTGGAAGATTTACAGAATGGCACACCGCCTTGCCAGAATACTTCTTTGTTGAAAGGTTGCACCCTTAGTGGCGGTGGTGGGGTGCGGCAGGTGCTCTCGAAGTAAATCAATTTTAGCATCTTTCCTGAGGAGCTGAACCCAAGCTGGTGGATGGGAATCTGTGTTATCCTCCAGGCTTGCCTTTTGTCTTAACCACAGTAGCACATTTGTGATCCAGGAGGTCCGGGCCGGGGCGGGGTGCCTTGATGTCCCCCCAAGCCCTGTCTCCTGCTGGCCTCTCACTCCAGCCCATCTGACCCCTTGACTCCACCCAGTCTTGCATCCTGAACTTAAAAAAAAAAAAAGATAGTTGTGTAATTTGAGTCTGGGCTGCTCTGTTTACCAAGGACTGGAGCACGTGCTCTGATGAGTCAGGGGCTGGACTTGTAGGCTGCCCACCCTTCCCTGGCCGGTCTCCCACGACCATGCATCCTCCGTACAGCTGGTTCCCATCAGGCGCGCGGGAGTCGGTCAGGGAGCCCGGAGATGCTCCTGCCCTCCCAGCCAGCAACATCAAGGGCCTTTCCTTTCCCAGGATGCACTTGGGGACACTCAGCTGGTTTCCGAACTCTCTCTTTTCCAGCCTTTTCCCTGGAAGGCTCAGGAATCAGCTTTGCAGATTTATTCCGGCTCATTGCTTTCTACTGCATCAGCAGGTAAGGCTCCCTTTGTCTCCTGATGTCAAGCCACTGCTTGGTGACTGCGCTGTCACCAGCCCCGAGGTTTCTTGATTCACCCCGGGCAGGGGGCTCTGGAGGGCTTCTCAGCTATTGGATGCCCGTGGAAGGACTGGCCCCTGAGGTGAAAGGATCCCCAGGCCCCCCTGTGCTGGGCTTAAGATAAAAATAACTGCCCTGGCTCCTATAAATGTAAAATTGCACACTCACCTAGAAAGGGACCTGTGATGCAAACCTGTAATGTTTAAAGAGCCTAATATTCCTCATGGATGGAACTAAGAGTGTCACACTGGATGAAGTAAGTCAGACAGAGAAGGAGAAACATGGTACGACAACGCTTATATGTGGAATCTAAACAGAAATGCTATAAATGAACTTGCAAAATAGAAAGAGACTCACAGACTTAGAGAAGGAACCTGTGGTTGCCGGGGGGCAGGGGGAGTAGAAGGGATAGTTAGTGAGTTTAGGTAGGCCATGTACACAGTGCTATATTTAAACCGGATAGGGAACTTCTCTGGTGGTCCAATAGCTAAGACTGTGCTCCCAGCACAGGGGCCTGGGTTCAATCCCTGGCTGGGGAACAAGATCCCACATGCTGCAATAAAGACCCGGTACAGCCAAATAAATAATGTTAAAAAAAAAAAAAAGCATAAACTGGATAATCAACAAGGACCTTCTGTATAGCACAGGCAACCCTGCACAATGTTTTGTGGCAGGCTGGATGGGAGGGGAGTTTGGGTGAGAATGGTACATATGTATGTATTGCTGAGTCCCTTCCCTGTTCACCTGAAACTATCACAACATTGTTAATTGGCTTACTCCAATCCCCCCCAAAAAAAAAAACTCTCCTCTGGGACTGGAACATATAGGTTTTCAAAGCATGTGCCTTCCGTGTCCCCCTTTGCCTGGCAAAGCAATATAAACTTTTCTACTTCAAAATAAATCAAGGTCCTAATGTTTCTGAAAACTCCCCAGTGGATACAGTTCATCTAGAATTGTGGGTGCCTTCAGCCCCTAAGTCTTTCATCCCTCTCCGTCAGGCCTGCTGGGTACTCCTGTCTTTTTTGTAACTAAAAGGACTGTTTCAGTCTACATGAAGCTAAGCCCCAAACCCCAATGTTAACAAGTGTCAGGAGGGTGCAAATTGGGAAGGGCTTTATTTCTTTTCTTCTGAGCGACCCTAGTTTCTCAAATCAAGGATTCTTTCTGTGAATCAGGATCGAAACTCATTGTCTGCAGAGGCTGACTTTGCTTCCTCTCAGGTAGTCTGGCTCAGGGAGTGTCCCTGGGCTTTTCTGCGCATCTATTGCAGCTAACAGAGCCAAGATGGGCATGTGTTCCTGGGGTTTTTTTGCAAAAGATACTTCTCATCTCTGTCCCATCTGTGGATGAGAAGCCTATTTGGAATCGGGTTATTTTATGTTAATCTAATATGCGGGCTGTTTCTCAAAAACTGAGTTAGATGTTTGTTGCACCTGTTAGACTAGACCCTTGGGGGCTTGGTAGAGGAGGCACCAACCTGTCGCTCCCGATGGTCCCCAGACCAGGCCAGCCGAAGGCACAGTCAACAGCCTGATGGGGGAGGCACTTTCAGAGGGGGAAGAAACAGGGCTTCTATGCCCCTGAATGGGACTGACCGGAACCCCATGAGTACCCTGCAGGGGCCACCACCTGCCCAGGTGTGAGGGGATCTGCCCAGCTGAGTAGGGCAGCGCAGAAGCCCCCACGTCCCCAGGCATGCACACCTGCCATGGCACGAGCCCCTGAGAGTGGCTGTCAACCTGGCGTGTGGGCCAGAGGCAAGGCTGGCTGGCCTTGGCACCTCATAGTTCACGTCTTGATGAGCCTGCTGTTGTTACGAAAGATAGTCCCACCTAGGCTCTGTGACAACCTGGGTGGGGGGATGGGGTGGGAGGAGGAAAGGAGGTCCAAGGGGGAGGGGACATATGTGTCCCTATGGCTGATTCATGTTGATGTATGGCAGAGACAACACAATATTGTAAAGCAGTTATTCTTTAATTAAAACTAAATAAGTTTAAAAAAAAAAAAAAGAGAGATCGTCCCACCCAGAAAACAGGATTTGGCAGCCTGAGAAAGATATCATCTCTGCCATCAGTGGTCATAGTAGTCTGGGTACCGCTGTCCAGGGCCACTAGATGACTGGAGGGGACAGAGTACATAGAAGCCTTGGTGACCTACACACATGATGCCAAGACAGGTGCTCATAGGCAGACCTCTCTGTTGACATTTTGTGATTAAGAGCCAGTCTCCTCCTCTTTAGGAAAACTACACGTGGAGTAAAAACAAAATTACAGAATAAAACGAGTACGTATGTACTAACACTCTTGAGTGAAACATTTTTAACAAAGATGGCTTTATTTTGTCTATCATGAGAGTTTTAGAGCCGGGGTGTAGGTGAGAAGGAGGTGCCCCCTTTTGTGTGTGTATTTGAAGAGGGGCTGGGTTGTGCCCTTGGCCAGCATGGCGGGAGAGGACTCACAAACAACATCTAATTTTCTACTAGATCAAAGCCTAAAACCACCCGCGAGTGAATGACAGGTGTGGTTTCCTGCCATCTCTGTCATTAAGGAAAACCAAAACCGATCACGCGGTGTTTTAGGCTCTAGGTACTGTGCTGAGCAAAGTAAAATCTTAAAGTAAACGTAGGTTGGTTTTTGTTTGGGGCTTCCCAGGTGACTCAGTGGTAAAGAACCCACCTGAGTCAGACAATACGTGGTTTTCCTCCCAGATCGTCTAAAGAAAGTAGGTTTTCATGAAGTGGGCAAGCCATGGAAACATATTTGTATGATGCTTTGGCGTTACAAAGTTCTGGTTCTCATTAGCCTTCATTTAAGATTACCATCAGGACCATGGCCTCTCCTGGGTCAGGCAGCAGCTCTTACACAAATGCTGTGTACCCAGACACTCCACCTGCTTCATCCAGAACCGATGCACAGGGACAAGTAGAGGGAGGTGATCACAGCATCTAGGGGCAGAAGGCTCTCCTGGAAGCAGGGTGGGACCCTGGCGTGACAGCCTGGAAAGAGGAGCCTCTTGACTGACAGCTCCTAATATTTATGTGAGCCCTCGTGATGCTGTCACACACTATTCATGTTATGCTTTTTTCCTCGACCTTACTAATGTGTTATTCATTGTCAACAGCCTCAAGGGCTCCAAGATTCTCCGGTCATCCAGATGTAATCTGCTGCAGCCCAGAGTGGTGCCCAGTCTTACTGTAAACGACAAGTTGTTTGGTGTCGTTACTTTCTTCAGTGGAAATATCCAGAGCGTCTTGTGCAGACAAAACACAGACAGACACTCCAAGCGTTGCCCTCACACAGTTCACCGCAGGCATGGGTGGGAGGGGTCTTCTTGCTGTTCTTCAGACATGCCAGACACTTTCCCACCCCAGGGCCTTTGCACCTGCTGTTCCCTCTGCCTGGAATGTGAGGCCAACTCTCACACTTGAACCCTCTTTATTTTTCCCCTTTTGTGCTTTATTTTTATCCATGGGGCACATCCACTTCTCATAGAGTCTATGAATTGCGCTATTGTTCTCTGTCTGCTGGCATCCACTGGAGTGACGCCCCATGCAGGTGTGGACTTTGTTTTGTTTGAAGCACCTAGAACAGTGTCTGGCACGTTGTGGATGACCATAGATTTTGCTGGATGAATGAATGAATTCTTTCTCTGTAAGATCAATACCATCAATGAGGAAAAAACAAAAGGCCTTTCCTGAGAAGTCATTATTGTCATTGCGTATTCATTCATCTATTTATTTGAAGCACAGTCTCTCCCATCCCTATCAGGCCAGGCTGTGTGCTGAGCCCTGTTTAGATTTCACCAGTGCTGAGAGCATGACCCTAATCCTTGTGTCTAAGGGTTAGTCTCTCAGTCATGTGCAACTCTGTGACCCCATGGACTGTAGCCCGCCAGGCTCCTCTGTCCATGCGATTCTCCAGGCAAGAATACTCGAGTGGGTTGCCATTTCCTTCTTGAGGGGATCTTCCCGACCCAGGGATCGAACCCAGGTCTCCTAGCATTGCAGGCGGAGTCTTTACCATCTGATCCACCAGGGAAGCCCCGATCCTTGTGTATGAAGATGAGCAAATGTTTCTCAAGTTTGCCTTTGCCATTTCGGAGAAAGCAGGAGGTCACGAAGCAGGAGGTCACGGTGGTAACGCTATGCTCTGGCCATGGCAGGATCCTTTTGCAAGCCCAGCTCCTTCCTCTTGGGTCTGCTGGTCTGCGGTGCTGCAGTGCCTGTGTTTTCTGGCCCACACATGGCGCCAGACTGTTTAGGGGCACGGTTGTCACAGGAGGTCCTTCAGTTTTGCTTTTCGGCTCAAAGTGTGACCCAGGGGCGGGGAGCTTGGCAGAAAGGCCAAACCTCCAGCCTCCCCCAGACCTGTTGAATCAGAGCGCAGCCTCATGAGACCCCAGGGATTCAGGCACACGTCACAGTTAGACAAACACTACCTGAAGACTCAAGAGGAAGGTCTGCCTCCAGCACACAAAGGACAGTGTTTGGGCTCCAGCTGGAACCCCTCACAAGTAAAATCAATAGACATTCACTGAGAACCTACCATGGGAAAGGCAGTAGATAACACATCTCAGTTTAGGATCACACATTCTCACCCAGGGAGTCGAGGTCCAACATCCAGAGCAGGTAGCAAATTGATACCTAATGTTTTATTTGTATGATGGATCAACCATCATAGTCAGTGAGTCCAATATTAACCCTACATATGGTTTAGCTGCCCAGGAATGGAATTTAGTCTTCATGGCTGATCTGGAACCAGGAACTCAGTCTATCCTGCATATGTTAACATGGACACTCTTGTGTCCATGACGCCCCCAGTCCAGTCACCAGTCAAGACAAGTCTGGCTGGATATGATGCGATGTTGAAATAGTAGATAAGTAACAAGGACCTATTGCATAGCACAGGGCACTGTATTCACTATCTTGTAATAACTTTAATGGAAAAGAATCTAGAAAAGACTATATATGTGCATAAAACTGAATCACTTTGCTGTATATTGGAAACACTGTAAATCAATGATACTTACAAGAAAATAAAATACTTTCAGCTGAAACCTCTCTAGGATGGAAATAAAAGCAAGAGACAGAAACGAGACGTGTAATCATATGTATTCTCTCTTTTGAAAAATCAGGGATGTCCTGCCATTTACCTTGAAGTTGCCTTACGCCATTTCAACAGCCAAGACTGAGACTCAGCTTGAAGAACTTGCCCAGCTGGGACTAAGTAAGTGGGTGCCCTTGCCTGATCTCTTGTCATACATGCGTGAAGCAGAGCCAGTGGCCTGTGATACATTATTGCATCACAATGTAACCCTCACCTCCATGGCAGAACTTCAGGAGGCCCTGAGTCACACCTTTTGAGAGTCTTTTTCTAAGTCAAGCATTGAACCAGCTCTCAGAGGCAGGTGCTGGGTTTGCCTGGGGAGCGCCCACAATTCTCCCCAGCACCTCCCGTCGATGAGTTTGAGCTCCCCCAAATGTCCGGCGGGTGTCTGTCATAGGTCCTGCCTTTCTATGGCATCTTGCTGGGGAATGGCCGTGCCTGATGGACAGGGAAGTCCAGCGTGGGCACCTCCCCTGCTTGAGTTTTATTCTAGAACACACGGCGTTGACGGCACTTCTGTGCTTTGAGGGATCTGACTGCACAGGCTTCCAGGGAACATCTGTCTCAGTTCCTCTCTGTCTCACTTCCGGCCCTGGTGTTCTTGACCACATCCCTCACCCTGCCATGCATCCCTACTCTGGCCAGCCAGATGTTTGCTTCCCCTCATGTCCCCCAACCCAGCCCCGTGCTGGGCGGTGGATGGTAGCGACTCAGGACACACCACTCCCCCAGTGTCACTTCTGGGTCTTGTTGCCCTAGGGAATCTGTGTGCATTTGACTTTCACACACACACACACACACACAAAATGTTTTCCTCCTTGATGAGAAAGGGGAATTCTCTTAAGATTTCAGGGCTCCAGTCTTCAGATAGATGAACAACCAGGCCATGGTATTTGCAAGTCCCAGGATTCTTAGAACCTAAGAAACTGTGATACTTGACCCAGCAAATAAGAAATATATGCATCCTTCCTTGGGCACGTTTTCCCCTTACTCTAAAGAATTTGTTCTGAAAGGGGTGCCATTGCCAGGGGAGCCTGCAGAATTCACAGAGAAGCCTGCAGTTAAGAGTCATATTCCCCTCTGAAACCTAGATTGCCTCAGAAGTATTGCCACATGCATCCAAGGCCTGCCTGATGGGCAGCTGGGTGGCAGGACAAGGAAGCAGATTTCTGGTAAAAATACCAGGGCCACGTAAGTGTCCCTGCTGAAAAGTCATGCCATCTCTGCCACCGAGCTTTATATACCTTGGAAAGAGTTCAAAGCATTTCCTGAGTTGAAGGTCACATCATCACCTAGAGTCTAGCCGTGCTGAGGATGTATTCCAGATCTCTGTTTCCTCTGGTGACCTCCGTCCACGGGACTCCTGGGTGGGTGGTCAACCTGCTGAGTGTGCTTCATGCCAGGGCTCAAGGACTAGAGTATCTGGGGGCAGCCCTTGCACCCTGAAGAGGCTGAGGCAAAAAAATCTGTTCTGGTGGCCACTCACCAGAAATGAATTTTTTTAAAAATCGAGTGTTAATGGCTCAATCATGTCCCAGTCTCTGCAACCCCGTGGATGTGGACTGTAGCCCACCAGGCTCCTGGGCTCCTCTACCATGGAAGTCTTCAGGCAAGAATACTGGAGTGGGTAGCCTTTCCCTTCTCCTGGGGGGTCTTCCCGACCCAGGGCTCAAACCCAGGTCTCCTGCATTGCAGGCAGGTTCTTTACCGTCTGAGCCACCAGGGAAGCCCATAGATAGTCAGCATGTAATAGTTACTGTGCACTTCATTTTGTGAAGAGACATCCCTTTTTAAAACCCTGAACCTCATGTATTTGTTCATCCAACAAGTGTTTCTGGAGGGTCTGCTATATGGCAGCCACAGCAAGGGTTTAAAGATCCACAGGGACTCTCCCTCTTGCCCACTCCCCAGCTTTATAGTCTGTATGGAAACACACAGGAACTACATGTTCTATATTTGCAAAGTCTTAACAACAGTGACAGCGGGAATTTGAGGAGGGTTAAATTTCAAGCTAGAGCAGCCCTATACTGGCCACTATAAAAATATGTAAGGCCAGCCAGTGCGCACTTTTAAATTTCCTAGTGGCCACATGAAAGAGAATTGAAGGTGCAGTTAATTTTATAATTTATTTATTATGTGAAATGCTATTTCAATATATCATCCCTATTTTTTAAAATAGTAATGAAACATTTTACCTTCTTTTTTTTTTTGTTAAGTGTTTGAAATCCAGTATATATTATATCCTTACAGCACATTTCTATTCAGGCACCAAATTTTCAGCAAAAATACATGGATCAGTAGATTTCGATTCCATTAAATTTACAACTGAAGATGTAGCTTCACATACCCTAGTTCCAGACCTACTCGAGTTTCCCAGTAATGGAATTGTCCGGTTTTACATTAAATGAGTTTACATGAAATAAGATGGAAAATTGCGTCCCTCGTTGCACAAGCTGGATTTCAAGCGCTCACTGGCCACAGGTGGCTGTTGGCTCCCCTGCTGGACAGCACAGACCTAGAGGGAAGGAAGGACGCCAGAAAGCGGGCAACAGGAACCAAGGTCGGGGTGTGCATGGCAGGGACAGGGCAGGCCCAGGGCTCCTAGCCTCACCCTCTCTCCAGGTCCCCGGCGACCAGCCATTCTGGGCCCTTAGGAAGGAAACACAGTTTGAGCAAATACAGCAAGGCAAAGCTATAGAGAGAGCAACCTATTCCAGATGGAGATGACACCAGGTGTTTATCAGCACCACAGCCTCCCTCACTTTGCTTGGAAGACCAGCCGTCTGTCCAGGGACGCACAGGCAGGGTGGCTGCAGTCACAGAGATGTGCCCCACTCCAGAGTGTGCTGGGCTGCAGTGGCCACAGCCAGGAGGCTGGAAGATTTGGGAAGAGTGGGCAGCAAACCGCAAAGACAGTCGAACTTGCACTTATCCTTGGCCTGAGCCCTGCTGTTCTGTTTTTGTTTTTTTTTTTGCTGATGGGCCCTATGAGTGCATTTTTCCTCCTTTTGGGTTTTAATGCTGAATGTGTAAAACCCCAGGCAGATTGTGTAATGTCCCCAGGCCCAGCTGCTCATCCTGCCCATTAAAGGGGAACTGTGGGCCCCAGGGGACGGAGGAGGGCACCCCAGGATAAGGGGATCCATCGGAAAGGGTGCTGCCACTGGGCGGGCACACTCCCTCTTGGTGGAGCAAGTGGGGACCCCCCCCCCTCCCCTGCAGCCTTCTCCCAGCTCCCAGTGTTCCTTTTTCCTCACCTGGGGAAGGGCTGGGCCCACTGTGGGCAATGGCCAAGCCATTTCTCAAGAGCCTTGAAGCCCAAAACCTCCTGAGCCTTCCCGGGAGCCCGCAGCTGGGCCTGGCAGCATTTCCAGCCCTTCCAGTAAAGGAATGCAGTTAAAAGCAAAAAGAGAGAGAGAGAAAGGAAGGAAAACACCACACTCCAGCGTAGCACCTCCCCTCCAAAGCCATGCATTGCCAGGCAAGTGTGCTGTTTGTGATGGACCGGCCGAGTGCACTGTATTTACATTCTTGTGTTCACTGATAATGACTTTCAGATTTTTGGAGCTCTCCAGCTGACAACAAACCCCCAAACCCTCCACCTCCCCATAGGCCTCCCTCCTCCGACGGCGGCGTCGACGACGGCGTGGGTCCGGCCTCCTCGCGTCAGCTCTGCCTGATAAATGGAGTGCATTCTATAAAAACCAGGACGCCCTCGGAACTGGAGTGCAGCCAGACCAACGGGGCCCTGTGCTTTATTAATCCCCTGTTCTTCAAAGTGCACAGCCAGGACCTCGGCGGGGGCCCCCGGCGGCCCTGCACCCGGACTCCCGACGCGGATGGCACCGAGAGGCCTCGGTCCCCGCCGCCCCGGCCCCCGCCGCCCGCTATTCATAGTCAGCCCGCCGGCCCCCAGCTGGCCGGGCCCGCGGCGCCCCCGGCCGGCATGCCGGAAACCGGCGCCCTGCACCAGCCCGGGGACGCGGCGCGGCTTGGAGCGAAACCCACCCCCGTGCCTCCACCCCGGCACAAGAAGCAGGCGTCTTTCCTCGAGGCGGAGGGCGGCGCCAAGACCTTGACCGGCGGCCGGCCTCGCCAGGAGCCCGCGGCGGGCCCGGCGGGCGGCGCGGGGGGAGCGCCTGCCGCGGCGGAGACGGAGGCGGAGGCGGCCCTGGCCCCGGGGGATTGCGCAAGGGCCCGGCGCGCCGCCGCCTCGGCCTCGGCATCCCGGCCCCCGTGGCGCGCGGGCCGCCAGCGGCTGAGTGACATGAGCCTCTCCACTTCCTCCTCCGACTCGCTGGACCTGGACCGCAGCATGCCCCTCTTTGGCTACGAGGCGGACACCAACAGCAGCCTGGAAGACTACGACGGCGAGAGCGACCAGGAGACCATGGCCCCCCCCATCAAGTCCAAGAAGAAGCGGAACAGCTCCTTCGTGCTGCCCAAGCTCGTCAAGTCCCAGCTCCGCAAGATGAGCGGCGTCTTCAGCTCGTTCCTGACCCCGGAGAAGCGCATGGTGCGCCGGATCGCCGAGCTGGCCCGCGACAAGCGCACCTACTTCGGCTGCCTGGTGCAGGACTACGTGAGCTTCCTGCAGGAGAACAAGGAGTGCCACGTGTCCAGCACCGACCTCCTGCAGACGATCCGGCAGTTCATGACCCAAGTGAAGAACTACCTGTCCCAGAGCTCCGAGCTGGACCCCCCCATCGAATCGCTGATCCCCGAAGACCAGATAGGTGAGTACCACCTTGCCTTTAAAATACGTGTGTGTGTATAGAATTACTTATATGTGCTATCGAGAAAAGAAACCGGTGGAATTATTTAAAAACAAATTCACAGACTAGGAAGAAACTTACGACTATTAAAGGGAGAAGGGGAGGGAGGGATAGAGGAGGAGTTGGAGATTAAGAGATACACCCTACTGTAGGTAAAATAGGTAAGCAACAAGGACCTGCTGTATAGCACAAGGAACTATATACTTAATAGTTTGTAATAACCTATATAAGAGGAATCTGAAAAAGAATACATATGTGTGTGTATCTATATATGTGTGTATATATGTGCTCAGTCACTCAGTTGTGTCCAACTCTGTGCCACCCCACAGACTATAGCTTACCAGGCTCCTCTGTCCATGGGGTTCTTCAGGCAAGAATACTGGAATGAGTTGTCATTTCCTCCTCCAGGGTGTGTGTGTGTGTGTGTGTGTGTGTGAATCAGTTTACACCTGAAACTAATAGGACTTTGTAAATCAACTATACTTCAATAAAACATATATATTTGTAGCTTGTGTGTGTGTGCTTGTGAGTGAATCAGTTTACACTTGAAACTAATAGGACTTTGTAAATCAACTATACTTCAATAAAAAATATATATATATTTGTAGCTTGTGGCCTGGCAGGACAATGTATCCTGTGTGAGTTCTCAGAGGAGGGCAGAGGCCACAGTGTGCAGCTGAGTGAGTTGCTGCAGGGAGCAAGCACTAGCGCAGCAGAACAGGACAGCATCAAAGCCCCCAGGGACCCCCTTCTTGTCCCACTTCTTCCCAAAGGGTAACTGCCCTGTGGGCTTCTAATCACAGAATTCAATAAGTTAGGGAGTAAGCAAAACCAAAAAAGTCAAATGGACAAGTTTGTTTTGTGTATCTTTAAAAATAAGTATCAAATTTTGGAGGTTACATGAAAGGTGTTTTCTCCAAAGTCAAGGGGAAATAACTTTCTAACCTCATTGGAGAGCTGAATTGCTAATAATTACTTTGGCCAAGGAAAGATGGAATTTGGCAAGACCTCCCTTTTTCCAGGGCGAGAGTCTTAAGGGATTTTTTTTTTTTTTTTAAACTTCAGAAGATTGACTCTGAAGGACGAATTTCAGAGACCTCATTCACTGGGCAGCAGCAATCAAAAAGAGCTACCCAACATTTCTAGGCTGTTCATAAAGCAAAGCTGGAATCGGCTTCTTTCTGATTGGGTCTGTTTGTGGAAAGTAGTAAACAGCGTGTGGTTTGCCGGTGGTGTCTCCCCGCCTCTCTCTCTCTCTCCCTCCCCTTGAAGTGAGTTTCAGCAGCTTTTGATTTTCTCACAAAGGAATCAAAGCCTTGTTTGTTTTCCTGTGGCTCGCGCCTGGGTGGGTGGGGCGTGGCTAGAGCCCGGCTGCTGGAGAGAAAGCTGGAAGGAATGTGCCCCAGGATGTGCCTTGGGGATGGAAACGCTACGAGACCGCGGGAGAGCGGCCGGGTCCTCTTGGTCCCCGCCCCCCAGAGCCTGCCTCTCAGGGGAGACCGGCTCAAACCCCGCACCGGTGAGGGAGCCAGGCGGGCGCTGATGTCAGCGCTGGGCTATGTGGCCGCAGTGCCAACCAGCCCACGGAGACGAGGCTCCTTCCTGGGGAGCCAGGCCTCGCCTTCCTTCCCCGTCGATGCTGTGAGCACTGACCAGAGCTGCCGGTCCTTCCGGGGGGTGGGGGTGGGGGGAAGCACTCCTGCTAGCTTCTCGGAAGGTGACAGTTCAGATGGGGTATTGCTGTTGGTTGGAGCCCCTGATCTCATCTTCTCCAAAAACAGATTTGAATGTGGCCAGCAGTCTTTGACACAAACACTTTGCTGCTCTGGAAAGATAGAACTTTCCATCTAAAAATCTAAGGTCATGAGGAGGAGGGAAGCTGACATCCAGGCTGCCTGTCCCAGCGACGGCAGTAGGTCTTGGCCTCAGCCCTGTGAAGCAGGCGTTCTTACATCCTGGAGCAAGACCAGGTTCTGCCAGCTGGAGCCAGGTGTCCAGGGCTATACCTGCCTGGCCTGAGCAGCTTGTGAACTTTCTTCTTTGGATTCAGAGCCCGTTTTTTTGAGGGGACTTCTCTGGTGGCCCAGTGGTTGCCTTCCACTGGACCACCGGGGAATGTCAGTTCAACCCTTGGTCGGGGAGCTAAGATCTCATGTGCCTCGTGGCCAGAAACACAAAACATAGAACAGAAGCAGTATTGCAACAAATTCAATAAAGACTTTAAAAATGGTCCACATTAAAAAAAATCTTATAAATTTAAAAAGATTTTTTACTTTGTTCATTTGGTTGTGCTGGGTCTTTGTTGCTGCGCAGATTCTTGTCTAGTGGTGGCGAGCAGGGGTTACCCTCTAGTTTCGGTGCAGGGCTTCTCATTGTGGCAGCTTCTTTTGTTGCAGAGCACAGGCTGTAGCTTGCAGGCTCAGTAGTTGTGGCAGGCAGGTTTAGGTGTCCAGCGGCACGTGGGATCTTCCCGGACCAGGGATCAAACCCGTGTCTCCTGCATTGGCAGGCAGATTCTTTACCACTGAGCCACCAAGGAAACCCCCCACTCCGATTTATTTTTTTTAAACCCAGTGTTTTGAACCTTACCCCTCTCCCCTGCTGGTGCCTATGTTCATATTTTCTCATAAGAAATTAAGGAGATTGGAAAGCATTGTTTAATTGTGTTATACACCTAATAAGAATACAATATTTGTCAATTATATCTCAATGAAAATTAATTTAAACATCTAATTTGTAAATTCAAGGGAACTAGAATAGTAGGCTCACCATTGGTAGAGGCAGCTTAGAGTGCCACTGTCTGCAGATGTGTGGGTGTCTGCAGATTTGCGTGGCAGTGCTTTGAAGAGCAGTCTAAACAGAAGTCAAAACGCACTGCCACACTTTTTTATTGGTTTGTTTTGTTTAAGCTTTTGCATTCAAGCAGATGCTTCTTCATATCTGTTGCTTCATCAGTGAAACCAATATTCTGTTTTGAAAAGTGCAGAGAATGTGCTGGGCTTTTGAAATTAAGAGGAAGGCGAGCCAAAGCAGAAGGTGACCTAAGAAACTCATCATGTGCCCAGTTATGGGGAAAGATGTGATCCTAATGATTAGAAAACCAATCCCCTTAAATGTGCAAGTTTAGATTCAGACTCTGGCAAGAAAATGGAGTCTAAATGATCTGTTTTACATATTCCTAAATGAAGGGCTCACCAGTTTACTAAGACCTTGTTAACACAGTGATTCCTTTGAGCTGTGTGATCAACTCAAGGTTGGTACCTTTGTGTACCAACAGATGTTGTTCTGTTTTGCAAATTCAGGAACAGAGGTCAAGATGTATAAAGTGACTTGCATAGGGTTATGCTGCTGGTAGGTAGGGGAGATAGATTCAGCCCCAGTCTCCTCTTGTTTATCTGTTTATTTTCGACAGTCTTGCTTCCTTTGAGGTTATAGTTCACTTTGAATGGATTCCCTTTAAATGCCACCCCCAGGATTCCAAACCTCAAATTTCTTCAGAACCAGTGTCAACTGATGCTTGTAAGGCTTTTCAAGAATACCAGTTAGGTTTCTCTTCTTCAAATAAAAATCTAGTCCTGTCCTCCTTTCCCACAGCTTCTGAGGGAGAGAGTGCTGAATGAGAAGGTGGAAATGTAAAGTCTGGATCTACAGAATTCCATCCTGAAATTAAGGAAGTTGGAGGAGGTATTTCAGTGCTGTAACCCACGTAGAACGCCGTCACTCATATGTGAAAAAGAACCATGTGAATGCATGTGCATTTAGTGTTTGGATACCGTGCTAATCTTCTTCACAAAGGAGTTCTTCAGTTGCACAGAGAAAAGCCAATGAAAAACCCAAATAGCTGTCACCCAACTTCCACTTTGTCCATGTGCTCCTGTCATAGCCCTGTAGGTCAGCACTTTCCAGGTGAGAATGACATGATAAACAGTCTCAAAGCTGTAAAATTGCCAGCCTAAATGGTAGTGCCCTATTGTAGAGAATTTGGCTTCTGTTTAGACTGCTCTTTAAAGCACTGCTACACAAAACCCTGCTGTGTAGAGATTCTTAAACAGATGTTGGTTGATTGACATCAGCTTTGCTCTCCTGGTGGGAGGATGAGATAAGTTCCCATTCAACCCAGCTCCCTCTTGATTCCAGGGCCACATATCGTTTTTCGCTTGTGGCAAGCTCTTTACCCTCCACTCTGCAAAAGTGGTACGTGGTGGGACAAGCAACGGCTTTAGCAAAAGCATGTATACCATTTGGCATCCTCCTCAAAAGCCCAGGATCCGTAACTTCATGGACAGAGTAAAGTATACTCACCCTGAGTGCCCCACCCAGTAAGGTATAGACCCTGTGACATCATTTGTTATCCCAACACATGCTCCTTATTGGTGGGTTTCCACATCACACCACTTCCTGCTCAGTCTCTTTCAACCAAGGAGAGAACTTAGTCCCAACTTTCTGGTAGTGAAATCTATTTGCAGAACTTGTTGCATTTTTGTGGATACTGTTTTGATTTTCTTCAAGCAAAAGAATGTTTACTTCTGATTTGATATTAATCTTAAGGAAATCCCTCTGTTTTCGAGTCTTGTTTCAAGAAAAACAAAATTTTTCCAACTCCCAAAAATGTTAGTAATCCTCAATTTTCTATTTCATTCAAATTGCACACACTCAACAAAGATACAGATAAGCCAACTGTATTTCTAAAAGTCAGTAATGAAAAACAAGATATGGTTTTGCTTTCTTTAGTGGCTTCAAAATGTGTATTTTTTCTGAAGAGTATTATCATTATTTGAAGAAAAAGTATCCTTAAACTCAGTTCCCACATGTTTCAAAGATAACATTAATTTACTGACATGAGTGTTTTATTTTCTTTATAGAGAAATGATACTGAAATGTGGTTTAACACCAGAAAGCATAGTGTGCATAAGAAAGAAGTCTGAAGTCATTCCTTGGGCTTTAAACAATTAAAACTGCCTTGCTTCATATTTTTTTTAATGAGCATTCAAGCCTGGGGATTCCCAGGTGGTACAGTCATAAAGACTCTGCCTGCCAATGCAGGAGAGTGGGTTGGATCCCCTGGGTTGAGAAGATCCCCTGGAGGAGGAAATGGCAACACACTCTAGTATTCTTGCCTGGGAAATCTCACATGGACTGAGGAACCTGGCTGGCTACATATAGTCCATGAGGTCTCAGAGAGTTGGATACGACTGAGCATGCACGCACAAGTCCAACTCAAGCTTCAATATCTAGTGTGATTTGCTTTTAATTTTGAATTCAGAGTTTGATTTAATCCCTTGAGTTACTGTGTTACCTGTCCTCTGTTTTAGACAGTCATTCTGAAAGTTGTAGGCTGAGAGGCATAGTGGTGCCAAGTTAAGAGTTAAACCACCTTGATTCTGACTTCTAATGTAGTCCTTGTGTCCATGTCACCTGGAAGGAGAGAATCTCCTAGTATGTTATCAAAAGGTACAGAACAGGAGAAAGATCGACCTCTTGCAGCCTAGGAAAAAACACGTCTATATTATTTTTGAAAATTAGTGTAAATAGATAGAAGACCGCCCCTCTTTTCCTCACTATAGATCAGACTGGACTGTGGTTTCAAGTCCCAGCTCTGCTGCCACTAAGCTGTGTGTGCTTGGTCGTGTGTCTTAACCTCTCTGTGCCTCTATTTCTTCACCTGCCGCGGGCTTTCATACACCACTGTGCCTGCTCCACTGACACTCACTCCCTTCCTGGTGCATTTTCCCGACACTTTCCTGTCCCACCTGAGCCAGTCCAGCTTGGATGGAAAGTGGTGGGGGGAGGGGATTAATGCTCGCCCTACCCTGGGGAAGCCACCCTCAGGTGGTGAGTGAGGTAGCAGGTGTGTGAGGCCCCTAGTTGCCTCCCTTGGGGGGGCCAGCTCTGTGGCACCCCTATGCTACTTCTCTTCCCAGAGGTAACTGGCTAAGAAAGCACAGGGCATTGGGCGCCTCCCTGCTTCTGGGACCAGAGCTGCATGGGCTTCTCTCCCAGGGGAACCACTTAACTCTAATCCTTTTGTCTCTGGGTGGGCTTCTAGAAGACCCAAAGGAAAACACAGAGGAGTTATGTATTCATGTCAGTCAAAGGGTAGTTTAAATGCATGTAAAGTATGTAAAAGTGTTTGGAATGCTTGGAAAACACCGAGTACCCCCGTCCAGTTCAGCCCTGATCTTTAATCCAGCTGTGCTGCCAAAGGTGACCGTGTTAGCACCCAAAGACAGAACCAGCTCCTTTCGCCCTTCTCGAACAGCGAGGGCCACTGTGCTGTTTCCTGATTTCTTTGTGGTAGGAACAACCAGGTTCTCCACCATCCAGGGAAAGTCATTTAACTTCTGTGGCTCAGGGAGAGAGCCCTCATTTGTCGTGACAGGGCTGAAGCAAGGGCCAGCACAGAGCACAGACCTCCGTACCGCCCCTTGTCCCAGGAACTGCGCAAACAGATGCCCCCATCAGTATTTGCAATGGTGCATGTTTGCATTTCACAGTTTGAGTTCCGCACAAAAAAGGTCTGCCTCTTGTCATCAAACGTTAACTTTTATTTATTCTATTTTACTTTCTTGAAAGAATGGTAGAACTTGAATAAGCCAAGAGGCTGTATGACCTCACTTCATCTTTGATCTTTGTCCTGTAGGTTGCAACCTACGCCTTTTGGACATCATGTTGTTTAGACTCTGGATTCTGTTAGAATCCCTGGAGAATACCAGGAAATATTTTGTTTTAACCATCAGTCAGGTTCAGAGAGTGCTCCTTCTGTCTTCCCTGCCCTGGGCGAGGAGTAGATGGCAGTTCAGAAGTTGCAGGCAGTGACAGTCAGAAAGGTGAAGTGATGAGGCCAGAGTCACTTAGAAAGACACAGCCGGGCCGGTTGCCAGGCCACCTCCTCTCACTCTTTCTAAGACACGCGCCTTCGCTGAACTTCAGCTTCTGGACTCTCGCTTCCTCTTTGGCAGCAGTGGGGGAACACAAAGTGTCCAGATGAGCTGATGAGTGAGCCTGTCCTGTGATGGGTCCCCGTCTCATGCCTGACTTTCTCTGGAATCCATACCTCTGTCAGAGGGAAGTGACAGGCCTTAGGCTTCTGTCCTCATTCCTAAGGCAGGGGCAATCATGTCACGGCTTTAGAGGCCGACACATTTAGCGTTTCCTGAATGAAGCATTTACAGGTCTCACTAAGACAGGGAGCTCTAGGCTGATGCCCTGACTACTTCCCTAAGTGGGTGAACTTTGGAACCAGTTGATAGGCTCTCTATAAATATTTTCAGAAACTGTGTTTCCAGTGGGTTATCCAGTTAGCAATGAGTTTCTAACTCTCAGAATGTTGTAGTGCAGACAGTTCTCCTGCATCTTTTTGTTTCTTTGTAGATAAATACAGTTGACATAACCAGAGTTCTTGGGCTTGAATCCTGGCTCCCCTTGGTACCTGTGTGGCATCCATGTCTCTCGGTTTCCTCATCTATAAAATAAAGAAATCACGGTCCTCCCACCAGGGGTTTGGTGGAGGAGCTGAAGAGTCAGTGCGTGTCAAGTGCCTAAAACAGCATCATTCTTGAATGTAAAGCAACCAGAGATGGTAGGGAAAAACGAATAGTAGTAATTTATAAGCCACATGACTGATCTGATATGTTCTTTCCTTTTGTTCTGAGCTAGTTCACGTTCTGAAAATTTTCTATTCCTTTTGTTTCCTAAAGTCATTTTCCCCTCTTGCTTCATAAGCATGACCTTCTTTTGCAGTTGGAGAGAATCATTCAGATACTGGGTCCTTGTCATTTGGACTTTTTTCTTATTCATTGTATTTATTAAAGGTATGTGAAGATAGAGAGGGGTGGTTAGGAGTGAAGACCTAAAAAAGAAAGCAGAGACCAGTTTTTCTTATTTCTAAATTATAGTCTTTTTAAAATTTCCTAAATATTTGTTTCTTTGGGGATTTTAAGACAATGGGTCCTGGATATCAACCCTCCTAGAAGATTTCCATTTCCTACAAGTGGAGTTTGTGGCTCAGAGGTCAGTATCAGCACCTCTTTACCCTGGGGACAAGGATGAGTTGCTCAAGAGACTCACTCAGCTGGCTGGTGACAAGCTGTCTGCTGTCAGCCCCAGGAACAGCACAGAACCTTTTGGAGATGGTTTGTGTGCACACTCTGGCTCTGAGATGATCAGACTTGCTCGGAATTTAAAAGTTCCCCTTGGGGTTAAAGGTGAAAAGCCCAGGCTGGTCTCTAGGTGTTTTCCATTGGTTTGATTTATGCACATGGCTATTGAGGTTTAACATATATCCACGAAGTGTATAAATTTCAGGTGCTCAGCTTGACAGTTCTTAATCCATGTAGCCACCACCAAGATCCAGGCATCTACCGTCTCCACCCCTTGGAAGTGTCCCTGGAAGCCCCGTCTATTTCTCAGGGCGACTGCCATCCTGACCTGTCATCATACATTGATTTTGCCTGTCGTTGAGCTTTGTGCAAGCATCGTGCTAATGGAGACAATTCATGTGTGTCTGGCTTCTTTCATACAGATTGTATCTTGGAGATTCAGCCAGTTGTGTCCGGAGCAGCAACATGTTCTTTTTCACGGAATGAATCTTCCATTGTCTGCATTCCATTTTCTGAATTCCATTGTGTGTATATCTCCTGGCATCCATGCCACTGGGTTGGGCTTTGGGTGCGTTCCAGTTTGGGCCTGTTATGCTGCTCCCAACATTCATGTGCATCCTAATTAATGATTGACGTGGCTTTCTCCCCCCTTGGTAACCTCCTTCCAGCAGAGGGAGGAGTCACCAGGAATGTAGCTGCAGAATCTTTGGATAGAGCAGTAAACTGGTGAATGTTTATGAAACACCATGAACTTTAGAACTAAGAAATCATTGACTTTGAAAAGCAGGGTGTTCAGTTTTATGGGCTCAAGCAAACCATTAGACATCTCCAAGTCTCTGTTTCCTCATCTATAAAAAGCCCTAATAGTCATATTGTGCAAACATAATAGAGATACTGTAGAATTAGATGAGATAATGAAATAAAGCCTCACCCAACTGGGCATTCAATGTTAATTGTTATTGTTGACTTTTCATCTTAGTGGCCATTGGAAGTGAAGTCAGAGATGCTATATGACTTTCTAAAAGTTTATTGATACAGCATAACCAATGCAAACTTGGTTTTAATTTGTTTTAAAACAGTAATTTGTTTTAATGCTAGATGTGAAGAAATGTTGTTCTGTTTTTCTTCTTACTGTATAACCTCTTTTGCTTCAACTTTGGTTTCTATAGGTATGTCCTGCTTAGATTTCTCTTTGTCCCTGATCTTCTAATAATAGGTGATCATTTAGAGTCCGTGTCATCTGATGTCTGTCAGGAATGCCAAGGGCCAAAGAGATAACTTGGCTATTTCTGTGAGTTCCTGGGCTTCCAAGATGAAATCACATCCCCAAGTGTCAGATCTTAGGGGTGGTTGCTACCCAGGCAGCTTTGATGAGAACGTGAAACATCTGAGATGGAAAAACTGACGTGGGAGAAGCAAAGAGCTTCTCAGGGCACAGACCCTCCTCAGACCAGAGCTCCAGCTTCGTGGTCCTGGTCGCTGTACTGTCGGCCAAGAAGGCTTTTCCACTGGGCAAACCATTCCAAGAAAGAGGGGGAGATAATGCCTCCCACACCTAAGGGTATTTCCTAATTCTGAACAGAAACGCGCTTCAAGAATTTTTCAATTTTCATTTTTAAATCAGTTCAGACATTCAAAAAAGTTGCAAAAAATCAATGAAGAAATCATGTCTGCCCTTCACCCGGGTTCCCAGTGTTAGTGCTTTTCTAACACACACACACACACACACACACACACACACACATCCCCTACACATACACACACGCACACACACACACATCCCCTACACACGCACACGCACACACACACACGTGCGCGCACACTTCCCCCCCCATGCACACACACACACATCCCCTACACACACACACACACACACATCCCTTCCCTTTATCTAAACCATGAGAGCTAGTTGCAGGCATTGTATCCCTTTTCCCCTAAATACTTAATGGGCATTTATCTAAAAATAGGGACATTGTGTTACAAAGCTGCAGTAACATTAACTTTCATTAACTTTCAAGGAAGAATCAGTCTGCAAAAAAGAGCACACTGTTGCTCCAGCCACAGCTGGCCAAGTCTCCAAGATACAGCCTGTGTGAAGGAAGCCAGATTCGCTGTTAACGATATTATCTAAACTGCAGACTTTATTCAGATCTCATCTAATGCCCCACTATGTCCTTTATAGTAAATGACAGAAAGACTTTTTTGGTCCAGAATCCAATCCAAGATACCATATGTATTTAGATGAATTTTTCCCTCGGGAAATATTTTAAAGGAGCTGGAACCTTGCTATTAGCAAATCCGTCTTTTAACATAGCACATTTGCTGAGCTGTTCACTGGCTCCTCAGTGGAAAGACTGGGTCAAAAGCATACCTTCTAGAATATTCACCTATACTTATGGGTGAGAAGGTGTAAAAGTAGTTAAAATAAATATATTCAGTTGTATTGACTGAATGAAAAAGAGACTATAACACTATTAGGGAAGATTCACTCTTCGTGGCTTTACTGAAGAAAAAAACAAGTTTGGTGTGTGAATGCACGTGTGATGTGCTTAGTCGCTCAGTGTCCGACTCTTTGTGACCCTGTGGACTGTAGCCCGCCAGACTCCTCTGTCCATGACCATTCTCCAGGCAAGATCACTAGAGTGGGTTGCCATTTCCTTCTCCAGGGGATCCTCCCAACCCAGGGATCGAACCCAGGTCTCCCGCACCGCAGGCAGATTTTTTACTGTCCAAGCCACCAGGGAAGCCCGATGTGTAAATGATGTGGGGCTAAATTTTGGTTGATTGGCTGTGCAGTTGGGACATGTCTGCCCGATAACCAATGCATCAAGTTGCAGGTGTGTATTTCCAGAAAGCAGCAGGCCTTACGTTTCTTCTTTCTGCAGACAGTGGTCACAGTAGCTGTGCTTTCTTTGACAGATGTGGTGCTGGAGAAAGCCATGCACAAGTGCATCCTGAAGCCACTGAAGGGCCACGTCGAGGCCATGCTGAAGCACTTCCACGTGGCCGATGGCTCATGGAAACAACTCAAGGAGAACCTGCAGCTTGTGCGGCAGAGGAATCCACAGGAGCTGGGCGTCTTCGCCCCCACCCCTGACTTTGTGGACGTGGAGAAAATCAAGGTCAAGTTCACGACCATGCAGAAGATGTATTCGCCAGAAAAGAAGGTCATGCTGCTGCTGAGAGTCTGCAAGCTCATCTATACCGTCATGGAGAACAACTCAGGTGAGGCCACCACCCAATCCGGGCTCTTGGCCCTCTGATGGGGCTGGGACATGTGGGCTTTCCAATCCCCAACTGCTCTTCCTTTCAGCTTCTTGACTTCACCAAGGGGCTCACAAAAATGCAGGTGTTACTCCAGTATCTGGCAAATTAGTCCACATGTAACAAACTCACAGCACCAAAAATCCAGGGCAGGGCAACAAGAGTTTTGTACAATGCCAGTTTATAAAAGCGTTAGTTCAGAAACTTCCCTGGCGATCCAGTGGTTAAGACTCTGCATTTCCATCGCAGAGGGCAAGAGTTTGATACCTGGTCAGGGATCTAAGATCCCACATGCCTGTGGCCGAAACATCAAAACAAATAGAAGCAGTATTGTAACAAATTCAATAAAGACTTTAAAAATTGGTCCATATCCAAAAAAAAAAAAAAACCTCTTAAAAAAGTTATGTTAAGCTAAAAAAAAAAAAAAAAGATTTAATTCAGGGCAGTGAATACAGACTCAGTCTTGGGGTCTGAGTTTAGACCCTGGCTCTGGGAATGAGTTCATTAACTGTGGGGCTTTGGCCTCCATAATCAACCTTCCAAGCTGCAATTCTGTTCTTGTCCTGGATTTGACCCTAGCCTTCTTGCTAAAGTGGGCATTAGACAGGTTAATGTTTGCACAGCCCCAAATGTGGTGGAGATAGTCCCGATTATTCCTGTTACTGCATTCTGGCTAGTGAGAGTGTGTGTCCGTAATAGCATCTGTCAGAAACTTGGAGCATTCAGCTCTCATTACAGTCGTTTATCAGCCATCCCTTCTTTGCTCTGAGCTAATGCAGTACAATAAGAATTCACACATGTCGGCCCTCAGGTTTCCCCTTGCAAGACTGCTGTTTGAAGATGTGAGAGTGACCCTGATTCATGGGTAGTGATGAGCCCTGTGGTACCCCAGGTCTTGGGTGAGCTTTTTAATTCCCTGGATGATCACAGTGTTTCCAGTGAGCGAAACTGCTTCGTGGAGAGGCAGCAGAGAGGAAACAGAGGCTCTGTTTCTCATGGCTGGAGGAGGTCACCACGGGCGTGCACTTTGCGGATTGTTGAGCAGAAACGTTAACAAGTGAGCTCCCGGGCTGGTGATGCTGGTGGATGAACACCTCCTCTGAAGCATACTTCACATGCAAGAAATGTATTTTCTTTTATTTTTTGGCTGAGCCAAGCAGCATGTGGGTCTTAGTTCCCCAACCAGGAATCAAACTTGTGCCCTCTGCCTTGGAAGTGCAGAGTCTTAACCCCTGGATGGCCAGAGAAGTCCCAAGAAGTGTATTTTATGTAGTCTGTCAAATCATTTACAAGAAGTTACCCACATTATATCTGCACAGGATTCTGTTCTCAGGCAGTTTCTCAACCTCAACACTAATAACATTACACCCAGCTAGTCCTTTGCTGTGGGAACATCCCACTTCCTCTAGGAAGTTTATCAGCATCCAGATGCATGCTGTTTGCACGCCCGCCCTCCAGTCATGAGCGTGAAAGATGTCTCCAGACAATGCCAGGCTTCCCTGGGAGGCAGAGTCACCGCTAGTGGAGAATCTCTGTCATAATATAACATAGTACGGACTGACCATTTTTTTTGGTCAGATATTAATCAGATGTATTTATTCAGTGTACACCAACTGAGCACATTTAAGTCACACTGAAGACGGAGGAGGACAAGGTGTTCCTTGCTCCAGTTGGTTTTGGTCAGTATGTTTTGATTAATTTGCACAGAAAGCAATAGGAAGGAGGACACGAAGGAGAAACACCATAAGTAGACACTCAGATGTTTTGTTCTGTCACTTGCTGAAAAGTTAAACCCTTAAAAAAAAAAAAAGACCGTTTTATCGCACGTGTGTACGTGCTGTCGTGTCCGACTCTTGGCGACCCTGTTGACTGTAGCCCAATAGATCCTCTATCCATGGGATTCCCCTGGCAAGAATGCCAGAGTGGGTTGCCCACTCCAGTAGATCCAGGGGATCTTCCCTACCCAGGGATCAAGCCTGCGTCTACCTGCCTCTCCTGCATTGAGGCGGATTCTTTACCACTGAGCCACCAGGGAAGCCCCGTTTTATTGCATGCATTGAGGCAAATCATGGAAATGGTAAAACAGTCTCCCCTGTTCATTGACTTGGACATTCATCCTGAAATTGTGAGCTAGGGTCGGCCTCTGATGAGGGCAGTGGGAAGGAGCCCTCCCCACTGAAGGATTCCAGAAACACCCACCTCACTTCCCCTGCATGGCTCTTTGCTAATAAAAGCAGCGAGTAGGACATGAAAGGGAGAAATGCGGCTAAAAATACCCCGTCTGTCCCCCCTTTCTTCTCACTCCAGGGAGGATGTACGGAGCAGATGACTTTTTGCCGGTCCTGACCTATGTCATAGCGCAGTGTGACATGCTGGAGCTGGACATGGAGGTCGAGTACATGATGGAGCTTCTGGATCCTTCCCTGCTACATGGAGAAGGTGGCCGGTGTTTGGAGCAGTGGGGGGAACTGGGTGCTTTCTTTCAGTATTATTTTCTTTTCTTTGTAAATTGAGGCAGAGTTCGCAGAACCTAAGAGAACCGTTTGAAAATGAGCGGTGCAATAGCCCTTAGTACATTCATGCTTAAACTAAAATTAATTATGAAGTGAACAATTAAGTAGCGTTTAGTCCAGCTGCAATTTGGGGCAGTCCTCCAACTCTTTTCAGCTCCAAAACATTTTCATCCCCCCCAAATAAAACCCCAGATCCACCTGGCACTTACATGGGTGCTTCTCGACATACTCAGGGTTAACGACCGTTTTAGTTTTGTTCATTTATGAGAAGGTACTGACTTTTTTCCAGATTACAGAAGTCATGGTGTTCGTCGAAAAATTTGGAAACGTCAGAAAAACACACAAAACAATGCCACCCTGCCATAATTATACTTCACCAAGATTGCTTAGTTGCAGTAAAAAAAAAAAAAAAGTACCATTCAGTAGAATCAGGGCCATTTTTTAAAAGTCATGGTTTCTTTGGCTTCACAGGGAAGCTGTCAAGTTTTGCTGCAGAATATTTCCACTGCCAGCACAACTGCCCGCTGTTGTGTTAGTGACTCGGACAAAGGCCTATGTTTTGTTTTCATCTTTATTTTTTAAATTTTTTTATTTTTAAAATTTAAATTTTAAATTTTTTAAAGTTTTCAAGATGAAAATAGCATCAATGAGTTCCTTTTCTTTCTGCTCTTCGTTAACGTAAAGCCACAGTGGAGTTAAAAAATCTGGGCGATTTGCTTTCAGCTTACTTTGCCAGTGCAGTCACCCTCCTCCTGTCTGCCTCATTCCAACATGTCTTCACAGGAGTCCCTCTCCTTACACACGGGTTAGGTATTTTATCATGTAAATAATTACAGTGTTTGTCACTGTGGTGCACAGACCTGAAATAACGGGGGCTCTTGTGTGAGCTTGTCTTAAAGGGGAGCAGATTGGAGCTTGTTCGGCCTGTGTGTCCTGACAGTTCATTTCATGTGTCTCAGCCCACATGGACGCTGAGTGATGAATTGGCACCTAACATTTTTTCCTCTAGTGAGTTTTAGTCTGGGCTTGAGTAAAAAGGTCCAGCCACATGCTGATGGGATTCCCCAGGGAATGTATCATGCCAGGATTTTCCCTGGAGGAGACAGCAGTGCACTGTCACCCCCCCGCCACACACACACACACACACACACACAAACATGTACATTAGTTCCCTTGCTCCCCAAGCCTGGCTCTGGGTCAGAGAGTCTGACCTCCAGGGAGCCCTGTGGTCCTCCTCCACCCCTGCAGGGACCCGCTGACTCAGGACCAGTGATGAGTATCTTTTCATCCATCCCTTTACCACTTCCTGATTTATCTCCCCTCATTAATATAAACTAATGCCGATTCCAGACCCTCCGGGATAAACTGCCCAGACCCTGCCTGGAGCCTTCCTCCCTGGCTTTGCCCTGGGATTCCCAGGAGAGAGGAAGCATGTGGCTTTGTCCAGGGACCTCCTTGCCCTTCTTTTCTTTCTTCCATGGCATTATTATTATAATCGTATATGCATCGAGGATTTTTTTGCGCTTCTGTCATGTTTAATTCTAGTAATAAGTGTGCTGAACTCTTGGGGCTTTGGGGAAAAGGGCATGCCAGCCTCCCTCAGAAAATTACCATTCTGTTGCTGACAGTGTGTACTTGGGACAAACACATGCTTACATCCTGTGACCTGAGGTTGGAGACAGCCACTTCCGGTCACCTTTCCCAGCATTTCTCCAGAGTGAGGCACTGCCCAGGGTACTGCGTCAGTGACAGGTGGGCAGGTCCTCACCTCCGGGAGTGACAGAGAAAGATAAGGATGCAGCTAGAAAACACACAGAGCAGTCAGTCAACTCAGGGTTTCACTGGAGCCATGTCCTGGCTTCTTGGGCTCCTTGCCAGGAGAACCAGGAGGACCTGTCAGGCTGGCAGACCAGGGGGAGACTCAAGGCTGGTCCCGCCCTGCATCCTGCCCCACTGCACAGCCCACATCAGTTTTCTGCTGTTTAAGCAGGTAGTTTCATTTACGGAAAAGACGTCCTAGAATCCCTTTGACGTGCACGGCCCTAGTGGCAGGCTTAGTTTTGCTGAAATTTAAACCTTACTCTAATTGCATCCACATGTTCCCAAGTGTGGTCAGTTTTGTGCTTCCAGCATTTGGAGTTTTCTCCTCAGTGGCCTGAACTTTAAGCCATGGAGTGAAAAATTTGACATTCAAAGGAAACCACCCCACTCCCCAACTCAACAGTCATGGTTCCTCCAAGTCCGAGCTCCAATTCTGACACCTCCACAAGCCTCTCTTGAGTCCTTAGGTCCATATTGGTTTTTGCTGAAATCCTCTGTGTCACATTTAAATTCCATACTGCTGAGTTTCCCACTCAATCATGTGATTTGTTCATGGGGAAAATATTTAGTAAAACTCAGCCACTCGAAACTCTCTACTGTGTACCGTAGGGGCTGCCCTAGGACGCTTACAGCTGAGTGGTAAATCTGCTAAATTAGTCAGATGACTCTGAACAAAAAGGCTGACTTACGATGGATGCATAGAAAGTGTGCTGCTCAGAGTGGGCGAGAGGATGCCACCGTCAGTGATAACCTCCAGGGACGTCCCTGGTGGTCCAGTGGTTAGGACTTCCCCTTCCAATGCAGGGGATGCAAGTTCGATCCCTGGTCGAGGAGCTAAGCTCCTACACGCCTCCCTGCCAAAAAACCAAATCATAAAACAGAAGCAATATTGTAACAAACTCTGCAAAGACTTTTAAAGTAGTCCACATCAAAAAATCTTAAAAAAGTAGATATGACCCCCAAATCTCTGCCAGTGACCTGAAAACCACAAAACTGTTTCTCCGGTTCCACGTCCAGTATGACTTAGGGGGGGCATTCAAATCATTTCCTAGATGGTGGACCACCTGCCATCTTGAATGCTGCCACTTGTTGACCAGAGAGAAAGTTATCTTGGGTCTTGTCTTAACACTCAATACTTTGGCGGTGGAAGTGACACTTGGCAGGCAAAGCTCATTTAACCACAGCTAACTTCTGGTCCCTGCATGAGGGTCCACGCCAATATCCGTTTTCCTTTAATGCATTTATGGATCAGGGACTCAGATTCTAAGTTTTGCAAACTCAGCCCGGCTCTGTACCGAGCTCAAGGTGGAGATTCAAGAGGTATTTGGCTGAAGAATGTCTATCGGTCCACAACGTGCAGTGCCCAGTTGCGGAGTTTGTAATAAACATCTAGTGCGCCCCCTAGTGTTTCTCCAGCGAAGAGCTTACAAGTTCCAGAAAGGCAAACTTTTTTGGGGGTTGGCCAAAAAGTTCTTTCCGGTTTTCCTTTAACATCTTACAGGAAAACCAGAATGAACTTATTGGACAACCCTATAGTTTAGGACCAAACTGTGAACACATTTACATGCGTTTCAGAGTATTGAAAGTGTTTTTAACACTCCCATAGACATAAGAGGGCTTCCCTGGTGGCTCAACTGGTAAAGAATCCGCCTGCAATGTGGGAGACCCTGGGTTCGATTCCTGGGTTGGGACGATCCCCTGGAGAAGGGAAAGGCTATTCACTCCAATATTCTTGCCTGGAGAATCCTCGTGGACAGAGGAGCCTGGTGGGCTACAGTCCATGGGGTCGCAAAGAGTTAGACACAACTGAGCAACTCAGCACAGCATAAACATAGGAAATCATTCCCGAATGCACCAGCAAAAGGGGCATCACTTCTTTTTCCTTGTAAATTAACCTTTTCCTAAATGTCCTGTTCTGTGAGTCCCTATGTAAGGGTAAGAAAGGGAAACAAGAAGGAGAGGTTATTTTGAAAAACCCACATTATTTAAGTGCACTTGTATATTATGTATTTCTTTCAAAGTGTATAATTCACTTGAAATTTAGAACATATGCGTTCTAAATGAGAAGCTTCAAAGCAGGTGTTGCTGGGAAGTGTGTGGACTCCTGTTCCTACCGGAAAGCATTCTGACCTCAGCAGTGGACCCCACTGCCCTCACAAGCCGCCCCCCGCCCCCAGTATGTCAGGCTCCAGCACTCTGACCTTTTCTGGCAAAGCATTTTCACGGTTGCACTCCCGTTGATTCTGTGAGTCTCAGCTTTGGAATGGAAATTCCATCAGTGAAAGCAGGGCCTGGTCCTGGGTCCCCAGGCAGTGGCTCAGGCCTGGGTTAGCTGCACATCTGTGGGGAGGAATGCAGGAATGGATGGAAGAGGATTCTCTTGCTAAAAAAAAAAAAATGCATGCGGAAGAGAAGGGGCAAGGTGGAGCCTGACCTCCAACTCTGTGGTCCCCAGAGGTGAACCCCTGGAGAACTCACTCTGTCTACCCTTTCCAGGAGGCTATTACCTGACAAGCGCCTATGGGGCCCTCTCCCTGATAAAGAACTTCCAGGAAGAGCAGGCGGCGAGGCTGCTCAGCTCTGAGGCCAGGGACACCCTGAGGCAGTGGCATAAGCGCAGAACCACCAACCGGACCGTCCCCTCGGTGGATGACTTTCAGGTACGTGGCCAGCGGCCGGGGTGGGCCCAGCTGCTTCCTCATGGCCCACGCGGCTCAGGGCCCCCCACCCCCTTCATCCGATCATCCAGTGGAAAAGGGATATTTTAAACTGCCTTCTGATCTTGTTGTTTCACTTCTCTCTTTTCCTTAAAAGAGTGTGTGTGTGTGTGTGTGTGTGTGTGTGTGTGTGTGTGTGTGTGTATTTGGCACAAGTTTTGCTGCCTTTAACGAAATAGTCAAACGAGGGCAGGATTTCCTCCTGAAAGTTCAGCGTGGATACTGAGCACCTGGGCACTCAGAAAGCCTACAGGAAGGATGCTCTTGGCACAGGTAGCAGAGGCCCCATGGAAACAGCCCTGTGAGGCCCTGCACTTGACCTGGCCCAGTCTTGCCTGGATTCCCCTTCCAGAATTTTCTCTGTCCATGAACTGGTGCTGGGAAGGTGGGGTTCCTATGGAGCGTGCTTCCTGGAGAGGAGAGGCGGGCTGAGGCTGGAGAAATCTTGACCCAACACAGGATCGCTTCATGGGCTCACAGCCTATGAAATGATGAGCGAGTCTGCACAAGTCTTTGAAGACTATTTCAAAAGCTTCCAGCAGAACTGTGAACCCAGACTGTGCTTTGCATCCACGTGCCACATAGTGAATACCCAAGCAGGCCAGATTTGCCTCTGTGTTCTGATTCACTTTCCTTGCCCTTTTTGCCTTTTTAATGCTCTAAAAACCCTCAAAGGGTATATTTGGTTTAAAGGAGCCTGTTGTGGAAAGGCAGGGTCAGCAAGGTGTTCTTGAGGATAGCCGTGTTCCCAGAAACTTCCTTCCCAAGCACATAAATCTAAAGGGCAAGAAGGCATCCTGTGCACTGTCCATCCCTGGGATGGTTGAAGAACATCCAGGTGTTAAGGGATTTAGCATCCATGGGCCTTTGGGATGCTGTGATTGTCAGCCATCCAGGCAGGAGGTTCCTAAGGCTACCCAGCCTCTAAGGAGAAGCATGGAAAGAGGGCAGGAGAAAAGTAAAATGTATGTCCTTCAAATTCCCACCTTCCCCCAGTCCCCTGTCTCTATCTGGAGCTTCTCAGCCAGAGACTCGCAGAGTCCTTGGAGCCCTTGTCTCACACATACCCCTCCCGTTGCTCACCTTGCAGACTGGCATCTTCTTAGAATAGGCCCAAGCCAGGGATTGTCAGCACTCAGCTTGGCTGTAGGAGCAAAGCCAGGAAGCAAGGCTACACTCGAAACACCTAAGTCAGGCTCACAGACACACGTGTCTGCTCACGCTGGAGTGGCAGCACCTCATCTCATGGGCAAGAGGCTGGAACGCTGGCCCTGCCACTCACCCGCTGTGTGGCCTTGGGCAAGTTACCTAGCCTCTCTGTGCCTTAGTTTCTTCCCTGATCAAATGGGGATAGTGTAGGCCTCCTCCACAAAAGAGAGTCAGGAGTGAATGCACATCAGGTGTGTGGACCACATGTGCTGGGGGTGGGACGCGGGAGGAGAGAGGAGGGGTAAGTAAAACAGGGCAGGTGTGTACCCAGAGGTGCCCTGAAACGTTCCGGTTCAGAGCCTCGACTTTATCATCCGTGTGCAGAGCACACTGTCCTTCCCAAGAGAGCTCTCTTTTCCATCAGTCCAGGAAACTCTCAGGGGAGCCTCATGGGACCCAGGCAGATGACTTCACTCCCCTTCATGCCTGAGTAGGGCGGCCTTGTTTTGAAAGGGAAGATGTTACTTATTTTCTGTCTGAAAATCCAATGTAACAGGGCCTCCCCTATATTACCTGGTAACCCCGGGTCCTGAAGAAGTGGAACTGAAGAATAATTCGGGGCCACAGACTCTGGGAGAACCGGGCTGGAGGCTGGGACCCCCTGTCCCAGGTCAGGACTCCAGTCTGTCCTGTGATGCCGCTCGCCTGGCACTGCTTATGATGCGGGGCCTGCCAACAGCCCCCCCACCAACACCTTCCTTTTCCACATGGCAGCACCCTGTACCCAGTCAGCACATCTCCCAAGTCTTTCCACAGCATCCACGTCCCCCGCACGACCACCACCAACTTTCCCACAGGGCACTCAGAGCCACCTGGAGGCTTGCCTTGGGTGCAACGATGTGAAATTGCCCTTAGGGGAGGGGAAGGATGGTCAGCTCTCCGCAGTAACACCATAGCCCCTGCTTGGGCTTTGTAAAAGGTAGTCCAGAGCCAACAGGTCCTGTGCTCTTATGTCCTCATGTGTCTTGCCCTGGTGTCCTGGTTCAGACTCTTCTGCCCTTTGGTTTATTTTTTAAGCTGGGAATAAACCCAGCATCAGTTCTAGTTGACACTTTTTTTTTTTTTGGCTTGTGAACAACAGAAATTTATTTCTCACAGTTTTGGAGGCTAGAGGTACAAGATCAGGGTAGCAGTAAGCGGACACTCTTTACCAGGAATTTCTCAGCCCAGCTTTATGAGAGGGACTGAAAGAGCAGGGCTGAACAGACTTCCTGCTTCTGACATTTGGGATGAATTACAGGGCTTCCCTGGTGGCTCGTTGGTAAAGAATCTGCCTGCCAAGGCAGGAAACAAGGGTTCTATCCTTGGGTTGGAAAGATCCCCTGGAGAAGGGAAAGGCAACCCACTCCAGTATTCTGGCCTGGAGAATCCCATGGACAGAGGAGCCTGGCAGCCAGCTACAGTCCATGGGGTTGCAAAGAGTCAGATACAACTGAGCGACTTAACAACAACAGCACAGCAACCCAGACCATACAGCGTGCTCTCCACTGTCCCTCTTGGGATGAGCCCCCTTCCCTACCTGGGAGGCCTCGTGTCCTGACACTGGACATCCTGGTGAGGCTCACCTGCAAGCCCTCTCCTTGGTATCCCACGGGTTCACCTGTGCCGTCTCTCTCCCTCTTCTGACTCTGTCCCCCCCAAATCTCTTTTTCACCATCCCCTTGCAGAATTACCTCCGGGTTGCATTCCAGGAGGTCAACAGTGGCTGCACGGGAAAGACCCTCCTTGTGAAGCCGTACGTCACCACCGAAGACGTGTGTCAGCTTTGTGCCGAGAAGTTCAAGGTGGCCGACCCCCAGGAGTACAGCCTCTTCCTCTTTGTGGATGAAACATGGCAGCAGCTCGCAGAGGACACGTACCCGCAGAAGATCAAGGCAGAGCTGCACAGCCGGCCACAGCCCCACGTCTTCCACTTCGTCTACAAGCGCATCAAGAAGGATCCTTATGGCATCATCTTCCAGAACGGGGAGGAAGACCTCAGCGCCTCCTAGGGGACTCGCGAGGCTTCCCAGTGTTGTGTCCAAAGGGGAAGACTTAGGAACCTGGCCTCTGGCGTCCACGGGCTTGTGCAGTCACCTCCTTGAGGACCCGTGACCGAGCCATCCACAGGCCCACTTGGCCAAGGGCATCTTTAACCACGACTCCCCAGCAAGCTCGCTGAGGTTCAGCAAAGAGGAGGACCTTTCCTTCAGAGGTGGAGAGTTGCATCCAACGGTTCAAGTGTCCCGGGATGGCTTACTGCCTACCCTTCAGCCAGGTTTTGGGTTGGCTCACATGTGTGTATATGTACTGAATAAACATTTAAGTACCAGCTCTTCTCTCAAGTTCAACAGCAGGCGTTTGACAAGACTGTCTGATGCAGTGCATCAGGGACCTCTCAGTTCTGTGGATGCCTTCATCCACCCTTCCTTCCTTTTTTTTTTTTTTTTTTACAAAGAGCCTTTGTGTTTTTATATATTTCATAGAAGATTTTATAGCAGTTGCAGGTAAACTGTCAGGATTGATTTTTAAAATATTTTTGTAACTTTTAAGATATTCTATAATTATGCATGTGATTTTAACATTGAATGATGCAAAAAAGAAATCTCTTGCTGGATTTGAGAGTATTGCATTTTAAAAGTCTCTCTTCTGTAACTGGATGTTTCAGCCACTTTGTGGGGAGAGACTGCTGGGTTTCTTACAGCGATGTATTTCTGACACTGGTTACAGAATGCCTTTGGGAATCTGATGTACTGTTGTTACCTTCTTCACACTCAGTGCTATCATGTTGTTTTGTGTTTTCACCAAGTGATGCTGAGGATCAAGAGAGAAATGAATGTAGAGAGAGACTGAGAGGGAAATACAGACTCTTAACAGAAGACTGAGGAGTGGAGCCTGCTGGTTCAGGCTCCTTAAAGGAAGTGGGGAAAGGAGATAGAAGGAACCACCTATGCTGAAAATACTGTAAATATGCAGTGAGGTTTGCAAAATCTGTCCCATGTTATTTGCTTTTGGAAGCAATTTTGAAAACCCCATGAGGAAAAATTAAAAAATTAGAGCAACACTTTTTCTCCCCCTTTTCCACGTAAATCAAAACTAACAGCATCAAATTCTTTGGGGGCAGAAACCACATAATCTGAGTTTCATCAAATTAAATAAATGGCATTTGGAAAGGAGTTTTCCTATGCACCAAAAAAGCCTGTCTGTGTTGTAGGAATGTGTGGTGAAGTTCAATTTCTGTTTTACGAAACCTGTTTGGGTGGGGGTCGGGGGGTTGCACAGAGAATGAGTTCTTGTATCCGTTTCACACAGGTAGTTACGGAAATATATTATTGTACTGTGTAAAGATGCCCAGTCATCTGATTTGTTTGGCTTTCTACTTTGTACCTTTTCAAGCTTTTGCTATACATCTGGAACCCTCAACACATACTGTGTTGTACTTCCTTTTGTAAATGATTTTTAATGGAGTTTTGCACATAACTCTTTGTAATACTGTACAATAATTCATGTGTGAAAATAATTCCTGCAGTATCCTCACATTGTCTTTTTTTCTTTGAGAAGCGAGGTATAATGATGTACCGCAGAGTGTTATGTAAAACTGGACTCCACGCTGGTGTTTGTGGTTAGATAATCCTCAGACAGGAAACAAAAAAGTTTATGGTAGTTTTTTTTTTTTTTTATTTTTAGCCAGCTCGTGTTCTGATAAGAGGCAAAAATCCAGCAGCAGAAGGAAAATATGGTGTTCTAACCTGAAAGGATTTGGTGTTTCTGGGAGCCCTGCAGACGCTCCTCTCCCCTCTCTGCCCCTTCTCTCCCCCACTCCTGCCGCCCAGGTCTTCAGTAACCTCTAAAGTGCCCAGGCTGAGAGTTTAGGGTTATTGCAAAACCAGCGTTGCTGAAGCTGCCCTGTTCCTGCTGCTTGGAGCCAAGCCTGGCAGAGAGCAATGGCACGAGAAGTCCTTGTTGATGGAACAAACTTTCTGACCCGGCAGTAGGATGGGCACTTGAAGATCAGAGCTATAGCTGAGCAGACTGCCTGGTGTGTATGTTTACAATGAATTCCGAGGGACAGTTCGGTCCTGATGGTTGTGAGAGCATCAGCTCTTCTTCAGAAGTCGGTACACCGCTGATTTCACGCGGCTCACAATGTCTGAATGGGTTACAGCTGGAGTAAACGTCGTCGGTGAGATCAAAATAGGATGCTGGTGTGAGCAGAGGAAAACATCACAAGACAGCCCCTGGCTTTGTCCTTGGGCAATGTTTCCATGCTAACATGACAGCATCACATGTCTCTTCACTTTCTTTCCCCCCACTCCGACAGTTCTCACTTCTCAAATTGCCAGGAAACAGATTTTGCTGCAGTTTGGAAGGAGTCAGAGGAGAATAAAAATATACATGCTGGGTGGAAGGAGAGGAAAACGTATTTCCAAATCTAAAAATATAAAAGTTGAATGCCAGCCAGAGGAAAGGACTTTTTTTTTTTTTTTGTTACATGTGCTGCCAAGTATTCTCTCCTTGGGGGACAGAGAATAGAAATAGAAACTGTTCATGTAGTTCAGTACTGTGTGGAAGTTACAACTTTAGATCTGCAAGGAAACAGAATGCAGGAAACCCAGCCATGAATGCGTTCATTCATAAATGCAGCTTCGCGTCTGCTGGGCAGCTCTCTTCCCTTCATCTTTAAGAATCTGGAAATGAGAGAGTGCTCTGATACTCTTCAGCACTGCCCACTTACTCCCCCAAAGGTCTGAGAGGAAGGATTACATACATGAACACAGCTATTTTCATTACCTGTCAGTATCTGATGGTCAAAACCCTAAAAAGTAATCATTTCCCAAGCCATGTTCATGATGGTGAATTTGAGAGCAAAAGTGTCATTGGTCATTTAGTGAGCGCTGATCATCTTGGACATAGGGGGAAAGTTCAAATAACATGGCAGAATCCTAAACGGATCGTAGGAAAATAGAAGACATAGACGGAGGAAGATCTGGTGTTTGGTCTCAGAGAACACGTGCTCATTCAAAAAAGATGTCTCGCTCCAGCATGGAAGGATGGGTGGCAGGTGGCACCATCTCCCCCCTTGGAACAGTGACTTTGTCAGGAAGGTATGCAGGGGAAGTTTTATAAAAACTTATTCAGAAAGGTCTGGGCCAATATGTTTAAAAAAGTGGTAGCCAGACCCCTGCTCAACAAGCAGGTCTGCAGGCAGGTGGCAGCTTTGATTGAAGTCAGCAGGGGTTGGGAGGGCAGTTTCTTGTCTCGATGCTAATAATCTAACTTTCAAGAGTTGGAAGTTGCCTGATTTCTGAAATGCTGTACGTAGGAGACATTTAGAATAGCATATGAATGGATCTGATCCGCTGTAGTGTCTCCTGGACTCTGGCCCTCGGCCTGGATGGGAGGATGCTCAGAGCCTGTGGACAAAGGCTGGGGCTGGGGATGGGGTGGGGGGTAAGGCCAGGCTTGGCTCAGTGCTGTGGTTTTCTCCAGGGTAGCACTTCTCAGCCCCAGTGGCCCCTGGAGGTGAGATAGACGTCAGTGTCTGCAGCCAGCCCCCACTGTGGTCCCTGGGGAAGTGTCAGCTCACACAGCTGAAAGCATTCTCACCCCCCACCCCCACCCCAACTGAGTTCCACTCCTCCCCTCCCCACCCCAGGACCCTGAAGGGGAGGGGGGTTAGTTTTTAATGAGCTGGGTGGACTCTGACCTTTCCCCTGGGCCTTTCCACACCATGCTTATCTAGTTCTATGAAGAGATGCAGAGTGAGCCAAGCCCCTCTGCCTACACCCCACCCACCCCCACCCACCCCCCACCCCACCCCCGTCCCCAGGGCTCGGTTCTGCAGGTCCTATTTTCCCATCAGGTTTTCAGCTTCCACTGCTTCTTCAGCTCACCTGCAGGCCTTTAAAACCCTGATGACCAAGCTGTCCAGACCATCAGAATCTGCACGCGGGATCCAGGCAGCAACTTTTACTGAAATTTCCAAGGTGATTCCACTGGGGCTGAGAAATACCAGGATAGAACAAGACACAGGTCTTAGGAGAGAAACACACCTGGGAGAGGGAAGACCCTGTCTTCAGCCCCAAACGCCTAATCAAGTACAACTCCTTGGGCTCATCTGCCTAATTTCAGGAAAAGACCATAGGAAATGTGCTTGTAGCATGGTGCTGTTCCATGCAAATAGGAAGCAAGCCACAGAAGTGATTTTCAGTACTCTGCTGCTGCTGCTGCTGCTAAGTCGCTTCAGTCGTGTCCGACTCTGTGCGACCCCACAGATGGCAGCCCACCAGGCTCCGCCGTCCCTGGGATTCTCCAGGCAAGAACACTGGAGTGGGCTGCCATTTCCTTCCCCAACGCATGAAAGTGAAAAGTGAAAGTGAAGTCACTCAGTCGTGTCCGACGGTTCAGTACTCTAGAAGCCACATTAAAGAGAGAAGAAAAACAAAGGGGTGAAAGCAATAGCACTATATTGCAGTATTACTAATAATTTATTTGATTTTAGTAATCTGTTATATTTAACTCATGATATCCCAAATAGTTCAACAATCTAAAATCTTAGAGATATTTTACATTAATTTTTTTTCATTCTCTTCAAAATCTTGTGTGTCCTAGGCACATATGTCACATCTTATTAGCCAGATGTCAAATGTTTAGGAGCCAAAATTGGCTCGTGGCTACTATATTAGAAAGCGCAGTTCTACCAAAGTCACTAGGAACTATTTAAGAAGCTGAAGAATGTAGCTATAGATGCATATAAAATAAAATCACATCCAGAGCATCTATCCACAAAACACACAAACATGCACACTGTCAAACAAGCACTTGTTAGTAACCAAGGAACTAACAGCATCTTCTTCTTAACTCCTCTGAGGGCCACATGGCACTGAATTAATCCACGTGAAGTCTTAGTACCCAGTTCTGTGCCAGCACATTGAATATTAATTACTATAATCATGTACCCAGTTCCCCACCAGCACAGTGAATATTCGTTACTATTATCATGAGATAATCAACTTTGAAAAATTTCCACTGGTTATTTCTACTTCCTCATCCATGTTACTATCTGCTGGCAATTTTTTTTTAAAAAAGAAAGGCAATAACAGGTACCAAAGGTTTAATATTTATATATGTGTGTATATATATGTGTGTGTGTGTGTGTGTGTGTGTATAGGGCTTCCCTGGTGGCTCAGATGGTAGAGAATCCACTTTAAATGCAAGAGACCCAGGAGACATGGGTTCAATCCCTGGGTTGGGAAGATCCCCTGGAGGAGGAAATGGCAACCCACTGCAGTATTCTTGCCTGGAGAATCTCCATGGACAGAGGAGCCTGGTGGGCTAGAGTCCAGGGGGTCGCAAAGAGCCAGACACGACTGAGCAACTAAGCACAGCACACACACACACACACACACACACACACACAGTGTTCATGTTCCGAGGTGGCACAGTAGTAAAGAATCCACCTACAATACAAGAGACACAAGAGATGTGGGTTCAGTCCCTGAGTCAGGAAGATCTCCTGGAGGAGGAAATGGTAACCAACTCCAGTAATCTTGCCAGGGAAATCTCATGGACAGAGGAACCCGATGGCCTTCAGTCCATGGGGTCACAGACAGTTGGATACGACTGAGCACTGAGCACTTGTATGTGGGATGCCCAGTGTGGGAGAATTAAAGTGGATGCCTTGTTGTTTATGATGGAGGTGATGATGGCAGTGATGGCAGATACACGTGTGAACTGGGAGGATTTTCCCAGTGTTCCCTCCTGGCTAACAGCATCAGCGGGGCCCATGGCCAGTGGTGACTATTGCCGAGAGGGGGCAAAGAGAGGAAGGGAGATTGCAGGGGCGGCCAGAGTGACCTCCAAGAAGGAACTGGGTCTGCTCATGAGGTTGCCTGCAGCAGCGTTTCCCAGAAAGGAATGACATAAGGAAAAGGGCAACTACTGTCAGTGATTATTTCCATAGCTTTTCCTCTTTTAATTGTATTTTTTATATTCACTTATTCATTTAGATATTTATATATGCGTGTCTATTATTTAACTGGATTACTCTGAAATTAATTAGGCTTTTGAAAGAAGAATCAGGTGTCATTTGATGTGATTTTCCTTATCTCTAGTGTCCTTGCTTCCTACTTGCTGCCAGTTTTACAGATTATGAGAGAGTGGATTCTGATTGTAGTGTTAGTCAATTTTATCTTTCTCACTCTCTGTTTCTCTAGTCTATTGATATACAATCATGAGCAGAACAGAAATGCATCAACAGTGAAATGAAAGAATGAAAAATTGCAAAGAACAACAAACTGCCCAAGTCTCTTTAAGCAATTAAAATAAATACACGTGAACTTGCTAGGACATTGGAAAGCATCTGCTTTTTATAAGCACGTGGAAATACCATACTTGGCAGAGTGCAGAATCTCGTTTCACAGACAGTTAAAGGTTTTGCTGCAGAAAATGCAGTTGAAGGATCAAGCCCAGCATTTCCTAGGATCTGGTCAGAGTCTCAGGCCCCTCCCAGACCTACTGAAACCGAATGCACATTTTAACAAAATTCCAGATGACCAAATGCATGTTACAGTTTGAGAAGTATTAGTTCAAGGCATATTTGAGTTGAGGACGTTTGTGCAGCTGATACGATTAAACAGATAGAGGCTGCTGCTGTCACAAGTCTGGAGGAAAGGGCTGGTGTGTGTGCTCAGTCCCTCAGTCATGTCCGACTCTTTGCGACCCCATGGACTGTAGCCTACCAGGCTCCTCTGTCCATGGGATTCTCCAGGCAGGAATACCGGAGTGGGTTACCGTTTCTTACTCTAGAGGATCTTCCCAGTCCAGGGATTGAACCTGAATCTCATGCATTGGCAGGTAGATTTTTTTTTTTTTTATCACTGTGCCACCTGGAAAACTTTGTTGTTAAAAATCTCTGGAGGAAAGGAGCTGGTTACTCTATGGGGAAAAAAGGGCATAACCTCACTTCACATCACGTGCATGATCACAAAAGGCTTAAAAGGCAGATGTCAGGAAATGAGTATTACCCTCTTGGTTATTTATATATTCTTCTTGCTTTTATGGGGAAAAAAAACAAAACACCTGAAAGGTAGGGGGAAAGACAAATTCAGTGGTTTTGCCCAGCACCGTCTTTTACCTCCAGCCATGTGATGGCAAACAAGCTGAGTCAGGAGGTTCTTTCTGTCTGGGCCAGCTGCTCCCACTTGTGTGCACGTGTGTGTGTGTGCAGGGACATCATCACATACGCTGGATAATTAGTCACGCTGTATGCACGTGCTGTTGGAAGTTTATGGGCTTTTTCATTTTCTGAAAGGACAGCCAACTTTCTTTGAAAGGCATTTCATTCTCTGAGAATCTGTTACCAACGGGGCCATTTTACTCATCAGTTTTGAAACACACAAACACAGAGAAGATAGATGCAATTACAATGTATTTGGTGATTAAGGAGTGAATGGTGTAAAACATCAAATAATTGCAGCTGTATAAGGAAGCAGTTGTTCCAGTCCCCTCCCCTAATCCCAGGGGCTGGAGTTGATGGGCCAGAAGGGAATTGGGGGAGAGTTTTATGGGGGCTACCTTGTAAATAAACCTTTGTGACTAATCTTCATCTCCCAGCATTTGGCTTGCTTCATAGAGGGAAAATGAACCTGCCTCTGTAACAGACCTAGTAGATTGCACACCTATTTTTTTAAGCTTTTTTTTTTTTTAAAGATTTATTTATTTTTGGCTGTGCAGGGTCTCTGTTTCTGCCCCAGCTGTTCTCTAGCTGTGGTGAGCAGGGGCTACTCTTCATTTCTGTATGCAGGCTTCTCGTTGTGGTGGCTTCTTGCAGAGCACAGGCTCTAGGCACTCAGGCTTACTAGTTGGGCTCACTAGTTGTGCCTCCCAGGCTCAAAAGCACAGGCTCAGTAGTTGTGGCTCACGGGCTTAGTTGCTCTGTGGCATGTGAGATCTTCCTGGATCAGGAGTTGAACCTGCGTCTCCTGCATAGGAGCCAGATTAGTTAACCACTGAGCCCCCAGGGAAGTCCTCAGTATCTTTTTTTTTTTTTAAATCTGTTTATCCTAGTTCTCTTTTTCTGTTTTATTGGTTTTGGGGTTACAGGCTGTACTGAAATGTTCTGTGGCTTTTGGTTGGGTATTCATAATTAAATGGAAAGCATCACAAAACTTGTTGGGAGCAGCAGATACCGGGCAGAGTTTGTGAACTGGTGACCCTTCCAGTGACCATGTCACAACCTGGTCATTTCATTGGAGGGATGAAAAATGTGAATAGCTGTGGGACTTTTATTTTTGGGTCAGGCAACTTTCCCAGGAAAAGTGCTCCAGTGTCCTACTGGGAGTTGCAGGGTGGGATTAAGTCTTGCCAGCCCCAGAGGGCAGGGTCAGGACGCCTGCTCTTACTTAGTCCTGTCTCACCCTCACCCTGTGCTGGCTGTGTGCTGAGAGCTCAGGACCACAGCTCCGGTGCTGCTCTGGGGATAAAGCTGCATTCTTCTCCCTGCAGGCATCCTAGCCTTATCCAAATCCTGGGCCTTGGCAGATTCTGCACTGGGAATCCACGGCCTGCCCCTTTACTTTTTGTCCAGCAGTTGCTAAACTCTCAGCTTGTTTAATGCTAAACTCTCAGGTTGCTAAATGAGTTTACCAGCTTCCATAACTGTGCTGCCTGTTAGCACTGGCTATTGCCTCCTCCTCCATTGTCTTCGTTCCTATGGATTTGGTGCAGTGGGTGCTCAATCGCTCTTTTGTGTCCAACTCTTTGGGACCCCTCAGGCTCCTCTGCCCATGGAATTGGACAAGAATACTGGAGTGGATGGCCATTTCCTCCTCTAGGGGGTCTTCCCAGACCTAGAGATGGAACCCGCATATCCATCGTCTCCAGCATTGCAGGTGGATTCTTTACCCCTGAGCTACCGGGGAAGCCCCTCATATGGATTTATGTCTTTAAAAAGTTTATTTTTTTTTAAAAAGCTCTTTTCTTCTCATTTTAAGTGAGGTGCCGGTAGGAAGCCCATGTGTGCTGCTCACTTTGTTTTATTGAAACCTGTTATCAGCTTTTCATATGAATAGACAGTGCTCCTATACAAGCTAGTTAGCAAAACTAAAAGTAAATGACTCCATGAAGGGCTGGAGTGAAAGCATCTATCCAACCCAGTTATTTTATAAAAAAAATTAAAGATGAAATTTTTTATCTGAAGGCAACTACCAAGCTGTTTCATTGTCAAGCATATTGCCAAGGATTTCCTGGGCACCTCGTCTTTTCCACGTGATCTGAAGGAAAAACAAAACAAAACAAAGCAACAGCGACTGAAACGCCAAGCTGTTTGCTTGTTTAGATGTCAGTGGAACGTCGCCATGGTGGATGAGAGCCTGGGTCAGCACTATTTACAGAAGAGCACATGGTGTTTCATCTCAATGAGCAGGAAGATGTTTTGTGATAAAATGTGGTAAAAACTTGTCTTTTTTTTTCCAACTAAGCAAAGAAAGGAAGTACACAGTGTGAAAGGATCAATGAGAAGTTCTGAGTTATCTGTAACATAGGAAAATGTGCAGCCAGGACAGGAATGGTGTTTTTCTGCAGGTTAAAAATAAGATTGGATGTTCTGAAACGGAAAGCCATAATAGCACATCCTAGAAGCCTAAGTCAGTGTGGAGCTCCAAGGCATTTAAATGGAGTTACTATGATGGTGGGGAAAATGATGTAACGATGCAAACCATGACAGTTCTCCTGGACAGCAAGGAGATCCAACCAGTCTATCCTAAAGGAAATAAAGATATTTCCTTATTTCATTGGAAGGACTGAATATCCATTGGAAGGACTGATGCTGAAGCTGAAACTCCAATACTTTGGCTGCCTGATGCAAAGAACTGACTCATTGGAAAAGGTCCTGATGCTGGGAAAGATTGAAGGAGGGAGGAGAAGGGGACGACAGAGGATGAGATGGTTGGATGGCATCACTGACTCAATGGACACGAGGCTGAATAAGTCCTGAGAAATGGTGATGGACAGGGAGGCCTGGCGTGCTGCAGTCCATGGGGTTGCAGAGTCGGACATGACTGAGAGACTGAACTGAACTGAACTAAGTATTTGTGTACAGGTTTTTGTGTATACATACATTTTCACTTCTCTGGGATAAATGCCCAGGAGTGCAACTGCTGGGCTAAATAGTAATTGCATATTTATTGGGTTGGCTGAAAAGTCCTTTGGGTTTTTCATAACATCGTACAGGCAAACTCAAACAAACTTTTTGGCCAATTCAATAGTTTTTAAAGAAACTACCAAACTTTTCCAGAGAGGCTGTATACAGTTATGTAGGAGTGATTCAGCTTTGACTATATATATATATATATTTGTAAATTTGTGTTAAACTGCTGAAATTGTCAAAGATTTAGTTGGTTTAAAATGTATGCACTTTTAAGAATGTTTTCTTTCTGGAAGTCTCCTGACTAATCTGACTCCAGTACAAAAACTAAGTCACCCACAAAAGGGAAAACAGAAATCCTGCTGGCCTTACTCTTTTCCCCCAGAAACTTTCAACAACAGAAAACAACAGAATAATGATGTTTACAAAGTTCTTGATGAGGAGAAAACATGGGAATCCATGAATATCCGGCCAATATTCTAATCAGGCGTCTCACAGACTAAGGAGGTCTGGGAACAGAGGACCAGCCCCACGGGGCCCCTGGAAAACAAAGAATGAAAAGGAAATACTATAATAAAACTCAGCCAAGCCATAAATGAATCAAAATGAAGAATGGAAGGAGGAAATTGTAACAAAAAGTGGCTGTGAGCATGATATCCACTCAATTTCTGACTGAAGAAATCAAGCAACTGGGAGATGCATAGGTGTAACAAGGCTATATATATGAAAGTTCAGAAAAGTAACAATATTACAAGCAACATAATCCAGAGACTAGGGCAGAAGGGACAAAGACCATGACAAAGATCATTATATCTTTCATTACAAAGAGATAGTAGTGCTCTAAATGGAAGCTTATAATAAAAAATACTTCTCAATGATTTTCATTAAGATGTTGAAAACATACTTACTATATTTGATGTGTGTGTGTGCTAAGTTGCTTCAGCCATGTCCAACTCTTTGCAACCCCATGGACTGTAGCCCTCCAGGCTTCTCTGATTATGGAATTTTCCAAGCTAGAATACTGGAGTGGGTTGCCATTTCCTCCTCCAGGGGATCTTCCTGTATATGTTGTAATATAATATATATCTTAAGCGTAAAGGAGATCTTTGGGTACTCTTATTTCTTTGGTGCTCAGTAATCTATTTAGCTTTAATTCAGTTCATTTGGAAATAACCAAAAAAATAAAAGACTCGGCTTCCTGCCTGGTACATGCATCCAGGTTAACTCTGTAAGCTGCAGGAAATGGACAGTAATAAAAAGGATACCTGTCCACAGAAACACAAATGCCAGGAGATACAGTAAATAGACCAGCTGTACATCTATTTATAAACACATTTCAGCTTTCCTGATTGCCGTCTGTGGTTTAAATTCCTTTAACCCATGGTAACATCTTAGTGGTTCTTTCATAATGAATGAGTTAAAATCTTTTTTTATGTGTGCATTTTATGTTTGTATGAGGATCACAATTTTATCTTTTTTAAAAGGATACTTGAAAACAGCATGGTTGGAACAAGTTGGTTATATCAATCCACTTTTTAATCATAATACATTTTATGAAATCTAAATACAGGACAAGAATTTCTTATGACAGTTTAGGTCCTGAGTTGAAATATACTGTGAATATAGAATACACACCTGATTTCTAAGGCTTAGTATCATAAAAAAAAGAAAATTTAAAACATTCTATTAGAATTTTTTAAAACTGATTACATGTGAAACAATATTGTTTATATACTGGGTAAAACAATAATGCAGTTAATTCTACCTTTCTCTTATGTTGTGAAATGTGATGTTAGAAAATATGCAGTCACATGCCCGGCTGGCATCACTGGGACAGGCCGCTCTGGACCATGAGTTCTCCCATCCCTCTCGGCTTCCTTCCTCACTTGCCAAGGGGCACAGAGTGACCCTGAACTCTGCTTCTCTGCCTTGGGTTCCTAACCCCTGGCAGTGAAGATGCTCCGAAAACCCCAGACTTTACAGGCATTCCCGGCTGCGGCCTCCAGAGGGCGCAAAGTCTCGACGGCCGTTGCCGTGCAACTCATGGCCCGGAAGTAGTTCTCTGCACCGCCCCTCCCCCCGCCCCGCCCCAGGGCATCCGCGCCGGGCGACTTCCGGCGGGGCGGGTGCGGAGTTTCCGCGAACCCGTCCCCGCGGCCGCGGCGACACGATGACCACGCTCCGGGCCTTTACGTGCGACGACCTGTTTCGCTTCAACAACATGTGAGTGAGGCCCGCTCGGGCCCGGCGGCGGCCGGCGCGTCCCCGGGGCCGCGCGGGGAGGAGGCCGGGCGGGACGTCCGGACGGCCCCGCTGACCTTGGCCGGGTGGCCGGAGTCCCCGCAGTCCCGGCCGCGGTGCGGGCACCTCTCGGCTCCCCGGGGGACGCCGGGCGAGGGTCGGGGGCGCCGGGCCGAGGTCGCCTCCGCTTCTCGCCGGCGTCCCCTCTCTGCGCGGCGGCCGCGGCCCGGCGGCGGCGCGGTTACCGTGTATCCGCGCGGGGTGACACCGGCCGCCGCCCGGCGCGGCGCCTTTGCGCGCCTCGTCACTGTAGCAGCCCGTCCGGGCGGGGTACCACTTGTTGCTGCGGGATTGGCGGGGGGCGGCCCTCGGGGTGCCCAGTCCTTCGTCCGACTTAAATCAGGCTCTGTGACTTGAAGGTTTCATTGTTGTTTATTTTTTCCTAAGTTTTATTATGAAAATTTTTGAGCGCTTTAAAGCTTGATGGAATTTCACCGTGAACACCTGTAGGCTATCAGCTGAACTCCCACTTTTTTTTTTTTTTTTTTTTTTACCATTTCACTCCTTTGGCTTCACATTTCCGTCCATCTTCTCCACCCACTTCACCAATCCCTCGCTCCTTTGGCTTCATCACATTTCAGCCCATCTTATCCACCCACCCACCCACCTCACCAATCCCAGACCCACTTTTAAAGATCCCGAGGCAATTGTTTGAAAACTTCAAGGACCAGGTAGTTCAGGTTCAGGTGACAGGAGGATGGAAAGAACCTGAGAAGCATTCGCTAGAAAGGTTCACAGAGGGGCTGAGTCTCAGAAGATGGGTAAGTGTTGACGGTGGTGAGGAAGGAGGTGCTGGAGGAGGAAGCCGTTGCCCTGCGGGGCGGCCGACACTTGGGCTGGGAGTGACTGTAGGAGCGGGGTTTCTGTAACTCTGGGGTCAGAGCAACTGGTGAGACTGGACTTGTGCCCCATTGTTGGGATCGGATGTGGTTTCTGGGGGCCTGTCTCAGTCGGAGCAGAGTAACTGAGGCCACTGCTTTTGGTCTCTCTGTGCCTGGCCCAGGAGTAATCCTTAGTAGCTATAGTAGTAGTGGTATTAGTCGCTTAGTTGTGTCCGACTCATGGTGACCCCGTGGACTGTGACCAGTCGGGCATCTCTGTCCATAGGATTTTCCAGGCTAAAATACTGGGGTGGGTAGCCTGTCCCTTCTCCAGGGGATCTTCCCGACCCAGGGATGGACCCTGCTCTCTTGCATTGTAGGCAAATTCTTTACCATCTGAGCTACAGAGAAGATGGGAGTTAAGAACTCGTCACACCTCTGTGAAGTAGTTGCTCTTCTCATTCTCATTTTTTGGCGTGAGTCAGCTAAGGAACTGAGAGGTCAGAGGAATGGCCCAGGTGGAAGAGCCCTGCATGGGAGTGGGCAGAGCAAGGAGACTCCTTAAGGAGATTGGCCCCAGACTGGTGGTTCTTAAGAGTAGTCACTGAGCACCATGTTTGCAGATGCTCATTCCTGGCTGCCCAGGACCCCTAAGCTCTCCGCTGCAGGGCCATGTGTCTTGGGGTGACTGGAGAAGGTATACCTGGCAGGTGAGCCATTTAGGAGGTCTTGGCAATGGCCCAGAGATGATGACTTGATGAAGGCTTGGGTTTCAGGAGCACAGACCTGGGAGGTGACAGTGTGCTTTGACGCTTCAAGAATGGGTGATGCAAAGCTGCCTAGAAAGTCAGTTTTAACTGAAGACTGAGGAAGGACCAACACTTTTATATGAAAATGAATAGAACAGAAGGAAAATAAGCGTGACCATTGATGTACAACAAAACATCATCCTGTCAACAGGCAGACAAAATCAACACGTATTTGTTTAATCTCCACATTGTGTAAGTCACCGTGCCTTTATATAACAAAAAAAGGTATATATTCAAACTTACCATTAATTACAGGTTAATTATGAGGGCTTGCCTGGTGGCTCAGTGGTGAGAAGTCCGCCTGCCAATGCAGGAGATGCCGGTTCAAGCCCTGGGCCGGGAAGATCCCCTGGAGAAGGAAATGGCAGCCACTCCAGTACTCTTGCCTGGAGAATCCCATGGACAGAGGAGACTGGTGGGTTATAGTCCATGGGATCACAAAGAGTTGAACACGCCTAAGGGACTAAACTTAGCAAAATGTCGGACACCACTGAGCGACTTTCACTCACTCACTCACTCACCGGAGGTTCTAGTCCTTTTCATTACATTTTGGTTTTATCCTGGGGATCAACAACTACTGCTGACATTTTTGTTTGTAGGATGGGGAGAGAGGGAGGACTGATTCCCACGTTACTGTCCCACTACTCATGTAGGACATTTAGGCTCCCGTATTTCAAATGTATTAATTTCCCTGGTAGCTCAGACGGTAAAGCATCTGCCTGCAAATGGGATGACCTGCAAAAGGGAGACCTGGGTTTGATCCCTGGATTGGGAACACCCCCAGAGAAGGAAGTGGCAACCCACTCCAGTACTCTGGAAAATGCCGTGAATGGAGGAGCCTGGTAGACCACAGTCCATGGGGTAGTAAGGAGTCAGAGACAACTGAGCAACTTCACTATCACTTCAGCGACTAAACAACAGTTTGATTTCAGACTCATCTAACTTGTTAAGGCCTCTTCAGTCTATGCCAGTGGGGGACTCGCCTCCCTCCTCACTTCTGTGTCTCACCTTGATTAGGGCACTTCTGTCAAGAATATGGAGAATCACTGGGGTAGGGTGTTAAAGCAGTAACTGAAAGAAGCAACGGATGTGGAAACATTGCCATTAACAGCAAATATTTTATCCTTGGAAAAATATTTTATGCCTGCCAGCGTGGAAGAGACCGTACAGTAGTGGACAAGACAAAAAATGTTACCTTTATGGACTTTACAGTTTATTTGTTTAAATTGGCCACGCCACACAGCTTCTTGGTTCTTGGTTCCCCAAGTCCAGGGATTGAGCTCAGACCCTCGGCGGTGAAAACCAAAGTCATTGAAAACCGAAGTCACTGTAGTTGTACATAACCATTGCATTGGACTGCGAGGGAATTCCCAGAATTTACATTTTAGAGGGGAAAGTAAGAAAGAACTTAGTGTTTAGTAAACAAGGAAAAATGAGAGCAGGAAAGGAAAATAGGAAATACATGGGGCTTTGGGTTAGGTGTTTCAGGGAAGGTGTCACTGTAGAAAGATGGGGGTTGGGGGAGTGTGTAGGCTTTTGGGCATGGGTAGTATGGGCATAGTAGTATGGGCACTGGTTCCTGTTTCAGACACGAAGTGGGGGAGGCGGAGGCGGCCGCTGGTGTGGCCCAAGCAGCAAGTGGGAGTGTGAGAACACCAGGTCGGAGTCAGAGGGCTTGACCTTGGAGAGGCCAGCGCTGGTCATGGGCTTCTCTCAGAGGGTAGACCCCCAGGTAGAGAAGTCAGCCAGGCATCTGCACATGGGAGTCTCAAGTTTAGATCTGGGCTAAAAATAGAAACTTGGGGTCAACGCTGCATGGATGGTGTTAAACACAGGTGGCTTGGTGACTTCAGTGATGAGTGCGGACAGGAAAAAAGGCTCCAGGATGGCTCCCAGGGCATCACGTGGTAAAGGAGACACAGTGGCCCAGTGAAGCAGGAGGAAACCCTGCTGCTGGGTCTGGAGGCTGAGAGAGGACAGCAAGTCAGGGCGACGGAGCTGTGGACTGTGTCACGTGTTCTTATGGCCTAGTGTGCCTCATGCTTGTCCATTTCTTCCAAGGGAGCAGGATGCTGGGTCCTGAGAGGCAGTGGGACCTGCACTCCAGGCCTGGGTCCAAGGCAGCAGGTAGAGAGCAGGTGGGGTGGATGCTGGAACCTTCGTGATGCTTCTTCTTACAGTTGTGTTTTCTTCCTGAAATCAGAAGCAGCTGAGCTGTAAGAGGGAGCATTGAGGAGACGGGAGAGAGTATAAAGTAGTCTTGAGAAGGGCAGTGAGTGAGTGCTATACTGGATTAGAGCAGTGATTCTCTAGGTGTGGGCGGGGCGCCTCAAGATTGCTTGGGGGTTCTGCAGGGTCAGAGTCATTTTCATGATAAAACTAAGGTTTTTTGTTTTTTAAAAATCTTTTGGCCATGCTGTACAGCATGTGGGATCTTAATTCCCCAACCAGGGATTGAACCCTGGCACCCTGCAGTATCAGCACAGAGTCTTCATCAGTGGACCACCAGGGAAGTCCGGTTTTTTATTGCTTTTTTTCACTCTCATTCTCTCACTAGTGCACAAGTGGAGTCTTCCAGATATGTGATCATCTAACAGCATAGCAGACACAGAAATGAGAAATCAGCCCTTTTCTATTAAGCCAGACATTAAAAAGATATGTAAAATTGTTCAAATAATGACATTCTTGTCACTAAATTTCTTTTGTTTTTGAAAATAGTGACTTTTGGTTTAAAAAAGTCATTCACATTAATATTTTTAAATTAATGATTTTTAAAAAATGAAGTTATCTTACACTTTTAAATATCAATAGATTTAAGTCTTGGGGTCTTCAGTAATTTTTGAGTGTAAAGGGGAAAGGGGTGCTAAGATTTGCTGGTCTGTGTGACTGTTGCTGTTGCTAAAGGTCCCGAGGAAGACCTTGACTGCATGTGTGAGAGGAGTTGAGGGTGCCGTTCTGGGGTCCGGCAGGATTGTGCTTCCGCTGACTGAATAGGAAAGTGAGAGGCAGAGCTCTCTGTGGAGGGAGGCGGGTGTGGAAATGCTGATTTGGGAGTGTTGTGTTTAGACACTCTGGTGAGGCAGGTGCTCAGCAGTTCCAGAGCCAAGTAAGGAGTATCCCTCTGAGAGCAAAATTAAAAGTATGAGAATGGGGGCGGTGGGGAGCAGAAGCCCAGGAGTGCGAGAGCCCGTGTTTAGAGGGTGGGATAAGGCAGGGACGGGACGGCCCTTGGCACACGCTGCAAGGCTGGTGTAGCCCTGTCTGTGATCAACACCCCAGGTTGGTCACCAGTTCCACTTAATTGTAGGGAATTCCTTGGTTATCCAGTGGTTGACGTAGTGCTCTCAGTGCATTAAGGCATGGCTTCCATCCCGGGTTGCAGAACTGACCTTCTACAAGCCACAGTGAGGCGTGGCCAAAAAAGAGGATGGAATGTTTTGATGATGTATTAACTCTAAAGTAATTTGTAGAGAAGCAGTTAAATGAAAATGTACGGGTGTCTTTATAGTGACTGTAATGATGGCTTAATATAGTCATTAAGTAGATTAAATCATCTTAGTTGAAAAGTTGGTTTTAAAGTTGTGAATTTAACATGTTCTGTTTTCCCTGTGCATGTTACTTTTAGTTGTAGTTGGCCTATTTAAACTGATTTTGTAAACACTGCTTATTGTTGACATTTCTCTTGTTTCTTTTAGTAACTTGGATCCACTTACAGAAACTGTATCCTTTTTTAAAAAGTTTAAATAAAGGCTTCTAAGAGTAAGGAAAATAGAGAAAAGGAAAAAAAATAGACTTGAATACTGAAAATGTTTAAGATTTGGAGGTCAGGAAACATCATAAACAATACTGAAGGCAATTAAGAATAAAAGAAACTAAAAACTGGGTACAAGAGTAATCTTACATCTGCTGACAAGCTGCTAATATTATGACCTCATAAATCAAGAACAGTACAATCCCCTGCCCACCCCGCCTCTCAGTAGTAAGCATAGCTATCAGCAGCAGAGAGCTGTGACTTCAGCAGGAGGGGCTGTTTCGTGTCTGATAAGAACAAAGCCTCAAGAGGACGATCAGTGCTGGGCGATTCCATGAAGTCCTGGCCACCGTGCTCTGCCCTGGGACCACTCTCTCACCTGGGGGACTTCCAGTCTATGGCATCTCATCCGCGTTCCTGGCAGGAGCGTTGATCAGCAGAGGGGAAGCAAAGGGGACCTCTGGGAGGTGTGATGCAGCCCTCTGCACCCTGTAGACCAGCACCTGCCTCGAGACACACCTATCTAGAACAGTCTGGGATGAGCCTGGGGTTGCTGGTTGCTAAAGGGAAAAAAATTCAGGCTGGTTGCTAAAGGGAAAAAGATGATTTTAGGTAACAATTAGCAGTATCTGTCATGGTCCCCAATAGAAACATGGGCAAGGATGTGTGAAGTTCGGGTCCTCTGACCAGAATAGATAACTCCTACATTCTCAACAGCTTGAAACACAGAATTGGATTTCTGGGTTATGTGCCATGTCCACTGTGGGGTAACAGGGTAGTATTAATTGATCATTTAACCAAGAGGGCATATAGGAGGCTATGAAAATTTTAAAGAGTTGTCTCACCAATTAAAAGACATAATTAAAAATAAAATGAGGTACCATGTCTTATCTATCAGATTATCAAGGATTTCAAGCAGTGATGAAGCTCAAGGCTGATGGAGGTGAGGTGAGGGAGTGGTCTCATAAATTGCTAGTGACAGAGCAATTTACGAGAAAGTTCAAAAGCTAGTCTTTGGAAGGCACTTTACTCATAAATACCTGGTAATTCAGTTTCCTGGAACCTGAAAATAATAATAGAGGCATTTACGTCAGAGGTGGGCATACCACCATGTATGGGCCTGTTTTTGTGCATAACGCTTTACTGGGGAGTAATTTATACAGTGTGCTCTAGTCCTTGACTTTCACAGTCCATTTTTTTTTTTAATTGAAATATAGCTTACTTACAGTGTAGTGCTTTTTTATGGTAAGAATGTATAACAAGCTAGAAATAGAAGGACTTTTACTAATTTGGTAAAGGTTTTATATTTTAAAACTTTCAGGAAACATTATATACTTGAGTGAGAAATTAAGATGCATTCCCTTCAAGATTGGACATAAGATAAAAATGCCTACTGTCACTACTACCCTTTAACATAGTTATAGAGGAACTGACCAAACTTTCAGAGGAAGGAAGTATAAGGATGAGAAAGGTAGAAATAAAACTGTCATCATTTATAATTGATAGCATGAGCATCAGTCTAGAAAAAAGAACCACCTGTTAAGGACGTCCACCAATGTTAGAACCAGATCAGGTTTTGCGAAATCAGCAGCATCTGTACACTGGCAGTAGAAATCAAGAATATGTGGGGGTGTGTGCATGTGTGTACTTTTATTTTTGTAGCAAAAACCTAAGACTTTGAAGTCAAAAATGAAACTCATGTTACAATTTTCTGAACCTTTAGGTCAGTTCAGCATAAGAAAATTATTGACTATTTAAAACATGTATATCTACTTAACATCATAGTAGAATGGAAGGTTTTTTAAATATCTAAAACTGACTGAATATCTATAATATATATTAATAACAGTCTTTCACAGTAGTTGCAGCAGAGACTATATGGGTCACATAGCCTTGAATATTTATTATCTGGCTCTTTATAGGAAATGTTTGTTTGCCCCTGAGTTATGTCAGTGGAATACTAACAGCAGTAAAAATCAACTATAACAGGTGACAGTAGGGCTGAATATCAGAAACAAAGTTGAGTGAAAAAAGCAAAAACATTTGTATTGAAAAGATTGTGACCTGTTAAAGACCCTTGTTTAAAAAAGTGAAAGGATTTTGAAGAATTTTGAATGACAGAAAATTTTTCACTGTATATTAGACAAAGTATTACAATGTGAGTCAGTCTATAGGGTATGCGTCTCATTATACATCAAGTTTTTGGCAAAAGTCCGATAAACGGGGTGAGGCTTCTGCCAGGGCTTCATGGTCCATAAGCTAGTGCCTGGGGCTCTTTCAGTAGCCAGAGAAGAGATGGTGATGGTGTCAGTGGCTGGATGGCAGAAAGACTTGTGCTTCTACGTTAATGGCTATGTTTTAAGAGACAGAATAAAGGCTGTCTGTCAGAGGAGAGTTGAAGAATTTACAGAAAGATTTTCCAGCAAGTTAAAAAAAAAAAGACTGATGGTGTCCCCTTATAGAACTGCATCTCCAAGTTAATACTGAGAAATATAGAAATGAGTACAACTCAGCAGGACAGCAGGGCTGAAGAGCTAAGTAATGAGCCAAGTACTCAGGCATTCACTTTTACATCAGGTTATTTTTTGCATTACTAGAAATGCAGAATTTGAATCAGTAGACTGGACAAACTGGGTTTGTTAAATAGCCTTTGGAAGTAAATTATTTTCACTGTCCCATGCCTGAAGCTAATGAAGGCACTAGTCATTCATTTCCTAGTGCAGAAAGGGAGAAGTAAACATACTGAGCTTGCACTGTGTGCCCAGCACCAGGGAGAGAGGGCAGGTGACACACCGTCAGGGGTCAGTAAGCAGGAATGTCAGGCGATGGCAGTGCTGTGCAGGGAGGGGTTCTAGGCATAGTATGAGCAGTGGGGACAGGCTGTAGAACTGGGGGTCCTGGTTCCCTACTCTTGGATGGTATGTCTCCAGTCACATCTGAGGTTGCATATTCAAGCATTTTTCTTAAACTTAGTGCTAACCTAAACATTTCATGTAATAAATTGATTGCAGAAATCATACATATGGCTGGGGATAAAGGAACAATATGCTTTTTAAAGGAAACTTCAAAACACGTTTTGTGAAGAACTCTGACCTCACTCGGCATCCTCCTTAACGAGTCTCTAGTATGGGATTCCTTTTTACCTACAGTACCTTGCCCACTGGCCAGAGTACTTCATCGTCGCAGAGGCCCCTGGAGGAGAGTTAATGGGTTATAGTAAGTATAACACTACTAGTACTTTTCTGGGTATGCAGTTGAGATAAAAATAGTTTTTAACTCTTAGACTGATCGCAGAACTGGAAATATAATCATGATGCCTGTAATTTTATTTTCTATTCAACTATTTGATAGCTTACTGATCCCTCTGTCTTAGGTACTGTGCTAGGCCCAGGGGAAAAAGCAGTGACCCAAACAGACCTGGTCATGTTACTGACACAAGTTTGAGCTGTAGATGGTCTGTTGTGCGTACATACACACAAAAACACCCATATGAAATGTAGGTCATTTAAAAAGTACGTATCAAGTAAGAGCACGAATAACAATTAGCTAGATGGCTTTAAGCAGCAGTCCCTAAGCTTTCTGGCCTCAGGGACCAGTTTCATGAAGACCAATTTTCCGGTGGGGGCGAGGGTGGTTTTTGGACAATTCAAGCATGTTACATTTATTGTGCACTTTATTTCTATTATTACGTCCACTCCACCTCAGACCATCAGGTCCCCAGAGGTTGCAGACCCTGGCTTTTAGTGTTACTTAAAACAGAGCTTGGTTGTTTGTACCACACTGTATTTCTCCATGTGTAAGTTGTCATGTTTAGTTACTGGATGTGGTCTTTCATTGGCAGTCATGGGCAAAGCAGAAGGCTCAGTGGCAAGGGAAGAATGGCATGGGCACGTCACAGCTCTGTCTGTTGCCCCGGAATTTCGCCGCCTTGGTTTGGCTGCTAAACTTATGGAGTTATTAGAGGAAATTTCAGAAAGGTACGAGCCTGTTTTTCAAATAATTCTTGAACTCTAACCATTTAGTTTTTCTCTTAGTGAATATTTATCAGTTGTTTCCTTCAGGTTGAATGTTGTCATGATGCAGTTTCATAGGAATTTCATGTTCAGCCTCTAATAGTCCTTACAACAGTTCAGTCACATATTCATAGTGGTGGTATTGTCCCTGTTTTGCCACTGAGTAAAATTAAAGCAGAGTGAATGACATGCTGTAGACTCTTGAGCTGGGTAGTTAGTGGAATCAGAATATAGCCCTCAAGGTCTCTCTTACTGTTCTTGCCACTGTGGCGGATATTCCCCAATTCTTTGTTAACATTGCCCTTTGCATCTCAGTCATTTTTTTCATAGTGTCCTAGGCTAAAGAAAAAGTTCATAGTTTTAAGTGGTAAAACTGAAAAATATTTTCATTGTTAATCTCTGTGGTTCCCTCCTAATGAGATGCACCTGCTGGGCATAGCGTGACTTCTCAAACCTTGGAATCTGATTCTGCAGAACCACCTGCCCTCTTGCTTCACATTGATTTTCATGTGGTCCTGGGGCTTTTTAATGACAGGAATTGCTAAAAGCTTGGCTTCATAAAGACATTGTGTCACCAAAAGAAATGTGTATTTGTGAACTATACAAAGCCAGTTGTTTGCCCATGTCCAACATGTAAGGCCTGCCTGTGTTTTCACAAAATGTTTGAAATATTCTACAGTACCTCCGTAAGTTCGGACCACCTGGGAGCACAGTTTGAACAGCCAACATTGTGGATTTTTTTTTAAAGACTTGTTTTATATATCAGACACTTGTTCTGTTACTTTTATTAAATCCATTAAAGTGGAGTGTTTTACAGAAGTAACCATGGCCTCAAAAGTGGACTTGAGGCAAGTTGAGGGCAAGAGGGAACTTGAGCTCATTCTTGTTTAACCTGTAAAAGAAGTCTAGTCCTTAAGAATTTTAAAATTCCTGTCATTAAAAAGCCCCAGGACTACATGAAAATCTATATAAAACAAGAATGCAGGTGATTCTGCAGAATCAGGTTCTCCTAGACTGAACAGGAGAAAATTTTTAGGAAGATTTTAGTTTACACACAAGAATGGCATGCACATCTTGTTGAAAAAGTTACCTGACATTATTATAGTGGACAGGGAGTTCAGACATGTGTTCTAATAGCCATGACCTTACGCATAAAATTTATAGCACAGACTATCTTTTAGAGTAGAAAATTACTACACTCCTTTCCCTTCCAGTTCCTAAACATTCATTACAGTAGTTGCTAAGATTTAAGTGACCTGTATTTGTACAGGAGTGTGTACCTATACATATACCCATACATGTATGTATTACATAATGTACACTAAAAATAGAAACTAGTATTTCCAAAGAAAAAGGAAACTAAAGTGGCAAAACCAAAAGCATGAAATGAGGTGGTAGTCGTGAATCCCAATATAAGTACAACAGTGAATGTTAAAGAACTAATAACTCCAGTTTAAAGACAAAGATATTATGCCAAGTGAAATAGGCCAGTCACAGGAAGACAAACACTGCATGATACCACTCAGAGACCTAAGGTAGTTAGATTCATAGTGAGTGGAATGGTGGGGGGAGGGGGAATGGGAAGTTATCACATTTAAAATTTACCAAGAGGGTCAACCTCATGTTTAGTGTTCTTAGGACAGTAAAATTAAAAAAATGATACTGTCAGAGCTGTACTCTATTTACAGGAAATAATGTAAAGATACAGAAAGATTAAAGAAATTAGACTTAACTGGGCTTCCCTTTTGGCTCAGCTGGTAAAGAATCTGCCTACAATGCAGGAAACCTAGGTTTGATCCCTGGGTTGGGACGATCCTCTGGAGAAGGGAGAGGCTACCCACTCCAGTATCTGGCCGGGAGCAGTCCAGGGATGGCAAACAGTCAGACACGACTGCGTGACTTTCGCGCACTTCACTTTTTAAAAAATTATGCAAATCCTAAAGCAAATAAAAACTGAAAAGCAAGGGTATAATTAAGTCACATTATAGTTCAGTTATCACTGGAATAAAAAACGGTCACTGCATATTGGTAAGAGTCAGTCAAAAGTGCTACATACCCAGTGACAAACTTAAAGTGAAAATGCAACTGCCTAAAGGACAGGAAGAAAGAGATCATCAAAATTAGAGGTCTGAACAGGCCTATTCCTAATTAGAACAATCAGAAATTGATTTAATTGTATAAAACAGGGGTCAACGAACTTTTTCTGGGCCACCAGAAAGGGCCACCTGAAGTCTCTGTTGCACATTATAATTGATGTATTCCGTAATGTTCATCCTTTTAAAATGTAGTTTAGCGGGTTTCATGTTTTCATTGTGTAAATGTCACCGTACTCCATAAAACTCCTTGAAGACAACATAGGCAAAACATTAAAATATATTTTTAAATATTTAAAGGTTGTCCCTTCAAAATTGTAAAAAATGATTCTTAGCTTGAAAATGACTAAGTTCAATTTTACACACAAAAAGGGTACTTAAATTTTTTAAGGCTAAGATAATATTAACAAAAACCTGACAAGCGATACGAGAAAGAACATCTCATTACAGATGCAGAAGTCTTGGAAAAACAGAATACATTCTTAGGTTCATTTGTGATCAATTAATAGACTGAAGAACATTCTTTTATCTCAGTAAATGTAGAAAATGCTTTGATAAAATAACAGTATTCACTCTTAAGCAATCTAGAATACAGAAAGGGAAAACTTTAACCTGCAAAAAGTATTTACTGAAACCTGTAGTAAATATTAGAGAAGTGATGCATGGAATGCTTTCCGGGACAGGATACCTAAAGCCAGCTTCTCTTAGTAATTACTGGAAATCCTTGACTGTACAGTGAAGCAATTTAAAAAAAAAAGGTATGAGGACTGAGAGGAAACATAACTGTTATTTGGACACATAAAAAACCTCTAAGAATCTAGTTTGTTGGATATAAAGTGAGTCTAAATTCAGTTGCGAAACAGTAACATTTAGAAGAGGATGAGATCTGCATTGGCATCAGTCTACTAAGCCTTTAGGAAAAAATATTAACAAAAGCTGTGCAAGACCTCTCTGAAGTTTGTACAGCTTTATCCGGAGACAGTAAAGATGACCTATATAAGTGAAGAGAGAAAGCAGTCATGTCAGTATTGTTTTCTAGGACTTCTCCCATTCTGATTTTTTTTTTTTTAAATTACAGGAAGGGTGGATTTTTTGTTGATCTCTTTGTAAGAGTGTCTAACCAAGTTGCTGTCAACATGTACAAGCAGCTGGGCTACAGTGTCTACAGGACAGTCATAGAGTACTATTCGGCGAGCAATGGGGAGCCTGATGAGGACGCGTACGGTGAGTCCCCGCTGGGGCAGTGTCCCAGAGGAAGGGACGTTGACATGCATCCTGCAGACCACAATACACTTTCAATACACTCAAAAATCACCTATAAGCTACCTTCATGAACCTACCACTAATTAACTTATATTAACTAACCAGTGGTTAATTACCATCAATTGTTTTGCTGTTACAGACATGTTACTAAGATTTTGTCTAAAAAACATTTGTAGGAAGAGCTGAATCCCAGCTAGGGTTCAGTTAGCGTTTCGTGTACTCCTGCTTGGGATGCTTGGGAGTCTCCCTTATAAATACATTTCTCTTATAATCTGGTACAAGTGGGAGAGTAGGGGACAAAACCGCTTATGGTTTTGGTGCTTTTTTAAACACCTGCACTTTAAATATGATGTAAAATCATACTCTGACATTTGGGTACTTACATTAAACTTTGTTTCCTAACAGATATGAGGAAAGCACTATCCAGGGACACTGAGAAGAAGTCCATCATACCATTACCTCATCCTGTGAGACCAGAAGACATTGAATAACCATGAGCAGTGGTTCTTAGGCTGATGATGCTCCAGACAGAATTATGGACAATATTATTTTCATTAGATGACCTTGGAGCTCTATTAGGAGAAAAGGGGGTCGTTTAGCTCTTAAAGACTTCAAGAAAATACAGGTTATCAACTTATTTTAAGTCTTCTTGTTTCCTGTTAGCAATATCATACCTTCTAAAGCTGTTCACTGTAATAAAATCCAACCAAAAAAGGCAGCTAGGTGAGAAGGAAACATTCCACTGTCTTGGCTCATAACACACTATTCATGGTGTGCTAGGGAAAAAGATTGCTCCAGTCTCCCCCTAAATTCTGTGCCTGAGAACCACTGCTGCATATACAGTTTTTATTTTGTATTGAACTTAAGCTTTAAAAGCATATATGAAATATATAAATCTAAGATGTATAATAAAATGCACTGTTGACTATGAATGTTTTCTGGAAGTTTGATGGTTTGTAAACCTCAAGTTAGCAGGATTGAGAAAGGTCATTACTTAGGGTTCGTTTGTCAAATTCTTCATTTACATACAAAGCATTGTTTAAGTGCTTACGTGAACAGCCCCTGTCTGGCACACTTAAGCTTCCTGCTTATTGCAAACTAAGTTCTTCCCAGATACTTGTTTCCACACTGCTGGTCTCAGGTCTTTCCTCTGTCTAGTTTCCCAATACCGTATTCCTTCCTTTCAAAATACAAAAAGATGACAAAGGGGGAACAGAACCTAATTTCCTTTAAAAAAAAAAAAAAAATCAAACGATTAGAACACAGGCTAATCACTTATTTTCATGTGTAGTTTTCATCATTTGTAATACCAGTGAGTAAAAGAAGTAAAGAAAATGAGAAAGAATCACAAATGATTGTTAAAATCCTTTACTTTTGAAAGGACTTATTTTGGTGGAGGTGAGAGAGAAGTGCTCCTCTCCGGAGAGAGTGACTTTTGTCTTTCATGCGTTTTACACAGGCACAGTATGTGCCTGCAAACAGTGTTAGGAGTTTACACAAGAACTTGGCTGGTGCTTTTCCTTTCACACATGTGCAACACAAACATGATTATGATTCGTCACTTACAGTAGCATCTGGCCCATTTTCATCTCACCTGTGGCCCTGTGCAACTTAGCCAGTTCAGAACAGGGCGCTCCTCTGAAGCCCCTGCTCAGACCTCGGGACTCAGAGCCTATTACTCCAGCAGCCAGTGCCAGTCTGGTGACAGAAACAGTGAGGCGGAGAACAAGTTGCTTTTACCTGCTGGTGCAATTTCTTTGTGCTCTCAAAAGCTCCTATTTTCAAGATAGAATTTAACACTGTAACAACCAGCATTTACTCCCTTGGGTGACTAACATACTTGAAAATGCAATAATATATTTGCCCAAGTAAATCTGCTAATTGTCCTTACAGGTGAAGAAACACAGATATGCTTCCAGTCAAATAACCTTGGCAGTGAACAACAAACAAAGAGGCTTGAGGATACGGGCTAGATTAAAAGAAACAATTTCTGAGATTGGTTAACTAAGGCAAATGCTTTTTTGCTTGAGAATATAAGCAACATATCAGCCAGCAAATACACCAGCATCTTGCATTGCTTTGTGTCATGACTTAAGTTACCTCCGGTGTTTTGCACATTCTAAATTGAGGCCAGGTTGAATGAATCAAGTTTTACGGGTAGACAGTCTCTAATGCAGCATGCTGGGCAGTGTTTATTGGTGTTCTTGGTAGAAATGGTTTCCTTGTTTACTGTATTTTGGGAAACACAGCTAGGCCTTGTTGCTGAGGATTCATAACACAGGAACATGTCAAGAGCCCTGAGAAGCCTAAGTATAACGAGACTTGTCAGCAAGGCTTAACCTAGGGTTTCCCACACTCACTGGAGCATGGGACATTGTTCTTCACAGCTCCTCAATTACTCTTCTTTAAATAAGCCACTGCAGAACCCAGCCAGTTTGGGAAACTGATTATGGTGTAACTGAAATTTTACTAAAATATTCTTGGTTTTTAAAAAAAACAAAAAACACCTTGTGCAGAAATGTAGTAACTGTAAATTATTTTCCAACTGGTGTTTTCATAAGCATTTAGTATAAATGGCCATTAAGAAGGTAGTTATTTTATAAGTTAAAACTAATCCAAGCACATCCAATTCCACAAGGCATGAACATACCTCTGTGCCAGGTATATTCCTTTTCTAATTTAATCTTCAAAATGAGCTGGCAAGAGTTCGTAAACTGCAAGGTTAAGTTATGTATCACTAAGTGATAGCAAGGTTAAGTTATGTATCACTAAGTGATAGAGCTGGGGATGGAACTCCCATCAGTGACTCGAGACGTGAATAAGTTACAAGTTTTAGATGAACATATAAAGTATCTTTAAGAAGACCACCATAAGAAAACTTAAAAGTTACTATGGAATGTAACTGAGAACTTTTATAAAAAAAAAACAGACTTTCAAAATTCTGCAGTCCTATCTAAAATAGACGAATTAGACTTCCTAATGAATGATAGAGACAAAAAATGTTTTAGACTCATATAAAACCCAGCAGTTAAAGAAAAATTCCTTTACTTACAAACCCCACCCCCAACTAACCCAAGAGCATTATTAAAAATAATTCAAAAGTAGTTGTCAAAAGATCCTCATCAATTCATCACTGGTGGAATGCCCAAAAACTTACAGGACTCGCAAGGATACCAAACTATACATTTATAAAAATAATATAACATCTGTCAATACGAACAGGAGGGCCCAGCTTCCCGCTCGGCAGTGTCTGCGTCTGGGTCCTGCTCTCCAGCCTCCTTCTCCTGCTGCTGCTTTTTCCACAGTTTGGCCATGGCCAGGAGCTTGAGGTTGGGTTGGTTGGCTGCATCTTCCGGAAAGATGTAATCATAGTATTCTTCCCAGCCTGCATCCGACTACAGGGACAAAGAAAAACAGAAGATAAGCTAACCTGTGGCTGAAATGCATTTTTCAGTTAAAGCAGAGAATCATCACTGTGGAGCCCAGGGTTCATATTTAATTTACAGTTACTGTGCAAAACAACATCGAGGCCTACTTTGAAAGTTCTACTTTCAAGGGCAGGCCCTGGAGACCAGGAGTGAGTGAGCACTGCTGGACGGGGGAGGTGTAGCTGCTGCTCACTGAAACAGCGTGGTGGGAAAAGTGCGCAAAACCCAAGCACCGCTGCCCCACAGTCAACCAGAAGATACGCAGTGTCCTCCGCCCCACCCTGCAGTCCGGTGTGTGAGATTCTGAACTTCGAAAGATTTACTTGACTGGCACCTCGCAGTGAAGCCACAGACCTGGGACTCCTGGCTCCCTGCCTGCCCCTCCCACGTCCAGTCGGCCACTGACTGCACGCCCCGCAGGTGTGCTGCCCCAGATTCCAGCACCGCCTCTAACGGCCTCCCGAAAGACCCTCTCCAAGCGAGCCCCCGCAATCCGCCCACAGGAGACGCCAACTGCATCAGCGCTCTGGGGGCTTTCCCACGGCTCACAGAGCCTCCCTGGATTAGTTCCCACGTCGAGGCTGAGCTTCAGTGCCTTCCACCTCCTGTCTAGTGCTCCAGAAACAACACGCTTCAGACAGTTCCTGGAACCAGCAACGCCCGGAAGACCCTCTGCCAGCCCTCCTCAGGGCTCCACCCTGGGAGGAGCGTACAGACTGACCGGCTCCTCCCCCGGCTGCTGCCCCCGTACTCAAGGCTGTACACGTGCCACACGCTGTACACGCATTTCAAAGTCTAGGGCATTTCTGCTCAGCTGGCATGGAGGACCAGTGCTGGGGGCTCAGTCCTTACCCCGTCGTCAGCCTGGACCTTTCTCCTCTTCTTGACCTTCTCGGGCATGAGCTTGTCCACTCTCTCCTTATCTGAGGCGGTTCCAAATTCATCCTCGAAGCTTCGCCACGACTCCAGCAGCATGAGCCTCTCTTCCTTTTCCTCACAGTTTCGCATGGTTTTGTTAGCCTCTTCATAAATTTGTCTGCACTTGGCCAAACTTCCTTCTTTCCCTGAAGACAACTCAAACTGTGCAAAACTGATCCATACCTTAGAAAGAAATTATTACCAAACCAAATTAACCATGTCACCCAGGAAACAATAATGTAATAATAAAGCTAATTTCTTGTTGACAACATCTGAACATACCTACTGTATTCATCTCAATTATTCTAAAGACTGTAACCTATTGACTAGCTGCTTCTAATATAATAATGGTGAAGAAGTCTGCTTTTAGTCCAATTAGGTATCTGAAATAATATCCTGAAAAAAAGTTTTAATTTTTATTCAACCTACAATATCCAAGTTACTCACATGCAGTATAAATACTGGTCTGGTATAAACTTAACATTCCAAACTCTTGTGACTCACAAGCTCTCTGTAAAAGGAAGCCACTTAAAATATATTTAAAAAAAAAAAAAAAACTTAAAATATACTATTTCTTCCAGACTGCTGATTCAAGCAAAATCAAAGGTTAGCCCACAAATCACAGAATACCTTGACATGCTGTGTCCGCTGAAGCAATCTTCTGTAAAGATTTCGTGTTCTTTCAGTTTCTTCCTGCTCAATTTCAAAATCAATATATGACTTCCAAAGCACCTGAGAAAGACAAATTCATAGGTCAGTCTTGACATTTAAAAAGCAATATGCTCTTGTTTGAGGCACAGCCTAACTAGTATCTCAACCTAGAACATCCAGGAACCTTGAACCTTCTAAGGAGCACACAGTATGTGGATACGACTAATGCTAGTATTTACGAGCTGGCCAAGATATGGCTAAGAGTCTACATTATGAGAAAAAAGACCTTGAATTTATTTCCAGATTCTCTTTTGAAATTTCCCAAATGCTGGACTTAACAAGAACAACAAAGAAACTTAACAAACCACCCAGCACTATCATAAGCCTGCCACATACGAGGAACTTGTGTGGAGAAAACAGGCCTAGGTCAGTCAGCGTACAATGTTTTTGCCATCACGTTTTTGCCTGATGCGTCTGAATTCAACTCAACAAGCATCCAGGGACCAGCTGCCCACTTGCTCAGTACAGCCTGTCAGGGCACAAGGACAAGAAAAGATGTAGCCTGGACACCTGGGACCGCAGTCAGTGGAGTAGCTAAGGCCAACTGATGGGACCAGTGACCCGGAAAGCCCTGCCCAGTGCAGTCAGTGGGGCCCAGTAAACCAGAGTACAGTCACCCCAGAGTAAGAGTGACAGAACACCTGAGCAAGCCTGGAGGTTCCGGAGAGGTTCCCATTGTCCAGGCTGCAGTTTGGCGCCACCTGGCGGCTCGAGCTTACCCCGCAGCCGGCCAGGCTGGGTGCCTCCAGAACACCCTGATTTGGTGAGGGGCCTAATCCAGGCAAATCTGTGCCAGAAGAACCCCTCCCCTGTACTCTACGTGGCCTTGACTGCACTGCCCTGGCCACCTGTTAGTCTTCTGTTACAGAAAGGGCGGAAGAGCCCACCTGTGAAATCCCAACTCATCCTGGTGTCACTGGGGCAGGGCTGAGCTACCTGCTAGACAGGGCTTCTTCCCCCTCCTTTCTGTCTCTGAAACAGAAGTCCCGATCTTGTGAAAGACTACAGGTGATATCGTCTCTGTGCTCCAAAAGGCACACACACTCAGATGGTTATCTAAGGTAACGCTGGACAAGTGTCTGAAATGAAGCCACAGTCACCGCGAGCGCCTCACCTCTGGCATGTCCAAGCGGGGCTGACTAATGGCTAACTCGTAGATTGCCCGGGCTCGCTCAATATCGCCGAGGATTGTCTCTAATTCTGCAAATTTAATCCAAGAGGTACAGTTTTCAGGCCCAAATTCTAGGAACTTTTCATAAAGCTTCCGGCATCTGTCAAATTCTCGAAGCTGTAGCTCCAGTTCTATGTAACCTTTAAATAACTTGTTCTTTGGACATTTGCCTATGGATGTTCCCTGGAAAAGAAGACACCGAGGTGATGCCTGAGTCGGTCTGACTTGTGCAGACATCCTTGGCCTGGCGGAGAAGCCGTTACTCCACTGAGCAAGAGCCTTGATGCGATCTGGCGAACCGCCCGCTCCCTCTGCAGTGCCGCATTGCTCTACCGGCTCCTGACAGAGGCCCAAGGAAACCCTCCAGCTCACTCAGCTGTCAAGTGGGCCTGTTCAGTAAGACGCAGGGTTCCTAAAGTGTTTGGAAAACTATTTTGAATCTCACCTAGTTTCTCAGGATCTCTTACGGAATGCAGATGTCATAGAACGCTTCCATGATAAAGGGGTTATCAATGAACGAACCCTGCTGCCCACAGCCAGGGGCTTGTCAGAAGGACAGCTGCATCTGATCCTATTGAGAAACTTTAGAATACTTGTCAAGACGGAGGTGCATTTAATACATAAAAAATCTTGCACAGGATCAGACCATTAACAATTTAAGATCAAATCTCTCTAGCCGCAGGAAAGATCTGGTTAACAGGTAGCTGTAACCATCCATTGTTGACAACAGAATAATTCAAGCATTATCACCCAATCTGTCCTCTAAGGCCCAGCTTTCGAAAACATGTCTCAGGTTACAGAGGCACAGTATTTCTACTGCCTCTTAGTGGGGGACTGGACAACCTGTAAACACTGAGATGTTAATTTCCTTCCCAAAGGACTCATGATGCATCGTGATCCTTTATTTACTCACCAAAGCTCTTCTGGCAAATGGTAAATTTTTCTGTCTTATTTCAAACTGTGCATATAGTAACCACATTTTGGCAAATGTGAACTAGAAAACAAAAGCACAAAAACTCACTTCAGTTAAATTTAAATTCACACAAGGCCACAAGTGAATTTCCCTAAAACTTCAGAGCTAGGACAGACGTATTTTCTCGTTTATAAGCTGAGCTGACGATACCTGACAGAAATCACCAAGAGTAATCTGGACACTTCCCCGTGATGCAGGGCTCTCCAGCCCCACTGAGGGCTGCTTTGTGGGTGTGCAGTGAGCAGGCAAACACACCCCTCTGTTCCAGAAGGTAATTTGGTCAACATCGCTTGCTATCTCTACTGTCAGGAAATGAAGCCAACTGCCCACAGTGGGCAGAGACCACGTGTCAGCTGCTCCCAGAACACCCGTGTTCCTGCGCCTGTGGACATCCACGTAGGTGCCAGCAACCTGCTGGCTGTCCCTGTGCAAGCTGGGCACACTCTGCGCTGTCTGTTCCCATTACCATGCTCTCGGAATCTCTCCATTAGTATCTCTACCCGTCACTGGTCACTTAAAGGCGGTCCATTCAGCTAGACTGGAAGCTGTTTTCAGAGGCAAAGAGCATACCTTGTTCTTATTTATGTTTTTCAGGGTGCCTAGCACAGGGAAAGAGCTCATCAACAAATATGATTCCATGGGATTATTTCACAAGTAAAAGACGCAGGATTTTCACGTGTTTAGAACAGAATGCTTACAGCAAACATACCTTTTTATGAGGAATCAGTTCCAAAGAGGCTTGGTAAACCTGTCTTGTCCTCTCAGGATCCTACATTAGGATAAGAAATTTGCACAAAATATTCATGTCCAATACTAACACTAATTTTACCATTACTAACAAAAATGTACACCCCTAACACTGAATGTATCCACAAGCTGTTACTTCCATTTATGATCAAAAGTGAACTAACTTTGGGCATCAAGCTTTGATCAAAGACCCGCCCACATCACTGAGCCACCAAGTGAGAGCTTCTCAGTGGAGAGGCTTTCTTGTGTGACAGCAGGAACAAAGATGTTCTTCAGTCTTTGACCAGCAGGATTTGTGTTTTCCTATTAACTTACACAAAACCAATTTCTGAAAATTCTACTTGATTTAAGAGCAAGAATGTGCAATCCAGCTGTGATCCCTAGTTATGAGAAAACCCTGGCAACTGTGAATAATGAAACTAAGGGCTGGTTAATTATTCCCTTTCAAGTGCCTCAAGGCTTAAAAAAAAAAAATCAAAACTAAAAACCACCTCACCTATGCCCACAACAGGTATAGAGAGTTTAAAAAGTGGCAGAAAGAATGTAAATGGCTGCAGGGAGGCCTGTAAGAATGTACAGCAAAATTCCTGTGTGGTCAAGGCTCCGCAGTATCGTTCCCACCCGCACCAGCCGGCTGCCCAGGGGAGCAGCCCCCCGCTGCCAGGATCCACTCTGCACCTTGGCCTCCAGCTCCTCATAGAGGGCGTAGTTGACCCACAGGTAGATGTAGCGCTTCCAGTGCCTCTTCTCCTGCACGGGCGGCACATTGGCGATGGCGCGCTCGTACACCTCCCGCACCGTCTCGGCCTCCGCGTCGCTCTCCACCAAGCGCAGGTAATCGAACCACGCGTCGTAGTTGTGCGGGTTAGCCTGGAAACACCAGGTTGGATTAAACAGAAGCCAAACCCAGAGTTGCACCTACTGGACTAGGCAAGCTGACGGAAGGCACCAGACTGACTTTCTATACTCCAGCAGTTTTTCTTCTAGACTTTACACTATTTCATTGAAAAGTACCATTCTTGAGATTTTATACATAGAAAGGGAAAAGGAAAGAAGACAGACTGTTACCAAGGGGTTCCTCAGCAAAGCTCCTTTCACCTACAACAGCTTTTTTTGGGGGAGAACATCTCAGTTTTTAAGCTGGGTTTCCAAGGTGGTGCTAGGGGTAAAGAACCTCCCTGCCAATGCAGGACATGAAGTGGTAAAGCACCTCCCCGCCAACTCGGGACATGGGTTCAAACCCTGGGTTGGGAAGATCTCCTGGAGGAGGGCATGGAAATCCATTCCAGTATTCCTGCCTGGAGAATACCATGGACAGAGAAGCCTGGCGGGCTATAGTCCATGGCGTCAGAGTTGGACACAACTGAAGCGGCTTAACACACAATTTTTAAGTTTTTTAAAAGGTATAAATGGAAAAATGACTTAAGAGGCAAATGCATAAAACTGATTAACAATCAGTTTTCTGTTTTTGTTTTAAATGAAGCAGCAATTGGTAATTTGAGCACACCTTTCCTCCACAGAAGTGAAGGGAGCCAGGGCCCTGCCTTCCCGGCCCCTTACTTGGCAACGTAAGGACCCCTGCCCGAGAGTCTGGCTCACGGGGGTGGGTGACATAGAGATGAGGACAATGGGAACTGGCTTATGGAAGTGCTTTCTATCGGGGGTTTGATCATTCCCAGCCAGACTGAAAGGTGACTGTCGCTTCTTCTTCAGGACTCTCTGCAGCTGGCCTGATTCCTGCCCACTTACCAAGCCTCCTCTTCCAGCTTTCTACTGACTCTGCAATGCTCCCAGTATCTACAGCCATGAAAACAGACGTCTGCTCTAAGCATCTGGATATGTATGTGACTCTGTGTCTAGACTTAAAATTATAATGGGACTGTACCACTCTCACAACTGCAGACCCTGTCTTCTCGTTTAATAATAACATATATTGAAAATATTTCGCTGACCTCATCTGCCACCACTTAAGTCCTTTGTTTGCAAATATCTTAATTTGACCAGACAGAAATATTTTAAAATACATAGCAGTGCAATAAAGGCAAACACTACTACCTGTGAATTCAAATCAAAACAGTATGTTACAGAGAGAGATGAGGATGGAACTGTAACTACGATAGTCTTGCTCAGCCAGTTAAACTAAAGGGTAATGTATAAAAATGGTTTTTTTTTAGGTCAATCTCTGACTCATCTTCTTTAAACAATGAACTCAAACGGGTTCCAAATTTCCTTTGCTCAAGTTCTTTGTGTCCAGTTAGCAGCCAACACTGCGACTTCCGACACTCACGTGGCAGAACAAGTCCAAGTGCTGTCTGCTTGCCTTTTCCACCTGCTCCGTCTACCTCCCCCTTCTGGAGTGACTGCCGGTTTCCTGCAGACACAGGGTGGGGAGAGGACTGGTTGGCAGGTCCGTCAGTGCAGCCCCGCAACACTCACCTTCACCTCCTCCTCGTACTGGAACCTCCGCTTGCTCACAATGATGTCTTCGATGCCCCGCCTGTCACCAAACTTCTTCTCAAAGATGGTATAATTTTTAAAGAGTTCCTGGGCCTCCTGCTTTGAAATTCTATCCAGGGCATACTTGTAAATCACTCGCACCCTCTCAAACTGAAAGCAGACAGGATGGTTACTCTTTCAGAACACAGCACTCTTGTTCTAGCCACAACACGGAAAGCAACTCTGACATAAAACATGACCTATAAGTTAGACTGTGAGGCCTCAGTGTCCAAAGTACAGTTTTCCCTCTCCCTTTTGTTGAGGTACTTCAGTCCGGATGGACAGACACTCCAAGCCCCACATTTAACTGTACCTAATCTACCAGCTGGACATCGTCCTTGCATCTTCGACTCACCCGAGTCCCGCCCAGCTGAGTCGCTGTCAGACTCCCCATGGCGGTCTTGATCGTGCACCTGCTCGGCCAGGGCCCTCCCCGCCCCCAACCCCGACTCCTCTCTCCCCTGCACCCCCACACTCCCTGCTTCCACAGTCCGCCCCTTCTACCTCCTCAACTCAGCCCTCCACTTCTTCCCCCAAGCTCCCTGCTGACCCACCTCCATTTCTCTGTGGACCATGTGAAAAGCCCCCATCCCACTTCTGCTGCCCTCCCCCCATGCACTCCCCAAAAAGCAGCCACAGGCCCACCACACGGCACACAGAGGACACCCGACCACCTCCTCCTACACCTCCCACCAGCCTGAGGACAGAAACTGAAATCACCCCTGGGACCTGTGCAAGACCCCGCACTCAGACCCCAGCACATGGACCTCCCCATCCTGGATTATCTGATTTATGTGAAGGGATTATTTTCCACACATACTACAGGAGAACACAACTGACTTATTTGTGGGGCCATCTTTGTTTTCATTTCAAATTCTGTTCTCAGTACTGAGGGCTCTAGGCCTTTTGTTTCCCAGGCTCATTACTTGTAAAGCCCTTTAATCAGAGTGTCAAATGACTCTTAGTTTGTAGATAATATTCTCATTCTAGATTTAAAGATTTCTTTTCAAGTAGAACACACAAAATTAAGACAGTTCTAATACAACCTATAATCACTCCCAACCTGCAGGTTAGTGACACGGCACTGTTTTCCTTGAGAAATCATGTTTTCATATTTTGAAATTATTTTCTCCAAGGATAATTAAGAAACTGTAAATGAACTCAACGTGCACAAGAAGTCATCTTTTCTAAGCTCTTTCACAACATAATCGAGTTCCTTTAAGTTTACCTACTTCTTTCTGATTTTCCTCAAATTTGGCAAAGGCAACATAAAGGTGTTCGTCCATATGTTCGTCCCCGAAGAATTCGACAGCCCTCTCATACACTTTCCTTGCGTGGGCAAAGTAACCATGCTTTTCTTCAAAGCGGGCGTACTTAATCCAGTTCTTCACATCAGGGTGCACGAGAACAAGTGAGCGGAATGAAGGAAAAACCAGGCAGAACAGCATGGCTTAAAGAACAAAAACCCAAGCCCAGAACCTCACCAACACCCACTATGGCTATGGGGGTGATTGTAGACCCACTAACCTTTGACTCCCTGGGGGACAGTGTCTTGTTTCTCTGGCCTCCTCCAGTGCTTCTTCAGTATTTTAGGAGTAGTACAAAGAGGACTTTGGAGTCATGAAAAGCTGAACCCCGTGACTAGCCATGTGATTTGGACAAGTTCTTACCTTATCCAAGCCTTAGTTTTATCATTTATAAATGATAAGAAAATAATAACAACCAACCTCATTTAATGATTGTCAACTATAAATAAGAAAAAAAGTGTAGAAAGCTCTTTGCAATCTCAGGCCAAAAGAATGTGTCAACAAATGGCCCCTGTTGTGATATCTGCTTAGTAACAATATCTGAATTACTGACTAAAGAAAAAACCGGAGAGGACTCTGGATGGCAGAGGAGGACATGGAGCTCACCTCTCCCCACAAGTACACCAAGCGTACAGCTACACATGGAACAGTTCTCATGGAGCACCTGCTGAACACCAGCAGAGGACCTCAGACACCTGAAAGAACAAGAAAGATGCCCACGTATCCAGGTAGGATGAAAGAAAGAAAAACAATAGAGAACAGTAAGCAGGACAGGACCTGCACCGCTGGTAGGGGACTGAAGGGAGAGGAGAGATTCCCACACTTGGGGAAGCCCCCTTATTGCTGGAGAGATCACCTGTAAAACGCTGATGAACAAAATCAAAGATGATATAAACAGATGGAAACACATATCATGTTCCTCAGCTGGAAGAATCAATATTGTGAAAAATAACAACACTGTCCAAGGCAACCTAAAGATTCAGTGCTATCCCTATCAATAGCATTTTCCACAGAACTGAAAGAAAAAAATTTTTAATTTGAATGGAAACACAGAAGACCCCAAGTAGCCAGGGCAATCTTGAGAATCAAAAACAGAGCTGGAGGAATTAGGCTCCCTGACTTCAGACTATTCTACAAAGCTACAGTCATCAAAACAGTATGGTACTGGCACAAAAACAGAAATATAGATCAATGGAACAGGACAGAAAGCCCTGGTATAAACCCACACACTATGACAAAGGAAGCAAGAATATGCAATGGAGAAAAGACAGTCTCTTCAATAAGTGGTGCTGGGAAAACTGGACAGCTACATGTAAAAGAATGAAATTAGAATACTACCTAAAACCATACACAAAAATAAACTCAAAGATTAAAGACCTAAATGTAAGGCTACTCTTAGAGGAAAACAGAACACTCTCTGACATAAATCACAGCAGTATCTTTTTGAATCCCCCTCCTAGAGTAATGAAAATAAAAACAAAAAACAAACAAACAGGACTTAAAACATAATAGCTTTTGTACACCAAAGGAAACCATTAACAAAATTCAAAGACAACCCATAGAATGGGGGAAAATATTTGCAAACAAAGCAACCAAAAAAGGATTAATTTCCAAAATACACCAACAGTTCATGCAGCTCTGTATAAAAAAAAAAACCCAATCAAAAAATGGACAGATCTAAATAGACATTTCTCCAAAGAAGACAGACAGATGGGGAAAAAACATAGGAAAAGTTGCTCAGCAAAACTGATTATTAGAGAAATGTACATCAAAACTATAAATATCACCTCACACTGGTCAGAATGGCCATCATCAAAAATCTGTGAACAATAAATGTTGGAGCAGACAGAGAAAAGAGAATCCTCCTACCCTGTTGATGGGAATATAATTTGGTACAATCATTATGGAGAACAGTACAGAAGTTCTGTAAAAAACTAGAAATAGAATTACCATATGATCCAGCAATCCAACTCCTAGGCATATATCTGCAGAAAACCCTAATTCAAAAAGACATATGCACCCCAATGTTCACTATTTTATTTTGCAGCACTATTTACAATAACCAAGACATGGAAGCAACCTAATGTCCATCAACAGAAGAATGGATAAAGATGATGTGGTGCATACATACGATGGAATATTACTCAGCCATAAGAATGAACGAAATAATGTCATTTGCATCTACATGGATAAACCTAGAGTATCAAAAAAACCAACAACCCAATCAAAAAATGGACAAAAGATCTAAGTAGACTTTTCTCCAAAGAAGAAATGAAGTCAGACAGAGAAAGACAAATACCGTTTATCACTTATAGCTGAAATTTAACAACAACAACAAAGAGACACAAATGAACTATTGGCAGAGAGAAACAGACTCACAGATCCTAAAATCAAATTTACGGTTGTGGAAGGGGAAACCTGGGGGGAGTGATGGCCTGGGAAACTGGAATTAACATACATGCACTTCTGGGCTTCCCTGGTGGCTCAGACAGTAAAGTGGCATTGCAGGACACCTGGGTTCGATCCCTGGGTCAGGAAGATCCCCTGGAGGAGAGAATGGCAATCCACTCCAGTGTTCTTGCCTGGAGAATTTCATGGACAGAGGAGGCTGGTGGGCTACAGTCCATGGAGCTGCAAAGAGTCAGACACAATTGAGCGACTCACACACACACACACACACACACACACACACACACACGCACACCCCCCCACACACACACCTGTACATAAGACAGATAACAGGGACCTAACTATATAGCACAGGAAACACTTCTGTGGTAAATTATATGGGAAAAGAATCTGAAAAAGAATGGATGTGTATACATACATATATATATAAAACTGACTTAATTTGCTGTACACCTGAAACTAACACAACATTGTAAATCAACTGTACTCTAATAAAGATTTAAGGGAAAAAAAAAAAGGAAGTTCCTGGTGGTCCAGTGGTTAGGACTCAGTGCTTTCACTACCATGGCCCAGATTCAATCCCTGGTTGGGAGAACAAATATTCTATAAGGTGTGTGGCATGGCCAGAAAATCAAAAAAAAGGGGGGGGGGAGGGAGGAAAGGAAAAACATGTCACGAAAAGAAACTACTAACCAGAGCCAACAGAGACATTTTTGATTACAATTTTTCTTCTTCATAGGATATATTTTTCATGTACCTTCCTTAAAGAAATCATTAAATTTCAAAGTAGTAACACATTCCAATAGGGCAATGATTAAAGAGTACACAGTCCATGGGGTCGCAAAGAGTCGGACACGACTGGTGACTGAACTGAACACGTTCCGTTAGGGCGATGACTAAAGGGCACCGGCTCTCAAGCTGACTGGCTCAAATCCCAGCTTCTCCAGCACCTGAGAGGTGCTATCCTGCATCAGATTCCTCATCTGCAGAAGGAAGCCACTCCTGAATTGAGGGCGGTCACAGGGATTAAACGACAGTATCTGTAAAGCGCTTAGAGTAACGCATGACATAGAGCAGGTGCTATACGTGCTTTTGTTAAACTAGTAATATCAAAATGAGTAGTCACAGTTAAGATGTTAAAATTACATAATATAAGTTGAGTCTTCTTGCGGTACTTATGCTCTATGAAGTCACTCTGCCTGGAGAATATCAAATCACTACTCCCAGAGGAAATATGTTTGTATGATACATATACACTATATATATCCATGTATATGAATACACACACATATCTTACATAGACTGTGTTCTTAAATCCTGAAAACAACTAATGGCAAATTCTTTTATTTTAGAAAAGAGAAAACAAGTCTCAGAAATGTTAAGTGACATGCCTAAGGCTGCCCACTAATCAGCCAGAGAAGAAATTCTGTCCTGGAAGGCAGACCTACGTCTTGTCCTCCACTGGACCAGGTGCCTTGGGTGATGCAAATTTTTCATCACTCTGGGCTTGTCTGCAAATACTGATTGTGGATTTATGAATAAACACTAGCAAGTAGGAGATAAACCAGCACAACAGTGAAACAAGAATCAAGCACTGCTGAGGTTGCTTTCCCGTCACCATCTCCTTCCTCCTCACAATCAGCCCACAGTGGGGACTTTTACCTCCCTTCTAAAGATGAGGGAGCTTCCCCAGTGGCTCAGTGGTAAGGAATCTGCCTGCCAATGCAGCAGACACAGGCTCGATCCCTGGTCCAGGAAGATTCCACACCCCGTGGAGTAACTAAGGCCATGAGCCACGACTACTGAGCCTGTGCTCTAGAGCCGGGGAGCTGCAACTATTGAGGCCTGTGCGCCAAGAGCCGGTGTTCTGCAATGAGAGAAGCCTGCACACCTCAACTAGAGTAGCCCCCGCCTGCTACAACCAGAGAAAAGCCAGCATAGCCAAAAATAAGTAAATAATTAAAAAAATAATGAGGACACCTAAGTTCCAAGGAGTGGCCTGACGCATCGAGATCACATGGCTAGTAAACAGCAAACCTCCGGACCAACCAGTATCGGTGCCCATGACCAACATACACCCCAGAGCAAACAGGGCCTTATGGTATTAACTTCCACAAGGAACCACAGTGTTAATGCCAGAGTATAAACAAACCCAAGTCTCCCTGGAAAAGACGCAATTATCCAGACCACAAACTTTTGTTCTGAACAACTACGTCCCTAGAAAATATAAACGCAACTTATGAAGCAGAAGTTGACTTCTGGGCCAATGTCAATGACTACATGTTCCAGCCAGACCACAGTCCCCCTGCAGTGCAGCAGGCAGACCTGTCCGAAGGATATAGCGCTCATAGATGGTGCGGGCCCGGTCCACCTCCTTGTATCTCAGCTCGAAGTTGATGTATGAGTGCCAGGCCTGCTCCTCCGGCCGCCACTCCATCCAGCGCTCGAACACCTGCCGGGCACCAGCGATGTTCCCAAGCATCTCCTCCATGTACGTGTACTTGTACCTTCAACAGAATCATCCGAACTTATCGGTCACAGTCAAAATGACTTTGGAAAAAAAGGGTCTTTGGCAATCTCTGGCTTGACTTTGTTAACACATGAAGAGTCAGGGCTTTATCATCCCAAAATGTGAAGTCAAACATGTTTTTCCTACTAAAATATAAATCTGAAAAGGATCAGACATTGGAATAAAAGGATTTTTCTCCTCAAATGTTGCTTGGTTCAACAAAAAGATTCTTCTGTATAAAAGACTGCAACCAAAATTTCAGTTTTGATTATACAGCAATTATACACTGGGATTATGACTTAACAGACTAAAGGATATTAAACAGTAATGAGTGTATGTTTAAAGAAAAAGTAGGATGCAAAATTTAATATATACGATTACGACTATAAATAAAATAATTACACAGGGAATTCCCTCATGGTCCAGTGGTTAAGAACACCTTCCAACATAGGGGACACAGGTTTGATCCCCGGTTGGGCAACTAAGCCCGTGTGCCACAACTACTGAGCCTGTGCGCTCTGGAGCCCATGAACCACAACTAGGGAACAGCCACACATCACAATAAAGACCCCACATACTGCAACTAAGAGTCAATGTGGCCAAATAAATAAATACAAAATAAACACATGTACACACAAAAATGTGGGAATTTAGTCTACAAAAAGCCATTTCATTAGATCAGGAACTTACCAGAACTGGTTGACTCGAGGCAGAGTCGTTATGGCCCGATCCCAGATATTCCGGGCGTGGTTGACCTGGCGGTTCTTCATTTCCATTTCAGCATATTTCAGCCATAGTGTAATATTTCGGTAGTCCACGTCCAAGGCACGTTCATATATGGATCGAGCCCTTGAAAAGCCAGATTTGGAGGGTATCAGTGACAGCACAAGCAACACACCTGGCAACCACCTCCAAGGCTCAGCTATTTTGTCAGGTATTTATTGTGGGTGAGGATCTGGGCATAAAAAGGTGAAAAGATAGGATGTTCTCAGGAACTTGACAAGTTTTAGAGAAAGACTGACATGTATCTAACTGCAATGTGATGTTATAGTGAAGGTCTGCACAAGGAAGCAGAGGGAAAAGAAAGAAAAATGTCAAGTGGAAAAGTTAGTTAAGCGACAGATGAGAACTTGGGAAAAGTTCCCAAGACCAAGGTGGGTAGGGAGGGGGGTGGTCCCTGCCAGCGTCAGGGCGAGGAGATGCGGTGAGTTTTGGGCCCGGCCAGGGCAGGGAGCATACTGGAAGAACATAGGAAGGTGGGACAACAGGAAGGGTCAGGTCATCATTTCATTTTGTTGGCCACTGGTTTTGAGTGGAACAATTCTAAAAAAAAAAAAAAAAAAAAACGAATTTCCCAATATGGAGAAAATGGATGGAACTGCACTTCTCTGGCTGCAGAGTGTGTGCTGGTGATGAGACCCATCTGGAGAGCCTCCTCCACTATTCCCCCCTAGGACCAGCCCACCACAGTGCTCCTGAGGCTCCTCAAAGGAACCCTAGGGTCCCAAGGAACAAACTCTGAAAATTTTTATTTTATTATTATCAGAGGCACACAGTTTTACATGTGCTTTAATTTCTCCATTTTTGTATCTGGTAACTTCAGAATTTCTATTTACAAGGTTACATGCTCAGTAACTTTACCTCTGAATCTCCTTTAGACTCTCTTCCCATTGTGCATATTTTATCCAGTTACTAATCACAGTCCTGTTTTTTCTTATGTTATCTTCGAAAGTCTGGCAAAAGGCAAAAAGGGTCAAATTAAAGGGAAAATAATTAAAGATGACATTGTCTTTTGTCTATTAACCCTTATACTAAGAAATTTATTCATTTTGCTCTTACTTAAGAGAAATTACATCCTGGAATCCTTGAGAGATAAGAAACCCACTGAAGAAGGTTAAAGTCACAAGTGTTTCTTTAAAGTCTTACAGGCAAAAATAAAGAGAAAACTTTAGATAAAAAGAATTATTAGTAGAATTGCTGACATTTTCTCTTATTGCCCATAACAACTAACTGGTACTTTAATATACTCTACAAGTGTTACTAATGAGAAAGCATTTTTGACTGTTTAAGTCCTCTCAGTAACATCTCAGACACTACTGAGGATAACTAAATATGTAGATACAACAGGACGAGCAACAGGATTTTTTAAAAAAATAATCCCACATCCTGGGGTGGGGGAGGTCAGATCAGATCCCCGGGTCCTCTCTTGGCTCTACCCCAGGTGTTACCTCTCAGCACAGAAGGCTGCTACTGACAGAAGAACATGAGGCAGTCTCACTAATTCTACCCCTCTTCAGCTGTCAGTTGTTCTGCCTGGTAAACTCCCACCTGTTTTCGATTCAGTATTAAAAATTCTGTCCATGGTGGATTTAATGTAAGATAGACAACTCGTGGTGTATTTTATGAAGTTTAGTGATAATGCAACCACTTGGTGAGCAGAAGTCACATTACGCAGGTGGCCAGAAACACTAAACTCTTCTTAGGTTACAGTCTCTCTAATCAGAGAGGAACTTTTCAAACTTTGGTCTATAAATTCTTAATGATATTGACAGACTAAAACAGACCACACGGACCAACCTTCCTCTTCCGTAGTTTGTAATCGTTTAACTCTTCTTCATCTGTGATCTTCTGTTGAGGGGGAGGTGGAAGAAGCTCAAGTTCTCTCTCCTTAGCTTCTCTTAGCAGTTGCTCTGCAGTGATCTGTACTTCAGCTGGGGCTTTGTTTTTCACCTTTTAACACAGGAGACATTTCCATTTTTAGCAGATGCTTTTCACACAAAGTTTAAGAAACAAATGAACTTTTTTTTTAGAATGTGAACTTAATAAATGCTATTACAAGACGCCCCCTTTACATGACATGCTCCCATTTCTCTATGAAACTAAAAAAGAAACACAAACTTTTTTATTTCATGCAAGGTATTTATCACAAAGCCACAGGCGAAAGTCTCAAGAGGAAAGGTAGCAAAAACAACATTTCTCTTTTAGAACAGTATAATAAATTTTGAGGATGCCTAGGTGAAACTCTCACCAGAGGTCTTATCAAGATGTGTGCCATGCGTTAGCTAGCATTTCAACCTCTATTTACAGAATCCTTCAATTTCTGCTTTGGCCCCAGGTGGATAACCGTCTTTGATTTTTCATGGCATTTCAAGTCAAAGACATATTCAATAAGATCCTATCATTAGATGGTAAGCTTCTTGAGGTCTTAGAGCTGTGCTGTCCAACACAGCAGCCATGAATCACATTTGGTGAGTCCAAACTGGGCTGCAAGTGTAAAACACACAAGGGGTTTCGAAGACTTAGTATGGGGGGGGAATAATAAATTATCCAATTAAACTTTTTGTATTCATGATATAACGGAATGATACTATCTTGGCTACACTGGTTACATAAAACATAATTAAATTCATGTCACCTGTTTTGACTTTTTTTTACTGTAGCTATGAGAAAACTTAAAATTATCTATGTGGCTCACATTAAATTTTTATGGAATCTGTGGCGCCCAATAAAAGTTTACGAAACTGAACTATAAGAAATACTAAGTATTTAATGCCACGTGAGCAATGACGATGCTGAGGACGCCTATCTAATGAACATTAAGTGCCAGAAACTGTGTTGTGTGCTTTCTATACACTCTCTCTGAGAGTCATCCAAACAGGTACCTAAAGGACAGGCTCCAGAGAGTCATGTGAGCTGGAGAAAGACGGGATGGAAGAGCATGTGCAAACGTTTAGGACAAATGCTGTCACATGTTAAGCATTCCTTAAGTATTAACCGCCGACGGAAAAAGTCAGATCAGCCAAAACACAGCCCTTGTCATCTATTCTCCTTTCACTCTCACCCAGGGCTGACTCCTACCGCCTTAAACACAGCTTAACCATCACTTCCTAGGCAAAGTTTGCGCTGGAGATCCCTTACAAGAGCCCAGGAAGCCAAGGCATATTCCTCTGGGGCTCAGGAGCCTTTGCAAGGCTGCAATTCTACCCTTAGAGGGGGCAGCTCTTAGCCCGCTCTAACCGGAGCCCCAGCGCCTAGGGAGTGTCTGGTTCAGCCGGTCTATGCTGAAGGACCTCTCTCCCCCCACAGATAAACACCTTCTAACACGACGACAACGCGGACGCGGGGGTGCCCCCCACGCCCGGCTGGCCCTGCCCGCCCGCGGCCCCCGCTCAGGGAGGGAGGACTAGCTCCCGGGACCACACGCCTCCCGCCCCGGGCACCACCGAGGCCGGGCCAACCCCGTCCCCGGCCTCCTCGCACAAGACCCCGAGCCGCCCACCTTGGCCACTTTGGGGATCCTTTGCTTCCCGGCCGCGGTGGAGGCCGCCATGGCTGCAGCGTCGACCGCGGGCGAGCCCGGGAACACAGAACACCTTCCCAGAGGGCTCGCCCACACCGAGCAGCTTTCCGACAACAAGCGAGATCCCGGAACCGGATGCGGAACTGGCTGGGGCGACTTTTGACCTCTCTCCCGCACCGTGACGGAGTTAACGTCGTTTCTGTGGTAACCGGGCTGCGCGTCCTCTTCGGAGCCCGGGACACTCTGGAGTTGCAGGTGAGGTGAGGAGTGCGGGCTGCCCGCCAAGAGGCGGGCAGAATCCGGGGCGTCAGGGGCGAATCCTCAGGTCTCCTCTGGGATTGGGATGACCGTGCGAGGACGGGTGTATCCGTGAAGCCGCGGTATCACGCAAGGGGACAGGAACCCGGCTCCCGTGCAGATGCTCGAGGGCCGGGGTGGGGTAGAAAACTGCCATTCCCAGCATGCCTAGCGGCAAGCTGCTTAGCTTCTCGGCCGCCCTGAGCTGCGGTGCATTCTGGGCTTTGTAGTCCAGAATGGTCAACTGCCCCTTGGTTTCTGGACCGTTGTGACCAAATAATTCATGGCTTATAACTGAAAGTAACTGAAGGAATTTTAAAGCCAGATAATAGAAAAAAATGAAAATAAATAATCAGAGTAATAGCAAATAATCTAGCCTTATAGCATCAGATAAACAATATATCAATCTTCAATAGAATCAGATAAACAGATATTTTAAATTTTCTGTCATTGTGTCTTAACTTCAATTTTCTCAGCGCCAGTGCATTCAACTTTTGTTGTTGTTACTGAGTCGCGAATTGAGGTCCGACTCTTTGCGACCTCATGGACTGCAGAACACCAGGTTCCTCTAATCCTCCACTATCTCCTGTAATTTGCTCAGATTTATGTCCGTTGAGTCAGTGATTCTATCTAACCTCACCCTCTGCTACCTCCTTTTCCTTTTGCCTTCAGTCTTCCCCAGCATCAGGCCTTTTCCACTGACGGCTCTTTGCATCTAGTGGCCAAAGTATTGGAGCTTCAGCTTCAGTCCTTCCAATAAACATTCAGGGTTGATTTCCTTTAGGATTGACTAGTTTGATCTCCATGCAGTCCAAGGGACTCTCAAGAGGCTTTTCCAGCACCACAATTCAAAAGCATAAGTTCTCCGGTGCTCAGCCTTCTTTATGGTCCAGCTCTCAAATCTTTGCATGACTATGGGGAAAAACACCTTGATTTTTAAACAATTATTCAGCTAGATATAGAATTACCACTTAATGATTATTTTTACCTCTGTATTTTTTAAATACTTGCTCTGATAGTAGGGAAACAGTAGCCTACAGGCCACATTCAACACATTAACTATTTTTTATGTGGCCCACAAGCTAAGAATTTTTTTTAAAATATGTTTAAACAATTGAATAAAAGATCAAAAGAACACTTCAGGATACACTCAACTATGTAAAAGTCAAACTTCAGTGTTCATAAGTAAAATTTTATTGGAATACAGTCATGTAATTTGTTCAAGAATATACCTAAGCAACAGCCAAAAGTCAAATGATACAATACTGTGTTTCAAAAGAACACAGTACACACTGTGTAATTCCATTTATACAGTGTTCAAAAAATGGCCAAGGGCACTCTGAGGTAGAAATCAGAATGGTGGTTACCTGTGGGTGGGGCAGCCTTCCCGGGTGCTGGGAACACTCGGCACTGCTCTTAGAGTCAGCGTGATGGCTTACTGGCTTAGACCATAATAAGGTACTGCCCCTTAGGAAACAGGAAAAAAAGAAAAAGGAAGGGAAGGAAGGAGGGAGGAAAGAGAGGGAGGAAGAGACACATAAACACTGAGGCCCCAGACATCAAGACAGATGGAGCTCGTCTTGGGCCTGCTGTTCTGTCAGCAGCACCCGCCACGTGTCTTTCTCAATGTGAGACTCTCTGCCGTTGCTGTCATTAGAGAGTCTCCTCAGAATGGCTGTGGAGAAGGCTCGGTCTACAGAGGAAGCTGCAACTTTATCCTGGAGCTTCCCAGAGACTGTCATGGGCATAGAGGCCCCCTCTGGAAGCCCCTTGCAAGCCATGTCTCTTACACTTATTTGGCCACAGGCCTCTTTTCACCTTAGGACTTCCCAGGTGGCTCAGTGGTAAAGAATCTGCCTGCCAAGCAGGAGGTGGGTTCGATCCCTGGGTTGGGAAGATCCCCTGGAGAAGGAAGTGGGTCAGTATTCTTGCCTGGGAAATCCCATGGACAGAGGAGCCTGGTGGGCTACAGTCTATGGAGTTGCAAAGAGTCCGACATGGCTGACTGACTAACAACAATTCTTTCAACCTCAAAATATCTCCTGGGACTGCTGCCCTTCGGGCTCTGTTTTGGGGGAGCTCTGTTTGCACAGTGGGTGGCATCTGTATTTCCCCTCTAACTCTTGACCATGGTGGCTGATTAAATATGAGGACCCTGAATCAGTAAATAATTCCTTTCAATGTTCTTCAGTCCTATTGTCTGAATATTTTTAAAGCAGCTTTGTGGAAAACAAAAAATATCATTGCAGTCACTTCTAGCCAGGCCAGTTCTCAGAAACTTCATTTTCTTGGAGAGACACATGTCAGCTAGTTTTGGGGGACAGTTGTCATAGCCCACACCCAGGGGAGATGTATCCCACCAACCACGCTCACCCTGACCACATGAAAACTGAAGGAATGTCCCATTTTTATAAATATGTAGTGAGACTGGCTCATCATCTTAAGTTAACAGTGGGCTGTTTTTCTCTCTTTTGGGGACAGGATCAAAAATGTCAGTACTCACTTCTCCAAGGGGAAAAGTGGAAGTGGTACATTGCCGAAGAACAGAGTCACAGGATATTTATTGCATCAAAAACCTCATTAGAAAATTTACACAGAAGCTCTTTGGAAATCTTAATATCATCTATCTTCTGTAAGTATGTAGCCAAGGGGCTCCACTCCTTTATCTTCACGGGGCTTATTATGGCAAGGAAACAGACAGCAGGAAAGTCTGCCCTACTGAGCAGAAGGTCTCTGGGAACAACCATCACTAAGTCCCATAACAAACATAAAAATTGGAAAGATTTCTCACAGCTTTTGGATTCAGGCAAACTTGAGTTCAAATCTCAACTGCCTCACCTACCAGTAGAGTCATTTGAAGGAGAGTTAATAATATTAGCTGCCAGTATTGAGAATTTATTTTCCTTTAGAGTCCATGCTTTGCCAACACCGTCTTATTTAATTCTGAGGTAGCCACTGTCATGCCCATTTTTACAGATGAGAAAGTGGAGGCCCACCCAAGGTCCAGCAGTTAGTAGGTGACAAAGCCTGAATGTGCTCTCATCCACTTCTGTTGATCTGTTCTTCTAAACTTCAACTTAGGCATAGTTCTTTTTTTTTAGAAAAGATCTTTTTTCTCCCCGTTTGGTTTTGTTTTTGGACACTAGAATATAAATATAGGGCTTCCCTGGTGGCTCAGATGATAAAGAATCCACTTGCAATGCAGGAGACCCAGGTGGATCCCTGGGTTGAGAAGGGAAGGGCTACCCACTCCAGTGTTCTTGCTTGGAAAATCAATAGACAGAAGAGCCTGGTGGGGTACAGTTCAGGTCACAAAGAGTCCGACATGACCGAGCGACTAACATACAAATATCCTATAATCGGCTCCTCATTATTTTTATTGAGCATGTTAAGAGATAGCTAAGTATTTTGGATCTCATAAAGCTTCAGATTAAATGCAATTGAAATGTTTAAACTAGGCCAGCCTAAGACATTAAAATTTACAGTTTCTGATCACCACACTGACGAATGTAATGTAAATTTGGCATAGTTTTGTTGGAAAGCAGTAGGGCAATATGTGTAAAAGCTTTAAAAACATGTATACCAATTAAATTATTTCTCTTTTTTGGCATTATGGTGGATTAAACACCTTAATGATGTCCTCTGGATGGCAACATGGTTGATATGCATGCGTGCACACACACACACACACAAAGTAAGGACAATGCTGAGAAAGTTGTCAGACTGAAAACAGAAACTTCAGGACAATAGCAGGAACCCATGCCACTTTTTCCTTGAGGATTTTTTGCTACATTCTAGAAACCTCACACTTCTGTTTTGACAGGTTTGCAAGGAAGAGAAGTTAAATAATCCCTACACTTAAGGAGGGAAGTATTATATTTCTTTGTATAAAATTATATTGTTTGTAGGGATGAAGGAGACATAAACCCACTGCATAAAAGTATGAAAACTTGGCCATTTCAACCTCAGCATGAATGAAAGGGTTGCAGGGAGGGATAAAGCTCCCCTGAAAAAGCTTCAAAACTTCCTAAATAATGGATACATTTTTCAGACAACCAAAACTAAGTTAATTTACCCATAGACTGAATAAAGGCAGAGGAAAATTTGATTAAAAGTGGTTACAGGTTAGTACTGTATCTAGGAGACCACTGAAATAAATGCAGATCAGGTCTGAAAAGAGGGAGCTTCAGCTTAGACTTCAAATAATACTCACAGATAAGGTTCCAAGGAACATAAACTTGCAGCTAAAAATCACAACACAAATACACAAGGAGACAGTCACCATTAGTGAGAATCAAAGACAAAAACTATACAGAAGAATCAGACTCAAAGACTTCAGATATTAAGTCACAGAATATGAAATAACTATACTATGTCTCAAGTGAAAAGGTATGTTTTAAAAGACCATAAAATGAAAAATGAGTATTGAAAAAGTCTAATAGACCATCTAGAAAGAAATAGAGTTTAATTTAAAAAGCTCAGTAGATGAATTAAGCATCATAACAGATACAGGTGAAGACAGAAGTTGTGAACTGGAGGATCAATAAAAATAGAATACCTGGAATTCAGCGCAAAGAGACATAGACAAAACATAAAAATGGGATACTTAACAATTAGGTATAATCAGACTTCTAGAAGGATGTAATAGAAAGTGGAAGAGTCAGTATTTGAAGAGATAATGGCTGAGAACTTTCAAGAATTGTTGAAAAGCATTCTATTTTGTTCCATTGATCTATATTTCTGTCTTTGTGCCAGTACCATACTGTCTTAATGACTGTGGATTTGTAGTATAGCCTAAAGTCAGGTAGGTTGATTCCTGCAGTTCCATTCTTCTTTCTGAAGATTGCTTTGGCTATACGAGGTTTTTTGTATTTCCATACAAATTGTGAAATTATTTGTTCTAATTCTCTGAAAAAGACCTCTGGTAGCTTGATAGGAATTGCACTGCATCTATAGATTGCTTTGGGTAGTATACTCATTTTCACTATATTGATTCTTCCAATCCATGAACACGGTATATTTCTCCATCTATTTGTGTCCTCTTTGATTTCTTTCATCAGTGTTTTATAGTTTTCTATATATAAGTCTTTTGTTTCTTTAGGTAGAAATACTCCTAAGTATTTTATTCTTTTTGTTTTGATGGTGAATGGAATTGTTTCCTTAATATCTCTTTCTGTTTTCTCATTGTTAGTGTATAGGAATGCCAGGGATTTCTGTGTGTTGATTTTGTATCCTGAAACTTTACTATATTCACTGATTAGCTCTAGTAATTTTCTGGTAGAGTCTTTAGGGTTTTCATATAGAGGATCATATCATCTGCAAACAGAGAGAGTTTTACTTCTTCTTTTCCAATCTGGATCCCTTTTATTTCTTTATCTGCTCTGATTGCTGTGGCCAAGACTTCCAAAACTATGTTGAATAGTAGTGGTGAGAGTCGGCACCCTTGTCTTGTTCCTGACTTAAGGGGAAATAATTCATTTGAAGCAGTTCTACTCAGGTGGACGGAACTGGAGCCTATTATCCAGAGTGAAGTAAGCCAGAAGGAAAAACAACAATACAGTATACTAACACATATATATGGAATTTAGAAAGATGGTAACGAGAACCCTGCATGCGAGACAGCAAAAGAAATGCAGATGTATAGAACAGGCTCGTGGACTCTGTGGAAGAGGGCAAGGGTGGGATGATATGGGAGAATGGCATTGAAACATGTTAATTATCATATGTGAAATCAATCGCCAGCCCAGGGCTGATGCTCTGGGCCAGTGCACCAAGAGGACCCAGGGGGAGGGAATCGGGAGGGAGGAGGGAGGGGGGTTCTGGAGGGGGAGCATATGTAAACCCATGGTGGTTTCATGTCAATGTATGGCAAAACCAACACAATAAAGTAAAGAAAATTAAAAAAAAAAAAAGAATTGTTGAAAAGCACCCATTCTTACAGAAAACTCAATGAATTCCAAATAGGAAAAATGTACAGATAATTCTACAACTAACCACATCATAATAAAACAGCAAAACACCAAAGCTAAAGAGAAGATCTGAAAAATATCTGTAGAGAAAAAACAAGTTGCCTGCAAACAACTAAAAATTAGTCTAATGATAATTCTTACTAGCAACAGTGGTACACAGAAGACAGTGAAATGTTGGGGAGCAAATAACATCAAACTAGAATTTATACCTAGTGAAACAATGTTTCAATACTTAGGGAAAAATGAACAAATTTTTTAGATAAACAGAATCTAGTTTATCAGTTACTTTACTGATAAACTCTGAATAAGGAAAATTCCTCAGAACATACTCTAAGCAGGAGGAAGAATATCTCGGCTGGAAAAACCCAAGATAAAAGAAGGAAAGTAAACAAAAATATGTATAAATATGAAAAAAAATCTAGCTTCTATGAAACAGTAACATTAACAATGACTAATCTAATATAGATACTAACTATAAATGGTAAGTTATAAAATATAAATAATGAGTTAGATAAAATAGAGGACAAAAATAGCTGATAAATTGGGGGGTCATGTGATTAAATTGAAAGTAGCTTTAAGGATTTGTTGAGGAGGAGGGTGTGGTAGCTAGTGTTCAGAGGTGTTCCCCCTCCCTCCCACTAACCACACACCCTTCATCAAGTCCTTGTCTAGTTTCTTCTTGCCCTGAGTCAGGGCTGGCCCTGTGTATAGAAATCAGCAACAGAGATGCTCTATGACTTCAAGTCTAGACTGTAAGAAGTCTGCAGCTTCCAGTGCTCTCTGAAATGCTCCCTCTTGGAACCCACACTGTTCAAGGCTCAAGTCACAGGGCTACACGCAGGTGTCTCACCTGACAGCCTTGGCCGAGCTCTTAACCAATAACCAGCACCAACCGCTAACAGTGAGAGGAGCCATTCTAGACATTGGATTTCAGCGGACTCCAGCTATCAGCACCACTTGACTGCCATCACCTAAGAGACCTCCACCAAAAACTGCTCAATCAGAACCAGCTAGCCCACAGAACCATGAGAGATGATAAAAAATCATTGTTTGGAGCCTAGGGGTGGTTTGGTGCATGTCAGGTGATAACTGGAACAGAGGGTAAAGACTTTGTTAGAAATATGTGCTAACCTGGGCTAATATAATCATTAAAGGTTTGGTGGAGAGATTATAACTGCTGATCTATAGAGGGGAAAATTGAACAGGAAATTAATAAGAAATCGGAATCTAAAAGAAGGCAAGAAAAGAGGAAGAAAAAAGAAACAGAAAGCATAGAATACATTAAAGTCACATATAATAGGAAGATTGAAAAAATTCTATATATCGGTAATCAAAATAAATGTATCTGAACAAAATTCTTCAGTTAAAATATAAAGATGAATAGATTGGCTGAAAACAGAACAAAACAAAGAGCAGTTGTGTTTTACATATGAGACATACCTAAGGTATAAAAAGTCACAGAAAGATTTAAAGTTGAATTATTGGGGGGAAAAGGGACATGAAGCCCTGTTTCACTCTCGCTGCTTAATGAGGCAGAACATGGGGACCCTTTTTCACCAAGATTTTCACCAAATACAGTTAAGTAAAACAAGTACTGCCTGAACTTAAATTCCTGAAACCTACTGAATAAGTGAAACACTGCTCTAATGGAAAGAACTCTGATTTCTATTGCTGGTAACATCTTTGAACTTTAATATGTTTTGATGAAATACGTACATGTGCACATGTGTGTGTATATGTATATTTTTAAGGGCTCCTTTGGCTTGGATCTGGCTTATTACAAAGGATAATTTTAAACCAGCTTTAAAGGCACACACCTTCTCCCTCTACCTTATCCCTCCTCTCCCGCTTTCGGTCCCACAGTGATTTTAATCTGTCCTATAGAGGACCTATTCGCTAAGCAGTAATAAGTGTAAATTGTATATATAGAATGATTTGCTGCCAAAGTTACTTTTTGCAATCAGGCTCTTTGGAAACTGCAGTGCATTTTCCTATTGAAATAAAGTTATTGGTGTCTGGCTTTCCAGGCCACCCCAGAAAAGCCTATTTAATCTATCCTGTGTGTGCAGTATAGTACTGTGCTAATTGTGCTGCAGAGCACCACCACCCTAGGTTCCCATGGATAAGTCCATTTCAAGTTCTAATTGGGATTCCAGGAACACATTTGCTTTCCTTCGCTAAAGGGGTGGTAGCTGCTCGGTCCCAAGTCTTGCCCACTTCTTCCTCTACCACCTCCATCACTGATGCTCAGTGATCAAGGTCCGGATCAAGGTCAAGGTCAATGGTCCTGTGCCCTTGACCATTCTCATCCAGGTTAGAGTGAGGACTCTCAGTGTGAAGTCATAGGTCATGGCTCTGGGAGCCAGGAGCAGGGAGCCCAGAGGACAGGAGCTGGAGGAAGACCTGCAAAAGTAGAATGAGGGCCAGGGGCTTCAGTGAATTAGATAGGAGAAGCTGGGGGGCTGCCCCTCCTGCTAATGAACATCCTGTGTGGATCCCATGTTCCCAATACCTGAGGGCAGCCAGCTGCAGGGCTTGGGCCAAGGGCACCCGGCTGGGAGTCCCCTGTGGCTAAGCGCTGTGACTTCCTGTGAGAGAGGATGGTGGCTGGTGGTGCTGAGATAGATATCCCAAGTGCAGTGTCTCCTTAAGGTGCCCACAGCTCTGGTGGTACCAGATTTGACTCAAGTGATTTGACTCCAATCATGTAGAGCAATTTTTGTGTTAAATGTTGTAGCTTCATTTTTATAGTTAGCTTCTACTTATTGGAAGGGATGCTGGTTTTCCTTTTATGATAATAATGTAAAACTTGTTATTGAAATAGACTCATTTCAGCCAAAAGTGAACTGGCTTAAAGAAAATAATGAAGTGGAGGAAGTGCCTGTGTGTGAGAGACTCACAGGGATCAGTTGGCCATCCTAAAGGTGTGTTTTGGCAAGCACGATGAAGCTGGCAACATGGAGAGTATGCAGAAGTCTGCATTTAACGTTTCCCCCGCCCGTCTCCAAGGGAGGATGCTGGGCATCTTATGTCATAGACATAGCACGTTTCTCAGGAAGTGTAACTTTCTGTAGAGATGTGGTTGATAGCACCAGGTGTCCTGGGAGATGTCCCACAGATGCTGCCTCATCGCTGCCACCTCCTTGAAAGGTGGTCACACCCAACACAGTGGCTGCTGAACTCCAGGAGCCCAAGGTAGGAGAAAAGACACCGCTTCCTCTCACGGTTGGTACCTTCTTCAAGTGTGCAATTCAAACCGTTTCCACAGGGAGAAAGCGAACCTTGCCGTCACCCTCCACAATGACCAAGAGGAAATCATGGCCCAAGCCACCTTCCTGGATTACCCCAACTGGAATATCGCCACGCAGGACGATTGGGTGTCCGTGTTCCAGGAGATGGACAGCAACATACCATGCACAGTGAGTGACCATGCGTGTCGTTTGTGAGAACAGCCTGAATTTCTGAGGGAACCCCTGTGCTTTCATGTGGATCACCTCAGTTTTCAGACTGAGCAATTCAAAGGTCACAACAGAAAGCATATGACATCATGACAGACAGACATAAATATAGGTGGTGGAGGGGGAAGGGGAATCAGGGAGCAAGAGGCCTCTGAGGAGGACCTGAGGAACTCTGCTTCCCACATCTCCATGCTCTGCTCCCAAGTCTCTGACCTGCCTGTTGGGCACCTGCCATTTACACCATCTACTCCTGAAATACTGGCAATAGAGTCTCAGGTTCAAGTCACACTCTGTAATTTTTAAAGCGCCCTCATGGGCTCTGGCTTATTTGTCATCTTTCAGTTGTGGACACAGGACACCCTGTGGACCCACGGGAGCTCAGTCGGTGGGTCCCAGGGAAGTGGGGCTTTGGCCAGAGCCAGGCCCGTGTCAGGCCCCAGTTGCTGGGGAGAGTCAGAGGCTGTGACTGTGGAGTTAAACAGCGTGTCCCCGGAGCCCTGGGGAACGGCAGTCATGTGCACGAGTGGATTGGAGCACACACGCAAACATGCCCAGCCAGCACGTTGGCTACCCAGCATCTGTCCATCCAGATGCCACCTCCCCCTCATCCCCTGTGGTCCCCTCTGCCCACCACCCTGTGCTCTCCTAGTCCCCACTGTCAGGAAAGAGATCTCAAACTTGGAAATAGGCCAAAAAGATCTGCCTGGTCAGGGCTTGTACCTTTGATTGATTTTCTATTGACTGAGCTATTTTCCAGTTCTGCAGGAACAGTGATCAGCTTGTAGATTTGGGTCCATTTGAGATGTAAGTCACTTCTGTCTGGTGGAAGAGATAACCTCAAAGGCCACAATTTCTGATGCTGCGGGACAGGAACTCTCTGTATCTAGCTAGACAATCTTCTAACAATTTCCTCATTAAATAGCCTGAAGACAGCTTCTCAAGTGCAATGAATAACTTTTTTTGTTGTTTTTAATCATCCCATTGGTTGCCTTCTGAATTGATGTGTTGAATCAACCTCTGATACTTGCACTTTGTCTTTGCATTAGGGTCATAATTTTACCTTCTCAAAAATTATAAATTAACACAATTCAAAAATTCTTTCCCCTTCTATTCCTCTTCTTGTTCTTTTAAGATTGTTTTCTTTTTCAACTACTTCCTTCGATAGCATCAGAGCTGAGTTTTCCAGTATGGTACACCAGCCACTTGCAGCTACTGGAAACCTGAAATGTGGCTAGTTTGAACTGAGATGAGCTATGTATATAAACAGCATATTAAAAAGCAGAGGCATTACTTTGCCAAAAAAGGTCCATCTAGTCAAGGCTATGGTTTTTCCACTAGTCACGTATGGATGTGAGAGTTGGACTATAAAGAAAGCTGAGCACTGAAGAATTGATGCTTTTGAACTGTGGTGTTGGAGAAGACTCTTGAGACTCCCTTGGACTGCAAGGAGATCCAACCAGTCCATCCTAAAGGAAATCAGTCCTGAATATTCATTGGCAGGGCTGATCCTGAAGCTGAAACTCCAATACTTTGGCCACCTGATGCGAAGAACTGACTCATTGGAAAAGACCCTGAGGCTGGGAAAGATTTAAGGCAGGAAGAGAAGGGGACAACAGAGGATGAGATGGTTGGATGGCATCACTGACTCTGTGGACATGAGTTTGAGCAAACTCTGGGAGGCCTGGCGTGCTGCAGTCCATGAGGTTGCAAAGAGTCAGACATGACTGAGCCACTGAACTGAACTGAACTGATGCATATAAAACATACTCTGGACATCAAACACTCAGTAGGAAAAAAAAGAGTGTAAAATACCTTGTTGAGAAGTTTTATACTGACTGCTTCTTAAAAGGGCAATAATTTGAATATATTAGATTGAATAAAATATATTAAAATTACTTTAACCTGTTTACTCCTTTTTAAAAAATATATCTAATAGAAAAATTGAAAATTACTTATGTACCTAGCATTTTTGGCTTGAATTATCTTCCTATTGTTTAGCATGGGTATAGACCCTAATAGTTTAATGTATTACCTACCCCAGGGGTATCTGCAACTAAAATAATGATTTTTATCTTAAAGCTGAGGAATAAATATTGAACTGTAATATTCTTGATAGAAGAAAGAATTTGGGAAATACACCAGCCAAGTGATAAACCGTGTTCCATAAGCCGAGTCCTGTTCAGAACGTAAAAGATGCCGTGGGGTTAGGCGAGTGTGTGCACGGGAAGTGCTCACATTGTGACATTACCTTGTCACTCTATTCCTGGTGGTATCTGGATTCTGGAGTTTGCATTGTTTGCCTTTGGGGAATTTTCAAGCTCACGAACTAAACTCATGATTATTCTCTCACCCTTTTACGCCTGATAAGCTTCTTCTGAGTGTTCCAAGGACATGTGCCACCCAACAGGAGGGGAGACCAAGTCACACAGATGTGCCGGTGGTCACCCAAGGCCACCTGTGAAATTGCTCAGGAAATAGGAGACACAGAAGTGCTCCTGTGTCTGGACTGAGGTGCAGGCACTGCCTTCCCCTCACCACTCAGCTACCTCCCATTTGCATCATCTCCAGAATTTGAGGGTTTGCCAGTAAGCACAGGGGTACAGAGTCGAACAGACCAGTGTGGGGATGCACAGAACACTTGAGAAGTCTTCAATACAACTGTGCTGTACAGGAGAAATTGATGCAGCATTGTAAATCAACTGTGTGCTCAGTGGCTCAGTCGTGTCTGACTCTTTGTGACCCCTTGGACTGTAAGCCCCCAGGCTCCTCTGTCCATGGGATTTTCCAAGCAAGAATACTGGAGTGGATTGCCATTTCCTCCTCCAGGGGATCTTCCCAACCCACAGATCAAACCTGAGTCTCCTGTATCCGCTGCATTGCTGTCAGATTCTTTACCACTGAGCCATCAGGGACACCCCCAAATTAACTATAGAATTTTTTTTAAAAGCTATGGGGCAGAGCTCTTTAAAAACCCTAAAATCTTAACCTGAGAATCATAGTAGAATCTTTGCTGCTTTGTTTTCCCCTCTCAAGTTCTCTGGGTCCTGAGAGTAGGGTTAGATTCTCACTCTGGGAATGTGGAACGAAACAAGTCATCAGATTCATAACTGGGGCACCTGCCTCCCACCCTGAAAATTCCGGAGAGACTCTTTCCCTTGGGTGTCACCTGAATGGAGCAGCAGCTGCTGACCTGGGAGCCCCAGGATTGTTTTTTATTAGGCAGCAGCACCCCAGGACAAGACCACAGAGTTCAGAGTCGGTTTCAAGAGGCGCGCCCCTGCCACGTTGCTGGCAGTGAGGTGGGAGGAAGGGCTGGACTGAGGCTCTCCATTTCCTTGAATACCAGCAAGGAGGGAAAGCAGCTTGAACCCTGCCTGGGTGTCTCCTCATTTTAGACACAAAGTTTCATCCACCAGTACCAGGCAGCTCTGGGCTGTGCCCACCTCCAGACCCTCCCTCTACCCCACCTCCCATGCCTCCCCTTGCTCTGACTCAGCCTCTCATCATGTCCTCTTTCCTTCTGCAGCCCCTGAACACACTGTTCATGCACCTCTTTGTGGCCGTGGATGAGTATTCTGTTGGCTGTTGCAAAGAAATTTTTCGGTGAGTGGCCATAGCCTGGCAGATGGTGATGTGGAGCGCTGGTAGCAGCATCGCAGACAAGACTCGTTCTTGTCTCTATCGTGTCTTTAAGTATCTGGATAGTTCAGAGATATTTTTTTAAACGAAAGCTTAGATTGCTTTTTTTAAAACTTTTTATTTTGTATTGGGAGTATAGCTGATAAACATGTTGTAACAGACTTGTCATACACAAACATGATGGATAGTTAAAAAATATTTTTAAAGGTCCTAATTTTTCGAGGTGTTCAGTTTGCTTTCCAGCTCTAGTAAAGCATTTCCTCTGAACAGCGGTATAATTTCTGAAAGAAAACAATCCTTCCTTTAAAAGGATGCCTTTAACTGTCACCACTGGAGGCAAACAGGTCGGACCGTCCTTTGGGAAAACATGGATTTGGGGGAAGAAAGGAAAGAAAAAGGTCACAGGCTTGGATGTTTGTAAAAATAGTTTTCCCCAATCTTATCCTGAGATGTGTTATTAACAGGACAATCGGCACACCATCCTGAGTAACAGGTCATGGGGAAATATGACCCGCTGAGTTCCCAAGGTATATCCCTGACATTTGGGGGTGGTGGCCTCTGTAATGTCACACCAGAACCTCCAGACACCAGGGCAAAGGTTAATCTCAGCAGAAATCTGGTGCACCGCATGGACATGGTGCCTTGGTTCTTGCCACCTCCATGGAACAGATACAAAAGAGGGCCTTTTGGAATCCAGAGAAAAGCAGAGAAGAGAAAGGAATTGTAGGCTCCCTTTGCTGGTGGGGAGCAGAGCGCCCGAGTACATCTATGAATGTCTCATTTTTGTAGTGAAGACGTGTGTTTCACTCAGGTGCTGATCTCAGAGACACAGCTCTCAGTGGTCCTGAAGAGAGACCTTACCTCATTCCTTGGCCAGGAACTGAACCTGGGTAGCCTGGATAAAAACCAGGAATCCTAGCTGCCGGGCCCCCAGGGGCTGGAAGCTAAGAAGCAAAGTGTCGGGGGCTCTTTCGCTGTTTGAAAGCAAGGATGTTTCAAGGAGGCAAAAGCTGTAAAAATAGCTACAACATTTATTACAAAAGAGGGCAGCATAACATGTGGGAGAGCACACAGAGAAACAGTTTGCTTACTGAAGGCACAAACGAGGCAGGGGCACAGCGGGAGAGGGGGCCTGAACCAGGAGAGCAGTAAAGAGGTGCTTTGAAGCACTTGTAATGGGCAGTCCTTCCAGATCTTTGTTTAGAATTGGCCAATTACCGTGCTTCTTTCCTCACTCCTGACTGGTCCTAGGATCCTCCCCAAGATGCATGTACAGCTTTTTTCTAAAATAGATCCCGCTCCAGAGGCTTGGGGTGCATGTTCCCTTTTAGAAGGCTTCCTACGCATGTGGGAATAGGGAAGTTTTCCTTGACCTCGGGAGTGGTCATCTTTTTACTTCAACAGAGCTCAGCTTCTGCCACTAGCTTTGTCCTTGGAGTTCTACGTGAGGACACAGCTTGGATTTTACTCCCCTTGACAAACACCAGCTGTCCGGCCCGAGGCCCATCTATCTCCTACCTCAGTGCCAGCTCACGAGGTCGCCTTGCTGACAGCCTGACCCTCTCTTACCCTCACCAGGACCGTGTTCAAGGCGGTGCCGGACCTGCAGTTTGTGTTCCTCATCGTGCCGTCCTGCATGAGCCTCGGTAAGGCCTCCTCCACCACGTCCCAGCTCCAGGAGCTGAGACAGGAATTTTGTGCTTAAAATGGGGCATTGAGGATGGGACATAAGAATGGTCTCCAGGTCCTTGAGAGATAACATGCCCATCTGATTGTAACAATTAAAACACATGTTACATCTTTATGAAGTCTAGAAAAATTGGACTGAAGACCTTATTTACAGGGCAGCAGTGGAAAAACAGACATAGAGAATAGATTTAGGGACGTGGGGAGAGGGGAGGAGAGGGTGAGATGTATGGAAAGAGTAACATGGAAACATTACCACATGTAAAATAGATGGCCAGTGCGAATTTGCTGTGTGGTTCAGGAAACTCAAAGAGGGGCTCTGTATCAACCTAGAGGGGTGGGATGGGGAGGGAGATGGGAGGGAGGTTCAAAAGGGCAGGGGCGTATGTGTACCTATGGCTGATTCATATTGAGGTTTGACAGAAAACAACAAAAACAAATAACACATGTTAGAGTGAAAACTTCATTTTTCTCGAAGCCCCTGAGTTACTTCTTGGTAAACCCAGGCCTCATTTCTTTGTCTGTTGGATTTAGGCTCCACTCTCATAACCGTGTTCAGCCAAGTGGGGTGTGTCCCGAGCCTGACGAATGACGAGGACTTTGCCGTGCACGTGTGTCACAGGCAGAACCACTACCCTCAGCTGCACATCCGCAAAGCCAGGTAAGGCTGGTGCCAGGCCTCCTGTTACCTAAGCATTTACCCTGATAGTTACCTTGCATGTGTGCGTGCTCAGTAGCTTCAGTCGTGTCCGACTCTTTGCGACCTCATGGACTGTAGCCCGCCAGACTCCTCTGTCCATGGGATTCTCCAGGCAAGAATACTGGAGTGGGTTGTCGTGGCCTCCTCCAGGGGATCTTCCGGACCCAGGAATTGAACCTGCGTCGCTTATATCTCCTGCATTGGCAGGCGGGTTCCTTATCACTAGCACCAGCTGGGAAGCCCAGCAGTTACCTTGCAGAGAGTTTAAAGATCGCCAGTTCTTACTGTAAGTAATTATAGCTTGAATGAAATTGCTTTAGAGTACCCAGGAACTTTCACTCATTTGGAGGTGATTACAGTTCCCCTTGATGACATAGTAGGATTGCATACTTGAGAGGCATTGCATGCATGATTGAGAGTCATTTGGTGCTATGTGGTCAGCAAAGCTCTGCATTTACTGCAGACAGACCTCATATTTGACTTTTTTTTTTTTTGATGTGGAACTTTTTTAAAGTTTTTACTGAATTTGTTGCAATATTGCTTCTGCTTTATGTTTTGGTCTTTTGGCTGGGAGACATGTGGGATCTTAGCTCCCCGATCAGGGATCAAACCTGCACCCCTGCATTGGAAGGCCAGGTCTCATCCGTAAGACTGCTAGGGAAATTCCACCATATCTGTGGTTTTTGTTTGTTTTTTGCATTTTTCCCATGTACTTTGTTTGTTTCTGGTGTTACCCAGCTGTATATGGGATCTTAGTTCCCCAGAAAGAAAGTGAGAGTGAAGTCGCTCAGTCATGTCTGACTCTTTGTGACCCCATGGACTGTACCTGCCAGGCTCATCCATCCATGGGATTTTCCAGGCAAGATTACTGGAGCAGGTTGCCATTTTCTTCTCCAGGGGATCTTCCTAACCCAGGGATAGAACCTAGGTCTCCTGCATTGCAGGCAGACTACCATCTGAGCCACAAGGGGGCTTCAAGGATCAAACCCTCACCCCCTGCATTGGAAGCATGAAGTCCTAACCACTGGACTGCCAGGGAAGTTCCTGTTTTGGAGAGGGGGTGGGTTTGGCCACACCGTGTAGCTTTTGGGCTGTCAGTTCCCCAACCAGGAATTGAGTCCGTGCCCCCTGCAGTGGAAGGATGGAGTCCTAACCGCTATACTGCTAGAGAATTCCCATCATTGCCATATTTGAAAAGTACTCAGTTTCTTTAGAAGGTATAAAGTCTCAATTTTTAAAAAGCAAGAGTCTCTTGAACTACAAGGAGATCAAACCAGTCAATCCTAAAGAAAATCAATGCTGAATATTCAGGGAGAGCCTACTATTTACCAGGCATGTAGTATTATGAATTTGTAATAATGACATCGGGTAGATGTAGATCTTGATCTTGGTTTTACTCCTCTCTGGATGAGTTAACTTAAACAAGGAATTGGGCCTCTGCAGGCCTTGGTTTCACCTCTGTCAGTGGGTATGAAGATACTGTATGCCATGTGGGGCTGTTGTAGTGATGGGATGAGCTGACAGAAATCAAGCACTCAGCACACTGCCCATCACATGTGGGTGCTCAAGGAAATTAAACATTATTATTAATATTATTAGAGTTAAGTGGGGGATACAGATCCACTTACAAGCTGTAATGCTTTGTAGCTTGGAGGAGGGAAGGACAGAGAGGGATCAAGACAGCTTCATATCACCCCCAGACTCTCTGAAATCTAAATGTCCATCAAACTGCAGTCTTTCTATGCAATGCATACTACTCAGCAATGAAATGGAATTAACTACAGATATACACAATAGCAGGCTTCCCAGGTGGGTCAGTGGGTGAAGAATCCACCTGCAATGCAAGAGACACAGGTGATGTAGGTTCGATCCCTTGGTTGGGAAGATCCTCTGGAGGAGGGCATGGCAACCCACTCCAGTATTCTTGCCTGGAGAATCCCATGAACAGAGGGGCCGGGTGGGGTACAGTCCTTGGGGCCACAAAGAGTCAGACAGAACTGAAGTGACTGAGCACACACACATACACAATAGCATGGACAAGGCTCAGAAAGTTAATGATGAATGAAAGAAGACAGACATGGAAACAAAGACTTTATGCTGTGTGTATGATGTGCAAAATGGCAGAAGCCAGATCAACAGATGTCTCTGGCAGAGGCAAGAGTATGGTGGAAGGACAGGGTGGGGAGACTATGCTCTGTGGATTGGTTGGGGTGCACGCAGCTGTCAGAAGTCATCAACTCTTAATACCTGTGCATTTTACACTATGTTGTTATACCTCAGTAGGGCAAATGTAAAAGAAAAAGAGGCTTCACAGAAAAGGTAGCCCCTGACTCTACTCAGGGGGCATGAGTCAGACTTCAGCCAGATGGGCAGGATGGGAAAAGGCATGAAGGCAGGAGAGCATCAGGCAGGTGGGCAGGTGTGAGGAAGCACACAACCGTGATGAGCAGACTTCAACTTGGAGCCAGCAGGGAGCATTGAAGAAAGACATGGTATGGACTGTACGTCAAAGAATAACTGGTCTTCCTGTGGTCAGTGGCTTGCAGGGGAGGAGCTCAGGACAGTCTGGCCAGGGGTGATCCGGAGGTCCAGGTCGAGGAATGGACCAAGGCAGGTGCATAGATACAAAGAAATGATTGAGAGGGAGGGTGCAGTTTGGTTGCCAGTTGTATAGAGAAGTTGAAGAATGAGAATGAGTTGATGGTGATGTGGGATTTTCAAGATTAGTGGGGAATGGTGTACTTTTGCCACCTCTTCTTAATATCTTCTGCTTCTGTTAGGTCCATACCATTTCTGTCCTTTATTGTGCCCATCTTTACATGGAAAGTTCCCTTGGTATCTCTAATTTTCTTGAAGAGACATCTAGTCTTTCCCATTTTACTGTTTTCCTCTATTTCTTTGCATTGATCACCGAGAAAGGCTTTCTTCTCTCTCCTTGATATTCTTTGGAACTCTAGATTCAAATAGGTATATCTTTCCTTTTCTCCTTTGCCTTTCACTTCTCTTCTTTTTACAGCTATTTGTAAGGCCTCCTCAGACAATCATTTTGCCTTTTTGCATTTCTTTTTCTTGGAGATGGTCTTGATCACTGCCTCCTGTACAATGTCACAAACCTCCTTCCATAGTTCTTTAGGCACTCTATCAGATCTAATCACTTGAATCTATTTGTCATTTCCACTGTATAATCCTAAGGGGTTTGATTTAGGTCATACCTGAATGGTCTACTGGTTTTCCCTACTTTCGTCAACTTAAGTATGAATTTGGCAATGAGGAGTTCATGATCTGAGCCACAATCAGCTCCCTGTCTTATTTCTGCTGATTGTATAGAGCTTCTCCATCTTTGGCTGCAAAGAATATAATCAATCTGATTTTGGTATTGACCATCTGGTGATGTCCGTGTGTAGAGTCTTCTCTTCCTGTGGGATTTTGGAAGAGGGTGTTTGCTATGACCAGACAGAAATGGTATGGACCAACAGAAGCAGAAGATATTAAGAAGAGGTGGCAAGAATACACAGAAGAACTATACAAAAAAGATCTTCACAATCCAGATAATCTCACGTAGAGCCAGATATCCTGGAATGTGAAGTCAAGTGGGCCTTAGAAAGCATCACTACAAACAAAGCTAGTGGAGGGGATGGAATTCCAGTTGAGCTATTTTAAATCCTAAAAGATGATGCTATAAAAGTGCTGCACTCAGTATGCCAGCAAATTTGGAAAACTCAGCAGTGACCACAGGACTGGAAGAAGTCAGTTTTCATTCCAGTCCAAAAGAATGCTCAAACTACCACACAATTGCACTCATCTCACATGCTAGCAAAGTAATGCTCAGAATTCTCCAAGCCAGGCTTCAACAGCACATGAACCATGAACTTCCAGATGTTCAAGCTGGATTTAGAAAAGGCAGTAGAAACAGAGATCAAATTGCCAACATCTGCTGGATTATCAAAAAAGCAAGAGAGTTCCACAAAAACATCTACTTCTGCTTTATTGACTACACCAAAGCCTTTGACTGTGTGGATCACAACAAACTGTGGAAAATTCTTCAAGAGATAGGAATACCAGACCACCTTACCTGCCTCCTGAAAAATCTGTATGCAAGTCAGGAAGCAACAGTTAGAACTGGACATGGAGTAACAGACTGGTTCCAAATTGGAAAGGAGTATGTCAAGGCTGTATTTTTTCACCCTATTTATGTAACTTATATGCAGAGTACATCATGAGAAACACTGGTCTGGATGAAGCACAAGCTGAAATCAAGATTGCCGGGAGAAATATCAATAACCTCAGATATACAGATGACACCATGACACTTATGGCAGAAAGCAAAGAAGAACTAAAGAGCCTCTTGATGAAAGTGAAAGAGGAGAGTGAAAAATCTGGCTTAAAACTGAACATTTGGAATACTAAGATCATGGCATCTGGTCCCATCACTTCATGGCAAATAGATGGGAAAACAATGGAAACAGCAACAGACTTTATTTTGGAGGCTACAAAATCACTGCGGATGGTGACTGCAGCCATGAAATTAAAAGACACTTGCTCCTAGGAAGAAAAGTTATAACCAACCTAGACAGCATATTAAAAAGCAGAGACATCACTTTACCAATGAAGGTCCATCTACTCAAAGCTTTGGTTTTTCCAGTAGTCATGTATGGATATAAGATTTGGACTATAAAGAAAGCTGACCACCGAAGAATTGATGCTTTTGAGCTGTGGTGTTGGAGAAGACTCTTGAGAGTCCCTTGGACTGCAAGGAGATCCAACCAGTCCATCCTAAAGGAAATCAATCCTGAATAGTCATTGGAAGGACTGATGCTGAAGCTGAAACTCCAATACTTTGGCCACCTGATGTGAAGAACTGACTCACTTGAGAAGACCCTAATGCTGGGAAAGATTGAAGACCAGAGGAGAAGGGGATGCCAGAGGATGAGATGGTTGGATGGCATCACTGACTCAGTGGACATTAGTTTGAGTACACTCTGGGATTTGGTGATGGACAGGGAGGCCTGGCGTGCTGCAGTCCATGAGTTTGCAAAGAGTCAGACTTGACTGAGCAACTGATTGGAACTGGGGGATGATGGATTCATTAATCAAAGGTAAAAATAATAGTGCTAGATGTAGAGAAGAGAGTTTGAGGAGGTCATGAGAACAAAGGAGATGGTTCTCTTTTGTTTAGGGGGGTATTTTAAAGTAAAAAGCAGAGAGTTATAATAGAATTTTGAAAGATGAAACTCTTAACAATAATAAAGAAAACTGGGAGAGAGTCTCAGAAGTCAAGGACCCTTAAAGTGGCAAATCAAATAATTTGTAGGGAGATAAAATAATTTTATTACAAAAGAGACTGTTGGATTTGGCAGTTTAAAAGACACAGATGAGATGAATAAAACTGATGAACTACTAGCCAAATTGATCAAGAGAAAAGAAAAAGAGAGTAGACTTACTACTAGTATCAGGACTGAAAGAAGTGATGTTAGTACAGATCCTATAGACATTGAGGGGCTTCCCTGATAGCTCAGTTGGTAAAGAATCTGCCTGCAATGCAGGAGGCCTGGGTTTGATCCCTGGGTTGGGAAGATCACCTGGAGAAGGGAGAGGCCACCCACATCGGTATTCTAGCTTAGAGAATTCTGTACAGTCCACGGGGTAGCAAAGAGTTGGACACAACTGAGTGACTTTCACTTTACAGACACTGAAAAGATTCAGTTCTAAAAATTCACCAATTTAGATAAAATGCTTATCTGAATTGTTCAGATCTAATCCTCTAAAATGTTTCCTGTTCCCTGAAAAACACAAACTACCTACACTCATTGTAAAGATGGTAATTGAATAATTCTATATCCATTAAAGAAGTGGCAGGTGAACCCTGGGCAGGAGGAAGGGTGGTTGTGCCCTGACAGTAGCCTCTCCCCCAGCCTCCAGCCCCAACCCACCCCATCCTGGTTTGTGTCTTCTCTTTTCCTCCTGTTGTGGCTCTGAACACTGCCTCTTCCAGAACCTGGGCCTCAGCTCGCTCCAAGGCTCATCGCTTTGGCTCCTTTGTACCAGTCTTAGCCACTCAGTCCAGTGCTCTAGCTCTGGCCACTTGGCAAATTGTTAATTATGTTATGAGAAAGTTCCATAAATTAGTTTCTTAGGGTCTTGTAGTCTCACAGTTGCTGTACTTTAGTCTCAATTTCATTTAAAAATTAATCATTTTTTCCTGCCATCTGCTAACTAATGTGGGGCATGGGCTCATTTAATGAAATGAATTATCTTTTCCAATCTTAAAAAGCTTAAAAGTTACTCCTTGTTTCATTATTCTCTGTGAGTATATAGTTGTACAGATACATGAACTTGATACGTGTGTATTCTCTCTCTCTCTTTCTCTCTCTATATATACACATGCACATATTATATGTCTATAGTCATGATAGTATGTTTTGTTAATTGTATTTTCCACTGAATATAGCAGCTCATCCACCTTCCAGATCTATTTTGTTGTTTTTTGTGGCTGTGTGGCATTTTGTTGTGTGAAATGCCACATCGTGTGGCTTTACTCAAGTTCATTGAAATGGTCCTTATTTATGGAAATGTGTCCTCTTTTTTTCTATAGCATGTAATACTGTGGTAATGCTATTTTTGTCTGTAGTATAGATGCCTAGAAGTGGAATTTCTGGCTAAGGTTGTGTTAAATACTAAAAATTTAAAATAGATACTACCAAATTATTTGACCAAAATAATCACGTCCATTTATATCCTAACCAACAATCTCATTTTCTTGCATTCTTGCTAATAGCGGATGTTTCACTTATTAAAACTGTCTGCAGTACAACAGTAGTTTGTTATTTTAATTTATATTAATCCAAATATTTGTGGGTTTCAGTGCCATTTTACAGGTTCTGTATTAAATGAAGAAAATAGTTGCATTTTAAATAGTTTCTAGTTTAGACAGATGATTAAACATGCACATTGAAAGCAGACAGTTCATTGGGGGAGGTTGGAGGGGAACAGTTACAGATGAATTAGCACATTTTTAAGCCTTTTCTTATTTTACTTACTAGATGACCAGTTTGTTATAAAAGGACATGACCCAGATGGATGAGATGCACAGGGCAGGGTATGGGGAAGGGCTCAGGGCTTCCACACCTCCTCCAGTCTCCCGAAACCTCCACACTCTGAATTCTCTTAAAATGTATACGAAAAGTGTACAGAATTTGGATTGTGCAAATTGTTATTTCCTTGAGGAATTTTAAAGCTTATGTTTTTTCGATGTAGATATTCATCAAGACGTTGTTGTAATGGAAAATTATGGATAAATCTAATGCTGACATTGACATGTATGGAAGCTGCCTATCTCAATCAAAATCCCCTATTTCTGGTGTGTGTGTGGTGGGGGCAGGGATGAGTGGAGTAAGCGAGGGAGATTAAGAGGTAAAAACATCCAGTTACAAAATAAATGAATTATAGGGGAGAGAAATCACCTGTTTCTTCCATTGTGTAAAAAGTAAGTGGCATCTTGGCTAACTCAGTGATGTGGCTCCTGCCACTTCAGGACACAGGTGGCTGGAGAAATCAGGTGTAGGATATACCCCACCCAGTGCTGGCTCCTAGGAGCACATGGGAACCTGGGGGTCAGGAGCTGGTCTCCCCAGTTCTCGTCTTCCCACCTCCTTCTTACTTTCTTCCTTTTACTCTTGCAAACTTGAGTGTTATGAACGCTGACCTTCCTGCGGACAGGCTGTCCCCGACCTGAACTAAACCTCCCATTTCCTTTCCCTGAGGTCTTGCTTATTTAGCCTCCCTCCGAGAGTGAGCTGTCCAGAAAATCTGCCAAAAGCAGTTCACGAGAGGAATATAGTCCTGGTGGCCAAGAGATGACAGGGGGTGCTTTGTAGTGAGGAAGGGATGCGTATAAGAAGAGAATTTGGGGTGTAGCACTGAAATGTAGAGGCAATTATGGTGTCGTGAGAGTTGGTGTTTTTGCTTGCAGAGGGGGCGGGTGACACATCTTAGGAGGTCCTCCATCCACAGTGTCCCAATTAGAGCTTTGACACCTGCAGACATAGTACCAGATATCTGGAAACAGCACTCATGTGGACAAGCTCCCTCCTTAACAATGCAGGAAAAAAAACATTTTGGAGTCAGATAGGTGTGGCCACGCATCCACTTAGGCGGTCTCATTTCTCATTTCCCCTGCATTTATTTTCTGACATCTGTTTCATCCATTGTTACTTGCATTGATAATTAATGGTAAAGAACACAATCCTTAAGACACCAAATCAGTGAAGGGTTTGGGGATATGATTATACTGCTGCTGTTTACCTAGCAACATAATCAGAGCCAGCACAGATGTGGTCATCCCCAGTCCTGTTTCTTTGACTCACCCGTGTTGTGCTGTAGTGTCCCCCTCTGCTTAGAAACTAATTATCGCAGTTACTGTTCTGTATTTTGTATAATATATGAAGCAAAGCGCAGCTGCTTCTAGACACACCTTTATAACCTATCATGGACTTGATTCATCACTGCTGGTGGATTTGAGATGTGCTCAGATGAAACTATTGAACATCCAGTTACAAAATAAATGAATTATAGGGGAGGAAGATCACCTGTTTCTTCCACTGTGTAAAAAGTAAGTGGCACCTTGGCTAACTCAGTGATATGGCGCCTGCCACTTCGGGACACAGGTGGCTGGAGAAACCAGGTGTAGGATGTGCCCCCCCACCCCCAGTGCTGGCTCCTAGGGGCACATGGAAACCTGGGGGTCAGGAGCTGGTTCAGTAGAAACTATTGAAATGGGCTTTCTGGGAAGAAACCTGCCTTTTTCAAGTCCTCACAGGGATGGCAGAGTACTTACTGAGGAAAGGATTATAATCATGCCATCAATCAGGGTTGTAAAGTAACTTAGTTTCCTTAATATAGTACTGCTTTTTTTTGCTAATAACAGAAATCAAGTTAGGTTAGCATTATTGCTATTTAAAATAGATGAAAAAATTAGGACTTTTAAGATTGGTGTTCTTAAAATGCTAACTTCACCTTTTAAAGCAGTAATTTTTATTAAGCATTTGATAGTCTCATGATTTTTTAGGAATCACTTAAGCTTGACTTCTAAGCAATTTCATGTAAATAAACATTCTGTTGTTTGAGTGATAAATATCCTAAAGCATTCAAAAAGAACATGTGGGGGCAGTTTGGAATTTCCCCACTGGCCTTCTTGGGTCCTGATAAGTAACCCAGCAGATAGAATTTGGTTCACAATCCAGCTGGAGCAGAGAGATGTGCCAACGTAGATCAGATCACAGTGGTGGAAGTTCAGGAGCCTCTAATTGGCCTCAAATGTACTTTGAAGTCATCCCTAAGTCCTCCACAACTTGTTAAAATCATAACGTTTTCCAATGAGCAGAGGCTAAAGGGTTCCAAAACCTATTTTAAAGTTTTGAATGGAATATAGTTTAGAAATGATGGATTTGATTCTCCTAGAGAAGACCACTAGAGGTCATAAGAGATCTTGGAAAGAAAAAAGTGCTTTGTTTTACACATCTGAATAAAAAGAAAATCTAGGTGCCAAGTTGGCACCTACTGTAGGTTCTCCAACTCCAAACTAAAACCAATTGTGTCAGAGGTTGGTTTAAGCAAAATTCACGACATTCTTAGCACTACCACTAAACTGGATTCTCTGAATTTTTCTGTCTTCACTGATTTCTTAAAGAACGTTGTTTAGTTACGAAGTCTTGTCCAACTCTTTGTGACCCCATGGACTGTAGCCCTCCAGGCTCCTCTGTTCATGGGATTTCCCGGCAAGAACACTGGAGTGGGTTGCAATTTCCTCCTCCAGGGGATTGAACGTGCTGTGTCTCCTATATTGTCAGGTGGGTTCTTTCCTGCTGAGCCACCAGGGACCCTCCCCCCTTAAAGAATTTGCACACATATATGCACGCACTCTCAGGCTTGAAGAAATACAATATCTGTGGCATTTAAAGTGACATCAGAATCCATTTTCCAAGGCACATTTTCAAGTCTCTCTAATGACATGCAGATCCTCTCGGGGTTGTGGCAGATGCCTTCAGACAGCAGAGAGGAGGCCGTGCCAGTATCCTGAACACAAAGGTGAGCCACAGCCGTCGTTTACAACCCATAAGCATGAGCTTTCCATCTATGCATTCACAGTGGTTTCTTTGCTGGCAAGGAAACAATGTGCACCTCCCTGTCTGGGAAGCCTCCTGAGGGCTCTCTTCCACACTTGTGGTGCCACAGAAGAGGGATCAGGATGCTGAGGGAGCCACCTGCCGCCAAGGGACCATGCCAGCAGCTGGACAAGTGCCCTGATGTCTGGCATCACGCTGTTCCTTGAAAGCCCCCCTTGCTAACACAGAGGAGGTAGGAAGTAAGCCTGGTCTTCCTCCTTCCTCCTCTGAGGAAGCCAGCAAGAGCCCCCCCGGTCCCTGTCCTCCTTCACCTTGCCTTTTCCATGGCTTCCTGGACACCAGGCCCCAAGCCAGGTGTCCTGAGAGGCTGTTGATTTTCTTCAGCTTTGGATTCCACCCCGCTTTCATCTGGCATGGTTCTCAGAGTCTGATGGGCATTTAGGGGCCTGAGGGATCAAACCAGTTTCTATGGGAAGGGCTTTTTGTTTCCTCCAAACAGGTTAAAATGAAATAGTCTGTAACTAGTTCCATAGCACGGGGATCGTCGTCTCCTCCAAGCCTTGTAGCGGCTGCAAGCCCTAGAGAAAGGTTACTCCTTCCTCAGTAGCGTCTTCCCTGGTGTGTCAATACTTTGTGTTGATCAACTGTAACCTTCTGAGGCATCACCACCTAAACACTGGGGGTCATGGAGGTGCTGGCCACGTGGCCCTGCTGTGCCCAACAGCTCCACGAGAGTGGCTTTCCTCCTATCTTTGTGGCAAAGTGAAAGTGAAAGTTGCTCAGTTGTGCCTGACCCTTTGCGACCCATGGACTGTAACCTCCCAGGCTCCTCTGTCCATGGAATTCTCCAGGAGAGAATGCTGGAATAGGTTACCATTTCTTTCTCCAGAGGATCTTCTTGATGCAGGAATTGAACTTGGGTCTCTTGTATTGCAGGCAGAGTCTTTACCTTCTGAGCAGGCAGTGCACAAATGTAAACACTTTCCTGAATGAGTTGTTTTTGGTAGCTGGAGTGTCTTATTTCCAAGGGGCTAGACTTTCTCACATGCCATTTGAGACTATGAGAGGCTGATGTCATACCTTATCATTAGCACTGGGGCTGATGCAAGAGCATAAACCATCCATTACCCCAAGGAACATGCTTGCAGAACAGGTTCCTCTTTATACATTTTGGGGACGGGCTTAAGGGAGAGACTTCAGAGCTCCACAACTTGGATGTTTTCTTCTTCTTTTTCCCAGAAGAATTAAGTACTGAGGTGTGATTATGGATTACTTTGTTCACAGGCTGCCAAGGGTTCATGATTAGGCATTTGGCCCTGGGTCCCGCTGAGCCTTTATTTTTGATTTTTATACCACGAAGTAGTGTTTTTGTGTCAAATTACACAGATAAAAGCCCATGGTACACAGTTGATTTTGGAGTTCTCTGAGTGATAGCTGTCTCTATCCTCTTAAAATGATTAGGATATTGAATTATTTCACATAACTTAAAATAATTACCTCTTGGAAGAAAAGCTATGACCAACCTAGGAAGCATATTAAAAAGCAGAGACGTTACTTTGCTGACAAAAGTCCATCTAGTCAAAGCTATGGTTTTTCCAGTAATCATGTATGGATGTGAGATTTAGACCATAAAGAAAGCTGAGCACTGAAGAATTTATGCGTTCGAACTATGGTGTTGGAGAAGACTCCTGAGTCCCCTGGACTGCAAGGAGATCCAACCAGTCCATCCTAAAGGAAATCAATCCTGAATAGTCATTGGAAGGACTGATGTTGAAGTTGAAACTCCAATACTTTGGCCATCTGATGCGAAGAGTTGATTCATTGGAAAAGACCCTGATGCTGGGAAAGATTGCAGGCAGGAGGAGAAGGGGATGACAGAGGATGGGACGGTTGGATGGCGTCACCAACTTGATGGACATGAGTTTGAGCAAGCTCCAGGAATTGGTGATGGACAGGGAGGCCTGGCGTGCTGCAGTCCACGGGGTCGCAAAGAGTCAGACACAACTGACTGAACTGAACTGAACTAATACTGGGACTTCCCTGGTGATTCAGGCACTAAAGATTTTGCAGTCCCAATGTGGGGGGACCTGGGTTCAACCCTGGTTAGGGAACTAGATCCCACATGCCGCAACTAAGAGTTCACATGCTGCAACTAAGTCCCGGCACAGTCTAAATGATAAATCAATATTTTTAAAATTCTTAAAAAAATATTGGTGGGGACTTTAATTTTTGGCAAGATATTTGAAAATGGATTTGTTGTTTATTCTCGCCTAGAATCTTTTTTTTTTTTTTTTAGGTACTATCATTGAGGACTCTGTTTACAGAGAAAAGCCACCTCTGCTAGCAGCGCCCTTTTGCAGGCTGTGGTATGGGGAGGGGAAGGGTGTCCTGAATGCAGCGGGGCCTTCTTGGCTCTCCCAGCAGAGGGCTTGGGTCCTCAGATGGAGGTTGCCAGCAGGGGTTTCGGAGTATGTCGGATGGTGGGGCGGGGGTGGCATGTGAAGTTGTACATAGCAGATGCTGCCAGGGGCTGAATGCCTGTGAGAGAGTAGCCTTGAGGGCTTCCCCATGTCTGCACACTGTACCCCCCAGCTCTTCTCGTCTCTGCCTTCCTGCAGGTGAGAACCCAAGGCCACACAGTGAGGAGACCTGGGCAGGGGCCTCAGCAGGAGAGTCAGAGGCCAGCTGGAGGGCTGGGGCGGGCTCACTCCCCAGAGGGCTCCCCTCAGACCACATGGCCACTCCTGGCAAACAGGCCTAGCGATGGCACCCCCAGGGCGGTCAGTGCCTGTGGTGAGGGAGGGGGGTTCCTTCCATGTTGGCTGTCACCGTTGCCCCTGGGCTGTGGGCTCCAGAGTGTGCAGACATCAAAGGTCAAACAAAGCGAGACTCTGGTAAGGACAGATTTTAATCCTAAATAACCATTGGGAGAAAACCCCATTGGGAGTGGGGTCCAGGGTAGACCAAACTCAGCTTGCATTTGTACAGAGGTGAGTGGGCCTTCTGAAATGAAAATATAGGAAAATAAAACATGATGGAAGGGAGAAAAGGAGGGAAGGAAGAGAGGGAGAAAGAAATCTGGAATTTATGTAATCAGTTTATCCTGGAGGAATTTAAAGCATTGGATCCAAGAGTTATTCTTTCAATTATATATTGTGATTTACAGAAAGGGCAGTCTGCTTATATCAACAATGGAGAATAAAAGGAAGACTCAACATTATCAAGATCTCATAAGAAAACTGAACTCTGCATCATCTTTTAAAAATTCAAACAGTGTAATAATTTGAATTCTGAATGGATTGTAAAGATACTTCATAGGGATACAGATCAAGAAAAATTATATTTTAAAATTGCATTCTATTCCATTTGTTTATTTGTGCTTTTATTTCCAATATTCTGGGAGGTGGGTCATAGAGGATCCCGCTTTGGTTTATGTCGGAGAGTGTTTTGCCTATGTTATCCTCTAGGAGTTTTATAGTTTCTGGTCTTATGCTTAGATCTTTGATCCATTTTGAGTTTATATTTGTGTATGGTGTTAGAAAGTGTTCTAGTTTCATTCTTTACAAGTGGCTGTCCAGTTTTCCCAGCACCACTTGTTAAAGAGGTTGTCTTTTCTCCATTGTATATTCTTGCCTCCTTTGTCAAAGATAAGGTGTGCATAGATGTGTGGATTTATCTCTGGGCTTTCTCTTTTGTTCCATTGATCTATATTTCTGTCTTTGTGCCAGTACCATACTGTCTTAATGACTGTGGATTTGTAGTATAGCCTAAAGTCAGGTAGGCTGATTCCTCCAGTTCCATTCTTCTTTCTCAAGATTGCTTTGGCTATACGAGGTTTTTTGTATTTCCATACAAATTGTGAAATTATTTGTTCTAATTCTCTGAAAAAGACCTCTGGTAGCTTGCTTCTGCACAACAAAGGAAACTATAAGCAAGGTGAAAAGACAGCCTTCAGAATGGAGAAAATAATAGCCAGTGAAGCAACGGACAAACAATTAATCTCAAAAATATACAAACAACTCCTGCAGCTCCATTCTAGAAAAATAAACGACCCAATCAAAAAGTGGGCCAAAGAACTCAACAGACATTTCTCCAAAGAAGACATAAAAATGGCTAACAAACACATGAAAAGATGCTCAGCATCACTCATTATCAGAGAAATGCAAATCAAAACCACAATGAGGTACCACTTTACACCAGTCAGAATGGCTGCAATCCAAAAATCTACAAGCAATAAATGCTGGAGAGGATGTGGAGAAAAGGGAACCCTCTTACACTGTTGGTGGGAATGCAAACTAGTACAGCCACTATGGAAAACAGTGTGGAGATTCCTTAAAAAACTGCAAATAGACCTGCCATTTGACCCAGCAATCCCACTGCTGGGCATTTACACCGAGAAAACCAGAATTGAAAGAGCCACGTGTACCCCAATGTTCATCGCTGCATTGTTTACAATAGCCAGGACATGGAAGCAACCTAGATGCCCATCAACTGACGAATGGATAAGAAAGCTGTGGTACATATACACAATGGAATATTACTCAGCATTAAAAAAAAATTCATTTGAATCAGTTCTACTCAGGTGGACGGAACTGGAGCCTATTATCCAGAGTGAAGTAAGCCAGAAGGAAAAGCAACAATACAGTATACTAATGCATATATATGGAATTTAGAAAGATGGTAACGAGAACCCAGCATGAGAAACAGCAAAAGGAACGCAGATGTATAGAACAGACTCGTGGACTCTGTGGATGAGGGCAGGGGTGGGATGATTTGGGAGAATGGCATTGAAACATGTTAAGTATCATATGTGAAATCAATCGCCAGCCCAGGATTGTTGCTCGGGGCTGGTGCACCGAGATTTCCCGGGGGGAGGGAGTTGGGAGGGAGGAGGGAGGGGGGTTCTGGAGGGGGAGCATATGTACACCCATGGCGGTTTCATGTCATTGTATGGCAAAACCAATAAAAAAAATAAATAAATAAAATAAATAAAATTGCATTATAGCAAATAGTTGGAGTAAAATAAGGCAACTTAATGTTATGATGATTATTTCTCATAGAAATGTTTTTATTCTAAAAAGATGTTTTTATAATGACAAATTATGCAGTATCTAAGAGAAGAAGAAAACTGCATAGAAGACCCAAAGGAAAAAAGACTGAAATTTAAATTCAGGCAGTCATCTTATTCTTTAAGTTCTTATTTAGAATCAATATATTGGTATTTTCTTATAATATAAAATAGCAATTATGACTAAGAAAATTATTATCTGGTGTTGTCAGGGAGTGAACTATTCTGCTGTATTAGATATTTGACTAAAGCAAACTAATTATATGTTATGAACTCCAAAGTAGAAATAATACATTACATATAATAATAGATATATATTAGCTACAATGTAGTTTAAAAATCTGTTGAAACATAAAATACTGTGTAGTATGCTTGTGATCATATCTAATGAACATCAATTAACCTGTAGAAGCAAATAGAAGTCATTCCAGGCAAAAGGATATATGCTCATTAATATCAATCTGTAGTTGTATAAAATAAAATGGGCTTTATGGAAAATTTTTTAAAAAGAGAAAAAGAGTGAAAATGAGAGAGCCCCTATGAGACTCATCTGAGTGTGGAAGCGAAGCTCCTGCTCTCCTGCAGACGTTGGGAGATGGGGTAACCACAGGTGTGGGCTGGAACAAGCTGGAAATTCTCCTGGCAACCTGAGTTTGCTCAGGCAGGCACTTTAAGGCCGTCTCACATCATTCTAGGGACGTGGCCTTGAGCTGTCCTTAGTAACTGCTAGTATCTGTTCAGATATTCAGGCCAGGGCTCAGGCTTAGTCAAGAAGAGACTTTGAGTGTCCCGGGTCAGAGTCTGGTCAAGGGGAGAGTCTTTGTCATTCATTAGATGGAGCTGCTAGTAACATCAAAAAGAACATACTAGAAGTTAGAGTGGGATATCGTCCCGACCCAGGGATCAAACCTGCATCTCTTATGTCTCCTGCATTGGCAGGTGGATTCTTTACCACTGGCGCAACCTGGGAAGCCCCATGAGATGGAAGAGTAATGAAAGAAGAGGGGGGAAGAAGGCTAGTAGCCAAATCAGTTATATGAGAAAAGCAATACAAATATGGAACATTTTTAAAAGAAAAGGACCAGAAAAATGTATAAGAAAGTCCTAGACAGGAAAACTAGAATAGCGTTAATCAAGAATCTGCTACAAAGAAGAAACAAACATGTAATATGGCAGCAAAATGAAAGCCAAGGGCCAGCACCACTGTGCTGCCATAAACTTGGTTCCTGGGTCTCCCATCCCCGCCCACACTGGGGGTCAAGGTCACGGTAGGCAGTCCTGGAAAGGAGACTTGAGGTAGTCATGCCCAGGGTAGGAAGCAGAGCTTCTTTACCTGCAAACCAGCATCTCCTCCTCCATGGAAGTAGGCATCTCAGGAGTAAAGGGCACTGTGGGCCTCTTGAAAGAAATAGTCTTTATTATAATCATTCCCAGAACCTTTACATCTTACCTGTGATAATCCAGGAGGGACCCTATAGCAGAAGTGTTTTGAGACTGTGGTTTTCTTCTAAGGGGAGAAAGGGGGTGCTGGGAGCAGTGTTGTAGAAGTGGTACTCCTTGAAACACACGTGGGAGGTGCTGTGCCCATCTTTCTGTCCTTTGGGTTACAAGTGATGCTGCCCCTGCAGTCTGCACCCAGCCAGTGAGCGTGTCCCTTCTGCCTGGAACAGCCCCCCTCCAGGTCTCAACATAGCTTCCTCCCCATCTCTCCATTCAGGTCTCCCTCAGGTGTCCCAGCCCTGACCCCTTGGCCCCATCACTCTCCATCGCAAAGCAATTGGTCGCACTTTAAAATGTTCCAGGAGACTTGTTTGTTACATTCATGTCTATTCCCCCCATTACGATGTAAGTCCATTTCTTGGGCGTGTTGCTCTATCCCTGGCATTTAGGACAGGGTCAAAGGAACAGATGGAGGAATCAACACTGATTTAGGCCTTTCCTTTGACAGGATGGAGGATCACGACGACCTCATGCCAATATTCCTGCACCATGACACCATCCTGAAGCAGACGTACGGCGAGTACTTCCTGGCTGAGCTCATCGAGGCCCAAGACGAGGAGAATCACACTGTTGTGTGTGAGGTGCATGATCACTCACCTGGGGCCCGCCCGGGAGAGGGGTGAGAGGAGGGCAGCCCTGGTCCTGGTTCGAGGAGCCATGACGTCACCCGCTTCCCCAGGGTTCCCGCTTTAGGTTTTTCAGGTTTTAAGAGGCCCTCCCAGATGCTCAGTCTTAACAGGTTCGAGCCTGAACTAGACACAGCTGACTCCAAGTTCCTGGAAAACAACTTGGGCAAACATCTTATCATTTGGGCTATGTGCCTCTTGGCAGATGTGCAAGTTTGTGTGGATAGCAACAGTTAAGGCGAGCTTAATCAGTGATGGCGGGCCCCGCGTGTGATGGATTTAACTGATTATTACCCTCAGTTTCAGAAGGTGAATTCTATCTTAGAAAAAATTCCTGATGCCAGGTTACAGTCAGAACAATGAAATCTATCTTTTGGGGGTAGAGCATGTCAGTATTTTGAAAACGCTCCCCGTATACTTCCCATATGCAGCCCAGGTGGTGAAACATTGATCTACATGATGGAAGAAGATGCATGGGGAGAAGGCCAGGATGAGGACTTTCCCTGGTGGTCCAGTGGTTAAGACTTCACCTTCCAGTACAGGGGATGCAGATTTAATCCCTGCTTGGGAACTAAGATCCCATATGTCTTATGGCCAAAAAAACAAAACATGAAACACAAGCAGTATTGTAACAAATTCAATAAAGGATGAGTTTAGATGTTCATAGAGGTTTAGTTTCAGGTGAGAACTGGCCTTAAAAATTAGATTCAGATGTACTAGTCCAGGATAGTTGTTTCTTCTGCATTGAAAGCCTTTTTTTTCATATTTAGCTTTACGTGTTGTCTTTTAAGGATGTTTGTTCACATTATTGTCATTTGACCTTTGGCTCCAGGCTAATGACAGAAGAAAGGGTCAGGAAGCATTTGGGCCCAGCAGCACCATTTGAATAACCACTTCTCAACCACTTCTTACACAATGAGTCAGAAAACTGTGTGTGTGTGTGTATGTGCTGAGCCACGTCTGACTCTGCCGCCCCACGGACTGTAGCCCTCCAGGTTCCTCTGGCCATGGAATTTTCCAGGCAAGAATAAGAGAGTGGATTGCCATTTCCTACTCCAAGGGATCTTCCCAACCCTGTGATCGAACCCCTATCTCTTGAGTCTCCTGAGAAGACTCAAGACATTTACCACCTGAGAAGCCCTGATAGTTAAAATGATTCATACAGACCCAAATGAGCTTTTAATGGTCCCACTGTACCCATCCAGTTAAGTCAGTTCTTTGTTTTTTAGAGAAGGCATTTATCTATGTATTTATTTTTCCAGCTTTATTGAGATGTAATTGACACATGACATTGTGTAAGATTAAGGTGTACAGTGTATTAGTCTGATGTACTCATTTGGCAAAATGATCACCACCATAGCATGAGCCAGCACCTCCATTATGTTATAGAATTATTAATACCATATTCTTTTGTGATGAAAACATTTAAGATCTACCTCTTAACCACTCCCAGGTATATAATACAATGTTATTAGCTGTAGTCATCATGCTGTACATTGGATGCCCAGAACTTACTCATCTTATACCTGGAAATATGTATCCCTTGATCAACAGCTCCTGATTCAGTCTAGGTAGCTTGTCTCTTTCTGGGAATTTGTTTCTTTTAGGTTATCCAATTTGTTGGTATATAATTAATCATAGTAATCTCTTATCCTTTGTATCCATAGAATCAGTTTTAACACCTACTTTTCCATTTCACATTTTGAGTGTTCTCTCTTTTTCTTAGTTAGTCTAGCTAACAGGTTGTCAATTTTGTTTATCTTTTAAAAATACAGCTCTAAATTTTGCAGATCGCTTTGATTACTTTTCTGGTCTGCATTTCATTTATTTCTGCTCTGCTCTTTGTTAATTTATTCCTTTTGCTAATTTTGGGCTTCTTGTTCTTCTTTTTCTAGTTCTTTGAGGCTGTAAAGTTAGGTTGTTTATTTGAAATCTTACCTTTTTGATTTATGTAGACATTTACTGCTATAAACTTACCTCTTAGAACTGCTTTTTGCAGTTTCCTGTAAATTTTGGTTTATTGTATTTCCACTTTTGTTTGTTTCAAGGTATTTTTTGATTTCCCTTTTGATTTCTTCTTTGACCTCTTCTTTGTATAATATTAAATTTTCATATATTTGTGAATTTTCAACTTTCCTCCTATTATTAATTTCTAGGGTAATACCATTGTAGTTGGGAAAGATATTAGGTGTGATTTAAATCTTTTTAATGTGCTAAGACTCATTTTGTGATCTATCATATTCTGCACCATGGAAAATGTTCCATGTGTTCTTGAGAATAATGTGTATTCTACTGCTGTTGGATGATCTGTTAGGTCAATTTTATCTAACATATGCATCGAGTCTAATGTTTTCTGGTTGATTTTCTCTCTGGATGTCTACGCATTGTCGTAAGTTAGCTATTGAAGTCTCCAGCTAGTATTGTATTGTTGTCTATTTCTCCCTTCAAATCTGTTAGTATTTGATTATCATAGTTAGGTGCTCTGATGTTGAGTATATATATTAATATATTTGTGATTGTTATATCTTCTTTTTTAAAAAAATGATTCATTTATTCATTTATTTTTGGCTGTGCTGGGTCTTCATTGCTTTGTGTGGGCTTTCTTTAGCTGCAGTGAGTGGGGCCTGCTCCTTGAAGTGCGTGGGCTTCTCACTGCAGTGCCTTCACTCGCCTTGGAGCACAGCTGCTAGGGGCACGGGCTTCAGTAGTTGCAGCACTTGGACTCAGTGGTTGTGGCGCATGGGCTTAGTTGCTCTGTGGCACGTGGGATCTTCCCGGACCAGGCAATGAACCTATGTCCTCTGTATTGGCAGGCGGAGTCTTATCCACTGCACCACCAGCGAAGTCCTGTTATATCTTCTTGATGAATTTCATTATATAATAACCTTCCTTGTCTCTTTTTTTTTTGGCCTAAAGTCTGTTTTGTCTGGTATAAGCATAGCTACCCACACTGTCTTTTGGTTTTCACTGGCATGGACTATATTCTTCCATCTCTTCACTTGAAAATGATGTGTATCCTTAAAGGTGAAGTGCATTTCTTGTAGGCAGCAAATTGATAGGTCTTGTTTTTTTATCCATCTAGCCACTTTGTGTCTTTTGATTGGAGAATACAATTCATTTACACTTAGAGTAATTATAGGTAAGGACTTACAAATGCCATCTTAATGTTTTCTGGCTGTTTTGTAGTACCCTTGTTCCTTTCTTCCTGCCTTCCTTTATGAATTGAAGATTTTCTGCCCTGAAATGGTTTGATTCTTTTTCTTTATCTTTTGTGAATCTACTGTAGATCTTTATTACATGGTTACTATGAGACTTACATAAAACAGCTTACAGACATAACAGTCTATTTTACACTAAAGACTTAATTCAGTTGCACACAAAAGTTTTTACCCTTTTACTTCCTTAAGTTTTTAATATCACAATTTGCTCCTTTTTATATCCCATATTTACTAACAAATTATTGTACTTATAGTTATTGAAATATTAAATTGTTATTCTTTAATCTTTACACTAGAGGTAAGTGGTTAATGTTTTGCCATATTACAGTCTTATAGTATCCTGAACTTGACTGTATATTTGCTTTTACTATTGTGTTGTGTATTTTTATATATTATTGTGTTATTAATTAGCATCCTTTCTTTATATGTTGAAGAACTCCTTTCCTCATTTCTTATAGGGCAGGTCTAGAGGTGATGAATTTTCTTAGCTTTTGTTTATCTAGGAAAGTCTTTCATTTCTGAAGGACAGCTTTGCTGAGTGAAGTATTCTTTTATATATATATATATAAATTTATTTATTTTAATTGGAGGCTAATTGCTTTACAATATTGTAGTGGTTTTGCCATATATGGACATGAATCCACCACGGGTGTATATGTGTTCCCCATCCTGAACCCCCCACCCACCTCCCTCCCCATCCCATCCCTTTGGGTCATCCCAGTGCACAAGCCCCAAGCACCCTGTCTCATGCATCAAACTTGGACTGGCGATTAGTTTCACATATGATAATATACATGTTTCAGTGCCATTCTCCCAAATCATCCCACCCTCACCCTCTCCCACAGAGTCCAAAAGACTGTTCTATACATCTGTGTCTCTTTTGCTGTCTCGCATATAGGGCTATCATTACCATCTTTCTAAATTCCATATATATGCATTAGTATACTGTATTGGTGTTTTTGTTTCTGGCTTACTTCACTCTGTATAATAGGCTCCAGTTTCATCCACCTCATTAGAACTAATTTGAAAGTATTCTTTTTAATGGCTGAGTAATATTCCACTGTGTATATGTACCACAGCTTTCTTAACCATTCATCTGCTGATGGACATCTAGGTTGCTTCCATGTCCTGGCTATCGTAAACAGTGCTGCAATGAACATTGGGGTACACATGTCTCTTTCAATTCTGGTTTCCTCGGTGTGTATGCCCAGCAGTGGGATTGCTGGGTCATATGGCATTTCTATTTCCAGTTTTTTAAGGAATCTCCTCACTGTTCTCCATAGTGGCTGTACTAATTTGCATTCCCACCAACAGTGTAAGAGGGTTCCCTTTTCTCCACACCCTCTCCAGCATTTATTGCTTGTAGACTTTTGGATAGCTGCCATTCTGACTGGCATGAAATGGTACCTCATTGTGGTTTTGATTTACACTTCTCTGATAATGAGTGATGTTGAGCATCTTTTCATGTGTTTGTTAGCCATTGAAGTATTTTTTTATTGGCAGTTTTTTTTCTTTCAGCACTTTAGATATATTATCCTGCTAATTCCCGGCCTGGAGGGTTTCTGCTGAGAAATATGCCGACAGTCTTATGGGGGGTTCCCTTGGAAGTCACAAGATTTTTTTCTTCTGCTTCTTTTAAGATTCTCCTCTTACTTTTGATTTTTGAGTTTTATTATAATGTGTCTTGGAAAGGATCTTTTAAGTTGATTTTGTTTGGTGACCTGTGGGTTTCATGAACTTGGGTGTCTATATCTCTATCCAGATTTGGGATGTTCTTGGCCATTATTTCTTTAAATAAGCTCTCTGCCCCCCTTTCCCTCTCTGCTTGTCTTGGAACTCTGGTGATTCACAAATTGGTCCTTAGGATGGTATCTTAGAGATCATACAGACTTTCTTTAACCCTTTTCATTCTTTTTACTTTGTTCTCCTTTGACTTGGTATTTTCAAAGTTCCTGTCTTCAGTCTCACTGATTCTTTCTTTTGATTGATCAGGTCCATTGTTAGATGCTTTGTGTTGTATTTTCATGTCGTTCATTGATTCTTTGGCTTCAGAATTTATGGTTGATTCTTATGGCTTCTCTTTTGCTAAACTTCTCATTTTATTTGTGTGTTGTTTTCCTGATTTTGTTGAACTGTCTGTGTTTTCTTATAGCTCACTATCTCCTGAAAACAGTTTTTTTGGAATTATTTGTCTAGTGAATTGGTGAGTTACCATCTGTCCTTGTCTTTGGGTTCAGTTATCAGAAGACTATTGTGACCATTTGGTGGTGTCATATTTCCTTAATTTTTCATGGTCCTGGAGTTTTGCATTGCTGACTTCACATTTGAATAGCAATCATTTCCTCTGGTCTTTGGGTGAGACATACCTTCTCTCAGCCCTGCTAGAGATTCTGAGGTATCCTTTTATGGGTGTACCTCCTCTGTGCCTCTTGCTCTCTTGTGGCAGAATTTTTCAGTTGTTTATTTGCTATGGACCCTCCAAAGCACCAGGGTGAGTGTTTTGTCTTCCCAAAGATGGCACTAAAGCTCAAATTTGTAGTATCTTCCTGGACCACAGATTAGGCCGATTTTCTCATTATGCTCCTTAGCCATCTGCCAGGTCTGCTCATACCACTCTTGGGAGTGTACATGAGAGTTGCCACAAGGTGGGCTGGTATGTGGATAAGGCATGTGGAATAATCCTGGGCCAGTCGGTAGGATCCATGGGTGGTCTATTCCCAGCAGCTCATGGGTGGACTTCCTTATGGAATCCATATATGCCTGTTAATGTTGTCTGAGCGTCCTACCTGCTGCTATCTCAGACTCCTTCCTCCCCCGCACCCCAACCCAGTCATGAGCTCCTAATTTAGTACTCTAAGTCTGGCAAGAGAGAAGTGAGTCCCTCTGGCAGCATCCTGCATAGCTAGGGAAGCCAGGCGCTCCCTAACATGGTCTCCGTTACCCCTGTGGGACAAATTATGGGAATAAATCTTGGCCTAAGCTGTACTAGCCTTGGAGGATGGGTGTTGTGGGGAAAGGCAGACTGTTTGTCTTACCGACTCTAGGACATCCAAACTGGTTTTTGTTTTTTTGCTCCAAATGGAGCAGAATCTTCTCCTCTGGTAGTCTGAACTTCATCAAAGGCTTTTGCATCTGTGAGTGATTGTCTCAGGCACTGTTCTCAGGAGCTCCTGGACCGAGCCTCAGAGGAGCTAGAGTCACTTCATGGGCCTCTGCAGGGTCCACAACCATGACTGAGGTCTGTCTGCCTATTTCCCAATGCATGGCAGGGGAGACTCCCCCCGGGCCCCTTGGTGGATGGTGCTGGATCCCACAGCTCCCTCAGATGCACTTTTGTTCATGCATGATAGCCAAATATCTGCTGCTGAGCAGGAGACTAAACCAAGGGATGTCTTATCACTATGATACTGATATCACTCTTGAGAAGGCCTTTAACTATTTGGTTTCATGGTGCAAGTTTAAACCCAAATCTCTTGAGTTTTAGTGCTTGTGAGGAGCAGCTGCAGTGGCCTCCTCCCTCATTTCCTTCCCTCTCTTGTCATGTGTTACAAGCTTTCAGTGTGTGTGAACATCAAAGCAACATTGCCGGCTGAAAACTGCAGTCTCAACCCTGCAAGGATCCTCTGGTATCTCTGAAGACACACATGGAGTCCAGTCTGATCTCTGCATGTTCCGTGGAGATGTGAAAACAGGCCTCAGTCTTACATGGAATGACCGGAGCAGGACCTGTCCATGGCGAGCAAGCTGACTTAGGATCTGGGACTGAGTCTCTGGTCTGCACCAAGCCATATTGGGTATCTCGGCCTGTTTTGGGTTAAAGACCAGTGCAGTCACCACCCTCCCACTGGCCTCCCAGGACCCTCTTCCCAACCGCTCCGGGCTTCTTCAGACTGGCCATTCGGCAGCAGTGTTCTGGGGCAGGGGAGAAGGGGGTGCGCTCACCCTGGCTCACGGGAGCCAGTTGTTCAATCTTCAGGAACTTGGCAAGATGGTTGTTAAACACAGCCATTGTCAAAAATTAAGTGATATAAACTAACAGTCTAATAAATTTTACTAAAAGAAAAATCAATAAATCCTCAAAGATCATCAGTTCAATTGCTCAGTCATGTCCGACTCTTTGTGACCCCCATGGACTGCAGCACGCCAGGCCTCCCAGTCCATCACCAACTCCCAGAGTCTACCCAAACTCATGTCCATCGAGTTGGTGATGCCATCCAATTCCCACATCCTCTGTTGTCCCCTTCTCCCCCAGCCTTCACTCTTTCCCAGCATCAGGGTCTTTTCAGATGAGTCAGTTCTTTGCATCAGGTAGCCAAAGTTTTGGAGTTTCAGCTTCAACATCAGTCCTTCCAATGAACACTCAGGACTGATCTCCTTTAGGATGGACTGGTTGGATCTCCTTGCAGTCCAAGGGACTCTCAAGAGTCTTTTCCAACACCACAGTTCAAAAGCATCAATTCTTCAGTGCTCAGCTTTCTTTATAGTCCAACTCTCACATCCATACATGACTATTAAAAAACTATAGCCTTGACTAGATGGACCTTTGTTGGCAAAGTAATATCTCTGCTTTTTAATATGCTGTCTAGGTTGGTCATAATTTTCTTTCTAAGGAGTAAGCGTCTTTTAATTTCATGGCTACAGTCACCATCTGCAGTGACTTTGGAGCCCAAAAAATAAAGTCTGCCACTTTTTGATTCCAGCTTGTGCTTCATCCAGACTAGTGTTTCTCATGATGTACTCTGCATATAAGTTAAATAAGCAGGGTGACAATATAGAGTCTTGACGTACTCCTTTTCCTATTTGGAAGCAGTCTGTTGTTCCATGTCCAGTTCTAACTGTTGCTTCCTGACCTGCATACAGATTTCTCAAGAGGAAGGTCAGGTGGTCTGGTATTCCCATCTCTTTCAGAATTTTCCACAGTTTGTTGTGATCCACACAGTCAAAGGTGTTGGCATAGTCAATAAAGCAGAAATAGATGTTTTTCTGGAACTCTCTTGCTTTTTTGATGATCCAGATGATGTTGGCAATTTGATCTCTGGTTCCTCTGCCTTTTCTGAAACCAGCTTGAACATCTGGAAGTTCACAATTCACATACTGTTGAAGCAAGCATTACATTACTAGCGTGTGAGATGAGTGCAATTGTGCAGTAGTTTGAATATTCTTTGGCATTGCCTTTCTTTGGGATTGGAATGGAAACTGACCTTTTCCAGTTCTGTGGTCACTGCTGAGTTTTCCAAATTTGCTGACATATTGAGTGCAGCACTTTCACAGCATCATCATTTAGGATTTGAAATAGTTCATCTGGAATTCCATCACTTCCACTAGCTTTGTTCATAGAGGTGCTTCCTAAGGCCCACTTGACTTCACATTGCAGGATGTCTGGCTCTAGGTGAGTGATCACACCATTGTGATCATCTGGGTTGTGAAGATTTTTTTTGTACAGCTCTTCTGTATATTCTTGCCACCTCTTCTTAATATCTTCTGCTTCTGTTAGGTCCATAACATTTCTGTCCTTTATTGAGCCCATACACAGATGGGCTCAAAGGCCATAACTTTGTCATTATTTTACTATTATCTGCTCTCTTGAAGTCACTTGTATCTGTGGTCTCTGTGCAGTGGAATTACTGTCATTATGGATACTGGGCATCTTTTCCCAGTTTTCCTCTCAGTGACATCACACCAGGAACTAATGACAGGCTGCAACAGGAATATTTACATCACAGAAATTGGCAACATTTATGAATAAGCTTTTCCTGCTTATTTGTAACTACCACTTATGAGTTACCCAGCACACTGCACTTTTGGGTGAGCAGAGAGAACAGGACACAGTCTAGCAAGCCTGCCCGTTCCAGACCCATCCACGGCAGTCATAGGCCATGTGTGTGGAAGGCCTGAGAACTATATCTGCACTGTGCAAGCTGTGGACTAAAGGGTTTTAACTGCGAGCACTTTCTTTGACTTCATCAACACTTTGAAGGAGTTCTGAGTCAGAAAAGTTGCTTTTTATAACTTAATCCCGGCTTACCTTGACATCTGGTGTTTACTCAAAACTGAGATTTCAGGGCAGGGCAATTGGAGGCCAAGGGCGGCTCCTGGAGACAGATGGGCAGAGTGTCTGCCTTGGCAGAACCCTCAGCGTGGACAGCAATGGTCCAAGGAAGCATCGCTGACCTGCGGGTGGGCAGAGCCTGCCTGCCCAGCCATGCCTCTGGCATCAAGCGGGAAGGATTGGAGCTTACAGTTGTCACAATGAGGGCAACCTCACTGTGGAGTATGGTCACTCAGAAAGGTGGGTGGTACAGGGCTTTATAGATGGAAGTGTGAATGATATGTTGCACACGGGCCTATCGATGGATCTGCTTATGAAGACTCGGCGACTGAACATGTGGTTTATGGTGATCTTAGCCTTATGCATTGTCATATGGATCCTCATGGGAAAAAACAAGCATAGCAACAAACTCAGTTTTGCTCACAGTGTGAGATAATGAAAGCCGCCTTTGGAGTGGAAAGTACTTGTTACCTGGAAGACAGACAGGAGCCTGCAATCATTACCTTTTCACTGTTCAAGTAAAAAAGAAAACATCCATCAAATCAACTTTTTTTTTTTCTGGAATACACACACACACACACACACACACACACAAAGATGCATTTGAATACTCCCACAAATTCGTATTTAAGAACAGTGTTTTTCAGGTCAGAACAGTAATCACAAAGGAACCCAAAGGGAAAAAGCAGGCACATCCACAATATATCCTCCCTGTGTTGGGTCCATCATCTTTAACTTTGTGAATTGTCACAGCCCCGGGATGAATGACGAGAATATAACAGGTTGCAGAATTGGAGAACGTGAAATCTTTGTTCCTAATGGCAAAACATGTTTTTCTCATTTTCATCAGAATGTGTGATCCATGCCATTTGAAATCAAATTCCAAACACGATGAGCCATTAGTGTAATAGCTCATTACTAACAGAGGTCTTATAAATAATACATTCTTATCGTGCACACGCAGCTCGCTGTGAAGCCAGCAAAAGGTATTTCAGGCCATGGAAGTTGCATTGCGCCAGCGTGGCTGTAGATGAGAAGGACATCTCCATGTGAACCAAGATGGATGCCAATTTTCCCTGCCGAGAGGGAGGCTGGCCGTCTCTCCCTGCACATATGGTAGATGGATTGGTTAATCAGTGTCTGCTGAGTCTCGGGCCTAAAATTACAGAGAAGCCAGACAACTGCGGCTACGCAGCCTTTGTTCACGCATGCAAACAAGACAAACAATCACTTGTTATTTGGGAAAAAAATTAAAATGTTTATTTTGGACTTTTATTGAAGTGTCGATGGATTTGTAAAACAGCTGTGTGAATCCAGCCTTTTGCAGCTAGTATTTGGGGGGGCCTGTAAAGAAAAGAATATGCATGGAAAAAAATTCATTTAGAAAAATTCCTCTTGTATCCTAGCATTTGGGAGAAATACAGGGAATCTCATATTTACTTTTCAAACACATCTTGGAGAACGAACAATTTTAAGCTGGGAGATACATTTGAGAATGAATAGCTTAATAGCTAACTTTTTTTTTCTCTGATGTTTAAAAGAGTGTTGTAGCTTCTTGCTCTACTTTAGGGAGTATTAACCATTTTATCCAACTGGGCATTTATGGAATGATGTTGCATTCTTAGGATCTGGGAATTCTGACAATTGTTGAGCTCTTCTGACTAAATGGTTGTCTCAAGAAATAAAATAAAATCACCCAGTAAATGCTGTTTTCTTATAAGAGCTCTCAGAGTCAAATCAGTTACCAGAATTTGCTTAGAACCCACATAAAGATGAAAGGAATTATTTATGCAAAATGTGTTTATTTTTCTTCTTCCCAATTTTATCGAGCTATAATTGATATATAACATTGTATAAGTTTAAGGTGTCCGACCTAATATTTTGATATATGTACATATTATAAAATAATCTCTATGAGTGAGAATAGTTAACCTGAGAACTCTGTATTCCTTCTTGCCTCTTTTAAAATTTTAAATGCTTTCCTTGCAGAGAAGAGTGAAATCCAGAATTACTAAAGGAACATAGTAAAGAATTTCAATCACAGTCATCAGTCAATGTGGCATTGAAATTTGATAGAATTAAAATTTGTTGTTAATTTATAATATGTCAGTAACCAATAATAGGCCTAGATCAGCTAGTCACTCATGAAAAGATATGTTGTTTCCTCTACTCAGAACACTTATGATCCCAAATGTGTTGCATCTTTCCCACACCAGCCCACTCTTCAGGTTTTAGTCATCAGCTGGCTGTCTTGCAGTCTAATTCACTTTCTGCTACTGCTCAGCCTTAGTGCAGACCCCACAGATTTAGGGCTCAGGCCCACAAAACTGCCCCCATCAAACGCCATTCACAAGCCCCAGATTGTCCCCTGTGCTTTTAACTGACCAGCGATAACTAATGGGTTCCCATGACCCCTCAGTCTTCTTTGAGAACCGGAAGGGTTCACAGAGCTCAGGCGACTCCTTACTTGCCATCATGGGTTCACTGTGAAGGATACAGCTCAGGAAGAGTAAATGGAAGAGATACGTTGGGCGAGGTGGGGAGGGCGGGGGGAGCTTCCATGCCCTCTTTGGGCCCACCACTGCCTGGCATTTCCGTGTGTTCACCAGCATGGAAGCTTGGGAACACCATTGTTTAGGTGTTTTTCTAGTTTTCCATTAATAGTTGATTAAATCTTTGGCTGTGGTGGCTTCACTTACTCTCCAGCTCCTCTCCTTCTCAGGGGTCGAGGTGCTGTGTGCTTAGTCGCTCAGTTACATCCAACTCTTAGCAACCCCATGAACTGCAGCCCACCAGGCTCTGTCCATAAGGATTCTCCAGGCAAGAACACTGGAATGGGTTGCCATTTCCTCCTCCAGGAAACCTTCCCGACCCAGGGATCAAACCCAGGTCTCTCACATTTCAGGCAGATTCTTTACCGTCTAGCCACCAGGGATGCCCTGGAGGTTGAGGGAACAGGGCTGAAAGCTCCAACCCTCTAATCACATGGCTGATTCCTCTGGTAACCAGTTCCCATCCTCTGAGAGTGACCTCATTAGCATAAACTCATGTACCATTGAAAGGGGCTTATTATGAAGAACAAAAGACTCCTTTCAGGAAATTACGAGTGTTTTATGAATTTTGAGCCAGAGTGAGGGATTGAGACCAAATATTTTTTTATTATATATCACTATCACCCTCATCTTCCCATTGATGTATTCCCCATCAAAGGCCTAAAATGTTGAGGGCCATTCCAGGAGGTTAAGAATCAGGTAGGATGCTTAGAGGGCTTCTCTGGTGGCTCTGATGGTAAAGAATCTGCCTGCAACGTGGGAGACCTGGGTTTGATTCCTGGGTTGGGAAGACCCCCTGGAGGAGGGCGTAGCAACCCACTCCAGTATTCTTGCCTGGAGAATCCCCACGGACAGAGGAGCCTGGTGAGCTGCCGTCTGTGGGCTGCAAAGAGTCGGACACAGCTGAGTGACAGCACAGCACAGGATGCTGGGGAGTGTTGTAGATCAGACACACCTGGTGAATTGGTGCAATGAGTTTATTTCTCTCAGAACTTTCCACTAAACCTCCTTCCCCTCATCTCCTCCCCATGAGACCATCCAGTCAAATATATTTTCATTTCAAGAAAATGAAAGAAATAAGTCTTCCCACGTGGCGCTATTTGTAAAGAATCCACCTGCCAATGGAGGAGACTCAGGAGATGCAGGTTCCATCCCAGCATTGGGAAGATCCCCTGGAGAAGGAAATGGTGACCCAGTCCAGTATTCTTGTCTGGGAAATCCTGTGGACAGGAGGAGTCTAGCAGTTTACAGTCCATGGGGTCACAAAGAGTTGGGCACAATTGAACGTGTGCACCCACACAACACAGGCACACAAAAATTGAAGAGTACCTACCTGATGAGGGGCAAATTATTAACTTGTTCTAAATTGGGGTCAACCAGATGGCCACTGGAAATCATGGCCTGTCTTCCTTGGAATTGCATGGTGGAGGGGAGGAAAGTAGACAGTAGGGTTGGGCTTGCAGTAGGGAAATGAAACGACTTAGGGCAGGCATGGGTATTGATTGGGCAAAGTTTCCCCTCAAGAACACCATGACAGCCTCTGTAAGTTCCAGACCCATCTCTAGGATTGTCATCCATGATGGATTGTCCTCCATCCAAGGTGGTCATCCATGACATTGTTTTTTGAGCCTGTCATGTGTGCTGTGCCGTGAGCCTGACCGTAGAGTGCTCCCTCCCTCATACAGCTCCAGGTGCCCATGGGGCAGGGGCTCATGGGAGTTTCATGGTACCCATTCACCTGAGGTCGGATGGTCATGAGATGTCTTGGACATTTCAGGTGGAAGGTGTGGCTGTCGGGTTCATGAGCGTGTGCTCACAAGTGAACCTGCAGCTCCTGCACAAGTGCTTTGACCTGGGGCCCTTCCATGGACTCTGCATCCCGCACCATGACGACATCCTAGAACCACCCCAGGAGTTCAGCATCCAGGAAAGTTCAGGTACAGGGGCTGTCACAGGAGCACGCCGGGGATGGGGCTGTGTGTGCTGTGCTTTTGACTCTGTGCTGGAACCGGGTGGCGGCCCCTGCTGGGCAGCTCTGTCCCCAGTCCCCTTTCAGGAGTCATTCCTGGTACACTGCACCCTTGTGCCTGTGTCTGTGAGCACAGAGGGTCAAGGGGCATGGCCCTGGGTAGACACCACGGCCTTGCTGCTGAAGGTCTCCTGCAGAACGTCTGCCTTCAGAAGTTCACTGTTAGAGCAGAGGCAAGCTGTGGTGAAATAACTGATAGCGTTTCAGGATTTTACTTGCGCGCACACATAGAACCCAAAACCTGAATATGGTAAGTGAATCTTTTAAGCCAAGAACTAGAGAAATTCTGTATGTCCTTAAGTTTTTTTATTTTTTAATTGACGTATAGTTGATTTGTAATGTTATGTTAGTTTCAGGTATACAGCAAAGTGACTCATTTATACAAATACATATATATTCAGATATACGTATATATGCCTTTAAGTTTTAACCCCAACAATTAGCGCTTTTGTGTTTATGTCATCGACAACTTATTATGTAATACAGGTCTATTGCAAGTAGTCATTTTAAACTTGCTTATTTTTAGCCATCTACAATATTAGAACTGATTTTAAAATCATGTCTGTGTTAGGGTTTTCACCAAGTGAAATCGGGTCATCTCAAACTTTGGTGTTTTAATTTAACAAAGTCTCCCTGCATCCATGAGCATCTTTGAGGTTAAGTGTTTTGTTTCTTAAATCAGGGAGATGCAGCAGGGTGTGTAAATCTAGTTGTCCAAACCTAGATTTCCTCGTTTGTGAAATAGGAAGAGTAGTAACACCTCCCACGAAGGGGCATCGTGGGGTCTAACTGAGATCACTCAGGTCCAGGGCTTTACTCAGCATCTCCATCAAACTTAGTGTGCCATCAACATGGATCCTCATTTTGAGCAGTCATTATCCATCGCTTTGTGGTTGCTCTTTCACCCACATGAGTCTTCCAAGGTTAACATCAGGGCATCTTGAACTGCTCTGCTTTCTCGTGTCTGAAAGACTATATCAAGATTTTGCTCTTGTCTGCCAGTCTGGGCTCCATTTTTATGTTTATTTTTGAAGACAACTGTTGCATAAATATACTGTTACTTGGCATTGTTCAGCATAGGTAATGTGCACTTTCTGTGTACATATATTTATATTTAAGCTTTATTTTTGCATAAAATAAATGCTTCTAGATCTCAAAAAAAACTGTTCAAAAATAGGAAGAGGAGCATGTTGGGAGCAAGACTGACAAGCAGAGGACTTGTTGATCTAAACAACAACAGGTGTTGGTTGACAGATCTTATCGGCTGGACGGGAAACCAAGTGCATGGAGCTGGTCAGAACGTTCATACAGGTCACAAAGACCTTTCAGAGCTGTAGCTGAAGAGGGAGATCCCTTCTGAATTAATAAGAGCTTTGAGGTCTTTATTGTTTCATGGTAAAGGCTGGCTTGTCCTTGCTTCTCAGCTAAGACACACCGGAGTATTCTGAAGGAAGCTTCAGCATGAGACAGTCTTGAATAATATGTTATCATTGTCACTTTCGAATGTATAAATTCTTCTTGAAGGCAGCATTCAATAGGTTTTATGGCTTAGTTTTCTCATGCCTAAAATGGAGATAAAAATAGTATCAAAACCAGGAAGTCATTGCGCTGGTTAAATGTTAGAATCTACATGATGACTGTAGCTCTCTGCCGAGCATGGAGTAAGTTCTGAAAAAATTTAGGTTGTTTTTACTCTCCCCTTGATTGTTGTCATTATTAAAAACAAGTTGAGGGACTTCCCTGGTAGTCCAGTGGTTAAGACTTCACCTTCCGGAGCAGGGGGTATGGGTTTGATCTCTGATCAGGGAACTAAGATCCCACATACCTCTTAGCCGAAAAACAATAACATACGGAAGCAGTACTGTAAAATAATCATTAAAGATGTTTAAAATAGTCTGCATTAAAAAAAATCTTTAGAAAAGTGTTGAAAAGATATGGTTCCTTTTCAGTGTGTTTCTGAGTACCACTGAAGTTACACAGAATGACTGGGAGGTTCCTATCTTAGAAACGTTATGGGCAGGAACACAATTCAAAATTTAGACCGAACTCTGAACTTAAAAACAAATAATCTGTTTAGCCAAAGTGTGGCTGTTTAGCAAAAGCCCCAGAGATATGGAAACTTAAAGAAGTCTTACTACTCTCTCTGCCACTTTTAATATTTTTACCTAAAATTAGTTGATCTCGAACAAGATGGAAGCTAAAGGAAACAGGAAAATTTCTCTTGTCATTTTGTGTGTCGTGTTTATTTTTGAAAATCCAGCTCCACTAGTAAAAAGGTGATTATGAAGTTTTTTTTACCAGGAAACACTACTGTAGACTTCTAAATAACTCAGGGATGAATTCATGAATCAACAGCTCATTATGTTCCAGAAAAGAGTCATCAGCACATTTTGCTGCCCCCTTCACATCGACAGCAACAAAGAATGAGACTCCAGAGAAAACTGGAAATGTGTTATGATCCTGTCCTTTTTTCTCTGATGAAAGTCTCAAGTTAAAGGAAATATAATTTCTCTAAACTAGGAGCTTAAATTCTTGTTTCAATGGGCACACACCATTGTGCCTTATGCTTTCAATTTTGTTTATGCTTTTTACCTTTCAAAGGATTTTCATATATTTTGTCTCATTTTAACCTCGTGACTTGATGTACAGGCACTAAGAAAGGTGCATATATGTGCGCTGTGTTGCTTCAGTCATGTCTGGCTCTTTGTGACCCCATGGACTGCAGCCTGCCAGGCTCCTCTGGCCATAGACTTCTCCAGGCAAGAATACTGGAGTGGGTTGCCACACCCTCCTCCAGGGGAATCTTTCTAACTCAGGGATCGAAACCACATTTCCTGGGTCTCCTGCCTTGGCAGGTGGGTTCTTCACCACTACTAGCACCACCTGGGAAAGGTGACTCCTGCTGCCCCAACTCACAAAAGGTGTTACAGCTCAGCGGGGGCTGACCCAGAACCCAGCTCATCCTTCTGCTGGACTTTTTGTCTAGGGTGGCTGTGATCAAAAACTCCAGTGGTGGGTCTACTCTACAAACACATGATCAATTTTTTCACTTCAATGAATTATTGATTGAGTTACCACTTTTAGGAGCTCTCAGTGATGTGTGTGTATTTGTGCTTTGGACAACTCTCATCTTCTGGAATCTTCACCTCTTGTGTCTATGGGATTTGCCAGGACTTTGCACAGCCAATCTGTCCTGTGCCAGAGGTGAGCAGGAAGTACCAGGACATTGAGACCCCAGGAGCAGCCTCTGATCCTCTATTTCTTTTTTTAAAAAATATTTATTTATTTATTTGGCTATATTAGGATCTTAGTTGCAGCGCATGGGATCTTTCATTACTTAGTTGCCCTACAGCATGTGGGATCTTAGTTCCTTGACCAGGGATTGAACCTGAGTCCCCTGCATTGGAAGGTGGGTTCTTAACCACTGGACCACTAGGGAAGTCCTCCAGCTTCCCTGTTTCTTGTCCTTGCTCCCCTACTGATATCTTCTCCATCAACTTCCAGATAGACAGTTGTGCTCGAATCCTTGACTCAGGGTCTGCTTCTGAGAGAACCCACCCCAACACACTGCTGGTCTAGTCTTTCCCTACCAGCTGTGAAAACATTTACTTACCACAGTTGAAAGGAGTTGAGGTATAAATACCTCAGCTCCCTCACCCCTCGGGTTGGGTAGCTTTGAGACTTGAGTTTTGCATTGTTTCTCAGAGCTCCTCCGGAAGATCAAGTTCCAGCTGGTGATCCATGTGATGACATGTTTCATTAGCTGCCTTCCTTTCCCTTCTCTCTTCCTAACCTCCCTATCATGCTTCCTGAATCACCTCCCCAATAAACTGCTTGTTCTCAGGTCCTTGACTCAAGGTAGGGTCTGTTCCTACCAGCTGTGAAACTCACAATTTCATGCAAACCTCCACCCCTCCAAGCAGTGACAACATCATGGCTCAACATTCCAGAGCTCATACAATGGTCCCCATTCTTTATTTTTTCCAAGCACATTATTTATTAAGCAAAGAAATAAAAATGCAGTTTGCTAGCTTCTTTAGGTAAAGATCTTAAAATATTTAAATCTTTGTAATATGATGCTGATTATTCCTAATGACTTAACAATATCAAAGGTACATGATTCACTGTGTTTCTGAATACAGAATCTGTTTAGCCTATATGGAATTTAGTTATCAAGTTCCTCATTCTTTAGCTACTGTGCATATTGTGATCAGTTTCCATCTCATCATTTCAGCTGTGTCCAAAGTTTCCATTGGATCTGAAAAGTGTAACCATGCACATTCACTTTGCATTTTACTTGAATAATTTGTATATGAGCCTGTTCTTTTAGCCACCAGTTCTTCATCTATAAATTGTTATACTTGTAAATTTGGATTTTTAGCTACTAAACCTTGAGACTAAGTTGGGATCAATGGGAACAAAGTCTAAGGATGCAGGTTTTGTCCCAGTTTAAGGAAAATCTAGTAAAAGTTTATTTCTTATTAAGTGGAGTACCTCATTTAGAAGTAGCCAAGTTCCCCAGACATTGGAAAAATTCATGAATAGTCATAAGTCTCAGGAAAGGGCTTTCTACTTGTATGGGAGGTTGTACTGAATGAGACCCAAGATCCCTCAAATGCCAGGAGTCTGAAAGCTGAGGGAACAAGCATAGGATGCTCCCTCCATATGCTGGCAGTTTATGAATATTTTCCTTCAGTGACAACAAAATCGCTCAAAACAATATATATTTTTTCCAGTTGACTCCACCGCTGGCCCGGCCCAGCGATTGCAAATCAAGCTGTGTCTTTTGTTCCCTGCATCATTACAATGAAGACTTTGGAACCAGAAATGAGCTGGCAATTTTCTTGATGATGCATAAGGCAAAATAGGGCACAGCCTGCATTTCCACAGCTGCCCTGGCATCGACACATTTACCAGTTAAAATAAAAACAAGCAAAAGACGAAACTTTTGTTTGTCACACAGGCTGGTGTGACCTGGGGAGTGAGAGTCTTGGTTTTGAAAGAGTCCTGCAAAGTGAATCTCAGTACATGCAAGGGGCCAGCACAGGTAGGCTCCAAGGACCTCAATGTGCCCTTGGCCGGGAGAGAGATGATTTCACACAACAGAACCGTGGGTGTCCCAAAGAATAACCAACGCAGCCTCTTATAACCTGCCCACCCAGGAAAAGTACTGCTTACTCTACATTTAAAAGGCCCTTCAAAATATAATTTTCACAACATCTCCATATAGCAATGTTGCCTTTTAAATGAAAGAAAATTGTTCATTGTCAGGAAATGTTCCTTTATGTCTTATTTAAATTTCTTTTATTGCACTTACATTTGCTTCTTACTCTCAGTCTCTCCTCTGCAGGGAGAAGGAATATGGAGGGCTGGGAAACAGTAGCTAAATCAAGTCTTATTTAATCAAGTAGCCCAGATCATCTAGCCTCTCTTCCTAACATTCTGTTTTATATGCCTGGGTTGCTTTCTGTTTTATACTGTATTCTTCTCTTAACATGGATTCCAAATGTGGATGAAGCACTCATCTACAGAGCCTAGCAGTATTTCCACCAAGATATTTGAATATTTTATCTCAGACCATGTATTTATTAATACCAGCTAGTACGATCTATAATTACTGAACTAGTGACCCTCTTCGACCTGTATGAATTTGTTCAGGCTGTCATAGAAGGGTCCCACAGAATAGGGGGCTTAAACAATAGAAAATCATTTTCTCACGGTTCTGGAGATGAGAAATCTTGAGATCAAGGTGTCGGCAGGGTGATTTCTTCTGAGGCCTCCCTCCTTGGCTTGTAGACGACCATCTTTTCCTTGTGTCTTCACATGGTTTTCCCTTCTGTTCCTTTCTGTGTCCTAATCCCCTCTTCTTATGAGGATGCTCAGTGGCTTAAGGGCCCACCCATCTGACCTCATATTACTCTGTCTTTTTCAAGGCCCTTTCTTGGGACTTCCCTGGTGGTCTGGTGGTTAAGACTTTGTTTTCCAGTGCAGGGGGTACAGGTTCTGGTTGAGGGGCTAATACCCCACATGCCTGGTGGCCAAAAAACTAAAACATAAAACAGATGTAATATTGTGACAAATTCAATAAAGACTTTTTAAATGGTTGACATGAAAAAATCTGAAAAATAAACTGAAGGCCCTTTATCCAGATAGTCACATTCTGAGGTATTAAGGGGATGGTACTTAAAGCATGAATTTTGTGGGAACACGATTCAACATTCAGTGACTCCTAGGATCCTGTATCAGTGGTTCTCTGGAGCCCTTGGCCAAGGCTGCAAGATGTGGCAGTAATGTCCCCTCTATCTGATGCTCATACAAAGTCTAGTATACTGACTCATATTTGTCACAACTTGAAATTCATCTTTTCTTTAAAAAAATGTCTTTTTGGTATACAAAAGTAAGAAAATTGCATTGTTCTGAAACTTTAGCCACTCTTGCCAGCTCTAGTTTCCCAGAAGTAACTATGTGAGTTCTAATGGTGTGTTAAATAAGTTGACAAAACAAATAATTCCAGGCTTGTGCCCAGGCTGACACAATTATCTCCACAGTGACAGTGCTGATGAAAAATTAATCAGTCAATCTAAGAAAGAAATGGGAAATTTTATTTGAGCCAGATTGAGGTTTTTAACCCAGGAACAACCTCTCAGACAACTCCGAAAATGGTTGCACCTATTAGAGGTCAAAGCACAGTTGTATAGGTTTTTGAGGCAGAGGCCTGTACATTCAATGATGTAAACAGTTTTCACAATCCAGATTAAGTACAAAGTGGTTCAGTTCAGTTCAGTTCAGTCGCTCAGTTGTGTCCAACTCTTGGTGACCCCATGGACTGCAGCACACCAGGCCTTCCTGTCCATCACCAACTCCCAGAGTTTACTCAAACTCATGTCCACTGAGTCAGTGATGCCAACCAACCATCTCATCCTCTGTTGTCCCCTTATCCCCCTGCCTTCAATCTTTCCCAGCATCAGGGTCTTTTCAGATGAGTCAGTTCTTTGCATCAGGTGGCCAAAGTTTTGAAGTTTCAGCTTCAGCATCAGTCTTTCCAATGAATATTCAGGACTTATTTCCTTTAGGATGGACTGGTTTGCTTTAGGATGGACTGGATGGATCTCCTTGCAGTCCAAGGGACCCTTAAGAGTCTTCTCCAACACCACAGTTCAAAAGCATCAATTCTTTGGTGGTCAGCTTTCTTTATAGTTTGACTCTCACATCCATACATGACCACTGGAAAAACCAAAGCTTTGACTAGACAGACCTTTGTTAGCCAAGTAAAGTCTCTGCTTTTTAATAAGCTGTCTAGGTTGGTCATAGGTTTTCTTCCAAGGAGCAAGTGTCTTTTAATTTCATGGCTGCAATCACCATCTGCAGTGATTTTGGAGCCTCCCCAAAATAAAGTCTGTCACTGTGTCCACTGTTTCCCCATCTATTTCCCATGAAGTGATGGGACCAGATGCCATGATCTTAGTTTTCTGAATGTTGAGTTTTAAGCCAACTTTTTCACTCTCCTCTTTCACTTTCATGGCTAAGAGGCTCTTTAGTTCTTCACTTTCTGCCATAAGGGTGGTGTCATCTGCATATCTGAGGTTATTGATATTTATCCCAGCAATCTTGATTCCATCTTGTGCTTCATCCGGCCCGGCATTTCTCATGATGTACTCTGCATATAAGTTAAATAAGCAGGGTGACAATATACAGCCTTGATATACTCCTTTCCCAATTTGGAACCAGTCTGTTGTTCCATGTCCATTTCTAACTGTTGCTTCTTGACCTGCTTACAGATTTCTCACGAGGCAGGTAAGGTGGTCTGGTGTCCCCATCTCTTGAAGAATTTTCCACAGTTTGTTGTGATCCACACAGTCAGAAGCTTTGGCTTTGTCAATAATGCAGAAGTAGATGTTTTTCTGAAACTCTATTGCTCTTTTGATGATCCAGTGGATGTTGGCAGTTTGATCTCTGTTTCCACTGCCTTTTGTAAATCCACCTTGAACATCTGTAACTTCACAGTTCACATACTGTTGAAGCCTGGCTTGGAGAATTTTGAGCATTCCTTTGCTAGTGTGTGAGATGAGTACAATTGTGTGGTAGTTTGAGCATTCTGTGGGATTGGAATGAAAACTGACCCTTTCCAGCAAAAACAACACCCAGATGTGGATGTGACTGGTGATGGAAGTGAAGTCCGATGCTGTAGAGAGCAATATTGCATAGGAACCTGGAATGTTAAGTCCATGAATCAAGGCAAATTGGAAGTGGTCAAACCGGAGATGGTAAGAGTGAACATCGACATTCTAGGAATCAGCAAACTAAAATGGACTGGAATGGATGTATTTAACTCAGATGACCATTATATCTACTACTGTGGGTAGGAATCCCTTAGAAGAAATGGAGCAGCCATCACAGTCAACAAGAGTCCAAAATGCAGTACTTGGGTGCAACTTCAAAAACGACAGAATGATCTGTGTTTGTTTCCAAGGCAGACCATTCAGTATCACAGTACAAAGTGGTGGCTCATCATAAACCCTTACAAGGTCAAGAATGAATATTATCTTTATTTATTTTTCTGGCAGTATTGCACGCCTTGAAGTATCTTAATTCCTCAACCAAGGATTGAATGTGAGTCCCTGACATTGGAAACGTGGAATCCTAACCAGTGGGCCACAAGGGAATCCCAGAAATGTTTTCTTTTAAGGAGTTGTTCTGTGGATACTGAGAGAATGTTGCTCTATATAGTTGACCAGGTATTTCTACTAATGAGGAGTTTGGTCCATGCATAACACAGAAGAGGAGAGAGAGGAGAACAAGGGACACAGAGAAATGTTTAGGTTTAGTTTTTCCTTGACTTGCCTTAGAATACAAATTTTAACTTCATTAACAGTATAAACACTTGCATGGGTTTTCTGGGTGGAACCCTTGGGCTGGTAACATACCAGGAAGGAGTCAATCAGGGCTGGAAACCAGTCTTGTTAGGGTCATTGCCCTGGAAAGTCTTTTGATTACTTATCCGTCCTCATTCAGATACTGGTTTCTAAGCCCTTTGGATGCCTTCAAAAACAGCGGTGACAAATGAGGGCACCCTCTGAAGACTCCCCAATTCTGCAGGGAGCTGGATGGCCTGGAGGAGTGGTCCTACCCCCCTTGTCAGCACTGGGAGGCACTAGCTAAGTGATGACTCTGCTGCATTCACCAGTCAGATCCGCATCTCAGTGGTTGAAATACAAATGCACTTGTACATAGGGCCTTGAGGTCTTTGAAAGAAAAGTGGTTTTATTTATATTCGTTATGATCATTATGTACTGGGATTATTTTCTCAGTAGGCAATGTGTCTTTTGCCCATATTTATGAAGCAGGGGAGAAGGCATTTAATGAATTTCAAGAGTGTATTTGACTGTAAAACACATCTCTCTTACCACATTCACATGTAAATAGCCCTTTTATTTGTTCTCTCTGGTGACCTTTCTTATTTTGCGGGTAGATCACAGTTTGTTGTTGTTTTCCATTTCCAAATGGGAGGCTGAATGATAATAATGGAAGATTATGCAAAAAATCCATGTTTAAAATAATGTTGATATGGCACTTGTGTTGCAGGATAATTATAGTAATTTGGCCATTACACTATATGGAGTCAGGAGTTAGTTGCTAGAAAACACGGTGATAGGGGTGATTCAGAGGGTTTTCATCCCAACAGGCTGTTTGATCCTGCTGACTTTTCTCTTGAAAATCAATTGCTTATGATGAATACTCTGAATTCTGCCTTGATTAAATTGGCTGGCAGTGGGCTGTACCCATTGCACGGGGGTCACCAAGAGTTCCGTGTCTGTTTACACAGGGGTTTCGACAACTCTTAAAATATCACAGAGCAAATTTAACCCGAGTGAGCAAGCAGCTAAGGAGGCAGTTGCTAAAAATCACAGTCTTTGCTCATGGCAGCAAGCAAAGGAAGATGCATTCATTCTAAGCCCAACACGAAGCCACTTATTTCGCTACAGGTTGCAAACCTTTTCTTCACTGCCCGTTGCTCTGGCTCTGGGCATTTTCAGACTTTCAGGAACATATGGGCTCACCCAGTGGAAGACCGGGGACAGTCACCTTGGAAGCCAGCTTCTGACTTCAGGTTCATGACTGACAATGTTCTTTTTCCCCTCAAGGTTATTAACATATTCAGATTTTCTATTTCTTTCAAATCAACCTTAGGAAATTAGATTTTTCTAGAAAAGCACCGTTTAGTATATGAAGGGTTAAAAATGATTAGAGTACAATTGTTGGTATATATACATATATAGATATATATAGCTCTATATATATACACACACATACAAACACACATATACTGGAAGATCCCCTGGAGAAGGGAATGGCAACCCACTCCAGTAGTCTTGCCTGGAGAATTCCATGAACAGAGGAGCCTGGCAGGCTACAACCCATGGGGTGTCAAAGAGTTGGACACGACTGAACGACTAACACACACACAAAATGATTAAAGAAGACAATTTAGGTGATATAAATAAACTTTAATACTTCATGACGTGGATGGTCTCTTTTCAGAGAACTGCAAAGTGGACAAAAAGCAGGGAGATTTTATAGGATAAAGAATAAGGAAGAGAAAAAGAGAAAATATCTGGTTGGCCAGGTCTCACAGTCACCCTGGTTTGGGGTAAGAAGGCCCAGAGTTGAGTTGGCATTTGAGGATTGGCTGACAGCATCGACTACATTTCTGGTTGAGTAGCATTTACAGGAACATGAAAGTTACTCAAGTTTCAGTTTTCTGACCTGCCCCCCACCAGGCAGGAGTGGCTCCATCTTGGCCCTGAAAAGTTAATTATTAGTCAGAGAACCTCCCCTGTGTGATTTTAATCCTCTAAATTTTGTTGAGCTTATGGTCAATTTTGGTAAATGTTCCTCGAGTCCATGAAAAAAAGTGTATATCCTATAGTTGTTAGGTACAGGGTTCTATATTTAGGATTGTGTTTGATAACAATGTCAAGTATTTTATCCTTTTGACCTCATCAATTGTTTGATCAATTCATGAGAGGTCTGTTAAAATCCTGCTTTGATTGTAGATATATAAATTTCTACTCCTATCTATCATTGTTAATGAATATATATATTCATTATATATTTTAACATTATATATGTTATTAGGTACATGATTTTTAAGTCATTATGTCTTCCTTGAACTTAAAAAAAAATGAGTTATGAAGTGCCCTTCTTTATCTCTGGTGAAAGGTTTTTGCCTTAAAGTCTACTTTTTCTGATTTTAATGTGACCATGCCTTCTTTCTTTAGCTCATATAGGCATGCCATATCTCTTTCCATTCTTTTATTTTCATCTTTCCTGTTTTCTTATATATTAGGTGTGTCTTTTGTAAACAGCATAAATTTGGTTATTGTTGTTTTTATCTAGTGTAATAGATGATGTCTTTTAATTTTAGCATTTAGTTCATTTTATTTTCTTATGAGTTTATATGTCTTACTTTATAGATGTTCCCCATGTTTCTATGTTTTATTCCTGGTATTTTTCTTGTATGTCTTTTCCTTCCTTTATCTCACCAGTGTCAATTTCATTTTTCAAAGAACCAGGTTCAGGATTGAGTTGATTCTCTGTATTATGTTTTGTGACTGTATCAATAGTCCATTACCACAAGAATAGTCCTACCAAACAACTAAGAAGCACAGTGGTGTCCTATACTCACACAGCTGGGGTCAGCTAGACAGCTCTACTGACCATGGCTGGGTCCTCCCTTCTGTCTTGGGGTTGGTTGCCTGTTGGCAGTTCTAGGCTGGCCTTAGGTCCACTCCGTGTGCCTTTTGCAGGCTGGATGGGACATGTTATCATGGTGATGGCAGAGGCACCAGAGATCAAGTGGAAACACAAAGCCTCTTGAGGTCTGGGCATTGAACTAACACATGTCACTTATCCAAAGCAGATCCCAGGCTGAGCTCAGAATCAGAGTGGAGGACACTACGTGACAAAGGGCCTGAACAGAGTAAGGATGAAAAATGAGCATCATGACTACAACCCATGCTCACCGAAGAAGGATAATGCTGGTGATTTTTGTCATGGCCTTCTTTCTCCTTTCTCCAGAGACACAAACTCCAATTTAGCCTGTTTGAGGCTAAAACCTATAGTCTCATATCAAGACAGTGAGCTCAAGTTCATCATGCTATATGGCTTGGAGGCTGCCTTGCAGTCCAGAAAGGAAGAGTGTTCTTGAAAAATATGGAAAAGCTTTTTGTCCTGCTCTCATGTGGTTTGCCGAGTGTTTTCCTTTCTATGGACTTTATTCTCAACTTCCTGCCAGTCACTCAGCCAATACAGAGTATATCCCGCATGCTAGCCTTTGAGAGCCTGATCCAGTATGTGGTGAGCCCTGCATGGCCTAATGGTAGGATAAACATGCAAGATAAATGAATTTACAATCAGAGGATTGTTTTGAAGGAGAGAAAATTGTGCTGAGATCCCAGCAGAATTACACCTAAGTCATCTTGGGAACATCAATATAGGACTTCATAGAAAGAAAGCTTTTGAATCAGAACTTCAAAAACAAATTGGAGCTTTGTAGGTGAAGAAGCAGAAAGATTTTTGACAGAGGAAAGACATCATGCATGTGCAAAAACAAGGAGGTGTTAGAGACCAGGGCATGTGAGGGGAAAGCACCAGCTCAGTGTTGTTGGAGCAGGAAGGGAGGGGGCAGCAGGAGGGAGGAAGTAGGACAGGAGATGGAGGGTGGCGAAGCAAAGAATCTAGATTCTTCTTAATCATGGCATATCTGATGAGCAGCCTGGGAATGTTGAACTAGAAAGGGACACACCATCAACTTCTAGTTTTCAAGAAGAGTTCCCAGGGGTCACTAGAGTGTGTAGGAAAGAGATGAGAAGGGGCTGAACCAGAGCTGTGACTGCAAATGAACTTGGGAGATATTTTGGAGAATTAATGGCACCTGATATTTTACTGCATATGGGGAAGGAGGGTTGTGGGGGAAGCCTCAAGGATGTCTTCAGAAGCCAGGTGGATGGTGGAACCGTCTTGCCAGATGGAAATAAAAAGTGTGAATGAATCATCTGATGGAGATGCTGTGACTTCTGATTTGGACAAGTTCAGTCTGACCTTCCTAGAAAGGCCTTGAGTGGATACAGAGCATCCAGGCAGCAACAGGTGCTTCTGAGGTTAGATGGAAACGTGACCTCCCAAAGGACATCCTCACCCTAACCCCTGGAATGAGTAAATGCTGCCTTCATTTTGGTAAAAGATCTTCCTCAATGTGATAAAGGATCTGAAGATGAGATTAGCTTGAAAGAGGGAGCCTGGCCCTGCTGACCCCTTGACTTCTGCCCAGAGATACTGATTTTGTATTTCTGGCTTCCAGAACTCTGGAAGAATACGTTTCTGTTGTTTTAAGCCACCGCAAGAGTGGGCATTTGTCACAGCAGCCACAGGAAACTAACACAGTTATAAAGGAGACCAAAGGGCTGGAGGCAAAGCAAGGAAGGAAACAGGTCAGGAAGTGAGGACACCTCACTCTTCAGCAGTCTGTGAACGTTCTGTCTGCTCACCGTCTCCATCCTCTTACTCTCTTGAGGCTCCTTCTTATCCCTTAGATCTCACTTTACACGTCCAATGGGCTTCCCTGGTGGCTCAGATAGGAAAGAGTCCACTGCAATGCAGGAGACCTGGGTTCAATTCCTAGGTTGGGAAGATCCCCTGGGGAAGGGAATGGCAACCCACTCCAGTATTCTTGCCTGGAGAATCCCATGGTTAGAGGAACCTAGCAGGCTACCAGTCCACAGGGTCACAAAAAGTTGGACACAGCTGAGACACTTAACACTTTCACTTTACATACGTAATAGAACACTGCTCAAACTGAAGCAGATCCTGGGCTCTTGTTTCCTACACACCATCTAGCACAGCTTAGTATTTCTTCTCTTATGGACTTTATTTGGAAGGGGAAGTTAGTCTCATTCGCTGCCGAATCTTCAACGTCTAGTTTGTTAACGTGCACCAAGTGGTTGGTATAAAATATAAATTTTTAAATGAATGAATGAATAAATAAGTGAACAATGTGCTTTGTTCATACCTCTGCTTTAGCAACACCATACTGCAAGGTAGTTAGGGGTGTATGTCGGGGGGTGGGTTGTGAGTGTGTGCATGTATACCCACCTACCCTGATCACTTGTGAGCCTCTTAGAGTAAGGACTACCTCTGTCTGGTTCTTGTGTACTGCTGGGTACCTCATGTGACTGCAACTCCTCGTTCGCCACTGAACTTCAGTTGAGTGAATGTTTTAAGTTGAATCTTTAATTTTTCCTCTTCTTAAAGGTAAGGGCTTAAATTCCTTTGTCAGTCATTTCTGAAATCAGCCATAATATTAAAATGCTAAATAAAATAACCATTTTGTAATATTCTAAAATGAAATTACTCTTATAATTAGACATTTTTGGGGGGATCTTAATTGAGTTAATGCATGAAACTGTCCTCCTTTAAAAAGTTAGGATAATGCAGGTAGAGTTGAATTCCCCTGGATCAGCGTCCCAGCCTGGTTCTCCCTCTTATTCCCAGAAATGACCATTGTTGTAACATTAGTAGGCATCCCTCCAGACTTCTTTTTATGATTTTATATGAGGTCCATGTGTTCATCGGAAAAAATTCTACCATTTTGTGGCGGTGTATTTTTACATAAATGGCACCTGTTGGGTGTGCAAAGTACTGAAATTTGCTTCTTCACTCAGCTCTTTGAGAGCTAATGATGTCGATAAGCTTAGGTCTGGAACGCTCCTTTTATCTTCTCAATAGGATCTCACTCTATGAAATGTGCCACACTTGTCCTCAGATGGACGCAAATTGTTTCCACTATTTCATATCGCAAACCATGCTGCAATAAGTATCCTTGCACACATCACCTTGGGCCCCTTGCGAGCGTCTCCACAGGCTGTGTTCCCAGAACTGTTCTTGCTGGCCTGGAAATATACCAAACATGGCCACAACAGTGGCCTTCCTCTTGAGCCTCTCCTAGTTCTTCAGGATTTAGTGTTGTCAGCACGTTTAACTTTTGCCAGTATTGTAGCTGTGAAAGGAGACCTCATTGTTGAAACTTCATTTCTCTGACTGTTCCTGAGGTTGGACACTTTTTATGTGTTTATTGGTCATTTACATTTCCTGTCCATTCATTTTCTTTGCCTGTTGGTTTTTTTCTCTTTCCCTAGACTTCAGTTCTTGGTCTATTATGTGTGTTGCAAGTATTTTCTCCATGTATCTACTTATTTAAGAAACACTTTAGGGTTCTTTTGATAAAACTTTTAAGTTGTGATGGGGTCAAGTATGTCAGTATTTTTCTTTTATGACTTCTACCTTCTACATTTGAAAGGAAAGATTTGTCCACCCCTAAAATAATAGAGATTCTCTTATATTTTCTTCTCATAATTTAAAAGTATTAAAAAAACTTTAAGCTGTTAATGTATCTGTGAATGATCTTTGTGTATTATATGAAATAGGGACCCAAATTAATTCTTTTACTATTTGATTAGCACTGTTTATTGTATTTTTGATTCTTCTGCACCAATGCTACCTTTACTGTAATAACATTTAGGCTCTTTTTTGGATTCCATTCTGTTCTATTCCTGCTTCTGATAACCTGCTGTTTTAATTACTATGGCTGTATAATATGTCTTAATATTCATTAGAAAATTTGGACTCTTTGTTCTTATTCTTTAAAATTTTGTTGACTAACTCTTCTTCCATTACTCTTTTAGAATCACTTAATTTTATTTCACAAAAAGAAAAATCTTGTAGGATTTTTGATTATTGTATTTTTTAAGTTAGAAACCACCAGATTGTATACTGTTACTTTTTCCCAAAGCCTTCAAAATGTACTATTTAGTCTTCCCTATGTATTTTTCCTGTTAGATAAAGGACTTTCCTGATAGCTCAATTGGTAAAGAATCCACCTGCAGTTCAGAAGACCCCGATTTGATTCCTGGTCAGGAAGATCTGCTGGAGAAGGGATAGGCTATCTAATCCAGTATTATTGGGCTTCCCTTGGGGCTTAGCTGGTAAAGAATCCACCTGCAAGGCAGGAGACCGGGGTTTGATCCCTGGATTGGGAAGATACCTTGGAGAAGGGAAAGGCTAACCACTCCAGTATTCTGGCCTGGAGAATTCTATGGACTGTATAACCCATGGGGTCACAAAGAGTCAGACACAACCGAGCTACTTTCACATATTTTTCTTGTTAGATAAAGTGCAGGGCAGAACCAGGTCTGGTGGGACCTCAGGTTTATACAATTTGGGAAGTCTCGAAGATAAAGAATACAAAGCTAGGAATGCAGTAGTGGGTGCTGTCCCTTGGGATAATAATGTGATGTTTTATTCATCTCTGGTAACCCCTCCTCAGAGTAGCCCCTTCTCAGTCTCACTCAGAGACAAAGTGCCGGCAAACGGTGCCTTCCCTCCCACTAGAATAAAGCCCTGGTTCGTGACTGCCAAGCTGCTTAGGTGATGTAAGCAAATAGAACAACAATCAAATCCGCAGCCCCAGTCGTGTTTCTAGCTGCGTGTCATATAAAACCACTGCCTGACTTTCCCCCGGACAGCACCTCACGTCTGAGGATCTCAGGGCACATTAAGAACATTAACTAATTAAACCCCACAAAACCCCAGAGACACGGGAAGGAGAAACGTGGCCTCACCTCGCCCAGTTCTGACATGCAGCCCCCTCTGGGGACGAGCTCGGCAGCTGCTTCGGAATAAGCGGCAGCACCCCTGACACTCTGGCCCAGACAGTGAGCTGTTGTCATTGGTAATTGTCTGTGAGCATTATCCTGTCAGACAGGGAGAGCTCCAGGCTTAACCGTTGACTGTGAATCTAATCCACTCCCTGACGTTTCTGGCTTTTTAGCAGTTTTGTCCTAATTAAAATGGGCTTCCCTGGTGGCTCAGGTAGTAAAGAGTCCTCCTGCAGTGCAGGAGACCTGGGTTCGATTCGTGGGTGGGGAAGATGCCCTAGAGAAGGGAATGGCAGCCCACTCCAGTATTCTTGCCTGGGGAATCCCATGACAGGGGAGCTTGGTGAGCTACAGTCCATGCGGTCGCAAATTATAAATTCAATACATAAACAACACGGACCTACTATATAGCCCTGGGAACCCTACTCAATATTTTGTAATAACCTGTAAGGGAAAAGAATCTGAAAAAGAATATATATATACATACACACACATACACATGGGCTTCCCTTATGGCTCAGCTGGTAAAGAATCTGCCTGCAATGTAGGAGACCTGGGTTCGATCCCTGGGTTGGGAAGATTCCCTGGAGAAGGGGCTACCCACTCTAGTATTCTTGCCTAGAGAATTCCATGAACTATACAGTCCATGGGGTTGCAAAGAGTCAGACACGACTGAGCAACTTTCACTTTCACGCACACACACACACACATATATAGGTTGTTGTTGTTATTTAGTCACTCAGTTGTATCCAACTCTTTGCAACCCCATGGACTATAGCCCACCATGCTCCTCTGTCCATGAGATTTTCCGGGGAAGAATACTGGAGTGGGTTGCCATTTTCTTTTCCAGAGGATCTTCCCAGCCCAAGGATTGAACTTGAATCTTCTGCGTTGGCAGGCAGATTCTTTACCGCAGAGCCACCAGGGAAGCCCTGATTTACATATAAAACTGACCCACTTTGCTGTACACCTGAAACCAACACAACATTACAAATCAACTATGCTTCAATAAATAAATGCACAGCGGAAGTCTAATTTTCTTTTAAATTAGACTGTTTTTGGTAGTTCTTAAAATTTAAAGCTTAAGACTATTTTTTTCATTAAAATATAAAGTGCAACTCAAGAATAGGAAAGTATATATATATATATATATATTCAATTTAATTTAAGAAACTTTGCTGCTGAGCAAACTGAACTGGTGATGGTATAAGTCAGACCAACTGCTACCTTTAAGGGATGTATTGGCTGGGCAGCAGGTGAGGGAAATCTCTGGGCTCTGGAAAAGCTTTAGTGTTCATTTAAGCAATTGTTACATGGGAGTTGATACACGTAGAGATTCATGTGCAGTCTACTGCACACACACAAGTTGTATCACCACAACAAGCTAAATTCACCTAAAAAGCCCTCTACCGTTGCCACCCTGAGAACACTGGAAACACTGTACAGATGACTGGAAAGTTCTTCAGGGAGCAGGATGTTTCCAGGTGCTAGGGACACACTAGGGTTCATTATCCCCAAAGCATCTTTCTTCAGAGCAGGGGCTCTGAGTCCCTTGTCCTCTCTCCTGTCACTTGCTCTCCATGTAGAACAGCTTCTCGCTCTGCCGGGGTGACTTTCTCTCATGGTAACTTCAACATCATGCACCACTTCATCTCTCCCCTTCCACCTCTCTGGGCATCTGACTTTTGTCTTACTTAGAATTTCGTTCTGTTTCATTCGTCTGTGTCTTTGTCCGAAGCAGTGTGTAGGGTGTGAGTCAGTGCGGATGCGGTGTCTAAAGGTAATCTGCAGGACCCGTTGACTCTGGCTGCTGCTGGAGGAACCAGATGCAGTGTGAGAGGGGGACACAGAGAGGGTCGCAGCCTCTGGCACCTTCCTGTCTGCTGTGATGCTTAGAAACGGGAAGACGGGGCAGCAGGGCACACCGGCAGCCCAGTGTCTGGGGCCTCCTGCAGGCCCAGGGCCCTTCCTGTGTCTGTGCGGACAGTTCTTGGGAGGGGCAGCCCCCAGGCAGAGCATCCTAGGGCTGGAAGGAGCTGAGGCCCTGAGGCTTCGAGCCAGGGGTCAGAGCTGAGTCCCTCCATGGAGCAGACACAGAGGGAGCGACAGAGGATGGGTTGGGAGGTAGGGGGAAGGGGAGAGATGGTGGAAGAGATGCAGAAGGTGAAAGGCTGGGGTTGGGGAGAGAAAGACAGGAAGAGAAACAGGAATAAATAAAAGAGCAGAAGGAGGAGGAAGGAAAGGAAGGCGAATAGCTTTTTAATCGCACGAGAAAACTTTTCTGCTCTATTTTTTGGTGAACATGTGAACACTGCATACCTGAACACCACCCTGATTATTGACTTTCCACACATATTAAAGTGATAACATAAGCTCAGCTCTAGTTCTTGCTTAGAAAGTATGAACGTGAGTGTCGTGGCTGCTTTAAGATACCTGTTGACAGTATTTCTGCATAGAGAGAAAGCAACCCTGGGCTCATCTGTGTCCTGAGAGCACAGACACGGCTGACTGCGGTCTAATTCCCCATTCTATCTTAAAATCATTTCAAAGCCTGCCATCCAAGAGGGTGATAACCAGTTGCTTCCAACCCTTAAAGGGGCTCCCATGAAAGAGTCACAGAACTCAGTCACTGGCAGCCCACCAGGCCCACCCTGGCCTCAGTTTATCCCCGCAGGGCCAGATACCACTGGATCCCATTGTGTGAATGTGGCACGGAGAACTCGGAGTCCAAGTGGGCTGCACAGACCCTGTTCTCCCCCCCACCGTCCTCGCAGTGCTGCCCCCAGCGATTGGATCCTCCAGATGTACTGCAGTTTAGAAACACCCGACCACGCTGCCGCCAGTGTCCTGTGCTCTGTGGACATCAATCATCTCTTTTCTGTCCTTGTGTCACTTTTTCTCCCAAAGACTCCGAGCTCGAGAACAGCAGCAAGGAATCCCAGAAAATAGTCAAGGAGCCGCAGGAAGCTGTGTCGCTGGAGACCAGGATGAACATCCAGGTAAAGGAGAATATCCGCCCAGCCAGAGCCCAGGGCAGGCCTGGGGCTGCTGCACTATCAGGTCAGGCGTGCTCCTGATGCTGGAGTGACTCCTGAGCGGGAAAAGGCCTCCCTGGCACTAAGAGCTGGAGACCAGGGCAGGGGCGAAACAGGCTGCGTGTTCGTAAGACATCGGAACATCGCAGCATCTTCAAGAGTTCAGCTTAGGGTGGCATCCCATCCCTTCTCCTCACTCCTTCCCTGGTTTCAGGAGGCTGACATGGATAAAGCCAGTAGAAAATGCACCTTGTCCACAGACTCCAGTGAGGCAGCATCCCCTCCCTGCCTGACCGGCCCCTCAGGCTGTAGAAGCACCCGCCACAGCTCCCTGGCCTGCCTTCAGCAGGATCCCTCTCCACCCCAGCCCTGCTTCCTGCTCTGCAAGTGCTGCTGCCCTGACCGTTTGTTCAGTAGCCAAGTCCTGTCCGACCCTTTGTGACCCCACGGACTGCAGCATGCCAGACTTCCCTGTCCCTCACCATCTCCTGGAGTTTGCCCAAGTTCATGTTCGTTGCATCGATGATGCCATCCAACCATTTCATCCTCTGTTGCCCTCTTCTCCTTTTGCCCTCAATCTTTCCCAGCATCGGGGTCTTTTCCAATGAGTTGGCTCTTCACATCAGGTGGCCAAAGTATTGGAGCTTCACTTTCCACATCAGTCCTTCCAATGAGTATTCAGGGTTGATTTCCTTTAAGATTGACTGGCTTGATCCCCTTGCTGTCCAAGGGACTCTCAAGAGTCTAAAGGGGAGGAAAGCTCATGCAGAAGGAAGCACTGTCAGCCACGTCATAGAGGACATAGGATTTGGAGGGATGGGCTGGGGGTCCAGTCATCATTCTAGCTCTGCCACCCTCTGACCACTGATGATTCCCAGAAATAGAAACGCCCATATAGACTGGGCTCTGGGTCCTTACTTGCTCCTGCAGGACCTTGGGGCAAGTCCCTGTGTCCTCTGGATCAAGCCTCACCAGAGAGGTGGGGAGAATGAACAGGCTTACCTCTGGCTGTCATGAGCAGCCCAGCACTGGGTGTGGCCAGGGTCCCAGCACGTGTTTCATGGCCCAGGCCCTTCTGCTTCTGGTCCTCCTAACTCTTCCGTCTATGTGAGACCAGGATGGGGGCGGGTGCAGTGTCATTGCTTCCTGGACTCCAGCCCCCAACTTGCTTTTTTTGTTTTTCTCCTTTCCAATCTTGGACAAAATGACATTCCCCCTGCCCATCAGCTTATGTGAAGAAGATCTTGGGAAGAAAAGGGAGGTAGGAAGGACCTTTATCTCAGCACCAGACCACCTGGCTCACCCTGCCTTCATTGTCTCTATGAAAAATGCCTTCCTGTACCACAGACCACAGTAGGATCCAACCTGTAGCTGGGTGGGTGTTGTATTTTGAAGACTGATTTTGTCTCTGCACAGAGGTTGGACGCATAACCACTGAACTCTCTGTTAGGTACTGAGGATGCTCATGGGGCTAAAACCCAGCCTCGGCCTTCAGGAGGCTCCATGGGAAGAGGAAAGCCTGCTAGTTCAGGATGTGGAAATGAGGGTGGAAAACCACCCAGGAGAGGGCCCTGAGGGACCCCTGAAGCTTTTAAAGAAGGTTATATGGCATGGACTAGAGTGTGGGAGAGGAAGCCGGTGAATGAAAGTGATAAAAAGAACTTAGTAAGAGGTATTTCTGCTTCTAGCAAAGATGGAGTGCTAGAGACTAGATTTACTTCCCTGCCTGAAAAACCATTGCCAAAGTATATGAGGTAAGTTTTAAGACTCTGCTCATCAGGTAACAAAGGAGAGTGATGCTTAAGAGGTGGGAAACAACTCTATTGAGCCCTCTGACTGTGCTGGCCTCCTGCCTTGAGAGAGTTCCTGGCCACAGCACAGGGCAGAAGAAATGTATGCATGCTGAGTTGCTTCAGTCGTGTCCGACTCTTTGTGACCCTGTGGATTGCAGGCTGCCAGACTTCTCTAAATTAAAAAAAAAAAAAAAGAAAGTTGCAGATCAGATTCAGAAAGTTATGTCTAATAAGACTACAAAGAGGTAAAGTGGAATTATAAAAATATACAATTAATCCAAAAGACAGCAAAAAAAATGTTTTTAAAAAAGGAAAGAGGGAATTAAGAACAGATAGGATGAATAGAAAACAAACAGCAAGATGACAGACTTAATCCTACACACATTAGTAATTGCATTACATGTAAAATGGTCTTTTTGTTGTTGTACATATCCCGATTAAAGAACACGTAAAGCAGATATAGATTCAATTAAAAAGCAAGGCAGTTATATGTGGATCACAAAAACGCATTCCGAGTAGACAAAATAGGTTCAGATGAAAAGCATGCATGTAGACACACCATGGTAACACTGATTAAAAGAAAGCTAGAATAGCTTCATTCATTTCAGACAAAGTGGATTTCAGAGGAGGGAATATTACCAGGGACAATGAAAGTCAAGAGGACATAACAGTCTTAAGTATTTATGTACCTAATTGTAGAGCTTCATAACACATGAAACATAAACTGATAGAGCTGCAAAGACAAATGAATAAATAAGCAACTGACCATATTTGACGACTTCAGTATCCCTCCCGATCACAGACAGAACAAGTAGACAGAAAATTAATAGGAGTGGAGAAGATTTTAAGAACACTATTGACAATTAGACCTAATTTGCACTTAATAGAACACTCTACCCAATTTGACCCAGTTTGCACTTAATAGAGCACACGACCCAGTAGATACATCTTCCCACATTCATGTGGAATATTTACCAAGTTAGATCACATTCCAAGCTAAAAAATAAGTCTCGAGATATTTAAAGGATTCAAGTCATCCAAAGTATGATCTTTCTCAACAGACAACATTATAGGAAAATAAAATTTCAGATCAATAGCTCTCATGAACATTGATGGAAAAGTTCAAATAAAAATCTTGTATTGAATCTGTGTATTAAAAGGACAATACCTCATGACCAAGTAGGGTTTATTCTGGGTTACAAGGTTATCAATACAATTATAAGAAGATCAGTGAAAGTAATTCACCATATTAACATTCTAGAAAGGATTACCTGTATGATTATCTCTTAAATATTGGAAAGGTATTTGAAAATTCACATTCATTCCTCATAAAACTCTCAGAAATCTAGGAATAGAAGTTCTTCAATTTGATAGAGGTTATTTTTGAAAAGCCTGTGGCTAGCATCCTTCTTAATGGTAAAAGACTGAATGCTTTTCCACCAAGGTCAGAAACAGAAATATCTGTTCTCACCACTTCTATTCATAATTATTCTGGAGGTTCAAGCTGGTGTAAAAAGACAAGAAAATACTTTTAAAAGCATCTAGATTGGAAAGGAAGGATTAAAACTGTCTTCAATTTGCGGACAACATAGTCATCTAGAATCTATAAAACTGCTACGAGAACTAATAAGCAATTTAATAAACTGCTAAATATATACAAAATTAATAGGCAAAGTTCAATTTTATCTATGCATAAGAGTAATGAACAGTGAGAAATTTAAATAAATACTATTTATAATATAGCATGCTCAGTCGCTTCTGACTCTTTGCAGCCCCATGGACTGTAGCCCGCCAAGCTCCTCTGTCCATGGAATTTTCTTGGCAAGAATACTGGAGTGGGTTGCTATTTCCTTCTCCAGGAGGTCTTCTTGACCCAAAGAGTGAACCTGTGTCTCTTGGGTCTCCTACATCGGCAGGTAGATTCATTACCACTGCACTATCTGGAAAGCCCACTATTTACCGTAGTACAAATACACAAAATACATAAATCTGACAAAAGATGTCCAAAACCTGTATACTAAAAACTACAAAACATTTCTGAGAAAAATGAAATAACGCCTAAATAGGTGGAGAAGTATCCCCCGTGCATAATTTTGAGGACTCGATATTTTCAAAATGTCAGTTGATCAATGAAAATCTCAGCCTAAACTAATTGTTGTTGTTGTTGTTCAGTCACTGAGTTGTGTCTGACTCTTTGTGACCCCATGGACTGTAGCACACCAGGCTTCCCTGTCCTTCACTCTCTCCTGGAGTTTGTTCAAATTCATGTCCATTGAGTCGGTGATGCCACCCTACCATCTCACCCTCTGTTGTCCCCTTCTCCTCTTGCCCTCAATCTTTCGCAGCCTCAGGGTCTTTTCCAATGAGTTGGCAGTTTGCATCAGGTGGCTGAAGTATTGGTGCTTCAGCATCAGTCCTTCTAGTGAATATTCAGGGTTGATTTCCTTTAGGATTGACTAGTTTGATCTTGCAGTCCAAGGGGCTCTCAAGAGTCTTCTCCAGTACAATTCGAAAGCATCAATTGTTCAGCACTCAGCCTTCTTTATGGTCCAACTCTTACATCCATACATGACTACTGGGAAAACCATAGCTTTGACTGTATTGATCTTTGTTGGCAAAGTGATGTCTCTGCTTTTTAATATGTTATCTAGGTTTTTCATAACTTTCCTTCAGAGGAGCAAGCATCTTTTAATTTCATGGTTGCAGTCACTGCCCTCAGTGATTTTGGAGCCAAAGGGAAATGAAAACTAATTTCAAAATTCAGGTGAAATTGAGAAGGACCTAGCACAGCCAAAGCAACTATGGAAAGGAAACAAGCTGTATGACTGATGCTGCTGATTTCAAGATTTATTATAAGGTTCTTGTAACTGAGTTAGTGAGGTGATGAAGTCAAGGTTAATAATAGATGAAACAAACAGAATAGATAATCCAGAAGGAGACTCAGCATACAGTCTACAATGACGAAGCAGATCATTGTTTTCCTATGGTTGGCAGAGTGGCCTCCAGCTGGGGTGAGAGGTATGTAGAAACACATCACTTTTTATTGTGATGATATTTTTATGGGCACCTATATAGGTTTCCCCGATGACTCAATGGGTGAAGAAATCCACCTGCAATGCAGGATACACAGGAAACATAGGTTCAATCCCTGCACTGGGAAAATCCCCTGGAGGAGGAAATGGCAACCCATTCCAGTATTCTTGCCCGAAACATCTCAAGGACAGAGGAGCCTGGCAGGCTACAGTGCATAGTGTTGCAAAGTTAGACATGACTGAAGTGACTGAGCACGCAGAGCAGTTAAAAACCCTTGTGTAGCTTTCAAATTACATACAAAAATGAGAGTAAAGGAAGGATAAGTATTAATAGCATCTGCGGAGAGTTGGGAAGTAACTGAGCATCTCTCCATCCTCATGTCCTGACTGTATCCTCAGACAGATGAGGCAGGTGGTGCTCCTAGCTGCTTTGTATGAAAGAGGAAACTCGCTCACTTTGTGAAAGATGCGGCTGGTAAGCAGTGAGGCCAGGATTTGACCAGAACTCCGGCTCTGAACCACTGCAGGTATTGATTAATTCTCACATCTTGCCTTTGTCATTTGCAGAGAAAAGGCACAGAAGCCACAGTGGATGAAGCTTTGTCACCAGTCACAAGTGAGAATGCTAGTGAGGTGAAGGTAAGGCTTTCAAGGGCGCTGGAGTGGTTGGTGCTTCCCCCACCCACCCCCATGCAGCTCACTCTTCTCCACTTATACCCCTGTGCCCTGTTCTCCCCAGGCCTCCAGCCTCCCTCTGCCTGTTCAGAGCTGCCTCCTTCCTTAGGACCTGCTCTACAGATCGCCCTTGATGACGCTTATTCCACCGAGTCTAGGCCTTTTATTCTGTCTCCCTTGCACAGCTCGGTCCTACAAGTTACACTTTCTACTTTGATAATTTGCAACCATTTCAGTAGATAAAATCTTTCTCCTCTTTCCATTGTTTACAGAGGAGGCTCCTGATTTTCTTTATAAGTTTTTAGTGCTAATAATGATTTTAATTTTTATTTTACTATATACACAAGGGGCGTCCCTGGTGGCTCAGATGTTAAAAGAATCTGCCTGCCTTGAGGGAGGCCCAGGTTCAGTCCCTGGGTTGGGAAGATCCCCTGGAGAAGGGAATGGAGAATTCTTGAAGAATTCTATGGATCCTGGTGGACTACAGTCCATGGGTTCGCGACGAGTTGGACATGACTCAGTGACTGACACTCATTTTCAACGTTTCCTCAGTGATGCAGTTAGAACATGCAGCCTGCATCTAAGGCCAACTGAGACCATTCATTTTCTGACCTTCCCAGGAAAACTGGTTCCCATCCTTACGAGTTTTGAAATCTCATTAAGAACATCTCCTTAAAGCCAGGCCTGGCTCGGGATGGTTTGTCTCAGATGAGGCAGTCAGGTCTGTCCCAGGAACAATGTCATGTAGACACGAGGCAACCACTAGCCCATTAAGTTGCAGAGAATGAATGGGTTTCCCAGTGGGGTTTGTCCTCTCTCCTTGTTGCAGGACTCAGAAAAACTCAGTCAAGTGAGCAGTATGGCTTACATGGGTTACTACATCAGCCATGGGAGCTCATTGTCCCTCTCTCTGCCTGAGGACACCAGCAGTTTCCGACCCATCTACAGGGGTGCCTCCACCGCCTTCTGCATCCAGCTATTTTTTATCGACGAGAAGTACGAAGCAAGGCAAGTCCCGGTCCCCAGCTTGTCTGCTGTGGGAAGAGCTTCTCTTGGCCTTGCTGGCCCGATACTTTCATCTCACGGAGTCAGGGGTTTCCAAGCCTGGCTTCTCATCCTCATTTCTGGGGAGTTTTTATTTTTTAAACTACAGATTCCTAGGCCCCATTTCCAGACTCCAGCCCATGAAATTCCAGGCTGCCCAGGGTCTGCAAGAGATCATACCTTCCCAAGCCATGTGCTGCTCCTCATTCTCTAGAGTTTGCATTCTGGGGAGACTTTGGGTTTAGCTTGTCTACAATCTATAAGTTGCAAGTGACAGAAAATCCAACTGAAACTGGCTTTGTAAACATGAACAAGAACTGCCACATAGAAGAAAGCATTATCCACTGGAGGGACTGATTTTTGGTGTGGCTTGACCTGGGATTTGGATAACCCAATCACAGACCAAGCTTCTCTCTCCCCTTCGGCTCTGCTGGCCCCATCTTCAGAGGAGTGTCCCTACCTGGGACCACAAGAAGTGGCCTCAGCATTGCACTACAGCCAGTGAGGAGGACAGTGTGGTTTGGGCTTAGCTCTTAAAGCCCCATTGAGTCTGGTTGGACTGTGCACTCTTTCCTAAGCTGATGGCTGGGGCCAGGATGTGAGGACAGCTTTGTCGCTTTCCTCATGCTCCCCACTGACTCGGGGACACCAAACAACAATCCAGGCTGGCTGCCAGAAGGAGGAGGAGGCCTGGTGCTGGGCAGACACTCCCGTGTCCACTGCTTGCTGCCCCCTGAAGTCAGGATGTGGACCCCTGCCTTCCATGCCTAGAGTCCACAGCCCCTTCGGGGTGCCCACCCACTCCACATTCTGTCCACAGAACAGTGTTGAAGAAGGAAGGATTGGCACATTTTCATAGACTGGAAGGTTCTTTGAGATGATCCAGAGTGACACTGGCTACTCCCTTCTTAGAGGGTGTGTTTAATTACATCCCATTCTCCCAGCCTTGCTTAGAACCGTGCTTTAATTTGGACTTTTTTTCCTCTTGAGTTTTCAATTTCTTTGAAATTGCAGTTCAACTGAAAGATTAAAAAGGGAAACCTTTTTATTCTAATTATATTACAGACATCTAAAAAGCCTGTACAAAAAGAACCCTTCTAGATCTGTTGCGTATATTTATTTTCCCTTGCTCATGATAAGATAAGAAATGTGCTTTTTGAATTTGCAAACAGAAATTCGATGACCCATTATGGTTCGCCTGCAAATAGGCATCTACCGCTGGTCAGAAAATCTTTTGCATATTAAAGAGAAAAAGATGAGAGTAACTTAGAATATGCCCACATCTCCCCACAGCCCCTCCAGAAAGGAAGGGAGGGATCCTGTTTACAAAAGGACTGTCTTGCTTTTTGAATGTGTAGAGACTATCAATTGCCATAATAGTATCATGAATATAGGCAAATGCTTTATTACTGATATTTGAAGCTTCTGACTTCTGCAGTTGATTACTGTTCAGCTCAACACACACTCTGCGTAGTGATTGGCTAATCCTTGCCTAAGGGGATGAGACCCACACATCCCTTGGAAGGTACCCGGGTGCTGCATTTGCTTGGAGGTCAGTGACAGTTCTTATTGTCTGTTTACAGGTCACTGGACTTTATGAATTTTGTTTTCCATCTTTTCCATGTAAGTACATGTTGAATTTTGAGTAATATAATTGGTTTTATAAGCTAGAAAAGCTATAGAGAAGATACCATACTCATTATCCAAACATATCTGGTATGAATATTGAGGTGGGACCACGTCTCTGTTCTGAAAAAAAAAAAATTGGATAATACATCGTTAACTCTTCAAAGTAGGAAAGATTGTCATTCTCAATAATTTTTCAGTCATGCTGTTTTAATATTCTTTCAATGTATGACTTCTTTTAGAGAGTATTTCACTGGTGTTTTATTATCAATAGAATCAAATCATAGACAGAATGCTGGTAGCATCTGAAAATGTCAGGAGTTACAGTGAAGTTAGTCTTTTGTATTTCTTTATAGTTTGTGTTGGCTCAAAGAATTCTGACACCAGTATACTGCTTTTCTGAGGGTTAGAAGGTAGGAGGCTTGAGGTTGATCTTCTGCTTGGCATCGCCTGACATGTGGGAGCCACTTGACCCTCTACTGTTGGTTGGTCGATGGGCCCTAGCAGACACCCAGGTGCAAACAAGATGCTCTTTCTCAGGGTGTCTGGGCTGCCACCTCCATTTTTGTTTCACGTTGTCAAGGGATAGAAATTCTGACCAACCTCTTGTTACCTTATTGGAGGGAAGAAAGTGGGGAAGGAAGACAGTTTAGGCTCCTCTCCTGGATTTTTATGGCTTTTTTCATGGGTGACCTGTCAGTTAAGTCAGGTCAACAACCACACTTCTTCAGTCAGCTAATATAGGCAAGATGTCTATTGTTTTATTTTTCCATGATGCTCTTTATACTGAGGCTGAAAAACCAAAGAGGCTTTAATTCTGTTGCATGAAAGCTATGTGATCATAGACTGTATCTCCTCATTTCATTAAGATCATGAAGCCTTGGTGCTGATGGTCTGTATCATAATTTTTTTGAATTAATTTTAAGGCATTTTGAAACTCAGAAACCACTGAAGTGACCCTGAGAGAGGATTTGCAGAGCTGGCTTCCCTCAGAGATGCCCCAAAGTAAATTCACTAAGTTTACTTCATTGCTGTTTTAAAGTCCGTGCAAAGACAGGTCTTCAGTATAATGACAAAAGCAATGCTGGCTTTAAAACCATAAAAAAACATGTTTACTTTTTATTTCTTTTTTGGCTGTTCCGGGTGGCATGTGGGATCTTAGTTCCTTCACCAGGAATCAAAGCCATACCCACTACAGTGGACCCCTATGGGATCTTGACCACTGCATAGCCACAGAAGTCCGATGTGTTTACTTTTTAATTATTTCAGGATACGGGAGACAGGAGCAAAATATCATCATTACTTCATCCTTAATCCTTCCCATCCACGATGAAGCAACTCATTAATGTCTCTTCCTCCCAGAGGAAGCCCCCGGGCCATGGCACTCCGTCCTTCTTTTCAGCTAGAGTATTTCGACAACTTGACTCACAAGTTCCCCAGAAGGAGCTGTTATTTTGCTAGAAAGAAGGAGGATAAGGTCAGAGAGTGACTCACTCCTTTGAGTTGCACATGTGTCCCCAGGGTCTTGGATTAGCCCAGGCAATGCCTTCACAGGGTTCAGCAGGAGGCGAGATCCCACAGGGACAAATTAGCTCTGGGAAGAGCAAGCTGCTCTGCAGGCGCCCGGCAGAGGGTCTCGGGGGACGTGCGGAGCAGACATAGTCCACAGCAGGTCTGTCTCACAGACACCAAGTTCCAAATGTTCCAGCAGATTCATTATTTTTTTTTTCTTTTTTAAATTTAAATTTATTTATTTTTAATTGGAGGATAATTGCTTTACCATATTGTGTGGGTTTCTGCCATCCGTCCACATGACTCAGCAATGGCTATATGTATGCCCCTCCCTCGGGAACCTCCCTCCCCGCTCCCACTCCAGCCCCCTGCCCTGTGTTGTCACAGAGCACGGGATTTGAGCTCCCTGAATCATACAGCAAATTTCCACTGGCCGTCTAATTTTACATACAGTAATGTATATGTTTCAGTGCTACTCTCTCAGTTCGTCCCACCCTCTCCTTCCCCTGCTGTGTCCACAAGTCTGTCCTCTTTGTCCAGCAGAAACATTACTACGACAAAAAAAAAAAAAACTAAAAAGATACAGGTGACATCAACTTTAATAATGTATTTTACTCAGTGTACTATGTCCAAAAGTTAATCATTTCAATATGTAATCGGTATGAAAAATTATTAAGGAGATCTTGAACATCACTTTTCTCAGTTTTTAAAATCCAGTGTGTATTTTACACTTAGGGTACATTGCAGTACAGGCGCTAAATTGTCTTCTGAAATCCTTGATCTGCTTTTAGATTTGCTAAAATTTGTACTTGTCATCAGAACTCCTTGATCTGCTTTTAGATTTCCTAAGATTTACAGTTGAATGAATAGATTCATATACCCAGACACGCAACTTTTCCAATAACAATTGAGTTTTTATTTTATTATTTTTTTCTTTACCATTATGCTTTATTGAAGGGTATGGAATGTAGTTCCCTGTGCTATACTGTAGGACCTTGCTGCTTATCTATTTGATATGTAATAGTTTGTGTCTACTGACCCCGAGCTCCTACTCCATACCTCCCCCACTCCCCCTCCCCTTTGTAACCATTAGCTTGTTTTCTATGTCTGTGAGTCTGGTTTTTTTTTATAAATAAGTTCATCTGTATCATTTTTTTAAGACTCTACATGTATGTGATTATATGGTATTTGCCTATCTCTGTATGACTTACTTCACTTAGTATGATAATAACTAGGTACATCCATGTAGCTGCAAATGGCATTATTTAACCCTTTTTTGGCTGAGTGATATTACATTGTGTGTGTGTGTGTCTGTGTGTGTGTGTGTATGCATATATACACACATCTTCTTTTCCATTCATCTGTTGATGGACATTTAGGTTGCTTCCATGTCCTGGCTATTGTGAATAGTGCTGTTGTGAACACTGGGGTGCATGTACCTTTTTGAGGTGTAGTTTTCTCCAGGAGTGGGATTGCTGGGTCATATGGTAGTTCTATTTTTAATTTTTTGAGGAACCTTCATCCTACTCTCCATAGTGGCTGCCTCAGTGTACATTCCCACGAACAATGTAGGAGGGATCCCAAATATCAGTTTTGAGACTTAAATTTAGATTAATCAAAATGAAATAAAAGTAACAATTGGGTTCCCCCATCACACTAGCCAGGTTCTAAATGCTTGGTGCCCAGAAGCAGCTCCTGGCCAGCACATTGGATAGTGCAGACACAGGTCAGAACATGCAGATCTCACTGCCCAGGTTACCCTGCCCTTAGATTTCATCACCCAAGTAAGATCACATCCTGATAAAATAGACGGACATCCATGCCTGTGTAATCACAGGACTTTTGAGCTGAAAAGGCCTGCAGCACCACCCTCTCGCCTCATAGAGGCAGGGACCATGACTGGCACAGCACCACTTGGTAAACCAAGCCTTTGCCATGACAGTGCACTGCTTCATTCACTCCTGATACAGGTGAATTTGCAAACGTGAACATCCTTAGTTTAAAACGCCACTACCAAAAAGACAGCTGTACCAAATTGCTTCCATTGATCACAATATTCTTTAATGTAGGTTTCAGTCAAACACCAGAAATTTTCTCCATATTCTTACAGTTGCTTATCTCCCTGAATTTTCTGATTATTTTCCAAATAACAGGAATGTTTAACTTGAATACTGTCTCCTTCACACATTTTACTCCTCTCTTCTCTAGTGTTTTACAGCAGGAATTTGTTTAGTGATTAATGATTTCTGGTTTCCAATCACATCAGGACAAGGACTTCTGCATCATTTCTGTGCCACATCTCACCCCTGAGTTTGCCCTCATCCAGAACTTCGTGAAGGTGGTTCCCTTCAACAACTGCACCCTAGATCAGGACCTGTACGTCTTCCATCGGGCGGGGTTGCTCAAGTAAGCGGATGCTTGGTGGGCTGACAGTCCATGAAGTAACAAAAGGAGAATGGAACAGAAACTTCCTGCCATTTTATTTTAATAACTTATTTTTAAAATCGTCTTCTTGATGGAGGCCTTCATCAAGTGATATTTACCAATCTATTTAGGGAAAGAGTCATAGTGACAAATTACTAGTGCATTCAGATATTAAAGCATAATCTAACTCCAAGATAATCAAAACAATGTCATTTGACCATTTCTATGGGTAGAGCAAGGTAACACAAGAAGGAGTCCCACCACAGACCCCAAGAGAGTAAAAATCGAATGTGTGTGTGTTTAAAGGTATATAGATGAATGCATATGATGGCATCTGTGTCACAATGGTGGGAAAAGAAAGAATTATTCTGTAAGTAATGGGATAAAACAAGAACAGAAATATTCTTCATATTCTCCAGTAAAATAAATTCCCACATGATTGAAGAGTTCAGTGTAAATATTGCAATAGGTCTAAATTAGAAACTGTCTACAGTGCTAGGTTCCGGGCCAGATTCTGAGAATACAGCAGTAAGCAACCTACCGATGTATCCTCTGTCCTTTCAAAGCTCATAAACACTCAAGTAAAAGTAAATCTGCAGCTGGGACGGGGGTACCATCCGTGGGTCTATGGGACCACAGAGACGTGTCACTGGAAGAATCAACCCAGTCAGAGGAAGCCCACAAGGAGTGTGAGTGCAGACTGATCCTTACCATGTCTCAGGATGGGGAAGGTATTTTTAGAACATGCAAGAGAAAAATCAAGATTTGTTTTTAATCTTATATACATAAGAGACATTCTAGAAAAGTCCACAGGACTTTATTAACCTTATGTGCCTTTGGGAAGCAAGACGGGGATGTGGGGTGTACATGGCAATGATTCTTTGCTTTATATCTGTGGGCTCTGTTTGATTTTTTTCATTAATAAATTTTATTTTCTAGAGCAGTTTTAGGCTGACAGCACCATTTGTACCACTGATGAACCTATACGGGACTCACCATCATCAACCAGATTCCACAGTTTACATGAAGGCTTGCTCATCAGTTACACCTTCTATCAGTTTAATTCAGTTCAGTCGCTCTGTCATGCCTAACTCTTTGTGACCTCATGGACTGCAGCACACCAGGCTTCTCTGTCCGTCACCAACTCCCAAAGCTTGCTCAAACTCATGTCTATTGAGTTGGTGATGCCATCCAACCACCTCATCCTCTGTTGTCCCCTTCTGCTCCTGCCCTCAATCTTTTCTGACATTAGAGTATTTCCCAAGTCCTTTGCATCAGGTGGCCAATTATTGAAGCTTCAGCTTTAGCATCAGCCCTTCCAATGAATATTCAGGACTGATTTCCTGTAGGATGGACTGGTTGGATCTCTTTGCAGTCCAACGGACTCTCAAGAGTCTTGTCCAACACCACAGTTTAAAAGCATCAATTCTTCAGTGCTCAGCTTTCTTTATAGTCCAACTCTCACATCCATACATGACTACTGGAAAAACCATAGCCTTGACTAGATGGACCTTTGTTGGCAAAGTAATGTCTCTGCTTTTTAATATGCTCTCTAGGTTGGTCATAACTTTCCTTCCAAGGAGTAAGCACCTTTTAATTTCATGGCTGCAGTCACCATCTGCAGTGATTTTGGAGCCCAGATAAATAAGTCAGCCAATGTTTCCACTGTTTCCTCATCTATTTGCCATGAATTGATGCAACCAGATGCCATGAACTTAGTTTTCTGAATGTTGAGCTTTAAGCCAACTTTTTCACCCTCCTCTTTTACTTTCATCAAGAAAGATGAAAGTTCTTTAGTTCTTCACTTTCTGCCATAAGGGTGGTATCATCTGCATATCTGAGGTTATTGATATTTCTCCCGGCAATCTTGATTCCAGCTTGTGCTTCCTCCAGCCCAGCGTTTCTCATGATGTACTCTGTATATTAGTTAAATAAGCAGGGTGACAATATACAGCCATAATGTACTCCTTTTCTCATTTGGGGAACCAGTCTGTTGTTCCATGTCCATTTCTAACTGTTGCTTCCTGACCTGTATATAGATTTCTCAAGAGGAAGGTCAGGTGGTCTGGTATTCCCATCTCTAAGAATTTTCCACAGGTTATTGTGATCCATACAGTCAAAGGCTTTGGCATAGTCAATAAAGCAGAAATAGATGTTTTTCTGGAACTCTCTTGCTTTTTCGATGATCCTGAGGATGTGGGGAATTTGCTGTCTGGTTCCTCTGCCTTTTCTAAAACCAGCTTGAACATCTGGAAGTTCACGGTTCATGTATTGCTGAAGCCTGGTTTGGAGAATTTTAAGCATTACTTTACTAGTGTGTGAGATGAGTGCAATTGTGCTGTAGTTTGAGCATTCTTTGACATTGCCTTTCTTTGGGATTAGAATAAAAAGTGACCTTTTCCAGTCCTGTGGCCACTGCTGAGTCTTCCATATTTGCTGGCATATTGAGTACAGCACTTTCATAGCATTATCTTTCAGGATTTTAAATAGCTCATCTGGAATTCCATCACCTCCACTAGCTTTGTTTGTAGTGATGCTTCCTAAGGCATCTTGCTTTAATTTGCATTTCCATACTGATTTATGATGTTGAGCATTTTTTCATTTACTGTCTGTGATCTGTGTATCTACTTTGGTGAGACGTCTGTTCATATCTTCTGCCCTTTTTAAGAGTGGGTTGTTTATTTCTGTGTGATTTGTTTTTTAATTATAGGCATGCATTATGTTCGTAATAGAAAATGAAGTGAATTTTGTATCACTGAGATTTTTAATTTTATTATGACTCAAGTAAAACTTTTATTAGAATGTTCTTTATGCTCTTTACATTCTTGCATAGAGCGTATGGGTGACATTTTCTCATGACTTCCGATGCTACTCGTGAATAAACACACAGATGACAGCAGCCAGATGACATACGGTCAGGACTGGGCCCCGGGTCTGCCTGTGGTCGTGACCTTGCTCTTAGTTGCTTAATTATTTAATTCTTAGTCATGTTCCTTTCTTGTACACTTCCTTTTCTTACTATGAACACATATTTCTTTTATTAAAAATTAAGTTTAATTTTTTAAAGCAACGAGACTTTCAACATGACTCTGGAAATTAATCCTGGTGGCAGCAGGGCCCTAGTTGTTTTTTGTAACCATTTGCAACATCAGCTTCATGTTTGCTTTGTTCTAATCACTTACATATAAAGGTGCAGATTGTGTGCACTTGGGTTCTTTTCTGAAAAAGACTCTCAAGCAGAAATAGTTTCTGTGTCCTTAGGAAACCATGATCTTTGTCACTGTTCCCCTCTGAGCCCTCTTTGGGAACTTTCCTTTGTTGCTGTGAGTTTCATTGGCAAGCCACCCCCCACTGCTCACCCAGTTCTCAGCATGTCCAGTCTTGCGGCTCCTTTGCAGTTTCACTCTTGTTCCTGACTCCTTGCTGCTTGGAGTCTGTGCTTGCGTCTAGGGGGTGATGTGCCTCAAAACCCCTGTGTGTGTCCCCAACAGGGGATGTCTCTCCTGTGGCCATGGCCACATTGTTCTCTAGAGCAAACCCAGATCTTTAATTCTTTAAACTCTACCTGTATTCCAGGTAGAGGAGGAAGATGCAAACGAAGGGGAGTGAGAAGACGCAGACTGGGCAGTGAAGAGGCGTGAGACAGGGGGCGGAGGGCAGGAGGCGGCTACACAGCCACGTGGGCACAGCCCTCCACTGCCCCACTTTTTGAGCCGTGCCTTTAAATACATCCATGTTCTTCCATTTTTTGCTTCACTTCTCTTGACATCTGGGACGGATTGTTCTTGCCCTTTAGTTCGGTTACTCTAAATTTCATGACCTCCTATCCTGGGCTCCCACCGGATCGCCTTCCTCTTCCCTTGGGAAATTATATTTATGTCTGTCACCTGCCCTCTGGCCATGCTGCTGAGCACAGGGACAAATTGCTCGGTTGTTACCGGTGTTACCTCTCTGTCAACAGATTCCACGAGGGGGCTCCTTTTGTTTCATTTGTGGCTACTGGTCTTTGAGAGGACATTTCCCAGCATTTATGTTAGCTTTCATTGAAATATGCATAAACTGAATGCTTTTTAACACTCTCCTTCACCGAGTGATCTCAGGGGTATCAGCTCATATAACCTGAGGGGGTATGTGGTATGAAGACCCCTTTTCCTTTCCTCCATATGCCTGTCCTTCTCCATTGTGTGTGTGAAAGTTGCTCAGTCGTGTCTGACTCTGCAACCCCATGGACTGTAGCCCACCAGGCTCCTCTGTCCATGGAATTCTCCAGGCCAGAATACTGGAGTGAGTAGCCATACCCTTCTCCAGGGGATCTTCCAGACCCAGGGATCGAGTCCATGTCTCCTGCGTTGCAGGTGGATTTTTTACCATCTGAGCCACCATTGCATGGGCTTTTCTTCTTTATTCATGTCCAGAGGACACGTTTGGATGAACCAACTGCTCATTCCATCTTCCTGCCCTTCCAAAGCATGTTTTTCTGAAATTTGCCATTTTTTTTTTTTAAATTTGGGAGACTAGGCTTCAAACTTACTCATCCAACTGATATATATATATATTTTTTTTTTGGTGTCAGAAATGGTTTTCTATGAATAAACCAATGTTTATTCAACCTCTAAGTTGAATCATACTGCTATTGTCAACTTTGCTCAGCAAATAAACATGCCCTTAGGAGATGGCTTTTAAATGATTCCTTCCCTCAGTGTTTTTGCTTTATATGCTTTTCCATGGGTGACTCACTCATGCCTCTTGGTCATCTCTTTCTAGCATTTCACCATTCTACCTGTTTCAGGCCCATGTTGTCACTAAGAGTGGTTTAGTCTTTCTGGTGCTTTTTACTAGCTTCCTTGAATAGAAGCCAAAAGAAACTTTATTTTGTGGTTATCATTTTGTTTTGGTTTAAACTGAAATGCTGATAGCTTTTCATAATAGTTGAATTATTATTTTATGCATCTATTACATAATTCACTCCTTTGAGATGCAGAAAGATTCAAATTACTTTTTCTTCTTTCCATCATTTAGTTTTAATTCACTGGCATCAAAAGATCACCCTATATTCTTCAAGACTGAGTGACGACATACACATTGACTGCTAGGTGTCTAAAACCATTCATTCATTCACCTTGAAGTTGAAAAATTAACTGTTAAATCTTTTTCCTTCTACTTTTATGTATGATTTTCTGTTTTGTTATGCATGCAGTCTGATTAAATGCTATAAAATCTGACCTTTTATAGCAGATAATCTGAGTCCAGAATCCGCCAAAAGCAGGAGAAAAAAATCTCTTGTGAAACAAAACTTTCCAGATCCAAGAAGGGACCAGTGGGCAAGGATGACATCATTTCTTCGTGGAGAGGTGACATTTCCTGAACATCCAAGTTCAGCAGAGGACGGATGTGTGAGAGCAGAGTGAGTGACCTGAGGAGGCGAAGGACCACAGGAAAGGGTTAGGAAACCAGGGGGCCCCATATAGGACAACCATGGCTAAGCTCCTCTCTGATTCAAAGGAGCTCTAGAACCATGTGTGAGCCCTTGAGGAGAAAACGCCTAAACCATCTTGGCGTGAGCATGTGTTCACTTCTGGGAAGGTTGTGCAAGGTAACCTGCAGAACAGGTGGTGGGCTGGGGGCGTGGTCTCCTTCCTGGTTCTGTGCCTGCTTGTGGGACAGAGGAAGGGACCCAAGACAGAGCTGATGATGAAAGAATGATGATCTGAAACTCCCCATTCCAAACTTGTGGAGAGATACAAGTGGGAACATCTGAACTAGATTTTGACACAAGGTGGCCATGTGAGAACCTTGTTCTTATCTTTCACTTAAAAATTGCTCATACTATTTCTATTATTCAGTTTAGTTCAGTTCAGTTCAGTCACTCAGTCATGTCTGACTCTTTGCAACCTCATGGACTGTAGCACACCAGGCTTCTCTGTCCATCACCAACTCCTGGAGCTTACTCAGACTCATGTCCATCGAATTGGTGATGCCATCCAACCATCTCATCCTCTTTCATCCCCTTCTCCCCCGACCTTCAATCTTTTCCAGCATCAGAGTCTTTTCAAATGAGTCAGTTCTTCACATCAGCTGGCCAAAGTATTGGAGTTTCAGCTTCAGCATGAGTCCTTCCAATGAATATTCAGGACTGATTTCCTTTAGGATGGACTGGTTGGATCTCCTTGCAGTCTAAGGGACTCTCAAGAGTCTTCTCCAACACCATAGCTCAAAAGCATTAATTCTTCAGCACTCAGCTTTCTTTATAGTCCAACTCTCACATCCATACATGACTACTGGAAAAACCATAGCTTTGGCTTGACAGACTTTGGTGGCAAAGTAGTGGCTCTGCTTTTTAATATGCTGTCTAGGTTGGTCATAGCTTTTCTTCAAGGAGCAAGTGTCTTTTAATTTTATGGCTCCAGTCACCATCTGCAATGATTTTGGAGCCCAAGAAAATAAAGTCTGTCACTGTTTCCATTGTTTTCCCATCTATTTCCCATGAAGTGATGGGACCAGATGCCATGATCTTAGTTTTCTGAATGCTGCATTTTAAGCCAACTTTTTCACTCTCCTCTTTCACTTTCATCGAGAGGCTCTTTACTTCTTCTTCACTTTCTGCCATAAGAAGGGTGTCATCTGCATATGTGAGGTAATTGATATTTCTCCCAGCAATCTTGATTCCAGCCTGTGCTTCATCCAGCCCAGCATTTCTCATGATGTGCTCTGTTTATAAGTTAAATAAGCAGGGTGATGATATACAGCCTTGACATACTCCTTTGCCAATTTTATTATTATTCTATTATTCGGGTGATGGCAATTGATTGGGGCTTCCCTGTTGGCTCAGCAGTAAAAAATCTACCTTCCAGTGCAGGAGATGCAGGGGACGTGGGTTTGATCCCTGGGTCAGGAAGATCTCCTGGAGAAGGAAATGGCAACCCACTCTAATGTTCTTGCCCAGGAAACTCCATGGACAGAAGAGGCTGGTGGGCTACAGTCCCTGGGGTCACAAAGAGTTGATCACAACTTACAGACAAAGTAATTGATCATTTTTGTATCAGTTAATTATAGATGTAGATTGTTCTTTACAAGTGTGCCTGCTTTGCCCATAGAACAGAAGTGGACATTAAAACATAAGCACAAATATTCACTACAGTTGGAAGCAAAGTAGGTTAGAATATTTTACTTTATTAATAGTAGGAGGAGTAGCCTTGTCCTATTTGATAATAACACTAATAACCCTCTAATGAGTGGAGAGCATGCCTTGTATGAACCCTACATTGTATGCAGGGCCCAGCCTTCAGCCTAGAGTGGAGACATCACTTCCCCTTCACATGGGTCCACAGCTACATCCCGTGGCAAACAGGCGCTCAGATGCCCTGCATACCTAGGTATGGGGTGGGCTGGAGCTCTACACTGAGTTGCCAGCCTAACACACTGTGGCACTGCCTGCCCTGGGTGCGGACAGCCACCACCTTGCTCTGCTTAGAGACTCTAGGGGCACAATTTGGTGCCGATCCTCCCCAGGCCCATGTCCAGGACCCCAGCAAAGGTGGGGCAGGATCGCTCAAAGTGGGGCTCCCCCACTGATGCACCCAGTTGTCACCCTGACAGAGGATGGAAGCCATCACAGGGCAGATATGGGGGGGGTGCCAAAGGCAGGGCACAGATGGGGGAGAAACCATCGTGGGAGCTGGGCGACGTGGGTACCACGTGTGAGCCAAGGCATCATCAAGCCCCGGTTGTGCTCCATTGTCCAACTAGTGAGTGAAGTGAAGTTGCTCAGTCGTGGCTGACTCTTTGCGACCCCGTGGACTGTAGCCCACCAGGCTCCTCCGTCCATGGGATTCTCCAGGCAAGAATATTGGAGTGGGTTGCCACTTCCTTCTCCAGGGGATCTTCCCAACCCAGAGATTGAACGCAGGTCTCCCGCATTGCAGGCAGACCCTTTAACCTCTGAGCCATGTAAAAACACAAAATCGAAGGTAAAATTATTAAGAAATTTAAGACTCATGAAGCCAGCCTGGGTTCCATGTAAGTTCTTAACTTTTTAACGTACTTTATACATTTGATGAAGAATTTGGCTTCATGTATGAAGCAATGTGACATAAAACATAGTGCCAAATATTTTAAATGAAATGAATTAAAAATTTATATTGTTTGGTTAATAGTTACAGTCAGTGTTATTTTCATTTTCTTTTAACCTTATTCTTTGCACTTTTTAAATGAATATTTTCCATGTTTTCTAGAATGAAGAGTTACTTTTTAATTAAATCCCAATGTTATATAAAAATATTTTACTGGATATTACTTTATATAAGTGTGATCTGTTAGAATCTTGTCTCCATTTGGGGGACAGGGAGGATACGTATTTTAGTACTTTAAGCCGAAAAAGAAAATGTGTCTCTTCTTACCCAGGACCATTAAAATAAGATTAGCTACCCTCTCGGACACTCCTGGTGTTGAAAAGCTCGTCAGCACCCTCATGCTGTGTAAAAGCATATTGGAGGATTTGAAGCAGTACAACGAGGCTCGCAGGGACCCTGTAAGTACCTGCTACTTCCAGACTGGCTTCCTTTCTCCATGCTTTGGTACCATTATGAGCTTGGGCCTTGTTGGAGAATCGGGTGGTGGGGAGCAACAGAGGCGGAGTTAGGAGATGGGAGGGAGAAAAAACAAGGAAACTGAGGTTTAAAGAAGTTTGGGGCTGTTTTTCTCACTAGTGACCGCATGGGGGCTGATCAGATATGCCCTAAATCCTTATCTCAGGCATAGAAAATCTGAACTTGATCTAGGCAATGTGTAAGAAAATGAGACCCCAGTGCTTGGAATAGGAACGTCTGAGTCAGCTTAGAGGATCCTTGGTCCCTGGTGCCCACCCCAGCAGCACCCATTTCACCCTTCTGGATGATGGGTTGGTCCATACCCTTTTGTTGAGCTGGCTGTATCGTCAAGGATCAGATTGGCTGGAAAGATCCTGTGTGACAAATTTGGGACTCTCTTTCTAGTACAGTAAGTATATTTATACCTTCTTTATAACAAAGGGCAAGCAAGCAGTGGTCCTTACATCATCACTGCCTTCTTAAGAACCACGCCAATTACCTTCCTCCAGATGTGGAAGAATGCATGTGGTTAGGAAAATGCTTCATTACTGTTTTGATGAATTTTATTTAAAAAAAATTTCACTGAAGCATAACCAATAAAAATGTTTGATGGATTTCACAATTTGAACATGCCATGGAATAAGCAGGAAACAGACTAACCCCAGCCCACCATAAGTCCCTTTCAAGTTCTTGTTTAGTGACTCTCGCCTCCCCCCAGGTTAGTACTACCTTCGCTTCTAAGATCGTAAATACCTGGCTTTTGAGCTTTATTTAAAGGGATCTGACAGTGGTGTTTTCTGACACCAAGCATCTTTTGCTCAGCCACGACTGAGAGGTTCATCCACACTGTGGTGTACAAAGTACTTCATTGCTTGAACATACCCCAGTTTACTCATTCCACCTCTCAGGTCATCTGGTGAGTTCCCAGTTATGGGCTCTTTTGAATAAACTTTTCAGTCAATCTAAAACTCATCAAGAGGGAGGCAACAGTGAGAGTTTTAATAAATATAAAGGCATTGAATTAAAATAAAACTTCCCTTCAGCACATGTTTTTCTGTTTTGGTTTGTCTTGGTCTCTTTTGGTCTTGGTTTATATATATATTTTTTATTCCTTCCCTCGTGGCTGGCTGACACAGTATGATGTAGTGGCCAAGTTCTTAAAGCGAGTTCTAAGGAACTCTAAGTGGTCCCCAAGACATGCAGGGAGTCTGTGAGGTTAAAACTATCCTCCTAAGAAGAGTTAGAAATTATTTTCCTTTTCTGCCGAATTGATACTCACACTGATGGTGCAAAATCAAGGATGGGAAAAACCTCAGGGACCTTGGTGTAGATCGAGGGTGGGGCAGCAAACTTGCCAGTGGTCACCGAGTTTGTAGCTCTGATCTTGTAGCAGCAACAGGAACAGAAAGCCCGTGACAGGAGGTCACTGCACACCAGCAGAATGGCTAAAACTAAAAAGAGGGACACCCTTTGGTGCTGGCAAAGATGCTGGTAAATTAGGTGGTCACTCCTCTGTTGTTGGTAGGGATGTGAAATTCTATCTCCACTCTGGAGAACATTTTGGCAATCTCTTAAAAAACAAACAAACAAATACAACAGTTATGTGATCTGGTGATTGTACTCCTGAGCATTAATCCCAGAAAGAGGAAGATTTGGATACAAGTGTTCCTAGCAGCTGGAGTCGGACCAGGTGTCCTTCAATGGGTGGATAAGCTGTGTTACCTCCATGCCATTGAATAGTGCTCAATGTAGCAAACAATTTTGTTTGTTTAAGTATAGTTGAATTGTAACGTTGTATTAGTTTCAGGTGTACCACAGAGTGATTCAGGTAAATATATGTGTATCTGTACAGTACACATATATTCAGGTAAATATATGAGTATCTGTTTTATATATAGTAATGTGTATCATTTGGGCTTCCCCAGTGGCTCAGTGGTAAAGAATTCTTCTGCAGTGCAGGAGCTGAAGGAGATGTGGGTTCATTCCCTAGGTCATGAAGATCCCCTGGAGGAGGAAATGGCAACCCACTCCAGTATGCCTGCCTGAAAAAAATCCCAAGGACAGTGGAGCCTGGTGGGCTACAGTCCTTAGGATTGCAAAGAATCAGACACGACTGAGTGACTGAGCCAGCCAGTCAGTGTATCAGTTAGTTTCAAACTCCTAATTTATCTCTTCCATCACCGCTTTCTCCTTTGGTAACTATGATTGTTTTCCATGTCTGTGAGTCTGTTTCTGTTTTGTAAATAAGCTCATTTGTATCATTTTTTCTTAGATTCCACAAATAAGTGATATTATATGCGATTTTTTTCCTGTCTGCTCTACTTCACTTAATAAGATCATCTCTGGGTTCATGTTGCTGCAAATGGCAAATTTCATTCTCCTCTACAGATGAGTAACATTCCATTATATATAAGTATCACATATTATTTCTCCATTCCTCTGTTGATGGATATTTATGTTGCTTCCATGTCATGGCTATTGAAAATAATGCTGCAATGAACATTGGGGTGCATGTCTCTCTTCAAATTAGGGTCTTCGTCTTTTCCAGATATATGCTCAGAAGTGGAATTGCTGGATCATATGGTTGTTCTATTTTTAGTTTTTTAAGGACTTCTGTACTGTTCAGGGATGCATTGTTGATTCATGCATCAACTTGGGTGAATGTCCAGTGTGTGTGTGTGTGTGTGTGTGATTGGTTGCTCAGTCATGTGCAACTCTTTGCGGCCCCATGGACTGTCACCCACCAGGCTCCTCTGCCCATGGAGTTTTCCAGGCAAGAATATTGGCGTAGGGTGCTATTTCCTATTCCAGGGGATCCTCCTGACCCAGGGATCCAACCCATGTCTTTTCCATCTCCTGCATTGGCAGGTGGATTCTTTACCACTAGAAAATGTTCAAAGAATTATGCTAAATGGAAAAATAAGCCAAACCCTAGAGGTTATATACTGTGTGATTTTGCTTGTATGACATTTTGTAAATGGTAACACTTTGGAGCTGGAGAACAGATCGCTTGTCGCCGGGGTTAAGGATGGGAGCAGGACAGAGGGCAGACAGGTGTGGTACAATAGGCAAGCCAAGAGATTCTTATGTTTAACTGTCTAGTATCTTGACTGCAACGGTGGGTACATGTACCCACACAGGGGCTAAAACTGCATAGACCTGAATACACACACACACACACACACAGAGTCACATCAGTGTGCTTTCCCTGCTTGTCATATCATACTAGTGTTCTGTAGAAGGTTGCCATTATAGAATACTGGGCAAAATGTACAAGGACTCTCTCTCTATTGTTTTTTACAACTGCTGGTGAATCTGCAGCTATCTCCATAGACATTTTAATTAAAATTCAAAAAAAAAAAAAGAGGCAAGCCAGTTTCCCCTGAAGCTGTAAACATCATTAACTTACTAAGACTCAGTCCTTGAGTACATGTATTTTGCGGTATTGTGTGTAGCAAAATAAGATATGCCCATACCGCTCTTGGGCTGCAGACTGAAGCATGGTGGAGGTTTGAAGAAAAACGTTTCTGTGGTTGTTTGAATTGCAGCACTGCTCTCACAGAGCAGCTGGCAGACAAAATATGGTTATTTAGTCCTGGGGAGCCGGCAGACTTTTTCTTCAAAGTGAATGAGGTGAGAGGGTCACTCCACGAAGACAACTGACAGCATGTATCCTCTTTGATGAAGTCCAAGCTCTCAAGAAAAACTTAGACTTTTAGAAAACCATTATCTGCCATCATAAGCTTGACAGCTCCCCCAAAACTTAAAAACAGGTTTTCTGATGAAGCTGGTGGTGATATTACCAAATGCAGTGTTTTGATATTTTGTGATTAAAAATAGGTCAACATCTGGAAAATCTGCATAAGCTTGGTGAACCAGTATTTTCCAGGTAGACAGGCCATGATATTACAAAATCGTGCAGAGGTAAATGATTCAAAGTAAAGAAGAGACCAGTGAATTTCAATGTAGTAGGACATAGGAAGTTCAATGATAGGTTTCAGATCCACATTGCAACAAATCTTTAAAACAATACTTAGGACATGTTACTTTTTGTTGGATCATCAAATAAGAATATCCATAATTATCTGAAAAGATTATTTAAATACATCTCCTTTTTCCAACTACTATCCTTATGAAAACACATTTTTTTTGCAAACATTTCAACCAAACTAATATATTACAACAGATTGAATACAGAAGCAGATGTGAGAATCCAGCTGTCTTCCATTATGCCACACATTCAAGATCTGCAAAAATATGAAATAATGCTACTCTTTTCTCTAAATCCATCAGTTCAGTTCAGTCACTCACTCGTGTCCAATTCTTTGCGACCCCATGGACTGCAGCACGCCAGGCTTCCCTGTCCATCACCAACTCCCAGAGCTTCTCAAACTCGTGTCCGTCCAATCATCTCATCCTCTGTTATCCCCTTCTCCTCCTGCCTTCAATCTTTCCCAGCATCAGGGTCTTTTCAATGAGTCTGTTATTCGAATCAGGTGGCCAAAGTATTGGAGTTTCAGCTTCAGCATCAGTCCTTACAATGAATATTCAGGACTGATTTCCTTTAGGATGGACTGGTTGGATCTTACTGCAGTCCAAGGGACTCTCAAGAGTCTTCTCTAGTCATCTCTAGTTCAAAAGCATCAATTCTTTGGCACTCAGCTTTCTTTATGGTCCAACTATCACATCCATACATGACTACTGGAAAAACCATAGCTTTAACTAGATGGACCTTTGTCGGCAAAGTAATGTCTCTGCTTTTTAATGTGCTGTCTAGGTCAGTCATAGCTTTTCTTCCAAGGAGCAAGTGTCTTTTAATTTCATGGCTGCAGTCACCATCTGCAGTGATTTTGGAGCCTAAAAATATAAAGTCTTTCACTGTTTCCACTGTTTCCCCATCTATTTGCCATGAAGTGATGGGACCATATGTAATGATCTTAGTTTTCTGAATGTTGAGTTTTAAGCCAGCTTTTTCACTCTCCTCTTTCACTTTCATCAAGAGGCTCTTTAGTTCTTCACTTTCTGCCATAAGGGTGGTTTCATCTAAATATTTTTCTAAATATTTCTTTAAATATTTTTGTCAAATTAAAACAATTAAAAAATTCATAGAAGAATCCAAAATTTTCTAAATTTTAATTTCTAATACAGAAAACAGTAGCAGACATTATAGACATGAACCAAAGCTCTTTGGTGTCCTCAGGACACAGGGCTCCTGGGATGACAGTGAGAACCACTGATGTTGTGCTAAAGAAAACAGTTGTTGTTGTTCAGTCACTAAGTCATGTCCAGCTTTTTGTGACCCCAGGGACTGTAGCCTGCCAAGCTCCTCTGTCCATGAGATTATCCTGGCAGGAATACAGATTCCCAGTCAAAAGCATGTGGTTGGAGTCAATAGATCCATTCTTTAGTAGTTGGAGAGCTTGTCAAGGTGGACTCCCAAGCCTTGTTTTCTCATAAATGAAGTAGAGACATAATGATAATATTTACCTCATAGGGTTGGAGTGAGGGTTAAATGCAATTAAGGAGGGCATTGAACCTATTACCTGGCCCAAAAGGTGATAGGATAGTGGCTTCATCATTGTTGTTCTGTGATCACAACTGAAACCCTTTAAGGAGAGCTTACAGAAACATTAATGGCAATATTTTGAAAGGTCCTAAAGCATCTTCTTCTCTTTCCAGGATGGAACACCACTTCAGGTATTTGTAGCCGAAGTTGCAGAACAGGTAGTTGGCATTGCAGTGATCAGAAATGAAATGGTAAGCTGGAAAGTGGGTATGACTTCCCTTGACTGCACCTTTTCCTCTTCTGAATCAGCACATGATGCCTCTTTCAAACCTTCATTTTTACTTATTTAATACCAATGTCTCCTTTTCCTGAAGGCTATAGATCTGCTTGCATCCCACATGGCAGCCTTTCAAATCGCTACTCTTTTTTCAGTTCAAAATGTTTATACTGTTACAAAGGATACATGAAAACATTCACATTCTAAAAATTCAAATAACCTTCCAACACCAAAAAAAAAAGTCCCAGCTCTCTCCCCAAAGAATTACTCTATTGAGAATTATGCATTTATCCCTTCAACATCCTTTCTTACACTTAATAACATGCATTGTGTGTGTTTGTTGTTAAGTGGACATCTAATTTTATTTTGTCCCAATGCACAGCCAATTATTACAAAGTATTTATTACTGAGTAGTCCATTCTTTCCCTGCTGATTTAAAATGCTGCCTTTACGTTATTAAATTTCCATGTGTCTGTGTCTATTTTTACTCTCTATTCCATTCCATAGATTTATTTTTTGATAGCTATTGCATTATCATGTGTTCTGGTATCTGGTACGGAAGTCTTCTCTTATTTGTGTTCTTTGCCTAAAATTTCTTGGTTTTACTTGATTGTTTTCTTTTCCAGATAAACCCTGTAACACTTACTATGAATTTATTTGTGCCTTGGTAGATTTAGGCAGAACTGATAAATATAATATGGAGACTTCCCAGCTGGGAACATGGCTTCTGGAAGATACCAAGGAACTTCTTTCCTTTTCTAGTTCACTAAAAGTTTTTATTGTGCATGCATATTGAATTTTATTAAATGTGTTTTGGCATTTATTGATATGCTCATGTGACTTTATTTCTTCAATGTATTCAAACTGTCCTTGTTCTTAGATTCTTTTGATTCCTATATCTTTAAGAATTTTTGGAGAGAGGGTGGAAGAGGGGTGGGTCTCTGAGTCCACACATACAAGTTTTCATCTGTGCTTACACATGAATTCAGCTGTGTATAGAATTCCTATGCAAATGATTTCTCATCAGAGTCTTGTTTTTACTCTCATCATCTTCCAGGAGCCAATGTCACAGATAAAATACAATCTGATGTAAATAAGTGTATGTTTGTTTGCTTTCTCTCTTGAGAATTCCCTTTTCCTTTTTATTCCTGAAATTCTTATGAAGTATCTTATGCCTCTTTTGAGCTTGCGAACCTCTTTCTTCCATGATTTCATTAATTATTTCTTCCCTTTCATTTTCTGTATTCTCCTTGTCTTAAATTCCTTTTTAAATGGAATTGACCCTTTGCTGCCTCATATCTTTCTTCCTGTATTTTTTAATCTCTTGTACTTCTTACTCTTCATTCTTGGAGGTTTCCTTGATTTTTGTCTTCCAGATTCCTAACGCACCGTTCAGCCATGTCTATTCAGACCTTCTACTGGAATTTTAATTTCAGAGTTCATGTATTTAACTTCCAAGTCTCTTCCTTGTTCTCTTATTATTCCTTTATTTTTTGTAGCAGTTTGTTTGTTATGTTTTATGTGAGATCCTTTTTGGTATCTCTGAGGACATTTGGTAGAATTTTTTTTAAAAATAATCTTCTGCTTGCTGGATAACCTCTGTTTCCTCTGGAGTGAGTGGTATGTTTCTCTACCTGATCTTTTGCATTTCTCAGTTTTCCTCAAAAGTCTGTCCATGTCATGAATGAGAGATTAAATGATCAGTGCAAATGGCTGGCATGGTCTCCTTGACAGTGTGTTTATCCGCTTCTCTATGGTATTGCCCTGGCCACTAGGAGGCTGCCTGCAAGCTGGGACTCAAGGCTCTCTGGGTTGTTAGCACAGCTGTGAGGAACAAATTCCAAAGCTCTGAGCCACCCTCCAGAAGTAAGCCATCAAAGCAAGTGACTTTCAGGAAACTTCAGCTTTTAGCTTTTAAAAAATTAACAATGAAAATGAGATTAGTAAGTAGTAGGAGAAAATAACTCATCTCCCATTATTGTACCTAAAGTCTTTTTTCTTTTCATTGGGCATTTCGCTCAGAGAAGCCCTGGATCTGGTGCACAGGGCAGTGTGTTTCGTCATACCAAAGCCCTAGAAACAAGTTAGATGTCCATCCAGAGGGGATCAACTAAATAGCCACTCCTCTGGCAACATGCTGGAACATGATAATGCAGGAGAGACTCATTAGCTCAGGCTCTAGGTCCCTCCAGGGAAACTTTTTGAAGACCGACCTAAGCCTGATCATCAGAGCAGGTCTCTGCCGACGTGACCACTGTGAGCTGTTAGTCACTGAGGAAGAGTGTCTGGGCAGCATCCACCACAGGACCGAGTCCCTGTTTTCACAACTCAAAACCTCTCTGTGATAAACATCCTTGTGTGTATATCTTTGGGCATGTGTATTCAGTTTTTCTCCCTGAGGATGAATGCCATTTAGAGCAGACGCTGGAGTAGATCTCTTCCTAGTCCCCACCAGGCGTAGTTCAGTCTCTACCCTGGCTCCTTAGGAAGAGAAGGGAAAGGCATGCCCTTAAAGTCATTTTTAAATTTTGTTTCTTAGGAGATGGATGCCATTTGTTTAAAACCCTCTTAGGTGTCCTTTCTCACCTTTTTTTTTTTTTTTTAAGGATATAGAGTATATCCGATCTCACTACAACATTGAAGATTTCATCTACTTCAGTCACCACCAGCACGAAGAGCACGGACACCTGCATCACTTTGTCCTGAATCCCATTTTCCGGCACTACACCAAGTTTTTCCTCAAGGAGATCCTCCGTTTAGGATACAAATCTTGTCTCTACTACCCTGTTTACCCACAAGTCAAGGAAGGCAAGGTAAAAGAGTGTCCTCAGTCACTTCTCCTCCAGATTAGCGTCCACGGCGTCATTTGAGTTGTGTGCCAATATTTTATTTCTTCCTCATTCCATGGACTTTGACTATATATGACTATGTAGTAGTCATATACAGAGGACATATCATATATATATGATATATGCATCATATATATATACACAAATGTATATATGTAAGTATATATGATACATATATATATATGATATGTTTATTTGACTACATACGGATTTTGACTCTGAATTTCAAATGGCCATACTGAGTTTGGTCCTTTTCACACACACTAGAGAAAACCCAGAAGGCTTTGAATTTCTGAAACCATCACAACGCACACAATTAGTAGAACAATTTGTTGGTTTTTCCATGTTAACCAAACAGAGACTTCAGTATGGAAAAGTGTCCTAAGGGACATGAAAATCAAATTATCTCTCACATACATTAGTGAATGCCGAAACGTCCCATGATGTTCTTCAGGCAAAAAACATTCCAACAGTGAGCTCATAAGATAAATCAATTCAATCCTGAATACTGGTGTGCTATCATGGCATTCCAGATTAGCACTATAACATCCCATAAAAGTGATGGATAAAAGGTGGAGATAAGTGATACGGATGCAACCTTTATGTAGTGAAACACCTCTGTGTCTGCATGGCACTTGTTATGTGTACGCATGGAAGCTCTTGCTTCTGTTCATCCTGCTTCAGACTCCTTCACTGCACTTCTCACTAGCTCTCAGTCTGTCTTGTGCCCGTGCAGCTGGAGCTTTTTGTCCTGTTCAGAGCTCAACCTCCAATGCCTACAAGAGTCCCACCTGTGCTCACACACACACTCACACAGACTGTCCTGCTTGCTTGCAGGCAAGGGCTTCTCAGAGCTGGACTCCCAAGCTGTTCTTTCCTGTGAGATGGTCCCTCTGCCACTGAGAGTGTCAAGGCACACTTGACGGCTGTTGCGAGGCGAACCCCCAGACTAGGTCGAAATTGCTCATAATCCGTTTGTGGCTCTGCCTGGAGTCTGACACTGTCACCTTTCTGCTTAGTTACCATGGCTAGCTAAGCGGATTTTTCAAAATGCTCTGAATTATTCAACTGAAAACAACCTAAGGTATATGGGTACATGCACATAACAGTAATTTTACGAACGTATCTTATTTGACAAATGCCTTTTGGAAGAACAGAAGAAATGGGGGAGAAAGAAGGAAGAACATGGGAAAGATTGGTAACAAATGGAGGATAAGCTCAAATGATGATTTTTTTTTTCCTGTGAAAATGCAGCACAGCAGTAACATGAATGCCTCAGATTTGAACTCACGACATGGGTAGTGTAATAGCTTTGCCTGAAAAGTGTGGCCCTGCGCAATTGCTTTGCACTTCCCATTTGGCCAAGTGCCAACTTGGTGACCTTTAGGATGTGATATTAAATTCTCAGTTTTTATTCATAGTGCTGCCTGCATGCGCCAGGTTGGTAGAGTCTTTTTGCATCCATCCTAAAAATATGGTACCTTGAACTGAACTCATTGGATGTTCACATATTCCCCTCATGGTATAGAATTAGGACCATGTTTTGCACTATTGTGTAGATAACATAGAAACACACTTGGAAACAGATTTCCTCTCTGTCTACACCTCTGGTTGATTTATACACATCCGTTTAAACAAGTGCAAGAAGTAATTCCAAATAGTGCAGATGAGAATCTCCAAATTCTGCTATAAATCCCCAGTTGACAGCAATATAACTGAACTCTTGACTGACACAACGAAGACAGTTTTCTCCACAACCTCCTGCCAGAACATGCACTGAGAACTTGTCCAGGCTTAAAAACAGAGCTTTGGCTAGAGACCCCAAGGTTCTTCTTTTCACTGTGTAATGTCAGGCGGTGAAATTCAATGGTGAAGGATTTGAAAAATCCCTTCTAGAAGCTCTTAAGTTAGGTAACATTAATATCTAAAGCATCCACCTAAAGCATGATTTATAGCCCATTTCAATAAGCGTAAATCCAGCTTAAATTAAGAACGAATATAAATCAGAATAATCTAACCCAGCCCCTACTTCACCCCTACCTCTCCAATTTCATCCTTTGATTTTCTTTTTTTCTTTTTCTTTTTCCTCCCTTTTATTGTTTTTGTCATACAATGCCATGATATCACCATGGGTTCACATATGCTCCCCCTCCAGAAACCCCTCCCCCCTCCCCCCCCCCCCCCAGAAATCTCGATGCACCAGCCCCGAGAATCAATCCTGGGCTGGCGATTGATTAGACATATGATAATTAACATGTTTCAATGCCATTCTCCCATATCATCCCACCCTTTCCCTCATTCACAGAGTCTACGAGTCTATTCTATACATCTGCGTTCCTTTTCATCCTTTGATTTTAAAACACTCATTTGATCCAGAAAGGTCCAATTGAAGTCACAGTGACTCTCACAGACATGAGGGTGTTCGCATCCCTGCCCTACAAGCTGGGACTCAAGGCTGTTGCCCTTCAGATGACAGTTTTTTAATTGACATGCCTTCTTAAAGCAGCTTGTGCCAAAGACACAAAGGTTACCGGGATGCAGATAACACAGCTTATTAATGGGGTCAAATCAAGCTGCTTCATGATCACTGTGGAGAAGAATATCCTCCTGGGGAAAATACTTGCGCTGAAAAATCCCATAAACCAAACCACTTGTTTATCTGTCATTCCCACAGAGATAGTAATGCAATTACTCCCATAATTATCTTCATTAGTGTCAGGCATTATCTACAATTCATTCCTCTGCTCGAAGAATATGTTTGTTTATTTGCCGGTCTCCCCCTCTTCCCCCACCCGCCCTCCGGTTGTCAAGTCTGGCATTTGTGCGCTCGGGCTCCCACACCCTCCCTCCTAAAATAGAGGTTGCTGTCTCCCAGTTCCAGAGCCCCAAGGCCCACTCGCTGACGTCCGCCCTCCACTACTTGGTTCCCGTGCGGCCCCGACGACAGATTGTCTATCCCCTGGAAAAGCTTGGCATCAACGCTCCATCAAAGGAGGTCTCCAAGGACGCGGTGGGTAGCCGGCGGCAGCAGGCGGGGCGCGATGCCAGCGCAGCGGGGCGTGGCAGATGGGGCGGCGCTGCGCGCAGAACGGGCCGGCGGCGGCTCCTTCATCCCGGAGCCCAGGCTTCCCGCGGCCCCTGCCCTCGGGTGGTGCCTCCGCGGAGAGCCTGGAGCAGGGCACCGAGGGGTCCTCGTGACGCGCCCCCTGCATCTTAGGACTAGTGGAGCTGGCGTCAGCTTCCCAGCATCGTTGTGGGCTTAGCCCTGGTTGCCGCAAAGCAAATGCCTCTTCCCTCGTGCTTTCGTTGCACGGTTTGAGAACCAGTATGTGGCTGCATGAGGACTTCGGGGCTGAGTCCTGAGCTGGGTTTTGTTCACTCTCGCGTGGAGTCAGCGCTGCCCTGGGGGCGGGGGGCGGCAGTGTGGGGGTGGGCGGGGGGGCCTTAAAATGAACAGCCCTGGGCCGCCCTTACTACCAGAACAGGAGAAGGAACCACACAGAGCCTAGATTTCGCTTTCAATGGAAGTGTACCTGTAAACAGCCACACACACAGGGTCAGTCATGTTCAGGAACTTGGCTGTGACTTAGGCTGACTCATATGTGAGCCTGTTCTGTTTGTGCACGCTTCGGCTAAATGAGAAGGACATCCCTCAGTGGGCGGACGTTTGTCCCCCGTGAGAGAGAAAAAAGGGCAAAGCTTAAATTATCTAAACCTTTAGCCAAGGAGCTGCTCATCAGAGCTGCATGTGGTGCCCAGACCAACTGGGGAGAAGCCTGGTGTTGCCCAAAGTGCATCACCACACTGTCCCCAGCTCCTGCTTTACTTGCAGAGGTGGGGTGGCCCTCCACCAAGACCCATCTTAGCGGCAACTGCCGACTGTGACCCAGGTTGCTGTAAGTCCTATGTTTATCTCTAAATTGTAAAGGTAAACAGAAAATTTTTATTTATTTTCCGATAAGTTCTAAATTTATCTTTGAGTAGACCCCTCTCCCAGGCTTCATCACGGAAAACGTGAAGCATTCACAAGAAGCAGAGCGAATCCTGTGACAGAAAAGAGATTCTCCTGACTAAGCCAAGAGACCTCATCTTCTTTTTTTTTAGTGTATAATCCCTCATAGACTGGTAGTTTTATGAAGCATGATTTCCTGAAAGAAGGAGGTTAAAAACAGAGGCCACATTCAAGTCTTATTATTTTGTTACTAGATTTCACAGACCCTGAATTACTCTGTCTTCTTGCTCTAAAGGGCTTCCCAGGTGGCACAGTGGTAAAGAATTCACCTGCCACTGCAGGAGACGTGGGTTCAATCCCTGGGTCGGGAAGATCCCCTGGAGGAGGAAATGGCCATTTACTCCAGTATTCTTGACTGGGAAATTCCATTGCCAGAGGATCCTGGTGGGCTACAGTCCAGGGGGTCAGAAAGAGTCAGACATGACTGAGCACACACGCAACCTTGCTCTAAAAGCTTCTGAAGGCAGAGGGGTCCCTGTCTCAGCCCACTTGATGAGTTTCACAGAAAGTCCCGGATCCTCTGCTCTCAGCTGCAACAAGGTTCAACTCTTGGCCAGTTTTGCATCTATTGCATCCCCACCCAATTCCCCTTCCTCCTTTATCATTTTGCAGCAGGTACATAGCACTTCACCCACGACCACAGGTGTGTCTTTAGGCAGCAGGGCCTCAGCATCGCATGCTAGAGAGGAAAGGGCCGAAGCCCATCTGCAGCCCACTGGCTCAGCCACCCGGTGGTCTGTAGGGGTGGGGAGACTGGGGGAAAGGACTTTCGTAATGAGATCCAAGAAAGTGCATTGGAGTTAGGGAGGGTGGCTTCATCTCTATCCATCACCGAAGCACAGCTTGTCTGACGTCATGTGATCCCAGGAGAAGGGCCCACAACGTGCAAGGTACAGAGATGCTCCTGTGTGAGAGGTGCTGCCCATCTGCACCCATTGCTGAGATTGTAGACCATGCGGCCAGGCCAGGAGAAGCCCCCGGACATCAGTGGCACCCCATGCCTTCAGCTGGTCACTGGGCGGCACAAGTGTGTGGCTGGAGGGACGGGGAACAGTTCAGGGCTGCTGACTTGGTGTTGAGAGCCGCATTCCTGAACCTCCAGCATCTCCCACCCCAGGGAATCTCCAGAACTGGATGACTTTGATGTGAGCCGGACTCCAGGTGGGGAAAAAAGCCAAACAAAACATTCTATTTCATTAACAACAACCCTATCATAACTTTCCAGGTTTCTACAAGTTGAAATCCTTGCTCACATTTAATAAGCTTTTCTGTGGTCATCTCTGTGTGTGCTTCCACCTCCCGCCCCCACCCCAACCCTAGAGCCTTGGCTTATTTCAAGACATAGCACAGGACGGATTTTTGAATCCCTACTCCAGAAAGTCAGCCATGGTGTGGCTGGTGCTCAGTATCTGCCGCTTTGTGCTATGTGGTTTACTGTATTGGCAAAATCTGATTTTTTTCCATAAAAAAATTATTTATCTTTAATTGAAGGATAATTGCTTTACAGTATTGTTTTGGTTTCTGCCAAACATCAAGCTGAATCAGCCATAGGTGTACAGTGAATTCTGATTTTTTTAAAGAAGTACTTTACTGCTGTTTGCTGCTGTACTTATTCTCAAGAAGGCTGTAGTAAAGACCTAGATTTAGTCAAAATGTAGAAATCTTGAAGTATGACCAAAGGATTATTGAAAGCATCATTCACATGGAATGAGCTTGGATGCTCAAACATTAAAATGCTATTATGTTACATTACTTTAAATTTAAAAAAGATTGCAGGTGGGTTTAATGTTTTAGACTGTTTATCTGAGACAAGGTGAGCCAGATGAAAATTTTTCAGGAGGAATTTCTATTGTAGATGACTTGATTTGTTTATTTTTGGCTGTGTTGGGTCTTTGTTGCTGCTTGTGGGCTTCTCTTTGCGGTGGCTTCTCTTGCTGCAGAGCATGGGCTCAAGAGCACAGGCTCAGTAGTTGTGGAACATGGACTTAGTTGCTCCGCGGCATGTGGGGTCTTCCCAGACCAGGGATTGAACCCGCGTCCCCTGCATTGGCAGGCAAATTCTTTACCATTGAATCACCAGAAGGAAGCCCCTAGAAGCAATGCCTACAGGGTCCTAAGCACACTGATTTCTTAGCAGAGCAAATAGTATTGCAGCTGCTGAAGCTGACAGACTGTCTTACTAAATGAATCCCTTTCTGTCCCTTTAAGTTTTACACTCCCCTGTGCGCCTAGAGCTTCATTTGGGACTCAGCCCCCTCACAGAGGTTTCTCTCTCTGGGCACTGGCCTTTCATACATTTTATCCCATTTAAGCCAACTCAGACTGACCATCCATTCCCTGGCTTTCACCTGGGAAGCCAGTCTTCAAGGGAACAGATCACCCCAGGCATGAGTAATGGGATAGAAAGTGTTTCATCTCGGTGGGTTGCCAATTTGATGCTGGCACAGCCAGCAATGATTGAAGTTCATCATCGCATGGCAGAGAAACACGCCCCCTCCCACCCCGAGGCCAGGTCGCTGCTGCCTGGTCTAGATGAATCGTGTCCCTGCGACCAGACCTGCCCTGTAGTTCATATCAATTGACAGCCCACCCATGTCAGGTCACAGGAAGGGACATGAATTATGAACATCATCACAGGTCTGGGCCCAGAAGATTGATCACGTTGCCACAGTCAACCAGTAGATTCACGGATAAGGGAAGGCTTTCTCCTGACGGTAATCCACATGACACCGACCGAGAAGACTCACTTCTCATCTTGAATGGGCTGTCTTGGCCTGTGCATTTGCGTTTTGAGAATTGTTCTGATGGAAATTTTACTGAAATGAATCAGTGTGGCCCACTTGCATGATCAGGGAAATACTCAAAATTTTGTTGAATGGATGACTATATCAATTACAAACTATGGAGCAATTTGACTTACTCTGGGGTAGTTCTCTGTGCTGACTTGCTTTCCTTCCTGCCTCCCTGTTAAGAACTCAGAGATGACCATGACAGGGCCCCTGCCCTCAAGGAGCTTACAGTCCAGCGTCAGTATTGGGATGCTTCAAGGGACTGCTTCATGCTCGTGCTTAGTTAGTCATGTCCGATTCTTTTTGACCCCATGAACTGTAGCCTGCCAGGCTCCTCTGTCCATGGGGATTCTCCAGGCAAGAATACTGGGAGTGGGCTACCATGCCCTCCTCCAGGGGAATCTTCTTGGGGTTGGTTAAACCAGGGATGGGGGCAGGTGTACCAGCCCCAGGGAGCAAGAGAACAGCCCCGCTGGGGTGTGACCTGTTCTGTGGGATCCCTTGGAGGGGCACATATATCTGAGGCATGCTTTCCTTTCCAAGAACGGGGTTTAACTTGTGATAATAAACACCAGAAAATCTGCTTTGAACTTAAAAAGCTCATCCCTTTGCTTTGGTACCAGGAGATGATCCCTGTCATTCACTTTGATCACTTTGGTTCTCTGTGTTGATTTAGAGTATTCTAAATGAATGAATGCTCCATCTCTCCTTTTTTTTTTCTTCCCCCAAGCCTTTTGGACCAGATGAATCCATCATCTTTCTTTTTTTTTTTTTTCTGTTTCTAGTCATTGTTTTTTTTTTATTAGTTTTGCCATACAATGACATGATATCGCCATGGGTTTACATATGCTCCCCCTCCAGAACCCCCCTCCCTCCTCCCTCCCTCCTCCCTCCCCCCGGGAAATCTCGATGCACCAGCCCCGAGCATCAATCCTGGGTTGGCGATTGATTACACATATGGTAATTAACATGTTTCAGTGCCATTCTCCCATATCATCCCACCCTTGTCCTCATCCACAGAGTCCACGAGTCTGTTCTGTACATCTGCGTTCCTTTTGCATCATCTTTCATATACTAGAACCATCTCAGGAATCAGACTTTTAGAGTGATCAGTGCCTGTTTGTGTGCATGCGTGTGTGTGTGTGTGTGCGTGCGTGCGTGCGTGTGTGTGTGTGTGTGTGTGGTTGTTTATTCGTAACGGTCTGTTTAAATCTGGACTAATGAATTCTTTGAGGCCCCCATTTTCCCTTTGTTCTTCTACAAAGTAAGAACGACGGTTTGTTTAACCCCCCTTCTAAGAGCTAAGTGCTGGCCCGCCTTTCCTGGTGTGTGAGCTCTCAGGAAGATGTCCGCTCTGGCATTCGGTTACCCTTTGAATCGCCCCTTTCATCTGGCTGCTCTTCCCCAGTTCAGCTGTAATTACCATCTGATGGACTGCTGCTGGATACTGTTTCCCTTGCGCATCTGCTGCCCTAGGAAATTGCATTATTCTCCCAGCACCTGCTAGATTTTCCCAGCTTAATTGTTCCCCCAACCCTTCCTTAAACTTGGAAACTTTCACTGCCTGCATTAGGCTTCTCTTGGTTGCACTTGTGTGCGCGTGTGTGTGTGTTTAAATTGACCCTTTAGTATCTCCTTGTTTCTAAAAGCACAAACTCATATTTTTCAGCATCATACATACACTGATCATTATTAATGGGCCCGTTGTGATATTCTCCTGAAATGAAATTAACCCACTTTAAATTATCGCTATGAATCCAGTTAGCTTTTTCAAGCCCCTTCCCAGCCATTTCCTACAGTTACTCAACCTGTGGGAAATGCGTTTCCTTTTATTTATGGCAAAACCTTTTCTCTGACATTCTTAGAATAATTTACCTAAATGCCTTCATGGGCTCCTTTTTTCCCCTCCTGAACGAAGAATACAAGTTCTATGGTCATTTTTTTCCAATTCTCTAAACACTATCTACTTTAGTATTGTGCACAGTATGTACGTATCTGTCAAAATGACATAAATCAATCATTGGTTTCGTCTCCTTGTTATCAAATTCCTCCCTGTTAGAAAGGTTACAGAGTAATACACTACAGCTCCTACCGCCATTTCTAGCATGCTGTTTCCGAGACTTCCCATGAATTATCTCATTGAATCCTCAAATGAGCAGTGCTTGTGAATAGTTACTACCACTGTCATTCTCAAGGTATTTAAAGAAAAACAGGCCTGCAGAACAGAGAGCTCTTGCCCAAAGGCTAATTCATTGACAGGGCTTCATGCCCAGGCAGTTAGACACCAAAAGCTCAGACCATTATATATTCTCTCTTACCTCAACATTAAAGTACTGATATCATGGCTTATTGTAGGAAAACCAAACCACAGAAAAGGAAGATGGCTTGATAAGAAACATTTTGGAGTCTCCCAGATCTTTGGCACTAGTCTTATAATCAAAATGTGACTCACAGATAATTGGCTTTCCCCAGAACAGCTGGAGTTTCCTCTTGACTGAGCCATCCAGCCTCACGTTTGATCCTGTGCCAGCCAGACCCTGGCTGGGCTGGGAGCAGACACAGGGGTCCAGGTTAGAGCCCTGGGGTCAGGTTTTGGACAGCAGCTGATCCCGGCTATCTGCACATCTTTCTCTGTTGTGTCCAATTTGTTGTTATAAACCTTTCAAAATTATAGTGGCAGCCACTGGGAAAGGTGAAAAAAAAATCCTATACGTGGGTCACAGTATCCATTTTTCAAGATTCACTTCCTTTCTGTGTTTGGCTTCGTTAGAAAGTGCTCAGATAATGCCCAGGATGAGTGACTGAAGTTTTGCTCAGGAGGTGAGGTGTGAGCACTGATGGACCCGCCTGGGCACTGTTTTAGAAACTGGGCTGCAGTAGAGGCAAAAGGAGTTTTCAGGGTGTGATGAGAAATGGTGAAAAGTAAAGTTACTTCTCCATCTCTCAGTATTGTCAAAAAGTGTATCTTATCATTTTCTAGGATAAATATTGTAAGAGAGTCGACCTTTCTCTCCCTCCCTCTCCTGTTTCCCCCTCTCCCGTCTAACAGCTTTATCGAGATATGAATCATCTGCCATACAATTCGCCCATTTAAACAATTTATTGGTTCTCGGTATATTAACAGTGTTGGGCAACCATCACCTTCTAATTTTAGAATATTTTTGTCACCTCCTCCCACAAAAAGTAACCCGTTAGTAGTCACTCCCTATGCCCCCACCCCCCAGCCCTTGGCAACTACTATTTTACTTTCTGTTTCTATGAATCTGCCTTTTCTGGGCACTTCATTTAACAGAATTGCACAATATGTGGCATTTGCGTCTGTCTTTTTTTCATTGAGCATCTTCTCAAGGTTCAACGGTTTTGCAGTATGTATTGATATTTGATTCATTTTTATTGCCGAGTAATATTCTGCTGTGTGGACATACTCCGATTTGCCTGTCCATTCATCAGGTGATGGACATTTGAGTCATTGCCACTGTTTGGCTACTGTGAGTAATGTCACTATGAACATTTGCACACAGGTTTCTATGTTGATGTGTGGTTTCATCTTTCTTGGGTGTTGTAACTAGGATTAGAATTGCTTGATCACGTGGTAACCCTAGGTTTAACATTTAAAGGAACTTCCAAACCGTTTTCCCAAGTAATGGTTGCACTCTTGTTCTTTTTTTTTTTTTAATTTTTAAAAAATGTTTGTTTTTATTTATTTAGCACTCCGTCTTAGTTTCGGTATGTGGGATCTAGTTCCCCAACCAGGGATCAAACACGGGTCCCCACATTATGAGTGCAGAGTCTTAGCCATTGAACCACCAGGGAAGTCCCTGTTCTCTCATTCTTAGATCAGACCACACCCCTACTCATAAGTGATGAGTTGCTGGCCAGCTCAAGGCCATGGATGGGCTGTGACCTTGACTGTTCCTTCAGTTGCAGGAGTGTAGTGTCCCCACTGCTTTGGGAAAGAGCCACACATGTGCTTGGTGGTATGCCACCAATCTAAGCTTCAGTTCTCTGTAAAGCAGAGATTTTTCTAAAATAAAATCTTCTTGCCCTTATCTTCCCTGCTTCACTCTCTCTGGTCCATCACCTCCCAGGAAGGGCTGCATGAACGTTTCCGAGCACAGGGAATGCCCATCCAGACCCCAGAGAGTGATGTGGAGGGCTGCTGGTTTTTCACACTAGTGTGCCCATCGCTTCAGCCCATCTTTGGTAACATTATTTAAATGCATTTGGTAACATACATTTAAAACAGCTTCCAACAGAAAAAAAAATTCTCAGGCTTTCCTAGATGCTGATGGGATTCTTGCCACAATCCAGGAGGGGGAAAATGTGTTCTGTTCCCTGCAGAGCAAGGCTGCAGAAGTCCAGAAGGTCCTCGGGACATGCTAGCTGCCAGCTGCAGCACTCTGGACACCCCCTGCCAAGCAAGGCTCCCTGGTGGAGCTGAGCTCCCAGACAGGAGCTGGCCTCTGCAGCTAAGTGGCTTCTTCAGAATCCGCCTTCGGGGAGGAAAGCCCGCCAACAGGAAGCTTTGCTTTGTGGATTTTAACGGAGCTGAGGATGTAAAATGACAAAGGGAACAATTAGAGCTGCAGATGCCCCCCCTCCCCCCGCAGGGAAGTTACATCCTCCTCCTTGATTAAAATAAATGTATACTTGATTAAATTAAATGTATACGGTTACAAAAGCAGTGCATGGTGATGGTAGAAATTTTAGGGGAAAAGAGAAACGGTAGAAAGAGAACATGGATGAGGCCTGCAATCTTCTATCTATAGGTTACCTTACTTAATGTTTTGGTGTTTTTACTTCTAGATTATTTTCTGTGAAATAAACCACATGTGATTAAATATGGGGTCATCTGCACGCAGTGTTTTGAAACATGCACTTTCACTTTTGAGGTTGTGAACACCTTTCCGTGCCTCTGGGTATCCTAGAGCGTCGTTTGGGTGGCCACACCGTCCTCTGGGCCAGGCTCTGCATCCTGTGCCTGTGTGACTTAGCCTGCAACATTCTCACAGTAGGCTGTGTAGTGTTTTCTCCATCTTGCACTGGGGGAACTGAGGTTACAAGCCGTTTGATTATATGCCTGAACATTGAGCCAGCAGGACTTGTGGGAATAATAATGATTTCTGCCCCCATCATCCTGGGAATGTGATCGCCGAGGCCAGCTTTCCCTACACTCAGAGAGAGAGTGAGCAAGTCCCAGGGCTTTTCTGGTCAATTTTAGGTAGTTACATTTGTGTGTGTATGTATGCTCAGTCATGTCCAACTCTTTGTGAACCCCATGGACTATAGCCTGCCAGGCTCCTCTGTCCATGGGATTCTCCAGCAAGAATACTGGGGTGGGGTGCTATTTCCTCCTCCAGAGGATCCTCCCCACCCAGAGAACGAATCTGTATGTCTTGTGTCTCCTGCATTGGCAGGCGGATTCTTTACCAACTGAACCAAGTGAGTCATTCCAAATCCACAAAACATGCTTTTAATTCTATAAAATGTCCAATTTCATTTCAGGTAATAATCAAAACTCAATTAAATCCCATTTTCATCCAAAGATTAGAGTTTATTCCTTCCCTCCTCTTCATCCCCCGACTCCACCCTACCCCTGAAACCTGTAACTGGTGAAGGAGGATTGGGAGCCCCCTTGCTTTTTTTAAGTCACCATGCCCTCCAGTGACTGAGCATCTATTTAGCTTATTAGTAGTTAGCTTCTGGGGGAAAACAGCCTAGTCATTTCTTATTCTTGTTTAGCTATGTCTCCAGTCCTGTGGAATGGGGGCCAGGGTGGGGAGGGACAGTTGGGGCGACAGGCCTGTGTCAGAGGGTGACTCATGCCCTGTGTGCTTGATGGCTCTTCTCGTGGGTCCAGTCCTTTAGCGATCCCTGCCCCTCTGCTCGGGACTGCATCCCATAATTCAGGGACACACCCTCCAACTCTTCGGCCCGAGTCGGGTTTGCCCCTGGAGATGGTCCTACGGCAAGGACCTCTGATAAGAGCTCAGGCTGTCTGGTCAGCAGATGTGGCCAGCACCTTCCCTCTTGGTCGCCTAGTCACTGGCCAGCCTGTTGAGGTCATCAGCATCCTTGGGTGGGAACCACACACCACTGCACCGTGTCCACTAGCCGTGGGGACTCACTTGAGAGCCTGAGGCTCCCAGACCCTTGTCTTGTAACTTAAAGGATGAGACACTTCTACCGCTCCTCCTGGGCCTGGAGTGGCGTGCAGCCCAGAGTACATCAACAGTTCTCACTGAGGAAGTTTCCAGAAAAATCACCTTCTCTCCATTCTTCCGATGCCTTTGTGTCTTCATTGTGAATGAGGGGTTTAAAAGTCACTTAACCAGTGCTTGCCCACCTGCTTTCACATTTTCACGAGCACAGCTCTGGTGGAATGCAGCAGCCTTTGTCTTCCTGCCTCAGCGTCCTTTGCGACATCCACTTCCCCAGGCCGAGCAGCTGCCAGGTTAGGCACTGGGACGCAGGGATGCCAGACCCGGGAGCCATCACTGCTGCGTATAGCTAGGTCCCTAATGGCCTCTCCAAATGTCCGCCATTATAAACAAGGCCACTACGTCCATCCTTGTTATTTCTGAGTACATTCATCATGATTTTATTTCCGTAAACTCGTAGCAATGATTCTCTAGGTCAAAAGTAAAGCTACTATGTCTTTGAACAAAAAGCAAACTGATTTAGGATCTGAGAAAGCAAGCTTGCGATTCCCTGCTTTAGAAGATGATTTCTCCTTGTAGTGTGTAAACTGCCAACATGAGAAACTCTCTCTTTTATTGAAAGATGAAGATTTAAAACATTTTTTTCTTTTCCATTATGATTTATCACAGGATATTGAATATAGTTCCCTGTGCTGTATAGTAGGACCTTGTTGTTTATCCATTCCCCACATAATTGTTTATTATCTGCTAATCCCGAACTCCTACTTCATCCCTCCCCCCAACCCTTCCCTCTTGGCTGTTCTCCACACTTGTAATTCTGTTTCTGTTTCATAGGTAGGTTCATTTTTACCATATTTTCGATTCCACATATAGGTGATGTCATATGTTATCTGTCTTTCTCTGACTTTACTGACAAAGATCCATCTAGTCAAAGCTATGGTTTCTCCAGTAGTCATGTATGGATGTCAGTTGAACTATAAAGAAAGCTAAGTGCCAAAGAATTGATGCTTTTGAACTGTGGTGTTGGAGAAGACTCTCGAGAGTTCCTTGGACAGCAAGGAGATCAAACCAGTCAATCCTAAAAGAAATCAGTCCTGAATATTCATTGGAAGGACTGACACTGAAGCTGAAGCTCCGATACTTTGGCCACCTGATGTGGAGAGCTGATTCATTGGAAAAGATGCAGATGCTGGGAAAGACTGAAGGCAGAAGGAGAAGAGGGCAACAGAGGATGAGATGGTTGGATGGCATCACTGACTTGATGGACATGAGTTTGAACAAGCTCTGGGAGTTGATGATGGACAGGGAAGCCCGGCATGCTGCATTCCATGGGGTCACAAAGAGTTGGACATGACTGAGCCACTGAACTGAACTGATCTTTCTCTGTCTGACTTGCTTTGCTTGGTATGACAATCTCTAAGTCCATCCACGTAGCTGCATATGGCATTATTTTATTCTTTTTTATGGCTGAGTAATATTTCATTGTATATATGTACCAGGGTGAGATGTAGATTCTTAAGCAGATAATCAGGTCTGCAAATGGCCAACAGCCTTCTGTTTCCCCATTAGCCTCTAACTCAGCTGAATCTCTGCTTGGAGCCTCCATTCCACCTGCTGGGAGGACAAGGAACCCCCACCAACTCCAGGCACATTTAGCTAGTTAACGTTTAAATGGAGCCCATTCGGAAATGTTGCATCCTTACAGGCATCTGCTCATTTTTCAGAGATTCAGCCTACCTTCAGCCATCCCCTCTTTTGGTACCCAGGCTCCCAAGAAGCCCTCAGGGCTCAAGGTGGGGGCCCCCTTCACAGCCTCAAGATCTCTTCGGATCAGGCCTCAAGTTCGCTGGAACACGTGCTCTCTCTCTCTCTGCCCTCTCTCATGTTTTATATTTGACCGTCCCTCCCCCACCATCCTGGGCTTTGGGAAGCCCCTGACCGGCCTCATCCTCTTTCCTGCCCTGGTGGCACCCGCAACCACTCCACCTTCTCAGCCCAGGGGGCTAGGTGACCCTGTGAGGCACAGGCCTGCCTACCCCTGTGCTCTCCAGAACCCTGGGGGGATGAATCCGGCTCAGTCCCTCAGCTTTTTGGCCCTACCCAGGGGGAGGAGAGGTTGGGCTGCATTTCCCTCCCTCTGTCCCTCCAACTTGCCTTCTCTGAGAGAGCAGACTCTGCCATCACCACGTGCTCTTCTGAAATCTGTTGTGTGAGACATCAGCTCTGATTTTTGGGGGGACTCAAAAGTCAGGCTCTTGTGAGACTCAAAAGCCTCTCAACCTGCTCTCTGCCTGGAAATGAAAAGGCATGTCTGCCCAACGGCTGGTGTCCCCTGGCTGCTGCCTAAGGGGTCGGGAGGGCCAGGAGTCAACAGGGACTTGGCAGGAATGAATCGCATCTGTTAATATAAAACAGTGCCGACTACAACGATGACAGTGATGTGCACTTGGCCTGCAGGCCCAGCAGGCCCTCGCGAGGCTGGCCGCTCCCTCTGGCCCCTGGAGTAATGATAAAAACACAACACCATTTGTTCCGAAATCATTTTATGTCAATAGACGTCGGTACTAGAAAGTATCGGAAGTCTAACTTTTAGTCTTATGTGAGAGCTTTTGGATGGTACATCTTGTTAATTCTGGTTGAAACAAAAAAGTAGGATATGCCCTCTTGAAGATGTGAAAGGCTAGGAAGAAAACAACAGACTAAGGACCTAGAGAGGTTTTACATTCAAATTGAGCTCAGGTGGATTAAAAGTCTTCGGCGTTTTAGTAATTTTCATAAAGCCTTCTGAGTTTATTCATCATTATTTACACACTCGCTGAATCTGAAGGGAAAATGGCATTTGTGTGCATGGAGGCAAAGGATTAAATGAGCCTTGGAAGCTGAAGTGCCTGTGTCTGGAGGCCTGGCTCTGGTGGCCTGGGGGTTTAGGTGGGGGTTGGGGGAGCTGGTCTGCCATCCCCCACCATGCATTCTCTTCCCCCTCCCCCCCCCCCCCCCTGCCCGTAATAGAAGCAGCTTGGAGTCCTCAGACCTCAGGCTGCTGCTGTCGTCTGGAGTTGACCCTCTTTCAGGAAGAATAAAAACCTTTACTCCGTATGTTGCCCCAAGACTACTAAGCGTAGTCAGGATTACTGATGTAATGATCTCCATAGAAACCAACTTAACAAGCAAGAAGAAAAATAGAAAGCATGCCCGAAAAACAGGAAAATAAAAGAATAAATAAGGTATGGTAGAAGCATAGGAGCCGTAAAGGTTTTTTTTTTATGGTGGTCTTGTTGCAGGTATCAAACATGTCTCAGCCAGTGTGTGGCTGGCTCCCACCATCCAGGCGTTGGGGACCCAAGGTGGCAACCAAGAATTGCACACCACCCCCTCGTCCTGCCTGGCACGCTTCAATCACGTCCCAGGTCTGTTTGTTTTGTTTTGTTTTAAACCACAGTTCAGTGCATTGAAATGATCACCATGGCAGTTGTTTTAATCGATGGCCTTATGGTAGTTTATGTGTTTAACCAAAAGGTGCCAGGCTCAGGCAACACTCTCTGGTCATCATAGTGAAGCTCCGCCGGCCAAACACACTTCGATATCACCTTGGGGTGGTGCCTCCGGGAAACCCTAGGTGATGGCTGATTTGAAAAAGTGAGCCAGGTATTATTATCTTTCACAAGTGACAATTTGTGAGCAGGTCACAGAGATGGTCTGAGAGTGTCCCACGGAATTATGCAACATTGACAACCTGGTACTAGACAACCTCCTTCCCCACCCACTGGTCACTCTGGGTTGGTAGGTCGGAGGCTACAGACAGACACACAGACAAATACACACTCCCGGTGATCTGACTCACCCCAAAGGCAGGAGCAAGTGCCAGAGGTGAAAGGAGTTTGGGGGGCTTGGCTTGAACCTGCCTCTGTCCTTGGCTCTCCACACCCTCATCTTCTCAGGTGGAGGTGCCCCCACCGCCTCCCCTCTCACTATGTCCTGCTCCCCGAGGGTTGTCTGCTCTGTGGCTTGCTGCCTGAAGCCCCAGAGCCCTTGGCTCTACTCAGGACAGCCATGCTGAGACCCAGTTCCCTGGAGCTCAAGGAGAGATGGCCTGGCTTCTCTCTCCCAGCTGGCCTTCCCTCTGGGGACTTGCCCCCACTGGAGAGCAGATGGGGAATACCTCCTGCCAAGCCCAGATTCCAAAAGAATCTCCAGGCCCTGAGTAATCAAATGCATCTTTGTGCGTGTGCGTGTGTATGTGTCTGCATTATTTATGGGTTTATTTCAACTTTATAGAAATATGTATACATAGGACAAAAACAGGAAACATATACAAATAAAACTAGTTGTGTTTAGTGCTAGTGGCAGAGGGGATGAAAATTTTTTTCTGAATATTATTGTCTTTGCAAAAGAAAACTTAACAAAGCCCTGTGTAATTGAATGAGACTGTTCAATTAGTCTCATTCTATTTCTTTTCAAAACAAAAACTATGCTAAAAGTAAGAACAACCAAGTAAAGTCAGGAGAAATGTGATAATAGTTAACATTTGTCACACATTATGTATGAAAGGCACTGTTCTATATTCCTTGTAAGAATTAGTACATTAATCCCTACAGGCACCCATGGTCTAGAAACTCTTCTTATTGGTGAAGTATATAGTTCGGTTTCAGAACTTGTCTTCTCGGATTCTGCTTATGAACCAACCTATCCCTCTGCCATCCCCCACCTGTCTCTCTCACACACAAACACATGCTACAATCACCATCCCTAGAGAAGTGCGCAAATTCCAAGCATGTCTATACCCCATCAATTCCAACAGTGGGTGACTACAGCTTGATTCTGAGTTCTGTTCTTCACCCGCCTCCCCTGTCCAGGTTCTCCCCAGGAGCCGCACAGACCCTGAGCCCACTTCTGTACCCACCACATCACCTCTCCTGGTGCTGTGTTTTTTGTCCCAAATTTGATGCACACTACAATGTGGGCATGCCTTTCCCAGAGTCAGCCCTGCCCCTTCGTGAACAGGATCCTATGCATGCCTTATCTGATGGGCCAGAGCAGTGGTGTGAGGGTCCAGAAGGTTTCCCTTCTTTCTTTTCACCCACCAGAGTGCAACCTGGCCCTGAGCCTGCCCTTGGCCCTGTGAGAACCAGCCGTCCTATGGGCGCACACTCCTGATGACACAGCACTGATGCTTTGACTTCTAGTTCATGGTTATTTTAAAAGAATTTCATGCAAGAAGTCCATCAGATGCAATGGAAATGTTTCCAATTATGTTCTTAAAACACACCCCCCATTTCTTTGCAATCTTCGACAGCTTGCTCAAAGCAGAACTAGAGCTATGTGGGATTGCAATCCCCCTTCAAATGATTATTTCTGTTTTTAAAAGGGGTAGGGGAAACCCATGTTCTCAGATAAGAGTTCAGGATTTCATGTGCCCAAATGTTTGGAAAGGTTAAATATTTTAGCTGGATGGCAGTTGACCTCCCCTGCACTTCCTCGGAGGGTGTTGTTATCTCAGTAAGAAAAGAATGACAAAGTCACTGCTATTTTGAAGGCTCTACTTAACAGATGTGTATAGAAATCTATGTATTATTAAATAATTCTTTATAATATGCTCAAGAATAAGCGATTGGTAAGCCTGTTTACGTTCTCACCATCTGGGAGCATTCTGTCACCCATCTGTTTCATGTAATTATGTAATTATCAATATAAGGAAAGAATAGGTGATATAATTAACAAGAAAAACTGATCCTTGCTGAAGAGGAAAAATGACATGCATCTGTTGAATTGCTTTTTGTTTCTCTTTCTTTATTGTTAGCTGTTTTTTTTCCCTTCGTTTCACAGTTGCATTCAGGCTGTCAGCCCGTGTCCTACCCTCAGGAGAGCTGTTTCTGCCATGCTATCCCCTGCCTCACACACACACATGTACATGCACACACACGTATATACACAAACACGTGTGCAGAGGCAGAGCGATTAGTCAGGTCCTAGAGGCACTGATACCACTTTGAAAAGAAAGAGCAAGGCCATGTTGGCCTTGTCCCTCCATCCTCTGCCTCTGGGAGAGCCCAGAGAGATCTTTCCAGAGCACGTCCTGTAAGAGCCAGAACTCTGGGAAGGATTTACATTAATGACTGACAGATGGAAGGACAGGTGAGCGTGTGGTGTTCGCATAGGTTACTGCATAGAGATTCCACTCAAGAAGAACCGCCCACTTGGTGCTTTTGTCTGAACGTCGAGGTTCAAGAAATACATGCTATGTCATAGTAGGATAGCAGTCCCAGGGGGCTGGGGTTCGTGTCCATAGGCTGGAACCGCAGAGGTTCCGTTGTGCGGTGGAGACTCGTGGGCGTGTGGATGCACATGGGCAGCTTCTTCACATTCGCGGTCGCCTCTCCTGACACATAGGACAGCAGTGGACAGCGAGTGGTCCCCTGCCCCCTCCCCCTCTGTCTGCTCAGGCCAGGCTCTGAAGGCCTCCAAAGGGTGGGTGGTTCTCCCAGGCAGTCAACGACGGAACCATCCCCAACGACTCATCTTGACAAAACCTGGAATTTTGGTCCTAAGCCGCACAGAGGGCTGGCTCCAGGAGCCATTGAGGTAACAGTCAGCCTGGGGATGAGGCGTGAAAATCCTTGTCCTTTCACTGATCCACTGATGGGGCAGGGCTCCCCAGGGGCCTCCTGACTCTCTGTAGCCCGTCATTCTCCCTACAGGGATGAGCCTTCCAGAGAACCCTCCATCTGCCTCCACCCACCCACTGCAGCTTGGGCAGGCAATGTGCCTGGAGGGGCAGGGGAGAGTGAAGGACGAATCTGAGGGTCTGAAGCCCTAAAACAGCTCTCACCAGGAGAGTTAAACGAGTTAAACCTGACTCACAAACTGAGCTAGAAATCTCTACTTCCATCATTTCTTGACTTCTGCCTAAAACAATTTTTTTTTTAAACAGCGCCTTTTCTGTTTCCTTCTGATAATGTTCCTTTTTACATATCAAGATGACAGTGTTTCAGTAGTCCATCTTCCTAGGAGCATCCTGTGACAGAGCCTTGGTCTAGGCTGGGTTTGCCGCCCTCCATCCCAGCCCAAGGCTTGTGTCAGGGCAGACATGGGCTCCCCACACTCACCACCTCACGTCCAGGAAGAAAACAAGTTACTTGTCCCACCTGAGTCTCTCTTTGTTCCTTTGAATTCGATGGTAGTCTTTGATGAATCCTCCATAAAGCCAGTCACCACCGCCCAGTCTATCTGTATTTTGAATTGTTATTTCCATGGACTTTTTTTTTAAGCTGTGGGTACCCTTAGAATAAGCAAAAAGGAGAAAATTACGGGGCACCCTGTGGGGAGAGTATTTTAAAGGGCTAAGTAATGGGGACAAATGTGGCTCAATTCCTCATGGGATTTGGTTGGTTTTGACTTTATATTTACTTGTTTCCTTAATTCAAAGTTAAAATGATTTAATTGCAACCATAACTGCCCAGTCCATTAAGGATTTGAAAGGGAAGAATGGCATCTGAACCTTTCTTTTGTCGTTTCTAGTTTTGAAAACATTTTAACAATAATTTCTTTTTCAAGAAAACATTTCATTTTATATATTCAAGTATTTTTTTAACAAAAGAGCCTAGACTGATTGTTTCTCAAGAGAAAATTATTATAAAAGAGTTATTTACATGCATATATCATACTCAACTAAAAAATAAAAATTAAGAAAAAAAATCCCTGTATTCTATAACAAACCATATTAAAAATCATGAAAGCTTAGACTAAATGGTTTTCATTTAACCCGCCAAAGTGGCATTAATTTTTCAAGTGGTAACTGTTGCTTAAGACGCTATTGTGCCTGAGTGATAAATGTTTCATGATTTGGTAGTACATGCGTGGCTTACAATCCATTATTTATTGCACCTTCCCTTGCCTGGCAAAGGTGATGATTTTATAGCCCCAGCAGTCATGCAAACACATTTATACAAACCGACGGCGGATAATAAATTTCCTTACTGTAAATGTCAGTGGGTTTCATGTGTTGCTGCCATTACATCTTGTTTGGAAGCTGAATGCTCCACAGTTATGGGAGCCGCCAGATGGTGTCATTAACACGAACGCCGGGGCTGTTTACCGCAGACGTGCGCGTGACAGATGCAAAGTTCTGGGCCTGTCTCTGCTCTGAAGCATGATGTGAGCCATACACAGGTGTAATGACAGCGGCATCCCCTGGCCTCTGCCCTCTACCCCGCCAAGAGCGATTTTAGCTGTTGTGGTGGTGGTTGTTATAGTTTGTGTCTGAATACACGGCAGAGGGAGCAAAAGGGGACATTTTCCCCAGGACTCCTGCTTGATTTGATCTGTGGAGTCTCAAACGTGCTGCCAGGGACACCTGCCTTCCCAAGGGTGGTTCCCACAGGAGTGGCAAGCCAGCTCCCCTTCTAAGCCCTCCAGGCCTGGCCTGGCCTTTTGTGCTAATTAATTACAGCAGGATTGTTATTACTGTGTGTCTGTGTATGTGTGTGTTGTAATCAGGTATTTTGAATACTTACTATCTTACTATGATGGAAAAATTTCCATCAAGAGCATGGAATTAGAGTCTCTCAAAAATGCTGTCAAAATCATCAAGTATGGATTCAAAGAATGAGGAGAAACAAAGAAGTAGAGATCTCCTGTACCAGTGTCTTCTGTGCACTGAGCTCTTCTTTTCACAGGAATGAACAGCAAACATTGTTGCTTTCCCTGATTGGATTTGAAATGTCTGCATGAATGACGTTAGCCTCCGCATTTTATTAACGTGTTCCCATCTTTGTTCAGCATCGGCCATTCCCATTAATGGTGGCCCAGCTTCCCTCCTGTTGCAGTTTCTGCTTCACTCTCTATCCAGCTCTCTTTTAATTTCAATTTAAAAGTAAGCTGGGTTTGAGACTTCCCTGGTGATTCAGTGATTAGGACTCCACACTTCCACTGCCAAGGGTGCAGGTTCAATCCCTGATCGAGAAACTAAGATTCCACAGGCCTCACAGTGTGGTCAAAAAAAAAAAAAACCACAACAATGAGTTTGTTTTATTCCCCACTGTACATCCTTCCCTGGAACCAAAAGGCTGGCCCATAGATTCTGATCAAGTTCCTTTGAACTTTATTTTTAGCCTTAGCGTTCTCCATAGGAATTTTCAGAAAGGCTTACTTTTTCACAACAGCCCTTGTGTGTTGCTCTCAGAAGTCGAGTGAACCTTTCATTTCAGTGCATAGAAATGTCAAGTCATGCAAAAGCATACACACCATTGTCTGCATCGAGATGAAAGGGATAACGTTCTTAATTTCTTCAGAGCAGCTCTGGGACACCGTCGAATGTCAATGGAAGTACAGAGCCTGATTGAAAGGTTACACGTGTGCATGTAGGCACACCTCTGACATGCACAGCAGAGCCCTGAGTTTTAGCTTGCTTCCAGGAGTGTGTGGAAAGACCCAGGAGTGAAAATAAAGAAACGGCGGGGACACAGCTAGATTGAAAAGTTGTATCTGCAGAACAGCCCTCGCTTGGACAGGAGGTCTCAGGAAAATGAGTTCTTTTCCCACCGCTGTCATTTTCCTGGCAAATGAACTGGAGACCTGAACCAGCAGTGTAGATAGCCAGGGACCCGACCTGAGCAAACAGCTTGTGTCTGGGGAAACAAAGTTCCCCTTGTGCTCTGTGCCCAGAGATGCCCAAAGGCTCTCCTGACCCTGCTCCTCCCTGTGTGTCCCCTCTGTGTCTGCCTCCCTTGTCCACTCTGCCTTCTCAGGACATCACCTGCAAATGCATGATGATGTCCTTAATCTGTCCTTCAGTGGGATACCTCACTCTTTCAGACTCTTGCACTGGCTCCCCCTGCCATCCCATCTGGAAAGTCGTTTTTTTTCCCTTGCTCATCACTTGGAAAGGATCCTTCTAAATCAAGTTCAGCTGTCATTTCCTCGAAGAAGACCATCCTGACTTCCCTCCTATCATGAGTTCAATGAACGCTTGTTTTAATCCTCTCAATCTTGGGCTGGTTTGTTACACAGCCATAGCTTCCTGCTACACTGGCTTTAATCACACATGCAGCATTTTCTTAGTTTACTCATGTCTCCTGACTTAATGAGAATTCCTTCATGATAGGAGCCGTGCCTCATTCTTACCCCAGCACTGGGGCCAGTGCTTGGCACATGGGAGATGCTCAATATGTGTCTGTTGGATTGAAATTATTGACTTAAGGTCTATATCAAATTTTTGATGGGAGAATTTCAGGCATCAGGATTCTGGATGGATTATTCTGCTAACTCCAGAATCACTCCATGAATCCAGCTGCCTTCTCCACCAACAAGTCAGACTTGACTTGTTGCTAGAACATTGATTTCATACAAACAGTTTTTCCCAGAGTTGCTTTTCTCACTGGGGAAATTGCTCTATGTCATAGAAACTCTTTGCTGAATATTTGTAAGTTGCTTCTATGAGAATAAGGGTAGATTGCAGTCTGCTTCTGATATATTAAATGCAAATGTTTTTAAACCTATGGCTAAATATAAATTTTCCATTCATCCTGATAAAGCACATGTCCCAGATATAGGACAGGAAGGGAAGGATGGCCTGAAGTCCTCTTTCTTTAGTCAAATAATGTTCAGATAGATGATACTTTGCATATTTTCTGTAAATCATTTTTTTAGGAAGTGCAAACAAATAACTATACAACTTTGTTTGTTTAACAAAATTTCCAAGAGAATAAACTTATCACTCATATATTTCTCTGATTCCTCACCTAATTATTAAGACATTCAAATTCTATATTATAAACATACATATATTCATTTGTATTCAGTATCTGTATGCATAGGTGCTAAATCACTTCAGTTGTGTCCACCTCTTTGCGACCATATGAATTGTAGCCCACCAAGCTCCTCTGTCCATGGAACTTCCCAGGCAAGAATACTGGAGTGGGTTGCCATGGCCGCCTCCAGGGGAATCTTTCTGACCCAGGATCAAACCTGTGTCTCTTACATGTCCTGCATTGGCAAGCAGGTTCTTTACCACTAGCGCCACCTGGGGAGCCCATTCAAAAATGGAGAAGACCATTTTTATCCTTGGATACTTGTAGTAAAATGCCATAATTTTCAGAAGGGCATTCTTTGACAGGAACAATGCCTCTCATTGCTTTTGAATTTGAGTATTTTCAAAACCTTTGATGCCAATCCTTCATTTTATTCCATTACAAATGGGTCTCTCATGTGGCTCTAGAGGTTGAGAATGGTTAGGCAGCTAAGACGTTAAGTCAAAGAGTTTTTTCAAGAGATGTGGATACAATAGTGATTTGTGCTTTTAGAGCAACACAAGTCAGGTCATTGATTCTACAAACCATTTCTCTGCCATGGATTTGCTTTTGGCCTACCTTTTGCTGTCTGTTCACCCCAGAGATGTCATTTCTCCAGTTTCTGGCTGACATTGTGTTAGAGATGATAACTCTACTGCCAAGTGGCTGAACCTTTGCAGACAGGAGTTGCTGGGTGTGATGAGGGGTGCAGAAGACATTTCTGAACACTTGGCACTTCTTCAGATGGGAAGGGAGGGATATAGAGCCACAGGAGGTTATCCTGGCGCCCGTGCTAGCATCCTCACATTGGGGAATCAGTGAGTCTTGCTGAAAAACCAAACATGGGTCTCCCTTTGCCTCTGCTCGAGTATTTCATCAAAGCAAATGTATTTTCAGTAGTTATAATATGAGCTACTGGCTCAAGATGTTATTTAATTAAAAACAAGTGAATTTAATCACCTTTATCAAATCTAAGATGCCATTATTACGGACTTCCCAAGTGGTGCTAGTGGTAGAGAACCTGCCTGCCAATGAAGGTGACATAAGATACATGGGTTTGATTCCTGGGTCAGGAAGATCCCCTGGAGAAGGACATGGCAACTCACTCCAGTATTCTTGCCTAGAGAATCCCTAGTCCACAAGAGGATCCTGGTGGGCTACAGTCCATAGGGTTGCAAAGAGTCGGACATGATCAAAGTGACTTAGCGTATACACAAGATTTCATTATTATAAGATAAACCCTTACTTTATGTACTATTAAGAAAAAAACATGGCCAAACTATGACACAGTGTCTTAATGAGAGCCCTGAACAGCATACAAATCGGTCATACAAGTCTTACTGCTTTGAAATTTCTTTCATCTATTCAGAGAGGAGAGCCAATTTATGTTCCCTTCAATTGCATTGTTTGCTGTGGGATGTGAAAAGAAAAAAACTTTTGCATGTGTCTCAGTAACAAAATATGACACAGTTTTGTCTACTTGTAGGCATCTACCATCCCTGATTTGCTCCCATAAAGCCCTCGATTGTTGCATTGCAAGAAAATATGGAATTATAGCCATTCTCTCCAATGACTAATATTTGCTACACTAATGTCAAATTTGCACCCTGCTGTGTGGTTTCCAGGCCTTCATGGGAACATAATGAGTGTTCATTTCGATGCCAAATCATGCTGTAATCTTTTTGAAGGCATTGTCAGCGGCAGTTAAACTCATCCCATGTTGTCACATAATGCATATGACTCTCCGGAAATGATGACAGTGAATAGCCTTGATCAAGTCACCTGTGCCCAGCAAAGGACGACTGTGTCACTGCAGCTACCTGGCTGACCTCAATGGCTAAGATGACCTTGACCATGAGGCTGTTTTCAGGGATGCTAATGTGGAAAAAATTTGCACCCTAGAACTGGTGAAATCCATTAAAGACACTCATACTTCCAAAAAACTTCCCTCCCCACCACCAGATATAAATGTTTAAGAATGGTTGCCAGTTAATGTCATGGGGTGGCAATAACTTGACTTTTTAAAACATTTGCAAATAGTGATAATGAACAGGTGGGGGTATGAGTGTAGGAGAGATGGAGTTGAAAACAAAAATATTTTAAAAATTCAAGTTAAAGAAACTCACCCATTGAGTTATAGAAACTTAATGAATTATAGCCTGGCTTCACAGGTGGCGCTAATGATAAAGAAGCTGCCTGCCAGTGCAGACACACAAGAGACGTGGGTTTGATCCCTGGGTTGGGAAGATCCCCTGGAGTAGGAAATGACACCCCACTCCAGTATTCTTGCCTAGAGAATTTCATGGACAGAGGAACCTGGCAGGCTGTAGTTCATGGGGCCACAAAGAGTTGGACACGACTGAGCGATTGAGCACACACAGTGGCAAAGAATTACAGCAAGACCACAAGTCATCCCCACTATCCTTTCCCCGCTTTGCCTTAGTAATAAGATGTCAATTTTGTTACAGGCAGCAATACCCCAACAAAGAGAATGTGTTTCTTAGAGCCCCTGCATTAGGCATGACCATATGACTCAGTTTTGGCTACTGAGCTAGCAGTAGTAGTTGGAACGAAAATTCTGAAAAGGTTGGTTAAAGGCTGTGGCTTACTGGAAGGAAGGCCCTTTTCCCCTCCCTCTCCTTCCTGCTTCCTGGAATGAGGACATGCTGTCTGGATCTCTGGCAGCCATCCTGGGCCTTCCTTGAGGATAGAAGCCATGCACTAGGATGGGGAATTAGGCAGGTGGAAGTCTGGCTCTGCCTCAGTAGGCTCTGCCTATGTATTTTCTGATTTCTTCTTCATCAAGAGAGAAATTATCTTCTATCCTGTTAAAGCTACTGTGTTGTGTTTAAGCTGCTTTTTTTTTCTGTTGTATGCAGCCAAGTCCAACCCTAATTGAAACAGAAACCCTCTTCTTCTTCTTTTTTTTAAATGCTTTACTAGTTTTTACAAAATTTATTTGTTTATTCCTGCACTGAGTCTTCACAGCTGCGATTGGACTTGGTCGAGTTGAGGTGAGTGAGGGCTAGTTGTGGTTCGTGGGCTTCTTATTGCAGTGGCTTCTCTTGCTGCCGGGCACGGGCTGTAGGGCACGTGGGCTCAGTAGTTGTGGTGCACAGGTTTAGTTGCCCTGCATCATGTGGGACCTTTCTGAGTCAGGGATCAATTGGTGTCCCTTGCATTGGCAGAATTCTGAACCTCTGGACCACCAGGGAAGTCCAGGAACCCTCTTCTTTAGCTAGGGCTCAAGCTCCCACTGTTTGCCTGGGATAACGTTAAGAATGTAAAGGAGTTAAAGGCAGGGTTTTTCTTTAAAGAAATAAGAATTCTTCATAGGTAGTTCAGTTCAGTTCAGTTGCTCAGTTGTGTCCGACTCTGCAACCCCATGGACTGCAGCATGCCAGGCTTCCCTGTCCATTACCAACTCACAGAGCTTACTCAAACTCATGTCCATTGAGTCAGTGATGCCATCCAACCATCTCATCCTCTGTCGTCCCCTTCTCCTCCCTCCTTCAATCTTTCCCAGCACCAGGGTCTTTTCTAATGAGTCAGTTCTTCACATCAGGTGGCCAAAGGATTGGAGTTTCAGCTTCAGCATTAGTCCTTCCAACAGATATTGGGATCATAGGTAGAGTTATGAATAATTTTGCAAGGCCGAATTAGGGCCTCATTCACTTTGCTAACTTTACCGTGGGCCTGGGGCAACAGTGGGGATCCTGTAGGAACCTCAGCTCACCCCTTGTCCCACGTTGCATGGTTCTGGGTACATTCATCCTCGTGTTAGGAAAGCAAGTCATAAGGGGTTCCCAGAATCGTCCCTCTCAGCAGATGCCAGAGACGTAACAGTGTGCGTTCTCCCTAAGTGCTGGAGCCGCAGGAAGCGGTAGAGGTGCCCATTCTCTACGAGAGAGGAAGGTTAAGGGAATCCTTCAGAAAACAAGGCTGAAAATTATGGCGTTGTCCTGACAGCCCCCTCAGGCCGTGCTGGGACAGGTGATGGCGTTCCTACCTTGCTTCTGAGCCCTTTAATGACTTTCAAAATCACATTGATTTTGAAGAGATGTCCCACTATTGAATCTTGTTCATTTGTCTGTATCTCCTTACTCTTTATTTGGTAAATGTTGCAACACTTTGCCCCCAAGAGGTCAGTTTGTGAACTTTGAACTCTGAAACGGACACTGATATTTATAGTGCTGTCAACCTGTCGTTATTCATCTTGATCAAATTGGGGGAAATTGGGGGGTTGTTCTCAAAAAGAAGAGAGAGAATGGAAAAGTGTAAGGAGAAAAAAAATTACATTTGTAAGGCAAAAATAGGCTTATTAAGAATTTCAGAAACTATTTCTAATGGCTTTGAATCTCTCCATCTTCCATTTTCTTGCCTGGACAGAGCTCCCTTTGAAGTCTTTGGACGCTTTCTGTTAGAAAAAATAGATACACATGGGTGTGGAGCTGAAAATGGAGCTCCTTGTTTCGCCCTTTTAAAATGTGTTTTCGAAGATTTGCCTTTCATATTGCAGATGGGAGAGAGGATATGCAATTTTACCTCATGTAACATCTTTGCCTAAAAAGCTCCAAGTATTTGTCGATGTTTTTTAATGAATAGTTTCCATGTTTGCCTGCTGATGAAGGCAGAGGCTTGTGTAATTTACTTCCATTTTACACCTGAGGAAACTGATATTTAAGGAAAAGAGGCTCAGAATTTCAACCAGTAGCAGAGTTAAGAAAACAAGCCCAAACCTTGCTGCCAGGCTAATGATGCCCCGTTCAGCGATCCTGGAGTTTGAATGTCACCCCCAAACTAAATGGTGTCATTGGAAAAAATTCACCATAGACTTGTCATGTCTCATTTTAGTAAGAATTGGGTTTATTGTATAGGATCATTTGTATTTATTTTCACCGCTTTCTAGTTTAATGGCCTGTTTGCAATTTTAGTAACTTCTGATTTTGGATCTGTTACTGAAATTAAGTTTCAGTCATGATTTTGTTGTGATTCTAACTCACTCTAAGTGCAAAAGAGAAACTTAGCCAGTTATGAAAACACAGAACTCAGGTCTGTATATACCAGACAAAGTTATATTTGACTAGTTTTTTTGTACACACAGAACAATTAATGAATATGCATACAACTCAAAACCATGTCTTTAAGATCTCTTGACAAATGTATGTGAATCCTGGCATAAACTCACTTGAGCTTGTACATCAGTATTGTTTTTACTAAACAGATAAACTTTTATCCTAAGTAGCTCTTATTATGGGGCATCCCTGGTGGCTCAGTGGTAAAGAATCTGCCTGCCAGTGCAGGAGATGTGAATCTAGTCTCTGGGTCTGGAAGATTCCCTGCAGAAGGAAATGGCAACCTACTCAAGTGTTCTTGCCTGGGAAACCCCCTGGACAGAGAAGCCTGGCGGGCTACATGCTGTCCATGGGGTCGCAAAAGAGACATGATTTAGTGACTAAACAAAACAGCAACAAAGCTCTAATTGTATCTAAATCATTGGTTTGGTCATTTAAGCAGCTGGAAAACACCAAAGGAAATATTTTGAATCAGTTGAAATTGTATCAACACCCTTTAAGAAGGGCTGGTGAAAAGTCAGCCTATCCGTCCTTTCATCATTGATCAAATGTCCAAAAATGTGTGGCAGGAATTGTTCAGATAAAACAAAAGCCAAACTAAAACTGAACAGTGCCTCAGAAAACAAAGATGTAGCTCCTGACCCCAGAAAGCAAATAATCTAGGGCGGAAGACTAACCAGATGAATTAATAGAAGGACGAACCCCCTCAATGAGTCACACTCTCACTTGTACAAGGTGTTCTGATTCAGAAGTTTGTAGGCAATTACAGATAAATAGCTTAAAATTTAAGCACATGCTCATTTCTATTTCCTCTTTTCTTATCTCAACACCCCGCCACATGACCTTTATTGTCACTTCTCTCAGAAACCTTCACACTTTCTCCCCTCCCCACCTCACCCTGGCTCTAGAATTTCCAAACCGAGGGAATTTCCCATATTATCCATTATTTCTTCTCCCATCTCAGGGATGAAACTTAAGGCTTGTGTTTTAGACTCATTAAGTGAAAGGGAAGTCGCTCAGTTGTGTACGACTCTTTGCGACCCCATGGACTGTAGCCTACCAGGCTTCTCCATCCATGGGGTTTTTCAGGCAAGAATACTGGAGTGGGTTGCCATTTCCTTCTCCAGATCTTCCCAACCCAGGGATTGAACCCAGGTCTCCCACACTGTAGGCAGACGCTTTACCATCTGAGCCACCAGGGAAGTCAGTCCTAATCTATTTTAAGGGACTTGTCTTTTAGCCTTTAAAGTTCGGCTTATACATGCTCTATGGTTTATTTCTTCTTGCTGAAAGTGAAAGTCACTCAGCCGTGTCCAACTCTTTGTGACCCCATGGATTGTACAGTCCATGGAATTCTCCAGGCCAGAATACTGGAGTAGGTAGCCTTTCCCTTCTCCAGGGGATCTTCCCAATGCAGGGATTGAACCCAGGTCCTCCTGCATTGCAGGTGGATTCTTTACCAACCGAGCTATCAGGGAAGCCCTTCTTGCTGAGGCACCTGTTCATCTCTCTATCTAAAATCATCCCTTTGTTTAAAAATACTCATTTAATGCCATTAGGAAAATAGAATCATAAATGTCTCAAAAGACAATGGAGCTTAAGAATCTGACCTCTCACCCATATTATCACAGTACATAGTGATAGACACTCCTCTGTTTCATCTTTGATAACTTGCTATTCCAAAGTACATTTAATTTCTGTCTGTAAGATATGAGTCAATAGATAGAGCTTGTATTTTTACTTTGCTATTAAGGAAATAAAAAAACAAACAAGCATCTAGACCAGGATCTCCAGAGCACAGCACATCTTTAGTAGATGTTCAGGCCAAGAAAAGGAAACCCTGGCGTGGCTCAGAGGGTCTTCCATACCTGTTTTTCTTTACTCTGGAAATCTGTAGTTTGAAGGAACATAAAGGAAGGACACACTGTGCTTTCTTCCAAAAATGCCTCAAGCTCCCAGCTTACAGGCAAAAAAAAACCCTTTGAAAGCCGTCTTCATTTGCAGTTGTCACTGAAAGAGATTTCCAGGCTGGAAAGAATGTATTTTTTTTTTTTTCAAGATATTTAAAAACCGCCTATCCTAACAAAAGGAAAATGTGGCTTCTTCCGGTTATTTCTTCATATCCAATGATGAATATGTTTTTAATTAAAGCCTGGGCACAAAATTGGGTTTCCCGAGAACCATTGTGAGGCCTGATTGCTCTCCTGAGACACCCACCCTCGTGGGTACTGATGCTAACTGCTGACACCAGAGGCCACTGTGTGTATTCAGCGGTTAGAAAGGTGATTTCTGAGGCCTGGCAGCTGTTGGTGTTAAAGCTATTGTGAGGGAAACAAAAGCCATTCTGCTCTGTTCCCCGGCCGCCTTTGTATCTTTGATTCAGGAGCTGTTTCATAAATGAGGTATCATTCTTTACCAGGGAATTTCATGACTGCCCGTGCTACAGTGTCCCTGTACACTTCCTGACAGCAGAAGGGAATGTCTGAACATACCTCCTATGGAAGGAATCTTGGGTTCTGACCTCTGTGAAGATGCTTGCACCTTAAGTCTGTTAATCGGACCTTCGATTAGATGTCATCATACCATGGGCTATGCTTTCTGTCTTCTTCCCTCTAAACTGCCAGACCCAATCTGCGGCTGCCAAGGCTTGTCCTGCAAGTTAATCAGAACTCAGTCCACTGTGGCACCCAGATGTACCAGGGTTAACTGGTTTTCTCAAAAAACTCCTCATTGGCCTGTGCTGGGAAATTTTCAGAGGGCAAATCAGAGTGACATTTATTTGAAGAGGAAATACTCTTTCACCTAAATGGTATACTCATTGTTGTCATTCAGAAAGTCTATCAGTTTAGGAAGTTTTTAGTTGCGTGTTAAAGAAACAAACTGGCCTAACCATCAAGGAAAGAAGACAGGTTGCATCTTTCTCCCCCTCGCTTCCTCCTTCCCTGGGCTGCACCCTTGTGTGTGACTTTGACATTCTTCCCTCTCCAGGGGAGTGTGCTTCCCTATCTCTTGGGTGTTGGGCTCAGCCTTGTGGCTTGCTTGGGCCATGCACAATATTTTTTAATACCTTATTAAGAAATAAGTGGGCTTCCCTGATGGTTCAGCAGGTGAAGAATCTGCCTACAATGCAGAAGACACAGGAAATGCAGGTTCGATCCTCGGGTTGAGAAGATCCCCTGGGGGAGGAAATGGCAACCCACTCCAGTATTCTGGCCTGAAAAATTACATGGACAAAGGAGCCTGACGGGCTACAGGCCATGGGGTTGCAAAGGTATTTATTTTCACTTACCCTTCTTGCACTTTCCTGTTGCCATGAGAAGGACAGACCCAGCTCTCTGTTACCAAAAAAGATAAGACAGGTAGGAGAATGGACACATATATATGTGTGGCTGAGTCTCTTTGCTTTCCACCTGAAACTATCAAAACATTATTAATTGGCTATACTCCAATACAAAATAAGAATGTTAGTTAAAAAAAAAAGTAAAATAAGCTATGAGAATGTATTGTATAGCACAGGGAATTTAGCTAATATTTTATAATAACTATAAATGGAGTGTAACCTTTAAAACTCATGATTCACTCAGTTGTACACCTGAAGCATATATTGTACATTAACTGTACCTCAATAATAGATAAAGTTAAAAAAAAAGGAGAGCCATGTGAGACCAAACTGAAAACTGCAGAGTGAAGCCAAACCCTGATGAATCCCACTGACATCAACCTTCTTCCTGATGACTCAGAGTTACCTGAGTCAAAATAGATGGCAGTGTTTTAAACCACTGCATTTTGGGGCAGTTTGTTATGTAACACTGTTTGGCAATAGCTGACTGATACTTATTGCTCCTGTAACTGAAGAGCCCAAAGATAACATGGGGTTCAGGTAGGATTTGAAGGGAATTCTTGTTCTGTTTCTTTGTTATTCTCTTGGAGCTTCATCCCGCAATTGTTTCCCTCTTGGTGACATGACAACTGTACTGTTTCAGGCTTCACATACCCCAAGCCATCTGGAAGGCAAGAGGCTTTTCTTCTTAAATCATCACACAGAAGTCCTGAGCTTCACTCTGATTATGCCAGCAGAGGTCTCATGTCTATTTTGGGTCATTGTTGAGCAAGGAGGGTGGGATTATACAACCTGGTTTGTATCAACCAGAGTCCCCTCTTAAAGATGGGAGTGGATTGTCTTTTCCCATAATCCATGGTGTGCCTCATTAGATGTGGGAGAGAATGAAATAGATGCTGGGAGGCACCATCAATGTTAATTATGGGGAGAGTCTAAAATCTTGGAACTTTGTTTTGGATTTCTGTTAATACTTTATTTTTCTCAAGACATTTTCCTACCTCATGTTACTGGGCTAGCTCGAGCTTGAGAGATGGGATTTATCCTCTAGATCACACATGTTCATGGGTGAATTGTAAAGAATGCAAACCCCCCCATCCCCATGCTGCCTTAGGCACTAGAAAGTAAGTGGGAGCTTAGCTTTCCATAGAACTTCACCATTAGACTTCCAACTCATGATATCTCAGGATTTAGGGAAAATTAAAAACTGATTTGGTCTACTAGATTTGAAGGTCTCTAAGCTAGAGGATGTGGAGAAGGCAGTGGCACCCCACTCCAGTACTCTTGCCTGGAAAATCCCATGGACAGAGGAGCCTGGTAGGCTGCAGTCCGTGGGGTTGTGAAGAGTCGGACATGATGGAGTGACTTCACTTTCACTTTTCATTTTCATGCATTGGAGGAGGAAATGGCAACCCACTTCAGTGTTCCTGCCTGGAGAATCCCAGGGATGGGGGAGCCTGGTGGGCTGCCGTCTATGCAGTTGCACAGAGTTGGACACGACTGAAGCAACTTAGCAGCAGCAGCAGCAACCTAGAGGATGAGTTAATGCTAATGTAATAAGAACTTGAACGAGAGACATGCATTGGTGTGGACATCACTCCACCGACTCTTGGCCTCCATTGCTTCTGATGAGAAGTCAGCTGCATACCCTATTATTGTCCGGACACACAGGAAGCATCAGATTAAAATGTTTGTTGAATTTATGAGTTAAAAACTGGAAGCAGAGTCTTCTGATCTTTCTAACTGGACATTCTTTCAAGAGTACCCTGTCACTTTTTTGTAGTAAAACCTTCCCTTGTACATTTCATGCTCCCACTGAAGCCTCTGCAGGAAACTGAACCAAACAAATCAATCCAAGTCATTTTTTCAAACACAGGCATTAAAACAATCATCTGTTACCCTCTGTGCTTCTAAGAGTCCTCCCTGACCCTAAGTTATTTGAAATACTGAACAAGCCTTATTATCCAATGTGCTTTTGTCATTCAACACATTTGTCATTCTGTAAATATCACTGAACACCTTGCAGAATTAAATAGAGTTAATACTTTCCATCAAGAACCCAGCTACTGTAACAGTCATTCACAGTTTCAGGAAACCCTAGACAGAAGGGAAGATTGGGGTCTTTGATGAAACTATGGTTTCTCAGGGAGCAGTTTGCCAATCTTCCTGTGAGATTATCCACCTTATCATCTCTAGTCATAGATGGCCTCAGTTCTGTCTGAAACATCTGTTAATAATAAGACAAAAAGTGATCTAGATTAAGCGTTGTGATGTCCACCACCTAGGTAAAGCAAGGGAGTTCCAGAAAAACATCTATTTCTGCTTTATTGACTATGCCAAAGCCTTTGACTGTCTGGATCACAACAAACTGGAAAATTCTGAAAGAGATGGGAATACCAGACCACATGACCTGTCTCTTGAGAAACCTGTATGCAGGTCAGGAAGCAACAGTTAGAACTGGACATGGAACAACAGACTGGTTCCAAATAGGAAAAGGAGTACGTCAAGGCTGTATATTGTCACCCTGCTTATTTAACTTATATGCAGAGTACATCATAAGAAACTCTGGGCTGGATGAAGCACAAGCTGGAATCAAGATTGCCGGGAGAAATATCAATTACCTCAGATATGCAGATGACACCACCCTTATGGCAGAAAGTGAAGAGGAACTAAAAAGCCTCTTGATGAGAGTGAAAGAGGAGAGTGAAAAAAGTTGGCTTAAAACTCAGCATTCAGAAAACTAAGATCATGGCATCTGGTCCCATCACTTCATGGGAAATAGATGAAGAAACAGTGGAAACAGTGTCAGCCTTTATTTTTTGGGGCTTCAAAATCACTGCAGATGGTGATTTCAGTCATGAGATTAAAAGACGCTTACTCCTGGGAAGGAAAGTTATGACCAACTTAGATAGCATACTGAAAAGCAGAGACTTTACTTTGCCAACAAAAGTCCTTCTAGTCAAGGCTATAGTTTTTCCACTAGTCATGTATGGGTGTGAGAGTTGTACAGTGAAGAAAGCTGAGCACCGAAGAATTGATGCTTTTGAACTGTGGTGTTGGAGAAGACTCTTGAGTCCCTTGGACTGCAGGGAGATCCAACCAGTCCATCCTAAAGGAGATCAGTCCTGGGTGTTCATTGGAAGGACTGATGTTGAAGCTGAAACTCCAATACTTTGGCCACCTCATGTGAAGAGTTGATTCATTGGAAAATACCCTGATGCTGGGAAGGATTGGGGGCAAGAGGAGAAGGGGACAACAGAGGATGGGATGGCTGGATGGCATCACCAACTCGATGGACATGGGTTTGGGTAGACTCCAGGAGTTGGTGATGGACAGAGAGGACTGGAGTGCTGTGATTCATGGGGTCGCAAAGACTCAGACACGACTAAGCGACTGAGCTGAACCGAACCTAGGTATTAGGTATATTCCCATATTCTTACATTAATTTGACATTCCTTCCTGTAAATCTCCTCAGGGCTGTGCAGGAGCATTTTTCAGTTTGATGTGCCGGTAATATTCTGGTGAAGTAACTGCCAATTTGGGAATGCAGACTCAGCTATGTTTCCTCAAGTCCATTTTTCTGTTTGTGCTTTTTTCCAGTTGAGTTATGCCTTGAACCATACAAACAGAAAACTATCGTTGGAACCTAAAATAACTGTCAATGCCAAGATTGTTGTCGTTGGTGCATCCAGTGTTGGAATTTCCTTCCTAGAAACATTGGTATTTTGGTAAGTTGTTTTACTTTACTTATTGGTTTGTTTTTAAAGGGGCCTTTCTCTTCCCACACCTGAGAGGGTCCCTTGAAAAGACAGACCTGATATTTTTTCAATGCCTCACATACCTTGCCTATGTAGATTAATAAAAAAATGAATCAGAGGAATATCCTAGGTCAGACATTGGCAAACTCTAGCCTCTCAGGTCAAAGCAGGTCCACATGCTTTTGAAAATAAAGCTTTACAGGAACACAGTAATGGTCATCTATTTGTGTTTTGTCTCTATTTTGTTAATACAGTGGCAGCTTTGAGTAGCCGTGACAGGGACCGTGTGGCCTGCAGCGCCTAGTATATGTCACTCTCACCCTTTCAACATGTTTTTCAGCCCAGTTCTGTACTAGTGCTTGCTTTTTGGCTGAATTATAAGAATCACCTAGAGCATTTGTTAAAGATGTAGGTTTCCAGACCTTGTAGACATATGGAAGGAGAAAGTCCCATGGAGGGCCCTGGGAACTTGTATTTTAGCAGATGTTCTATGTGATCAAGCAGGTGTGGGGATGGACCAGTTTATGCATCAAGAACAGGCTTCAGAGGTGGCAGGCAGGCCAGGATGTTTCTTTCAACCCCTGCATTTTGGGTGCCAGGGGACAAAGTATATTCCCCCAAGACAACTGAGGTTCATGCATCTGTTTGAGCTGTTTTCTGTTTTCCTTGAAGCAATGCATAATTTCTGCCCCTTGTCCTAATAGGTGATTTCTGAGGCTTCTCAGCTCCCCCCACTAGCTTTCTGTCTGCTCAGCGAATTTCAGTCCCTCTTTAATAGGAAGAGCCCCAGGTTATTGTCCAAGAACTTGTTTGTGGCCTGGTATCTTCACCACCAGCACGGAACTGCCAATGTGTGCCTGACTTCTCTCAGATCCAGGTTACTTTTGTAAAAAGTCTCCACGTGTTTTCAAAGACCCTGGTTTGGAGGAACCACAGACTCCTAAGTTAGGAGAATTCTATTTCTTTCCCCAAATCTTTTGCTCAGGAGCACATGAGAAAACTTTGGCTACCGTTCAAAACTGTAGGTGCTAAGAGGAGAGTGGGCAAAGGGGGAAAGGTATCCCCACTAGCTGAGTGGTGAGGGCTAAACAAGGAAAGGGACAGAGGAAAGGACCCCTAGAAGGTGTTTGTTCCTGGTGGACAGGGGGATGAGCTAACCCCAGGTGGTTAGTTTACTCATCTGACCTCACATTTAATGGAAGATTTTTTTCACTTCCTAGCCAGTTTGTTCAGTTTATTCAGAGCACACCCTTAGTTAACCAGCTATAAATCACCTGTCTTTAATCTTTTAAATTAATTAAGTTTTGGTTGCACTGGGTCACCATTGCTGGGCACAGGCTTTCTCTAGTTGTGGCGAGCTGTGGTATGCTGGCTTCTCTTCTGAAGAGCACAGGCTCTGGGTGCTGGCTCAGTAGTTGAGGCATGTGGGTTTAGTTGCTCTTAGGCATGTGGAATCTTCCTGGACCAGGGATGGACCCCATGTCATCTGCCTTGGCAGGCAGATTCAGATCCCCTGTACCACCAGGGAAGTCCTAATTTTAAATATATATATATATATACGTATTTGGTAGTGCTGAGTCTTGGATGCGGCACACAGGGTTTTCCACCTTTGTTGCGACATTCATGACAACTGTAAGTGGCAGCATGCAGGATCTAGCGCTCTGAGCAGGGATTGATCCTGAGCCCCCTGCATTGGGAGCACAGAGTCTTAGCCACTGGGCAGCCAGGGAAGTCCCATAAGTCTCCTGTCTTTATTGAAATTAGAACAAAGTTCATCGGCTTTAAATACTGTGGTCAGTTTACTGCAATCTTGCATTGCAAGAAAGGAATCATGAGATTCACTCAGGAAACTTCCTTTTTGCTGCCTGAGCCATTCTGTAGTCTGAGGTCTTCCCTGTTCTGACAGGCCTCCTCACCTAAGATTCTGAACAGCAGTTGTGTGCAGCCATTTTTGAATGATGAATGATCTAGGTGGAGTTGTGAAATTATAGTAGAGAAGAAGTTATCATAAACAGATCTTAAATCTTAATTTAGCTATATATCCAGTCATTATGTCTTGTTTAAAATGATTACATTGATATATACACATACAATTTTCTTTTTATGGAATCAACTTAGATTTAATAAAGACAGGTATAAATTTTGATATAAGTACTTGGTTGATTAAGTTCCCCAATCAGACAGACCTTTTTAAAGCATTTTAAAGCACTCATGGTTCTCCATCATCGTTGCACAGATTATGTCCACTAAAAATAGACCAGTATCAGTTTACGGATATCTAATCCCGAAGAGAGGAAATAGTTCTCTCATTATGTTCTCTAATTATTTGAAATCAGCAATCACCATAGTAACCTGCTGTAGATTTTACTTAACAGTTTAGCTGCCATTTGAACTGGATTTTATAAATGATTCAAGTTGGAATGAAATGGAAGCAACACAGTTTTCACCAAGCACTGACCTCCAGTGAGGATTAAATCCACATTTCAGAGGCAAGATTTAGGAGTCGCCCTCCTGTGCTCTTGCTCTGTGTTATTAAATCCAGGTGGGGCCCTGTAGATCCCAGAAAATCCATCTGAGGCCCAGTACAGCAACCTCTTTTTTCCAGAAAATCTGGTCATCCTGTCATCTGATGACAAAGCAAACACAATTCTTTGTTCTTACATAATTTCATGCAGAAAAACTGCAAAGCACCTTGGGTCTCCTCTTCAGATACCAAAAGCAGCCCTTGCAGAAGTTCTTTGCCTTGTCATTTTCTTCTTTCCCCAAGTGCCATGACGCTACTAGGATGTTGATGCGATTTGTCCACAGTCACCAACTAACGCATCAGGGGACTTCCCTGATAGCTCGGTTGGTAAAGAACCTGCCTGCAACACAGGAGACCCCAGTTCGATTCCTGGGTTGGGAAGATCCGCTGGAGAAGGGATAGGCTACCCACTCCAGTATTCTTGAGCTTCTTTGGTGGTCAGCTGGTAAAGAATCCACCTGCAGTGCAGGAGACCTGGGTTCTATCCCTGGGTTGGGAAGATCCCCTGGAGAAGGGAAAGGCTACCCACTCCAGTATTCTGGCCTAGAGAATTGCAAAGAGGATTGCAAAGAGTTGGACACAACTGAGCAACTTTCACTTTCACCAACTAACACAGATACCAGGGTGTGAGCTCCACATGGGGAGGGAGTGTTGAGGGGACGTTTGGGGTTTTGTATTTTAGTACAACGTTCTGTCTGGTCCTCAGCTGCTACCCACCCACAGCCACACCTGCTCAGAGGACACCACTTCCTGTCTGGTCATCAGGCTTGTGGATCGCTTGGCGACCTCTTCTTGTCCTCATGAGGACAGGGCCTCCTGGGCCCTCCAGTACCCAATGACATGACTGGCAGGCATTTCTAGAGACACACACCACCCGCCGTGTGTGTCCATGTCCTCCTGGTCCTGGTGAATCCTCTGGTGCTGAGTTGAGTGGCCTTAGACGTTCTACAATCTCTGTCGACCCTCCTGAGCCAGCCCTGGCTGGCTGATACAAAGGGGAAAGGGGCAAGGTGATTCAAGATGGAGGGGAGGCTCAGCTAACTTGCCCCCAGTCCCCCGGACCCAGGTCTTATCCATCTGTCTTCTGAGGGCACTGTGCCCAAGCGACTCCACAGGGGGCAGAGGAGGGAACGAACATGTTCAGGTCCCCAGGCCCCACCTGGTGGGCACATCCTGGCCTCCTTCCCCATCACCCACCTTGCCAGGATGTGTGCCCCCATAGTGGGGACCAGGGGCTGGGCAGGGGGAGGACAGCAGGCGTGCCAGGGAGCTTTCTTGAGGTGGAGGGCATAGAGTAGAAAACACGCACTCATCTGTAGAATAGATGGCAGTGAAATGGAGGGGAAAGGGAAATTTTAGGACCCTTTGCTGTGTTTTTCATTGTACCCAAGACATTCAGGTGATGGACATGAGCTATATTAAAATTGTAGTTCTCATGATTGATAGGTGGTGTTTGTTTGGCTGCCTGACCCTTTGGGACAGAAAGGTGTTGTCTTAGGCAGCGTAGTTGCTTGGTCTTATCCTTCCTGGTCCTTCTGCTTAAAACCCCAAACACTGAGTTTTGGCAGAAAGCTCTTGGCCTCAGCCATCAGTCCCCCGCTCCGGCCAACCAGAGCTGCATTCCTGCCCTCCTCCCCTGTTGAGGGAGGGTCATGGCAGGGGACCCCCAGTCCTGCCAGCCATGAGGTGCTATCACATCAGGAGCTCCACCAACTCTGTCAGAGTTTAGTCTAAAGGGAACGCCCTGTTTTCAGATCAACAGCCAGGTCCACAGGGGAGCTTCCGTCATCTGTCAGGGAGATGCCGTGTCCTAAAGGAGAGCTTTGCAAGGAAGTCAGAAAGCTCTTTCCAGTAAGCAAGGGACCTCTTTCCTCATAGCCAGTCATATTTTTACCAGCTCCTTGTTCCTGCAGAACTCCCCAAATACAATGTTTGACAACGTCGGACTTTCCACAACGGTGCTCCAAAATCAGTTTTAAAAAAGAATTATGGACGTGCTCTACCAAAAAAGGGGGGTGGGATAAGAACTGGGTCTATGAACTCATTTTATGTCTTATGTCCTTTTTACTCGAAAGTTTGGTCTGGACTCCAGCGAGATTAGCATCACCTAGGAGCTTACTAGAAACACAGAGCCTCAGGCCCCACCACCATCAGTGTCCCAGATAGACATTTTGTCTTCCAGAATTGTACACAACAGATTCTTCCTTCTATCTTTGTCATCAAGCCACTGAGCTGAAGCAGTTACTGTTTGTTTGTGTTTCAGCTCATGTGTCCCTATGCCTTGTGTATTATATTATTTACTCCCAATTATGGAGCAGCTCCTTTTAATCCATTACTTAAAAATCTTTCCTAATTCAATTCGGATGTAAAGAATCTCTCAAGGAACCTGTAATGGCCCTAGAGAAACGCATGAATGAACCCTGAGGTGACAGTGACTGAAAGCAGCCCCAGGTGGTGTCCCCACAACACTGGGTGGTTGGAGGAAGATGCCCTTTGGTTCACAGGGAGCTCCAGTGGGTGCCAGGTCCCCCACTGCCTCGTCTTCCACTCCTGCCCCCAGGAAGAGGTGTCAAAATTCCCACCGTGTCATCTCACCCCAGGGTGAAATTTCTGGTTTTCCATCTGGGCCTTGATCCCACATCCCCGTGGGCATGTCAAGGTAACTAAGAACAGCTTGGAACTACAGGGCACGTCTGTGAAGCTGCCGTTGTGCCAGGTGACCAGAACACATGCTATCAGGTGGTGCAGGACTACACCGCGCCCAGCGTCACTGTGGATCTGGCGGCTGCAGCTAAGCGCTTACAACTTAATGAGGCTTCTTATCTCTACCTTTGTCTGAGGACAGCTGTCTTCAGTGTGGCCTGTCACTAATTAGGTGATTCATTAAGTAGTGCTTACGTGCTGATCTCAGAGCTGAACCCCTGCGAACAGGTTGCTGGCTGTCCTGTTGTGTGTTGCCGGCTTCTGCCCCAGGGATTGAGGGCCCTGTGCTGGCTCTGATCGCCCTCTGGGTACCCTGGAAATGTGGGGTGGTGGCCAGGCCGTGGCACCTGCTGCAGAGCAGACAAGAGATCCCTGTGGCAGGTCACATATCACATCTTGTTGCGCTGGCATCACGATGGGGCCTGTGGTAGGGGTGTGGGGAGGTGGGTGGAGGCTGGTACAGAGGCCCTTCTGATGGCCTGGGGAGAGGGAAGGTGAGGGGGCGGACAGTGCCTCCCCAGGCAGAAGGAGCTGACATCCCGCATCCAGAAAAAACCAATCCAGAGCTGTCCTCGTCACCATCAGCTTTCCTAATCTGATCCTAGCATTGAAGCTCACAGGCATCCCTGGGCTTTCCTGCATTTTGCAGATGCTGCATTTTTTTTTTTTTTTTTTTTTTTTTACAAATTGAAGGTTTGTGGAAGCCCTGTGTTGTCAGATAACAGTTAGCATTTTATAGGAAAAATGTATTTTTTAGTTAAGCTATGTACATTGTTTTTGTAGACATCATGTTATTGCGCACTGGATAGACTATAGTGTTTTGTAAACATAACTTTTGTGTGCACTGGGAAACCAAACAAGAAAAAAATACAGGTGACTCGCTTTATTGGGATATTGGCTTTATTGCGGGTCTGGAACCAAATCCACAGTATCTCTGAGGTGGCCTGTGACTAAGGTTAAATGAAAGTATCTTCGTTTACTGACATCATTCCTTCCTGCTCCCTTCAGGAGATCTTTTCTCATCTCCAGGGGCTCCCTTTAGAGGCTCCCAGATCAAAAGGAAAGCAGCCTCTCTGAGCAATGTCAGGCCGGCCTTTTTGGGGATCAGCTAACTGCTGTGTTTTGTGGGTTCTCTGAGCCTCTGGGGTGAAAGATGTTAAATGGGAAGAGCTTTCTCCATGATGGCACGAAACATAAACCACACATGTGGACCAGTAACTGAGTCACCTGCTCAGCCTCCAACCTCTGCAATCAGCTCATTTTCAAATGATGACATCGGCCCCTATCTTGGTTTACATTCCTGCAAATGCTGAAAACAAAGAATTTGGTGCCAATAGTTTATTTGGAGGTGATCTCTGAGAACTACCCAAGTGAGCAGGTGAGATGGACCAGACAGGAAAGCCAGCAAAGCCCCCAGATCAGGAGCTGTTGGGTCATTGTAGACACTGAGGCTCAGTGCTACCAGGACCTGAGGGGTCACAGCTGGGAGTGGTCCCTCTGTGCTCGAGGAAGCAGGTATTTACCCACTAGTTCTTGTCCATCTGGTCACTCTTGGGCTATGCTTCCATCCTGTCCCTCAAGCTGCCATGGGCAGGGGGTGACCCTGGGCAGGGAAGGCAGGAAAGCACTGAGGCAGGAGGATCATTTACAGGGGATGTGTGTGTGTGTGTAAGGGGGGGGGTCCCCTGCTAACCTGATTTCTTTTGTTTGTTCTCCTTTCTTTCTGTTTTTAAGAATACTAATTTATTTATTTGGCTGTGCCCAGTCTTACTTGTGGCAGGCAGGATCTAGTTCCCTGACCAAGAATGGAACCCAGCCCCCTGCACTGGGAGCGTGGAGTCTTAGCCACTGGACCACCAGGGAAGTCTATGTTCTGTTTTCTTAATATTCATACCATTGCCCTTTAACGAAGTGTGTGGGTCTAGACAAAGGCAGAGGGAAGAGAGGCAAGAAGAGAAAACTGTCAGGAGGTCTCCTGAACTCCTGCTACCTCTGTCCCCAGGCATCCTGGAGGCTCTAGAGAGAACCCAGGCATTCTGCTCCACCAGAAACGTCGGTGGGAACAAAGTGGACAAGAAGTTTCCTGGGTCAGGAAGATCCCCTGGAGAAGGAAATGGCAACCCACACCAGTATTCTTTTTTTTATTTATTTAATTTTATTTTTTTAATTTTCTTTACATTATCGTGTTGGTTTTGCCATACATTGACATGAATTTGCCATGGGTATACATGTGTTCCCCTTCCAGAACCCTGCTCCCACCTCCCTCCCGATACCCTCTCTCTGGGTCATCCCGGTGCACCAGCCCTGAGCACCCTGTATCAAGCATCAAACCTGGGCTGCCACACCAGTATTCTTGCCTGGGAAATCCCATGGACAGAGGAGCCTGGTGAGCTACAGTCCATGGGGTAGCAAAAGAGTCAGATACTACCTAGTGACTAGAACAACAACTTTTTGTTTTGTATAAGCAACAGTTTGCGAAAATTCCAAACTCTACAATTCTGTAATCAAAGCTGCTTTTCTGGCTAAGGGTGACTAGATGGTAGTTATAGAGAGACGGCTTCCTGAGACCCTGGTAACAACCCAGCAGAGTTGTCGTACACCCAAGGAATGTGAACTTTTAAGACTCTCTGGGTAATTTTGATATGCAGCCAGGTTTAATCACCATTAATGGAGACTTCTCCCCAAACTTGGCAGTTTTACCCATAAGGAAACCTATTTCCCCCGCGCTCTGATTGCTCACTGTAATTGGGCTGTTTTTATGGGCTGTGTCTTCCAAACCACATTTTCTGATTCTCAACAAAGCATAGAACTTCTAAGTCACATCGTTACTTTGGGGCTTACCAGGCATAATTATTAACATATCATTAAACGTTGAATAGCTGAAGCCATTGCCCCAGGTTCATAGTATTTACGTGTTGAATTGGACCCAGTAGAAAGCATTTCACAAAGCTTCATGCTTCAACTATTCACCATTAAGAATGAAGGCCCAAGAAGATACCTGCTGAGCATGAGGAAATCTGCCCTGACTGTGTCAATAAAGCCTTCCTAACCTCCAGTATATGCCCAAAGCATAGCACCCTCCTCACCCTCCCCGCCTGGAAGTAATCTCACTTGCTTTTTAAAAACTATCCGGGTCTTTTTATTTATTTATTTTTATTTTATTTTTGGCTGCGCTGGGTCTTTGTTGCTGCATGGTGTTTCTCTAATTGCAGCGAGTGGGGGTTATTCTTTGCTGCGGTACATGGGCTTCTCAATGTGGTGGCTTCTTGTTGCAGAGCACAGGCTCTAGGGTGCATGGGATTCAGTACTTGTGGCCCACAGCCTTAGTTTCTCTGTGGCATGTGAAATCCTCCCAGACCAGGGACTGAAACTGTGTCTCCTGCATTGGCAGGCAGATTCTTAGTCACTCAACCACCAGGGAAGCCACCTCTCATTTGCTATTGAATTCCCACAATGCTTGTTTTTTCCAGTCTTGTGGGATGATTCTGATTCTGTCTTGTACTTTGCTATGTCTCACATGTGAAGGGGTTCCGATTTGCCTTTTACAGGTGCCATCTTGATATTTACACCTTGCACATGCTAAAGGATAAATGTATGGCATTTTTCAGTTCAGTTCAGTTGCTCAGTTGTGTCCAACTCTTTGCAACCCCATGGACTTTGTGAGCCCCAGGAAGCACGCCAGGCCTCCCTGTCCATCACCATCTCCCAGAGTTTACTCAAACTCATGTCCACTGAATCGGTGATGCCATCCAATCATCTCATCCTCTGTCATCCCCTTCTCTTCCTGGCTTCAATCTTTCCCAGCATCAGGATCTTTTTCAATGATTCAATTCTTCACATGAGGTGGGTAAAGTATTGGAGTTTCAGCTTCAGCATCAGTCCTTCCAATGAATATTCAGGACTGATTTCCTTTAGGATGGACTGGTTGGATCTCCTCACTGTCCAAGGGACTCTCGAGAGTCTTCTCCAATACCACAGTTCAAAAGCATCAGTTCTTCAGCACTCAGCTTTCTTTATAGTCCAGCTCTCACATCCACACATGACTACTGGAAAAACCATAGCTTTGACTAGACAGACCATTGTTGCCAAAGTAATGTCTCTGCTTTTTGATATGCCATCTAGGTTGGTCATAACTTTTCTTCCAAGGAGCAAGCATCTTAATTTCATGGCTGTAGTCAACATCTGCAGTGATTTTGGAGCCCCTCAGAATAAATTCTCTCACTGTTTGCATTGTTTCCCATCCATCTGCCACGAAGTGATGGTACCGGATGCCATGATCCTTGTTTTCTGAATGTTGAGTTTTAAGCCAACTTTTTCACTCTCCTCTAAGATGCTCTTTAGTTCTTCACTTTCTGCCATAATTGTGATGTCATCTGCATATCTGAGGTTATTGATATTTCTCCCAGCAATCTTGATTCCATCTTGTGCTTCATCCAGCCCGACATTTCTCATGATGTACTCTGCATATAAGTTAAATAAGCAGAGTGACAAAATACATCTTTGACATACTCCTTTCCCGATTTGAACCAGTCTGTTGTTCCATGACCATTTCTTACTGTTGCTTCTTGACCTGCTTACAGATTTCTCAGGAGGCAGGTCAGGTGGTCTGGTACTCCCATGTCTTGAAGAATTTTCCAGAGTTTGTTGTGATCAACACAGTCAAAGGCTTTCGCATAGTCAATAAAGCAGAAGTAGATGTTTTTTTGGAACTCTCTTGCTTTTTCTTCTCTCCAATGGATGTTGGCAATTTGATTTCTGGTTCCTCTGCCTTTTCTAAATCCAGCTTGAACATCTGGAAGTTCACAGTTCATGTACTATTGAAGTCTGACTTGGAGAATTTTGATCATTACTTTGCTAGCATGTGAGATGAGTGCAATTGTGTGGTAGTTTGAGCATTCTTTGGCATTACCTTTCTTTGGGACTGGAATGAAAATTGACCTTTTTCAGTCCTGTGGCCACCACTGAGTGTTCCAAATTTGATGGCATATTGAGTACAGTACTTTCACAGAATCATCTTTTAGGATTTGAAATAGCTCAACTGAAATTCCACCACTTCCACTAGCTTTGTGATGCTTCCTAAGGCCCACTTGACTTCACATTCCAGGATGTCTGCTCTAGGTGAGTGATCACACCATCGTAGTTATCTGGATCATGAAGATCTTTTTTGTGTAGTTCTTCTGTGTATTCTTGCCACTTCTTTTTAATATCTTCTACTTCTGTTAGGTCCATATCATTTCTGTCCTTTATTGAGCCCATCTTTGCATGAAATATTCCCTTGGTAACTCTAATTTTCTTGAAGAGATCTCTAATCTTTCCCACTCTATTGATTTCCTCTATTTCTTTGCATTGATCACTGAGGAAGGCTTTCTTATCTCTCCTTGCTATTCTTTGGAACTCTACATTCAAATGGGTATATCTTTCCTTTTCTCCTTTGCCTTTGCTTCTAGCTATTTGTAAGGCCTCCTCAGACAACCATTTTGCCTTTTTGCATTTCTTTTCTTGGGGATGGTCTTGATCACTGCCTCCTATACAATGTCACGAACTTCCTTCCATAGTTCTTCAGGCATTCTATCAGATTTAACCCCTTGAATTTATTTTTCACTTCCACTGTATAATCATGAGGGATTTGATTTAGGTCATACCTGAATGTTCTAGTGGTTTTTCCTACTTTCTTCAATTTAAGTCTGAATTTGGCAATGAGGAGTTCATGATCTGAGCCACAGTCAGCAACCCATCTTGTTTTTGCTGACTGTATAGAGCTTCTCCATCTTTGGCTGCAAAAAATATAATCAGTCTAATTTTGGTATTGACCATCTGGTAATGTCCATGTGTAGAGTCTTCTCTTGTGTTGTTGGAAGAAGGTGACTAGTACATGACTAGTACATTCTCTTGGCAAACCTCTATTAGCCTTTGCCTTGCTTTATTCTGCACTCCAAGGCCAAATTACCTGTTACTCCAGGTATTTCTTGACTTCCCACTTTTGCATTCCAGTCCCCTATAAGGAAAAAGACATCTTTTTTTGGGTGTTAGTTCTAGGAGATCTTGTGAGGTCTTCATAGAATCATTCAACTTCAGCTTCTTCAGCATTACTAGTCAGGGCATAGATTTGGATTATCATGATATTGAACAGTTTGCCTTAGAAACAAACAGAGATCATTCTGTCGTTTTTGAGATTGCATCCAAGTACTGCATTTCGGACTCTTCTGTTGACTATGATGACTGCTCCATTTCTTCTAAGGGATTCTTGCCCACAGTAGTAGATACAATGGTCCTCTGAGTTAAATTCACCCATTCCAGTCCATTTTAGTTCACTGATCCCTAAAATGTTGATGTTCACTCTTGCCATCTCCTGTTTGACCACTTCCAGTTTGCCTTGATTCATGGACCTAACATTCCAGGTTCCTATGCAATATTGCTCTTTACGGCATCGGACTTTACTTCCATCACCAATCACATCCACAACTTGGTGTTGTTTTGGCTTTGGCTCCATCTCTTCACTCTTTCTGGACTTATTTCTCCACTGATCCCCAGTAGCTTATTGGGCACCTGCTGACCTAGGGAGTTCGTCTTTCAGTGCCCTATCTTTTTGCCTTTTCATACTGTTTATGAAGTTCTAAAGACAAGAATACTGAAGTGGTTTGCCATTGCCTTCTCCAGTGGACCACGTTTTGTTTGCCTCTTATCCTTCTCCATCAGAGGGGAGATAGAATGAAAACCACAATCACAGGAAACTAACCAGTCTGATCACAAGGACCACAGCCTCGTCTAACTATGAGTCATGCTGTGTAGGGTCACCCAAGATGGACGGGTCATGGTGGAGAGTTCTGACAGAACATGGACCACTGGAAAAGGGAATGACATTTTTACTTCATGTATGTAGAGAGGAAAACACCTTAAATCATTTCCTCTAAATCACAAAGCAAAACTCAATTTTATTTTGTTCTTTTTGTTGGAACTCCCAAATTTTGTTCTCATTTGTTCAATGTACATTTCAAGCATTACACTCATTTCCTCTCTCTCTTTTTTTTTTTTTGGTAAGGATTATGTTTTAACCTTCATGTACAGATACATAAGCTTTTCCTCTGAGATCCTGCTCCCCAAATCTCCCCCACCCCAAGTCCCCTTATCCTAACCACCAGCCTTCCTCTCCTGCCAGGTCCCTGGAGAATCCACAGGGTACCAGGGTCATGCCAGGCAGGCCATTGTGCCTAATGGTAGATCCAGTGTTGATAAGAGTTCCTTGACCCCACACACAAGCTTGGATGCAGGCAGGTTTAAGTGGACTTCTTCCTTGGCCCTTTCCTCTGGGCTCAATCTTTTTCCTCCAGGGGCTTCCAGGAGCAGGGGAGACAAGCAGGATGGCATCCACTCAGTGAAGACTGACTGTGTCCTTTCTCAAAAGGCTTAGGATCCTTGATCACAGGCTTCTACCCATCCAGTTTTCTCCTGGAGGTCAGAGTGTGCCGTCACCGACAGCTTTGGCTACACAGGCAGTTGCTATGTGTCATTTTCACTCACACAGCAAAAATGAAGTCAGTAGCCAAGGACGTTGTCCAAAAGTCTCTTTTGTGATATAAGCAGAAAAAAACATTGCAGAAGGAAGTTACACATTTTCCAAAGTAAAAGCTAGATTCTCTTAATAGGTTCTCTACTCATAAGAAATATTTTGCTTTGATTTGCTTCCTCCCTGTATTTTTCCTCTCATATTGGAAGTCCACATAACTCCTAACTTTGAAATTCCATCATTTTACTCATTTTGTGAAATTACATAGTATCATTAAGACCAGATTAAGTCTGAGTTATTCTTGGACAGTCAAATGTGCAGTTAGGTTAAATATCCATCTCGAACTCGGATTCACCGTTCAGTTGGCAAATATTTTTGTCATTGCACTGAGCAATTCAGAAAGCACAGATTTTAGTAAATTAAATTGTAACATTTAGATTGATATGGGATAATTGGTTTCCCTCCACATTATCTGTTTGTTTGAATAAAACCATTAATGGAAACAGTAAATTAAATTACTTGCTTTGCTTGTCCTAATTGTGTGCCCCCCCCAAGGAAATCAGCAAATACGTAAAAATAAAAAAATTATATGCATTCATTGGCAGGTTAACAGGTTTATACTGCCCAGAAGGGTAAGCAACCTGAGAAGCACTGTGTTTCTTTTATCGTGTTCACCATAACTTGGCAATGTGACCCTCTTTATGTGAAGGATACGAACGTTTAGACCTAATTCTGTAGCTGTCCTTCCAAAGCATGGGACGAAACGCAATACCTTTTACTTATTTCCCTGGATACTCTAATCCCTCCCTGCCTCACAAGTGTCTTTGAGCCATCCCTCCCTCTGTATCCACAGCAACACGAAATCCCACTGGAATTATCTGCTGTGAGAATGCAGGTGTGCTTGTTTAATGTTTCATTGGCCTGAGCACTTCACCTGAACTTTCTTTTTTCTTGGCTCCACAACATGATGACATTTGGTTTCAGAGTGGAGGGCTCACGGTGATGCGAGATTTTGTTTTTCATGCATAAAGCCGATAGTGTGAGACCCAAGATAGCACCTTTTCCTAGGTGCCACTGCTTCTGCCATCTCATCTAATGCAGGTCCATACCCAAATGCCCCCATGACCCCCTCTTCTGTGTGCAGGAACTTTTTGAATATTGAAAGGTAATCAGGATAAAAGCCTTAAATGTTTTATCTCCATATTTCATCTGAAGAAAAGCTAAGATCTATGTGTACATGATAAACAGTATGATGATTGTGGACTGATACTCTTGTGAAAGTCACTCAGTTGTGTCTGACTCTTGGCAACCCCAGGGACTGTAGCCCACCAGGCTCTTCTGTCCATGGGATTCTTCAGTCAAGAATACTGGAGTGGATTGCCATTTCCTTCTCGGGGGGATCTTCCCAACCTGGGAATTGAACCCAGGTCTCCCACATTGCTGGTGGATTCTTTACCATCTGAACCACCATAACTATCTAAGAGTATTTTATAACTCTCTCAGTATTCTAAGAGTACCTAAGAGTACTATAACCAAGAGTATTATGACTATCTAAGAGTATCTGATACTCAGTTATAAATTTAAGAAATTAAATATTTGGATGTTTCTAAATCAGGTTGACAGAGATAGCTATCACAGAAGGATATGAGGTTGGAGATAAAACGGAAATGCTTGTGGTAATCTCATATAAAGGCATGAAAGAGGCAGGAACTTCATGGAACAGCAAGAAGATCGACTTTCAAAGAGTGGGGAGGCAAGGTTATGCCCCAAACACAGAAACTGAGATACCACTCTCATGAATTTGAACTTAATATTTTGGTCATAAAAATAATTAACATGCATTGAAAATGTTCAGTGTAGCAGGAAATATTCTCAGCGTTTTATAGGTGCTATTTAATCTCATCCTCACATCACTCATATGAGGCTGCTGCTGCTGCTAAGTCGCTTCAGTCATGTCCGACTCTGTGCGACCCCATAGATGGCAGCCCACCAGGCTCCGCCGTCCCTGGGAGTCTCCAGGTAAGAACACTGGAGTGGGTTGCCATTTCCTTCTCCAGTGCGTGAAAGTGAAAAGCGAAAGTGAAGTCTCTCAGTCGTGTCCGACTCTTCCTGACCCCATGGAGGCCCACCAGCCTCCTCTGTCCATGGGATTTTCCAGGCACCAGTATTGGAGTGGGTTGCTATTGGCTTCTCCACTCATATGAGGAGTGAGGCTTTATTATTTTCATTCCACAGGCCAGAAAGTGAGCCACAGAAAGGCTGAATAACTGACCTGAGGCCAAAGAGCTAGAAAGTGCTCCAGCCAGGAGTCCACTAAGGCAATCTGACCCCTGACCCCGTGGTCTCAGCCACATTGCTCTGCATTCACCAAAGTGTTGAGCAGACATGGAGACTTTAAGCCAGGAACAATTGAGCTTGGATTTAATTTAAAAAGAGTTCCCAGGAAGATAGACAGGAGAGATACTTGTGTCAGAGAGACTAACCCTGGCACTGTTTTCTCTAGGCAAGAAGGTTAGCTAAGGCAGTGTGTCCTGGGAATGGCAGGTGTCGAGTGTTCAAGAGACGTGGACAGTGCAAACATCACTGGATGTGGTGGCCTGTTGTCAGGAAGGAGAGGAGGGTAGGAGCCCCAGGTTCCTAACTCAAGACACCACATGAGACTTTGAGGGAAGCTCCTTAAAGAGCAGCCCTTTCTACCCATTCCTGTAATGTGGATGTAGAGTGGATGTGATGGCTGGAGCTCCAGGAGCCACCTTGGACCTGAGGTGACCTTAGGAATGGAATGCACACACTGAGACGTAGAGAAGCAGGGTCTGCTGATGGCATGGCTCCACCTTATCAGCACGAGACAGGTCACTTTCAGGTTTCTTAAGTACAGTTGAAAGAGAAATTTGCTGGGAGAGACAGGAGGGGAGCTTGAAGAGGACAGGGTTAATAGAAGACCTCTTTCTTCTGAACCAGAGAGGGAGGGCAGATTGCTCTTATAGGAGTATCTGGAGGTGGCAAAAAGGGAAATGGGGAGGGGTCCTGCCATGGGTCACTCTTTTCTGTTTTCCTTACGACATGGGAGGTGTTCTCACTTGAAAATGAGAAAGGGCATAGTAAGGAGAATGAGAAAGGGTGAAATGGCAACCCTGAAGAATGGATGAAGAATCAGAGAAGCCACAAGGCAGAATGCAGAAGGAATTTGGCTGAGGCTAAAGCAGAGGAGTAAATAAAAATAGATAAAAATTAAGAAAATGCCCCCCTCTAATCTTTTGTTGAAACCTTTAAGTGTATAATATCATAATTCAGGGTAATTCAGGGCAGTAATTTGGCAGATTAAAGTCATTTTACAAGTGGTCCATGTTGTTAGTTCAAATTATTCAGTGCCAAAGAGATTGTTTTTGTTGTGAAAGATATCACTGAATAATCACTAAGCCTGCTATTCACACAGAGATGTGAAAGAGGCCTGCATATAGGTGTTATTTATATAACATAAACCACATTTTGATCATTTAGCCTCCAAAGCCCAAAAAATGTTGACCACACGTGAGTATAAACACGTATTATTATTTGCATTTTCCATTAAATGGTAAGAAATCAAAGGCCTACAATTGGTGTGTTTGCAGACTGGCAGCCCTAAGTAGTTGGGGTTAACTGTAACCTTTATGTTATTTGAATGGATTCAAAATTATTATTGTTAGAGGATAGATGTTCTTGGTTTTCTTTGTATCAAATAAGAATATTCACCTTTAAATGACACACATCCCTAGAGACTTTAGAGCAGACCCTTTCATAATATTTAGCTACTTTTAAATGTCAGGTGCCGTTGAGTTTATTCCATTGCCGGCCGTGTGTGCCCTCACCAAAAGGCTCCGGCTTCTAATGGTCCTTAACAGATTGTCAGCAAATTGATAGCATTTCCACGTTTGGAAATTTTCCAGTTCCCTCCTGGGTAAGGAGGGCAGGTGTTCTTCTCTAACTTGGAGACGGTTTCTTTTTTGGCATTGGTTGGTGTAAGGGGAGGGGTGAACCAAGAAGAGATTTTTAGGGGGAAAAAAAAGTACCTTCCTTGTCCTGCTGAAGGCCAGGGGAAGATCAGCTCACTCAGAAAATGTTGCTGACTCTAGCTGGAGGGTAGATCTGCCCAGCAGGAGAGCTGGAAATACTTCGGGGAGACCTAAAGGGAAGGAGCGCTAAGAAGCACCCACTTAACGTGTGCTGAGTGGACGGCTCACCACCGCCCCCACCAGGGCGCTGGTCTCCAGGAAACCTGGGTGGATGCCGTGGGTGCTGCTTGGGGTCAGAAGGCAAGGCTTTCATTTCTGGTCCAGCTGTTTCTGACCTTCCTGACCAAGAAGAAATTATCTACCATTTCCAACCTTGATTTTCTTCAGTCTGAAATATGGATAAATGCACACCTGCCTCCCGCCCCCTGTAGACATTGTCTTGAAGATTAATCTCTATGACGATGCCCATAAGCACACCTTGAGCTCTGGAAAGCCTGATGCAAATAAATATAAGGCAGCTTTGCTCTCGAAAGGAATCCTCCAGCATTCTCTCTGTGATGCTGTGGCCTCCTGATTTAAGTAGTTACAGACATCTGAAAGTCATAAATCTATTGTTGACTGTGGGAATTAGATGACCTTTGCATCCTTGCCCACAGTTTGGGGTCTTACAGGGTAGTGGAGACCAAGGTTAGATGAGAAGATGCTGGAGCCAAACGACCTGGTTCACATCCTACCTCCAGACTTTCTGGGTATACTGTCTTGGGCAAATCACTTTGCCTCCATTCCACACAATAAACTCAGGGTAGTAATAGTACTGCTTCAAGGACTTGGGGAGGTCCTCGCAGAACCCCTGAGTGCAAGCACTCAGCAAGTTTTCACTGTGGTGGTTAGGGTTCCATGCCATTTCTCAGAAGTCATCTGAAACTCAAACTTTGCATGTGTGTGTATGTGTGTGTGTGGGGGGGGGCATGCTTAGTTGCTCAGTCGTGTTTGACTCTTTGTGACCCCATGAACTGTAGCCTACCAGGCTCCTCTGTTCATGGGGATTCTCCAAGCAAGAGTACTGGAGTGAGTTGCCATGCCCTCCTCCAGGGGATCTTCCCAGCCCAGGGATTGAACCCAGGTCTCACGCATTACATGTGGATTCTTTACCATCTGAACCGCAAGGGAAGCCCATGAATACTGGAGCGGGTAGCCTATCCCTTCTCTGGGAGATCTTCCCAACTTGGACTTATGCTAAATCTACCTGTTTCCTCCTAATTTGGAGTTTGATTTTGTTTTACTCTGAAAAGCAAATTTTTAAAAATTAATGTTCTGCCTTCACAGGCCAGCTGTTTGGGAAGTTCCTGTCATTAGCTGTTCCAACGCCCTCTTTCTCGTTTAAATGGTTGGTTCTCTTAAAAGGTTTTTGCAAAAAGAGTTGCTACTGTCAAAGAAAGCAGTAATAATTAGACATGTAAAATAAGGTTCAATTGAATTACAATGAACTTTCACAGAATTGTGCTTTACCTTTTTTTTTCTTCTTCTTTCTCCTTAGCTCTCATCTGAAGTTCAGTAATCTCACCTTGATTTCAACCTACGGACTCCCAGGAAAAAAACTTCTGGGCAATGAACAGAGGAAATTTTTAGCAAATGAGTATGCATTTCATTTTTAAAATTTATTTTATATGGACATAAAGATTTACCATGTTGTATTAGTTTCAGGTGTACAGCATAGTGATTCATTTATACACGTATCCATTCTTTTTTAGATTCTTTTCCCATATAGTTATTACAGAATATTGAGTAGACTCCCCTGTGCTGTACAGTAGGTCCTTGTTGATTATCTATTTTGTATACAGTAGTGTGTATCTGTTAATCCCAAACTCTCAGTTTATCCTTCCCCTGCTTTTTCATACTGAAGGCTAGATACCCTCATTTATGTGCTGTCCTTTTTCTGCTAAACAGTAGAAAAGGGAAGTGGTGGGCTTTTCTTGTGGGTTCAGATGCTCTTTAGGAGATGCAAATGCCAAGCTCAGAGTGAATGGCAAGGTTGGGAGGACGCTGGCCTGTCCAGACATCTGAGGACCCAGACACCACCTATACTCAGGGTCTGAGTGACACACCAGGGCAGGGGGGCTTGGTGACCATATTTGCATCAGAACAGGCAACCTGCTGGAGGAGGCTAAAGGCTGGGTGCCTTCCTGGGGTGAGGGTCTCAGACCCACCCAGCCCTCTACCACCCAAGGCTGATGAAGTCCTGAGTCTTTGGAGCCGATCAAGGCAAGCGTCAATGTTTCTGTCGCCACAGAATCAGTCTTTGACAATATCCTTTCTAGAAAATGCCATTTCATTATCACTCAGCTTCCACTTATTTTAATTTCCTGAGCAAAGCGTGGGTACAGGCGTGATTAGGCTCCCTACCTCTAGAAACAATGTCCCAGTTTCTCCAGGAAGGAGGGAGGAAATTGTTCTCAGGAGAGGGGGGGATGTTAATTTTAGATCCATGAAGAAGGATCCTCTTTCCTCTGTGAAAAAGGCTGATTTTGCTGTCAAACAGTAACATAAACAACAGCCACCTTGCCAGCAGAACCAGGCTCATTTTGACCCAGTACTTTTAAAACCAGACTATAAACTTGGAGGTTTTGGTAAGAACATAATCAGAGCACCATCAGAAGGGTCTGGGTTTGGAGCCAGGTCGATGGGGGTTCACATCGACCGCTCCACAAAGGGGACTTCATCTCTTTGTGCTTTGAGGGATTTGACTGTGGATCGTGCTTGGCTAAACCAGCCTCGCTGGAGTTTTGGGTTAAAATCAGTCTAACGCCAAGTTGTGGCTGAGCAAGGACAGTCAATCCATGCACACCCTTTCCCTTGCTTTCTGTCTTTCCAAATGACACAATTCCCAGGAAATACCAGTGTTCCCAATCATTGTCTCATGGGGAATGTAATTCAGTCAGCCTGGCTAAGGTTTCCTGTCAGTCTCCAGGCCAGGTGTGTTTCAGAAGAGAACAGAGAGTGACACTCTGCCAGCCTGATTTTGCGGGGACCTGCATGTGGCTGGCACTTGGTCACCTGGTGCCTCTGCCCCTGTTCTTACCCTCCATCCGTGCTATTGGCCCAGTCACCAGAAAAAGGCTGCAGAGACGTGAATCAGATCATGTCAACTAACCAGCGGCCAGGAGCTGCTCTGTCCAGCATGGCAGCCACGAGCCAGGCTGCTCAAGTTTCAATTAATTATAGTTCAGGGGGATTAAAGTTCAGCCCTTCAATTACTTGAGCCACTTTTCAAGTGGCTGACTAGCCACGTGTAGCTCATAGCTCTCCTATCAGACAGGCCAGCTACAGAAGGATTCTGTCATCACAGAAAGTTCCAGATGCTCCATCCAGTCTGAAGCCTGTCCTTTTCTGCTGACACCTCTAACCCCCTCTTACCCCTCTCTTATACTATGTTTGCCCTTGTTCTCTCCACTGTAGCCTCACCAGCCTCCTTGATGATTCTTGAACACAAGAGGCAAGTCCCCACCTTGGAGGTCTTTGCTCCCTGGTGGCTCAAATGGTAAAGAATCTGCCTGCATTGCAGCAGGAGACCCAGGTTCAATCCCTAGATTGGGAGGACCCCCAGAGAAGGGCATGGCAACCCACTCCAGTATTCTTATCTGGAGAATTCTGTGGACAGAGGAGCCTGGTGGGCTACAGTCCATGGGGTTGCAGAGTTGGACACGACTGAGTGACTTATATTTTTCCACAAGACCCACTCTGACCACCCAATTGTCTGCAACCAATCCTCCAGGACACGCCAATCCTTTTCCTCTACTCTCTTCCTTACTACTGAAATCCTTGTAAATATACAATTTGCCTTTAAAATTGTTGATTCTGAATCCTTCAGTTATATGGCAAACTCCAAAAGGGCCAGAATTTTTTGCCTTTTTGTTCACTGATGTCATCGTTCCAGACAGTTCACAAGTGTCTGGGACGATGTTTGACGCTTAGCAGGTGCTCAGTAAATTATGTCAAATGGATGATGGCTACCTTCAAAAAGTACCTACCAAAATCTCCTCCACCAGGGTGTAGACAGGGACTAGATAACACAGCCATATAAAATGCTTCTAGATGGAGACTGACATGTTATCCTAACCCACAGAAGCTACAAATTGAAACATCAACAGGATGCTGCCTTTCAAATTGTCCTCAGATCACAATATAGGAAACTTGCTGATCATGGAGTTAAAAAATAGCAAGTGCACTGACATCTGCAAATCTCATTATTCACAGTCCTCGTGCTAAATATTGGGTTGGCCAAGAAGTTTGATAGGGTTTTTCCATACTAGTCCTGGAAAGACATGAATGAACCTTTTGGCCAACCCAATACAAATTCTGAACTTTTCCATAACCAGTGTTTGGACTTATTATTGCCATTACTATTTTTTGAAGAGCCATGTTTTGGCCCCTTCCCCCATGCTCCCATACTACCCAGCCTCTGGTGGAAGTGCTAATGACTTACCCGGGATGCCACAGAAAGGAGGGCACTGGGAGGGAAGGGGAACAGGCAGAGGGAGAAAGCCACTAACTAGACAATCAGCTCTGAACCACTGAAGGTTAATTACGATGCTCCTTCCGGGAGTGTCACAATAAACCCTTCTGAAAACCTCTGAGGTCCTTTCCGATCCTGTAGGGTTCCAATTCCACGAAATGCAGATCTTCACCACACTTAGATTTATTAATACTCCCCTGGAGTTTGCGCCTAATTTTGCACCTGGGACCTTAGGCTAAGATTTCCGATCTCTAGGTTTGAGGTCACTGCAGATTTGAGCCAGCTGGCCACTCCGCATTTCTTTTTTTTCCCCTCCTCCTTATTACCTATCTCTGGCATGTTCTATGAAGACAACTTTTCACATTATTTCTGTGTCAGGGTCAAGCTCACTTGAGAAACATGAAGTTTCATTGACCTCTCTTCTTTGGTTTCTTCTCTGTCTCCCAGAGAACCCTAGTGGAGATATTTCTCTGGTCTCCAAGCCTTGAGATGGTCCCTGCCATGTGAGAATCTTAATATTCATTTACTCTGCTTAGGAAGTGATTTTACAGGCAGAACACTTACAGCCTCCAGTATCTAGTTTCACCTACCTGATGGGTAAATTAAAGGAGATCCAGAATGATTTATAATATCCAAAATGGATGGGCATTGCCTGCCCAGTGATGTCCTAAACTGAGAAATGTCATTCTGTGTGGTCACAGGCTGTAAAAGGAAACATCCCACATTTTCCATGCTTCTTGAGATTCCCTAAAGCCCCAGTGTTTCTGAGTGCCAGGCTGCTGGACAGAGCTTCAGATTTGAGCTCTGAAATATGAATTCTGAAATTATCAACACTGCTGGCCGACTGTCATTACGAATAACATTCATCCTAGCCTTTCCCAAATTTCCCCTGAGAACTTTCATCTTTGAGCAAATCCTCATGTGAAAAATCCCTGTGCGTAAATGAAATTTAATTTTTTTCCCATCTTGGATAGCTGACAGTACCACTCTATTAGGAATGGATGATGTCCCAAGTAGGAACAGTCCTTCATAGGTCTCTTCGTGAATGTACGAAATCAATGAAACATCCTGTTTTCCTATAAAGCTACCAACATGGCTTTTTAAAAAAGAATTTCATCTCACTATCTGTTATTTTCCTGTGACAGGGCAGCCCCCTATTTTCTTTTCTTATTAAGAAGAAGTTTTCTTGTTTTTTAAGTGCTGTTGCATGGAGAGATACAAAGCCCAGACTCGCTTCTCTTTCACGGGCCTTGTAACAGGGTCTAATGTGTATCCATTACCAGGGTTCTTTTTGTGTGGTGCGAGCAGACTCTGCGCATGGATCAAAAAGAAAAAATGTTCTCCCATTACCACTTCAGAATCCTGTTTGCCTCTAAGCAGAGTAAACAGGGTTGTGTATCGTTAACATTATCTGGACTAATACTGCTCACATATGCATCCCTCTTGACCAGACAGCATCTCTTACCTTCTCATGTCCATCCCTCACAACCCCCGAGGTAGGTGAGGAGGGGTCATTATCTCCTGCTCAGAGGTGGAGATGGTGAAGTTCTGAAAAGGGGTGCAGAGTCCCCAGGACCCAGTTTCCTTGGCAACAGAGCAGGGACACAGACCCTGGCTCAGGGAAGCCTGGGTTTAAACAGACTCTAAGTGTTCTGCTGTTCTGCACTCTTGGTCTTCAGAACAGGGTTATTAAAACATCCTGTACCTAAGGTCGCACCCTCCAGAAGATTCTGGAAACAACCCTTACAGAAATCTAAATAAACCCAAAGCCACAGGTAGTCTACTTTTCTCCCATTACAGGGTTGTGTTCATCCTCAAATAGAACCCAGAGAAGCAAACCCATCCATCCTGGACCTGCTCTTATGGAAGCAGAGGTCCCTATAAATCACCTTTGTCATTAGGAGGGACTCCCCGAAGTCCCCAGGGATTGTACTGGATGCAAACATAATTCCCCAGTTGACACCTTCTCTAAATAAAATGTTTTTTTGTTTTGGCATGAATCCATACGCTTATTCTGGAAATGAGTCATTTATCAAACAGCCTTCGCAGACGGGCAGGGTCCTCTGTTTTCTGGACCTTGACTCCTGCCTTTGGGGATCCTCAGATATTACTTTCTTCATCCTCATTCACTCTGAGTCTGTGGTCAATATGACAAGATGACAGTTGTCAATATGACAGTTCAACAGCTAAAGTCAGTTTACACTGGCAATGCATTGGAAGGAAGAGTATTAGAAATGATACACACGCACACACACACACACACACACACGGGCATTCGTGCACCCTCCCTGGCATGTTTCGGCCTACCCTAAGCGAAACAGTTTAGCTTTATTAGGAAGATGTCAATTGGCGACTAAATATCTCACAAGGATAAATCTCCTAGCCTGCCTGGGTCCTGGTAAGTTCTCAGCAAGAGCACAGGCTCGGCCCACCAGGGGCCCTGAACCAGCTCACCAGATGTCTAATTAATGCCCACTGTCAGCTGCTCAAATGTCACTGATGGAGCCTCTCTCTCCGCAGCCACTGCTATAATGACAGAGATCATGAATTGATGTCGCTGTGCTCCTGGGTCAACGTGGTGGTTGCTAAGATGACCGCCATAGACCGAGCAGCCAAGCAGGTCATCGTTTCTAGAGAGAAAGTCGTGCTCTACGACCACCTCATCCTCTGTACCGGACGGCAGTACCAGGGAAGCTCTCGAGGGCCGGGGGAAGTTGGGGGGGGGCGGATCACAGGGTGGCTGGGCCCACATCCCAGGGCCAAGAGTGTGCCTCCTACCTGCGCGTGTGACCAGATCTGGGTCCTCCTAGAAACCTATTCCAAGAAAGCATTATTCCCAAGGATAAAAACTGCAGCAAACTGGAGAAATGTCATCCTTGAAGCTGTGGTCCCAAAGTCAAACACTTGCTACTCACCAGGGCAGAATCCAAATGCAGCCTGTCATGCATCTACAGGAAATTAACTTTGCCTCAAGAGCCTACGGCTTCCCTGATGGCTCAGACGATAAAGAATCCACCTGCGATGCAGGAGAGCCAGGTCCAATCCCTGGGTCCAAAAGATCCCCTGGAGGAGGGAATGTCAACCTACTCCAGTATCCTTGCCTGGAAAATCCCATGGAAAGAGGACCCTGGTGAGCTGCAGTCCATGGGGTTGCAAAGAGTCAGACACAACTGAGCAACTAACACTTTCAAGAGCCTAACATTTGGCGATGGTGCCAGGCTTCCAAGAAAGTATTTCAGACATGCACACCTTCTATCACCCTTGTGTTATTGTGTGTCTTGGTTACAAAGCTCTAGGGAGTGTGGCTGGTGGCTTACCTGGTGACCGTGCTCTCCATCTGGGTTAAATTCTCAAACCCTACTCAAGGAAAATGCTCCAAGATGTGACTGAAGCTGAGTTTGAACATTCTCACTCTGCAATGCAGCAGCATTTTGTGCAGAAATAGGTCATCTCCTTGATGGAAAGAGATTTAGATGGTGGAGTCTTTTTGTTACATTTCCCCCCAAGGAACTGTATAGGCTCCAAGCTGGGTGTATATGGAGTTATCCACCCCCTCCACCACGTCCCACGCAAGCACTGGTCGTATTTTCCTGGTCCTGTCCCAGGCTCCAATAGGGATTCACTCATGCTTGAGCTGGTGGTCATGGTGAGGACAGACAGCCCATTAACCCTGAGCATCACTTACTTCAATCACTGAGCCCCAGTTACTGCTTGAGTGCACCTGGGGCACTTTTGAAATAAACCCAGGCTAGGCCCTGCCCTCAGAGGCTTTGTTTTAATTATTCTGGGGGTGAGTGGGACCCAGTCATCAGTATTTTTTTTTTGAAGCTCCCAGTTGATTCTTTTTTAAAAAATTTAATTGGAGGATAATTACTTTACAACATTGTGATGGTTTTTGCCATATATCAGCATGAATCAGCCACAGGTATACATGTATTCTCCCCTCCTGAAGCCCCCTGCCTCCTCCCTCCCGACTCTATCCCTCTGGGTTGTCCCAGCGCACCGGCTTTGGGTGTGCCCTGCTTCATGCATTGAACTTGCAACTGATTTGAGGCTAGGTTGGAGAACTATGGACTCCAACATTCAAGAACCTCATCTTACTTTAGAGCAGCACTTCTCCAGCTGTCATATGCACACACATCCATCCCCTGTGCATCTCATTAAAATGCAGATGCCAGCAGGTGGTGGGGTGGGGGAGGGTGTGGCTGAGAAACCTCAATTCTGACTTGTTTTCAGGTGAGGCCAAGGCTGTCAAGGGAACCCCTGATGGTCCAGCTTGAATCAGATTCTGAGTGATGTCTTTTCTTCCTACCTCCTCCTCCCCTTCTTTTTATTCTCCTTCTTTTAAAGAAATCCAATTCTCAAAGTGTAGAAAAGGATTTTTTTTTTCTGGATGAAGTATAAAAATAAACTAGGTCCTTAAATATTCCTCTTTTTTGAACATGAAATCAGAAGAAAACACCAAGCATCCCTCTGTCCCCCCCCCAACCTGCCCCTCAGAGCTCCAGCTGCTCCCTGTGACCATGGACTTGGGAAAATGTGAGAGGAGGCCTAGCCAGCTGTCCAGAGTCTCGGGCGCCTGCCCATGTGTGCCCAGCTGCCCCACGGCTTTCGTCTGTGGCACATTAAGCTCTTGCCCTTTTTACACCGGGCAACATGAAATGAATAAGTGATCAAGTGTTCCAATTTAATTTTTCCAGAAGGACATGAAAACTAAAGGTACATAAACTGATATTTTTTAAAGGCAGCTGAATTCATTGGGAGCTTCCAGCTCTTATTTCTTTCCCTATTTCCTTCTCTTCCATTCTCTCATGGTTTTTTCCCAATTCTGTGATTTAAAAAAATACTAACTGATGAAAGTAAAAGAAGACTGTATGTTATATCTGTTATAAAATATAATTACAAACTTTAACCTCTAATCTGACTTGTAAATGGCATGGATCAGTCTAAAATATCATGCAATATTTTTGATATCCAGATCCACCACACTTTTTTTTTGTTTTAATGAGAAAATCCATGCACAAGCTACACTGTGCTGCAGGGTTTTGCATGAGGAGGGCTAGTCTCTACTTTCAAGCCCTCTCTCCAGGGTCAGCCATTCCAAGGCATTTCCGTTATTCAGTCTTCATGGTTTGCTCCCCAGAACTCACAAAAATGTGTTTGTAGTTTTCCCCTTGATTGGTCGACTTCTGATATTTCCTACAGCCTTTCCCTTTTGGAAGATGAAGATTTTTCTGGTTCACATTCAGCACCCTCTAACCCCTCCTCCCCCCAGACCCCATGTATGGATTGGTTATTTTGATTGCTGAGTGCACACTGGTTCTGAAAAAACTGTGTGCAAGAGCTTACAACTGGGGTCCCCAAGCCCCCTCCATGGCTCTTGGCACATCATGCAGACCAAGAGAGGCCTGCCCCCATGCTGGGCTGAGGGTCGTCTCAAAAAGAGGAAGGATAAAAGTGTGGCAGCCTGAAGTCAGATGAGTCAGCGTGGCCATGGGAAAACCATGTCTGGGACTCCCCACGGGGCAGTGCTCTGGGGAAGCCAGGAGGTGGGGCAAAGATGGGCAGCCAGAGGTTAAGAGCGAAAAGATAGATACACGGAGCAACAGCAAAAGGTGTCAGGCAAATTCACACAGCTGTTAGGAGCAGCAGCAATAGTCACCTCCAGCAAAGCAGAATTAACTGGAGAAATGCAAGAATCCCCATTTCACAGATGAGGCAACTGAGGTGCCGTGAGGCCGAGGCCCAAGGTCAGACAAGACAAATTGTCCACGATCACAGCAGGGTGGCAGATTAGGGGCTAAGGTTAGAGCCCAGTTGGTCTGGCTCCAGTTCTTCATCCTTGCCTGTGTCTCTCCTCTCTCCCTCTTTCCCTGTCTCCTTCCCCTTCCTTCCTCCTTCTCCCTTCCTTCCTGCTCTCTCCCATAGCTGTGGTGCAGAGGTTACCCTTGATGGCTTTTAAAAGTTTTCACAACACACAAATTCTGAAACTTAATATTTATAGCTAGAGTCAGATAAACAGATTTGTCTTTTTAAGCTTTTTTCCTTTCATTAAAAATATCCGGAGAAAAACAACTCAGTTCTGGTATAAAGTGGCTTCCAGGTGTCCAGACCCTTCTGTCTTTTGTTATTCTGCTTTTAGAATGTTTTTCCTATCCTCAGCATCTTGTGGGGGCTGCTGTGGTTCCAGTCATTTCATGTGCAAGAGGCAGGAAGAGGGAAGGACTAGGGCAAAATGACTTTTCCCACTGCCCTCTTCCCTCCCACTTCCACCCCATCCCTCATCAAGGATGCCTGCTTATCTCTCTTGACTTCTTACGTCATAAGTGGGGAAATGTTCCAACTGGGCATATGTCCCAGGAATCGGTTACTAAGAAATAAGGGAGACAGAATAATGGGTAGGCCACCAGCATCCCCTACTGCTGTGTTAACTTGCTGAGAACGGGGCGGCCAACAGATTCCCAGCAGCAGGTGATGCTCAGTCCTGAATCACTGGAGTGGTTGGGAAGTCCCCTGCTTCTCTCCAGTCATAGTTTAGTGCCAGGTTAGTGGTGGCAGAGAACCTCTGGTGTGGGGAGCTGGTACTGATGGGCTTCTACATTGAATGCCCTCCTACTGAACTTTACCTCCTCCTTTCACTGATGACATCATATAATTTTCCCCCATAGATCCTTTTTGACATATCGAGTTCTGCTAAACTCTGTGGGAAACTTAATTAGTTTGAGGACTTAAAAATTCTAGCTTGAGTTTTGCCTGTTTTGTGACATGCTGCTGTGCAAATATGAAAATACGTTATCCCTTTAATTTCTAATTCTTTATAGTTTAGAAATGTGCAAAAACAACTCCACTTGCTTCAATGCACAGAAGAATTATATGGATCTTTAGGCGGCAGTTACATCACAGGATTGTAGCAAACTGATTTTCATTTTTGACCTTATTCCTTTTTCCCCCTCTTTTCTGTGTGTGTGTGTGTTCATCTGAGCACACACTATCTGGAATAAGTTTAAAGTTTTATAAACTGAACGGCTTTCAGTTTGCTCTTCAGCTCTGCCTTTTTCTGCCAAGGATTTTTTCTGATTTGTTAAAGCATGATTTATTAAACTGATATAATGTTACCCCAATTTCATTTTCTCTTAACTATTAATACAATGCTTGTTGTAGTTCTGATAAAGTTTCAAACCTCTAAGGCATAGTATTTCACACTGTGCACTTTAAATCACTCACCAAAGCCCCCGGTAGATTGCTTTATACCGACCGTGAATGTGATTAATACCAGAATTTTACTGTGATATTGCTAAATAAATTACATTGCCAATAAGAGATTGCCGCCACAATTTTAGTTGTGATGCCTACACAAGCACTAAGTTGCTTCAGTTGTGTTCGACTCTTCGCGACCCCATGGACTGCAGCCCGCCAGGCTCCTCTGTCCGTGGGGATTCTCCAGGCAAGAATACTGGAGTGGGTTGTCATGCCCTCCTCCAGAGGATCCTCCCGACCCGGGGATTAAACTCACATCTCTTACATCTCCTGCATGGGCAGGCAGGTCCTTTACCACTAGCGCCGCCTGAGAAGCCCTTTAGTTGTGATAAAAGACCACTGTTTCTGTCTAGCCTCCTCACAGAGAAAAGACATCCAGGTTTAAAAATTGGTTCTGTTTTTTTGTTCTTTAGTCCCACTTGAAATTGAATTACATACATCACAGTATGTAATGTATTGAGGAAGGATGTATCAGCAAGTTCTCCAAATGTGATCTGGGGTTTAGTGAAGCCCCACATGCTCAGGCACCAGTCGGCATTCACATTCCCCTCAGGGCCAGGGGTTGCTGGTGGTCCTCAGGGGAGGAAGAACCTCTTTGAAGCCCATGTTGGTCTCTGCAGCCAGCGAACACTTTGCCCTCTGTAGCTGTAGGAGTCTGGTCTCACAACCTTAGGCCTCAAGCCACAAGCGCGCAGGACACTGGCTCCTCTGATAGAAGCCAGGCTGCCTGGGCGTCTCGCCGTGGGTTCCAACCCCCATCATCTCCCATAATCTCCACCTGGCCGACAAACGCTACCAAGCAGGGCAGCAAGGGGGCCACCGGGCACACCCGTCTCCCTCTGCCCTTTAACTTGGCTTCCATGACAGCGCCTGTCTGTTTGATTTTCATTTGAACCAAAATAATGAACAAATCAAGAGTCCATATTTAAAAAAAAAAAAAAGACTCAAGTATCTGGCATTTCTTAAGAGATGAGATCTGGCCAACCAGAACCCCGAGAGTATCCTGGCAGTGACTGGATGGAGCTGAGTCAAGGTTGACCACTCTGGCTGGGGTCCGGGCCATCCAGCTCATCACAGCATCCTGGACATCGAGGGCCAGAGCCAGCCGGCAGCTGTGATTGTGTTGGTGCTGTTCCTTTCCCTAGGGCAGAGGAAAGCATCTGTCTTCACTCTTGTCTGTGTCAAAAGTCAGGGAACGGAATTTATACTGGAAGGGCTCTGCGCTGAGTGGGAGAGAGAGAGGGTGAGGCTGGGGAGGAATACTTCTTTGAAAAAGTGAGAGAGAAGCCATTAATTTTCACAAGTAAATAGTAGCCCACTTCCCTCATTTGGTGCCCAGACCCTCTGTGCCCTTGAATTTCAATCCCTGATAGAGTCGCTTCCATGCAGATGTATTTTACCAAAAATGACCACATCAAATGCAGTTCCACAGACTCCTCCATGGCCCTGTCCTTCCTATGGGAGCAGATGAATCCTGGTTTCCCTTCCCTTGACCCTGGGCACACCTTCTTGATGAGCTCCCTGACTGAACCTGGCAGGAGATCCCCTGCTGGGTTCCCCAGGACCAGGTTAGAGAAGACCGTGAGCCCTCTGGACTGCTGACATCTCCCAGGACGTGTGCTCCGGAACCCAGCCACCCAGTCGTGAGGAAGCTCAAGCCACATGGTGTTCACATGGCATCATATCCGCCACCCCAGCTGGGACCAACCTCTAGACACAGGCTGATAATGATTTGTCATCTGTTTAAACACCCACCCTGTCTTCTTGGGGAAAGAAAAGGCTTGAGTGCATCTCCAGGTGATTCCAGCCCCTGGCCGTGAAGTCCCCACCCCCAGCCTTCAGGTCTTCCCAGCTGAGGTCTCCAAAGAGAACTACTGTCCCCCACCTTGCCCTGTCTGCATGGCTGACCTCCAGAATCTGGGAGCCTCCTGATGGTTTCTCACGATCGAGCTTTGGAATAATTTGTTACATGGCATCAAGATGACCAGGGCATCTCCTTTTGAGAATTAGCTCCAAGTGGCCATTTCACCCATCTGGTTTTTGTTTTGTTTTGTTTCTTAAATTAAAACTAGATTCTATCTGGAGACGGAAAAAGGCACAACTATACTGGGCATTGCTTTGTTTATGTGAATCAGTCAGTCAATGAATTAATTACTGTTTGAACGCTTCACCTGTTACCACTGAAATAAGCATCTCTCTGTAATGTACCTCAGGTCCCATGCCCGACGGAGGTGGATATTAGCCTCCAACCGACCAACAGAGAGGTTTCAAACAGCTACCTGCAGCGGTACACCGGCCCAATTCCCTGCAATCATTTCACCCTCAATGATGAGGAGGATTGCCTGAGGGCCCTAGCCTGGATCAAGAGCAACTCCATCACGGCCGAAGGTAAGGATGCTGGTTCCCGTGCATCTTTTCAGAACAGTGTTTTCTTTCCATAATGAGTCTTATTCTTCGTCTAGTTCCAGTGTATAATTAGTGCCTAATTAATTCCAACCAAATCATTCATCTGTCATGCTTTGTTTTCCAGATTAATTTACAACTTGTTGTCATTTTTGGATACCCAGCATGTTTGCCGGGGGGAAAAAAAAAGGGCTGGAGATAGTTTAATTATCTATAATTATTTTATTACACAAAATGAATATCCGAAGAGCAAAGCATGGCTAAAATCATTAACTAATTAAAGAATAATTTAATAAGCAAACATGTTTAGCAATTATATGGAAAATATGTCTCCTTTTGTGAGGCTGAAAAGACCTCGGAAGAAAAAGAAAGGTCTGAGTCGTAAGGGCTCTTTTCTCTCGCCACCCATTGTTCTCCGACGTGGTTGCCCGCACAGTCGTTCCCACAGACGCGCACAGTCGAGTCGCCTGCCACTTTCTGCATCCAAATGAGAGGGGAAAGCATTTGTACAGATGCCTCTGCCACTCAGAAGTGTCTTCTTAAGTGTCTTCCTCTCTCCCGCGTGGGTTCATGGAAATTGTTTGACTAATAGAATAACCAGAACAGGGCCTGGCTGCCGGGTTGTCTTGAATTGAAACCCGGGAGTCCACTTTCAGAGGTGACTTTCTGCAGCCTCTTCATTTTACTGAAAGCAAAGGGAGGATCAGGGCCTTGGTCAGGTTATAAACTCCCTGCAATGGGCTGGTCTTCTAACCCAGGCCTTAGATTCGGTCCAGGGATCAAAAGATTACTAAGTGACTGGAGTATGGGGAATCAGTATTTATACAATCAAACATATTAATCTATGTAATGTATTTATTTAAATATAATTTCATCATGTTAGTTATTATAATTAATGTTAGTTATTATGACTAACAATTAGAACCCACCTGCCAGTGCAGGAGATGTAAGTGACTAAGGTTTGACCCCTGGGTTGGGAAGATCCCCTGGAGGAAGGCATGGCAACCCACTTCAGTATTCTTGCCTGGAAAATCCCATGGACAGAGGAGCCTGATACAGTTCATGGGGTCGCAAAGAGTCAGACACGACTGAGCAACTTAGCACAGCACATTGTAATTAATGTTAGTTATTATAATCAGTGTTAGTTATTTTAATTAATATATTAAAATTATATACTGTCTTCTAATTTTTAGTGGAACTTTTTGGTTAACTCTCAAGTTCCTATACTTCATTAAAAATAAAAAAATAGATATCAAAGGACATTCAATACATTGCTGAATTCAATTTTTTAAATACTTATAGGCTATTTGAATCAAAATTTATACATGAGATTGGCCTATTTTCTGTTTTATGCTTGGCTTGTCAAGTTTTGGAATTGAGGGTATGCTAGTCTCACAGAATGTTTTGGGGAAACTTTCCACATTTTTCTGGGGTCAGAAATACTTTGCATCACCTAAAAACTAGACAGAAATAACCAATAAAACCAACTGGGTCTGGAATCTTTGGGCAGGTGTGGAAGATGCTTATATATATATATATACACATATATATAATTACATATATATAGCTCTATACTGGGAACCCAGATTAAAACTTGATGAAGTATTTTAATATTTGCATTAACACTTGGTATTATTTTCAGTTTGGATCTGTATGTATTTAAACCTGTTTCAATATTTTTGTTGTTCTTTAATCACTGCCCTATGACCTCAGTACATCTAGGGAATCAGTGACTTTTACCATAAAGGGCCAGATAGTAAAAATTTTAGATTTTGCAGGGCATATGGTCTCTGTTCCATCTACCCAACTCTGCTGCTGTAGCAAGATAGCAGTAACTGACGATGTGTCAGTGAATGGGTATGACTGTGTTCCAGTAAAACTTTATTTACAAAAATAGGCGAATCATAGTTTTCAGAACCCTGCCTTTATCCATACAATCTGTGACATAATTGTCTTTGGTGTTTAGTCACTCAATCAACCTTTGCGACACCAAGGACTGTAGCCTGCCAGGCTCCTCTGTCCATGAGAATTCTCTAGGCAAGAATACTGGAGTGGGTAGCCATTCCCTTCTCTGGGGGTCTTCCGACCTGGGGATCAACCCAGGTTTCCTGCACTGCAGTCGGATTCCCAGTTGAACCACCAGGGACCCATTTCATCAAGTCCAGACCTCAAAATGTAACTTGCTGAAAACACAAAAACTAGTGGTTCAATACAAAATATGATTATGTCTTAGGACTGTGCTCAGTCCTGTTACAATGTAATGTTTTAATTGAACTGTTGGCTGTTTTGAGAGTTAGGATTCAGGAGGAGTCTTTTGACCAAGAAAAGGGCTTTTGCTTGTGGCAATGCAAGTTTTTTTTTTTTTTTTTTAGCTTCTTTCTACTCTGTAGACCTATTACGCCTTCTCTTGGTCATATTGCCCTGTCAATGACCACCAGTTGAACAGAAATGGTGACTGTGGACTTTCTTGTCTCGTTCCTATTTTAGGTGGAAAAGTTCCCACTTCACTTTCATCTAAAAGTATGCCTTTTAGATATTTCTAGTTTTTAGTCACAAATAAGTGCTGAATTTTATCAAATGCTTTTTTCTGCATCTATTGAAGTGAAAAATAATTTTTCTCCTTTCCCCATTAATTTGGTGAGTTACCTTATTTGATTTTTGAGTGTTGAACTAACTTTGCCTCTTGGAATAATTCTTACTGGGTCAAGATGAAAATTCCTATATCCTTATTCCTAGAATCAGAATGCTAACATATTTAGAGGAATTTTTATGCCTGTGTTCATGAGGGTTACTGGTGTACAGTGTTCTACAATGTAAGTTCTTAACTCTGAATGCTATGGCAGAGTACTTAGAAATTGCAAAGCAAAAAGTTCTTGGCTTTCAAATGGGGGAGGAGCATCTATGCTATTGCATTGCCTTAACTAGTGGTCAAAGATGGTGACATTCTGGTACCCACTTAAAGGGAAATAAATGGTTTTGCAAGATTTAAGAATGTCTCCCATTAGCCATTGCATAAAACCCATTCATGCCTGTTTTTGTCTACTGAATGAACAGGTTTGGAAGTTGGTAGACATTAGCTCCCTATCTTAAAAGGAGGCTGCTTTCCAGGCGCATTGCTTAACAATACCCCTGGGGCATCTCCCAAGTGGGTCATCTAAACAGTCAGAGGCCCTGCCCAGGCTCTGGAAGGCATCTGAGAAACAGATCCAGCCAAGTTCATTCAACTTAGGCTAGTTACCCTTTTCAGAGGACTCTAAGAGAAGTTGGGAAGAAAAACGTTAACCTCCTGCCTTGAGGAAGCTCTTTCTCTTTGTTGTTTTTCCATAATTAGAGTCCTATTCAGATGAATTCAGTTAGCCCCACTCCAGATATCTTCCTCACATGGGCTGCTGTGAGGAGCAAACGCGATTAAGAAGCTATTTCGTGTCCAACTCAGGGTCATGTCTCTTACGTGGTAAGAGTTCAGTCATATAGGCTGTCTTTGGCCTTGTTACCGCCACTGCTGCTGTGCGATGGGGCTGTTGCTGTGCACGAAGTTTCCCCGGGTATACGTCTCAGCCCCTGCCGTCCTGCTGATGGTGCAGTCTAGCGTGGTCTCTACACAAAACATAGGGATCCGTGGACACCAGGCACCAGTCTGGTTGTAGAGGGGCACCATGGCCTTCACAGAAGCCCAGGAGAATGTGAAGTTTGGAGACAGCTTCCCCAAGGAGGGAGGATTTGAGCTCAGCCTTAAAAGAGGGCAGGATAAGCAAAGGAAGAGAGAGGCTGAGGACGTCTGACTTGTATTCAAAGCCCATGTCCCAACAACTTGGGTCGGGGAGACTCTGTGAAAGGCAGCAATGAGATGGGAAAGTGGAGGGGTGAGGGGGGAACCTCAGTGGCCAGCCAAGTCCAGGCTTAACTGGTTACTTTTCAGAGGTTGGGGTCCCAAGGGTGATGCTGTGTATGCAACAGCACGGCAGAAAGGTGAAACCCCAACTCTGGCGCCCACGGCGGGGTGAACTGGGGTTGGAGGTGTGGGCCACCGTGCTGGCGGGGAAGGGCTGGAAGCAGCCACCTTTGATCCATTTGGTGGTCCTGTTGGCACAGGACTGCATCTAGCTTATTTCCACATCAGTGATGGGCTGATGGCATTTGAAGCAGGAAACGAGAAGTTGGCACTCCATGAAAACGAGGAGCAGAGCTTTGTTCCCGCATCCATTACCGTCACTCTGCCTGTCAGCTCTCGGTTCCTAATTATGCCAGAAAGAATGTGGACGTTTTTCATCAGAGTTAGCTTTTGCTCCCTCCGTGCTAATTCCTCTTTTTCTCAGTAGTTCAGGGTGGGGTTGGAGGGAGGGGGGCACCAAAGTTAGGGACCTTCTGCCAAGAGCCTACGAAAAAAATCTCCTGTGTCTCATGGGTGGGGATTGAGTCAAATGTTCACCCACGAATCACAGCCTGGGACAGTCCAGGCCCAACATCAAGCCCAGGGACTCAAGAAGAGGAGCTTGTTCTGAGGATGGTGGAGGGGTTGTTCTAGATGGACAGATGGATTTTAGGTAGCAGAAACAGTGAATTTTTTTTAACTGAGAGGAAGTTAGCTTTCCTCTGAATTTCTGCCCTTTGGAAATGCACAAACATCTCCCCCAGAGCATCACCCGTCTCCCTGCTCCCACCCCCGGCTCTGTTTTATCATGCCTCCCTCTGCTTCCAAAGGAGAAACAGTTGTTCTGTGATGGAATGAGTCCAGTCTGAAGGAAATTGTTTTGGGGGCTCTGAAGTTGGATGGGTTTATAGATGTAAATTATCCTAAACTATTAGAACTGCTCCAGCATCCCGGAGAAGAGCTGACATCACCAGCTTTCAACAGCAAACAAAACCCAGAGGGTTTAGCTGGCGGGGCGGGGGTTCAGATAGAACCCAGCAACCTAATACATAATAATAGTTTATGGCATTAATTGAAACTAATTGAAATTCAACTGCTATTACCTCTGTACTTTCCATGAAAATGAAAAGTAGGATGAAAGTAAAGTACAAAAAATTCTACCGCCTTAATGGCCCGAAATGGATCAATTATTTTCATCTTTAGCTAAATACAGTTTACTGCCTTATTAAAAGCATGTTTGTAAGAAAAGTATAACATTAAAATTCCAGTGCATGAATCACTGAACAAAGCCCTTGTTATGCTATATCTAATATATTGTTCCTTTTTCATTTGGCAGAGCAACATGCGACAGGTCAGGCTTGGGTCATGGAAATCTTATGCTTTAACTTATGAAAAATAAAAAATATATTCTCTGGTCTATTCACAGACATAAAATGTTTTTTGAGTGAGTGTTTATTTCATAATTTATAAATATCTTTTATATCTATGAAAATTATTTCATTATCTAGTTATTTCCAAAAGTTAATTATACAGATAAAATGCCAATGAGAGGGGTTTTTTAGGAATGTGTTATATCAGGTCAGTTCAGTCGCTCAGTCATGTCCGACTCTTTGCAACCCCTTGGACTGTAGCACGCCAGGTTTCCCTGTCCATCACCAACTCCTGGAGCTTGCTCAAACTCATGTTCATTGAGTCAGTGATGCCATCCAACCATCTCATCTTCTGTCGTCCCCTTCTCCTCCTGCCTTTAGTCTTTCCCAGCATCAGGGTCTTTTCCAATGAATCAGTTCTTCACATCAGGTGGCCAAAGTACTGAAGTTTCAGCTTCAGCATCACCCTTTCCAATGAATATTCAAGACTGATTTCCTTCAAGATGGACTGGTTTGATGTCCTTGCAGTCCAAGGGACCCTCAAGAGTCTTCTCCAACACCACAGTAGTCAAATATATATATATAATATAGATATTTAGAACATGTTATATATCCATCTGCAAATACAGTGTAGTGGTGTGAGTGCGTGTGCATATGCTAATTCACTTCTGTTGTGTCCGACTCTTTGTGACCCCACAGACTATAAGCTGCCAGACTTCTCTGTCCATGGGATTCACCAGACAAGAATGCTGGAGTGGGTTACCATGCCCTCCTAGTTCTCAAATCAGACCTGGCAGGTCTGAATCCTGCTTGACCATCTATGGCTGTGTGACCTGGAGCTCATCACTTAACCTCTCTGTGCTCAGTTTTCTAGAGAGCGTAATTAAACTTTTCTCCTGGACCTGTCCTGGTCATTAGCATTCTGTTTCTTTTGATGCAGAAAAGGAACTATAATTCTTCATCAAAATACAATGGAATATGTAAATATACTTTCATAGAAGTCATTTAAAGTACAGAAATTAATGTTTAACTCTTGTTTCCTCTGGTGTTAAAAATACATTTACTACAAAGAAAAAATCTTATTAATATTTGTATGCATAATTCCTAAATTTATTTCCTATCCTCTTGAGAGGTGATTTCCTGGCCAGAACGTCAGATCAGAAATTCCTTCCCTGTTCTTCTTTCCAAGGGATGGTTTTCTTCCTGGAGAATCCTCCCATCTCTGTATCTTGGGTGTATTTGCCTTGTTGTGCTGGTCATACCATCGGAGTTGCTTGTGTGTTCATTTACTGCGTCAAACAAGATAGTAGCAAAAACATCCCCTCTCCATTCATGCCAGCAGCAGTTCTCAGTGCTTTTTCAGCCACAGATGGGGAAGTGACAGCTCACTGGAGTGGTGATAGGAGTCACCATGTCCCCTTCTCCTCCCCTGCTGGGCTGTCACCACCGCGGGAAGCCCCTCTTACCTTTGGAAGCTCCCTTGCACATTCAGTCCCAAAGGTCGCTGCAGGTGGGCATGAGAGAGAGACTGGGTGCTGTTTCCAGCCAGATTGAATTACAGGTTCTTTCCAGGGTTGTCTTTTTTTTTTTTTTTTACTACCCCTCTGTCCCCCTTACCCCCCAACCAGTTCAGCTCTGTAATCTCCCTAATGCATAATTTATCCCCTAAAAGGGACAACAGAGATCAGCCTCCCATGAAAACTGCTGCAGTTCTATTCTATCACCCTTCCTTGAAAATCAACCCAGTCTGTTCTAACCATGGGTTACCATTTGCCATTTCCAAGTAGGACCGCCTGCCATTTCTCCTCTCTCAGCCATCAGATCAAGTGCAAAGACTGGTTGTTTCTTATCTATTAAATAAACTGAGCTGCAAAGAAGACAATGAGCGAATCTCTTAGCATACAACTGATATCCAGGGGGACATGCTAAGCTTTTCCACTCTGTTTCTCCTGTACATGCAGGGGAACTTCCAAAGAACATACATGAATGCATCTCCTTCTAAATATTTGCAAATACTCTGTGAGTTACACAGCACCGAAGTGGTAGAAATGCATGAGCTGGATGAATCTGTAATGACCTGGAGTTGTCTGACCTCTGAAGCCTGCTGTAGATGACAGATGCTTGGGGTACCACATACCCTGGGGCTGCTTCCCATCCCACCCCAACAGCCATCAGGATGTTCTGCACCAGGGGGACCCCAGCCACCCTGCCTGGCCCGCTCAGGCTCAGACACACTAGCAGACTCAGCGTAGCCCTTACAAAGCCCTTTTCACTGCTATTATTCATGGCTCAGTTCCCCCACCCCCTCTCCCACCCCACAACCGCTTTCTTTCACCTACTTTTGTTTCTTTATTTGGCCACACCATGAGGCATGAGGGCTTCCCAGGTGGCACTAGTGGGGTAGGACCTGCCTGACAATGCAGGAGGGGTAAAAGACATGAGTTCGATCCCTGGGTCAGAAAGATCCCCTGGAGAGTGGCATGAAAACCCACTCCAGTATTCTTCCCTGGAGAATCCCATGGACACAGTAGCTGGCAGGTTACAGTCCACAGGGTCACAAAGAGTTGGACACGACTGAAGAGACTTAGCACCCACGCATGCATGCAGCATGATTTCCTCTACCAGACAGACATAGAACCCGCGCCCCCTGCTATGTAAGTAGAGTCTTAACCACTGAACTTCCAGGCAAGTCCCTCATTCACCTACTTTTAAACCCTTTCTTGCTTTTAACTCAGCCAGAGATGATAAAATCCATTTCACTCCGCCCCCTCCCTTTCTTTCTCCAGTTGTTTCCTCCTCCATCTTCCCTCCCTGATGCAGCCCCAGATCCACCCAACAGTCCATAGCACAGTAGTCACAGAAGGGGCTCACCTCCCTGGAAAATACCCTTGGTCCTGGGTTTTAAATGAGAACCAACACAATAAGAGTGTTACTCTATATTGTTGTATTGGAGGTACACACAGTTTGGGTTACATTTTGAACTGGGTAGGATTCTGTGGGCTGGAAGAGAAACCTGGCAGCCAGATCTAACATGTTTCTGTCTTACAGATCTCAAGGACGCAATCCATCCTGTGGCTGCGTCCGTCTTTCTTGTAGTGCCAACTTCATAGTGAACAGCAGGTAGAAATACATAGTAGGAAAACCTGGCCAGAGTGAGGGTGTCCTGTAGTAAACACTGAGGGGACCCAAAAGGAATGCTTAGTCAGTCTCGGGTCAGCAAGCTGATGAAGCCTAAACACTCTTCCATACATCTGGCCAGGAAGCATATTGTCCTGCCTGTTGTTGGGAGGCTCTGTGTGGAGCCCCAGGGTGGCCAGGGTGAGCCTGAAGTCCACCCCTGGGTAAGTGATGCAAGGAAGGCAGGTAGAGATAATCTTGGATCCTTGGAAGCCTCACCTGGCTGGTGGCTGGATCCTCTACTGGGGCCCAGACATAACCACAGCCACAGCCCAGCCCAGGAGGGCTTTAAGAGCCCTAGTTCCAGGACTGCCCTGGTGGTGCTGTGTTGGAACTCCTAGTTTTCCACTGCAAGGAGTGTAGGTTCAATCCTTTGTCAGGAAACTAAGAGCCCATATGCCATGTGGCATGGCCAAAAAAGGAAAAAGAAATAAGTAGTTTTTAAAAAGTTCTAGTTCTGCCTCATCCATGCAAGTAAAATTATTCTGATAAATATAAGCAATCATATTTTTTACCTAGATTGATATGTCCTGAAATGAATACATTAATAATCAAACTCTTTATCTGCTGGGGTTTTTTTCTGGGGATTCCCCAAAATATAAGACCTTGCTTCTATGAATTGTCTTCATACTTATATTTTTACTGTCAGTTTATGAAAAAGTTACAGGCATTTGCCTGAAGCCAATGTTATTGATACCAATTCTGTTATTGTTACTAATAGCAATAATAATAAGGGCTTGTATATTAAAAATGCCTACCTTTGGGCCTGGTATATCAGAGTCATGAGATAAACAGGAATTGAATCTAAAATTTTTGGCAAAGTAAAAATGGGAAATGATGCACAAATAAGTCACAACTGCACAAAGATAACGGAAAGAATAATACACTCCCTGCCTCCCACCCTGGAGTAGGAACACTTAAAAGCACTACAAATCCACAGTCATTAAGACAGTATGGTACTGGCACAAAGACAGAAATATAGATCAATGAAACAAAATAGAAAGCCCAGAGATAAATCCACCTGTCTATGGACACCTTATCTTTGACAAAGGAGGCATGAATACACAATGGAGAAAAGACAACCTCTTTAACAAGTGGTGCTGGGAAAACAGGACAGCCACTTGTAAAAGAATGAAACTAGAACACTTTCTAACACCATACACAAAAATTAACTCAAAATGGATCAAAGATCTAATCATAAGACCAGAAACTATAAAACTCCTAGAGGATAATATAGGCAAAACACTCTCTGACATAAACCAAAGCGGGATCCTCTATGACCCACCTCCCAGAATATCGGAAATAAAAGCACGAATAAATAAATGGGACCTAATTAAAATTAAAAGCTTCTGCACAACAAAGGAAACTATAAGCAAGGTGAAAAGACAGCCTTCAGAATGGGAGAAAATAATAGCCAATGAAGCAACGGACAAACAATTAATCTCAAAAATATACAAGCAACTCCTGCAGCTCCATTCTAGAAAAATAAACGACCCAATCAAAAAGTGGGCCAAAGAACTCAACAGACATTTCTCCAAAGAAGACATAAAAATGGCTAACAAACACATGAAAAGATGCTCAACATCACTCATTATCAGAGAAATGCAAATCAAAACCACAATGAGGAACCACTTTACACCAGTCAGAATGGCTGCCATCCAAAAGTCTACAAGCAATAAATGCTGGAGAGGATGTGGAGAAAAGGGAACCCTCTTACACTGTTGGTGGGAATGCAAACTAGTACAGCCACTATGGAAAACAGTGTGGAGATTCCTTAAAAAACTGCAAATAGTCCTGCCATATGACCCAGCAATCCCACTGCTGGGCATACACACCGAGGAAACCAGAATTGAAAGAGCCACGTGTACCCCAATGTTCATCGCTGCATTGTTTACAATAGCCAGGACATGGAAGCAACCTAGATGCCCATCAACTGATGAATGGATAAGAAAGCTGTGGTACATATACACAATGGAATATTACTCAGCATTAAAAAAAATTCATTTGAATCAGTTCTACTCAGGTGGATGGAACTGGAGCCCATTATCCAGAGTGAAGTAAGCCAGAAGGAAAAACAACAATACAGTATACTAACGCATATATATGGAATTTAGAAAGATGGTAACGAGAGCCCTGCATGCGAGACAGCAAAAGGAACGCAGATGTATAGAACAGTCTCGTGGACTCTGTGGAAGAGGGCAAGGGTGGGATGATATGGGAGAATGGCATTGAAACATGTTAATTAACATATGTGAAATCAATCGCCAGCCCAGGATTAATGCTCGGGGCTGGTGCACCGAGATGTCCCAGGGGGAGGGAGTCAGGAGGGAGGAGGGAGGGTGTTCTGGAGGGGGAGCATATGTAAACCCAGGGTGGTTTCATGTCATTGTATGGCAAAACCAACACAATAAAGTAAAGAAAATTAAAAAAAAAAAAGCTGAAGGACTGAACTGGCGAAGAGTAACAGGCTGACTTCATAACATCGGGTTTTGTGATATTCATGGAGGGATGTGATTTGACCTGTGACTTGTTATTTCGGTAGTAGAAAATTATAATGGGATTCTACTCTGTTTTGTGGGATGGGACAATGTAAGTAAATGACCAGTAAAACATTTTTAGATGACATCACATAGGCCTCACGTAAGCATAGGCACACACAGAGTACTGTGCCCAATGTAACTATGATTTTGGAATGCTATTCAGTGAATACACACATACATCCCTGCTGTGGACAGAGTGTGCTTCACCCCCTTGGGCATGGGTTTGGCCACTTGACTTGCTTTGATCAAGGGAACGTTAGTGGCTGTCGCCAGGAAAGCCTTGGAAAGTGCCTGAGCAGTCACACCTGCCCTCCTGCACAGCTCCCAAAAGAGAATATACCTCAGGTTGCTGTTGGTCCAAAGAGGCTGCGAGGGGCATGGTGGTACCGACTTGACTCCAACCCTAGCTTGGAGACATAGCAGCCAACATTTGTTAGCCTGCGGACCTGTGAGCTGACCTACCACAGGCTTATTGTTTTTTTGGCATTGAGTTTGAGGGTAGCTTTTTATACAGCATTATTGTGACAATAGCTGACAGTTATAATAACCAAAGTCTCATATTTGGGGGAGGTGTTTTGAATTACATGAAAAGACAAACTAGAAGATAAGTATTTAGAAGTTAGCATTTATATATACATATGTATATATGTATATATAGAGAGACATCTAGTTTAAATACGAGAGGTTTTATGAAACGTATTATCTTTTGAAGTCCTCAGACTCTCCAACTGCCTACAATCTGTGGGCAACCCTAGCTAAACGTACAGCCGTCTAATGACCCCAGCAGCCTGGCATTGCTGGGGCTTCTGTGAGCCTGTAATGAAAAAAATAGTTCCTAAAAGCCCACATGAAGGAGAAACTGGAAAAAATGGGAAACTCTGAGTTGCATGGGGCCTAAACGCTTCATCTGCTTCACGGAAAGTGAACGTTGTTGTCACATGCATATTTGAAAAAAGGGACCTCAGACCTCAGATTTGGACAACGTGAGGTTCGAGTTTTGGCTCTCTTGGTGGGGTACTTCTTTGTTGTGTCAGACATCCAGGAGTCACGTTTTGCAGCAGTTGGGTACCTCAATAATTTAAACAAAACGTTGGCTCTTTCAGCCCAGGAAAATGCAGCTTACCTAGGAACGTCACACTAGTGAGTCTGAACGGGGAGGCGATCAGAGCCCCCAGATCAGAATGTCCTAGGGAAGGCAGGGAGGAGGGGCCCTGCCCCTGGCTTCTTTACCCCTTGGCCATCCGTGTTTGAGAAAACGAAGTAGGGGAGGACTTCCCAGAAGCTCTGAAAAACGCCTGAAAGCAATTCCAGTTCCTTTTCTTCTAGACAAGTGAGATAAGCCATTATACCTCCTTTCAGTTTTGGATCAAAATAGATTTTTGCATAATTTATTCCACCAAATTGAGTAAATACACTTGCCATTTATTTAGTCTCTTAAAATTCCTCTTCATATCATTTCACAAACAGAAGGAAAAAAGAGAGGTAAAGTTTTGTGGTAAAATTGTTACAGCTTGCTTGAAATGTGAGTCCACAGCAGTTTTTTTCTTTGTGAAGAGGTAATAAAGCCAATTCGATGTCAAAAATAGCATATGAATAACACATAATACATTTCACTCATATAATAGGATCACTGTTTTTAAAATTTATATTATTATTAGAAGAGCATATGTAATTACTTCTGTATATTTTTAAGAAATATAAATAAATTGTGTCATCAAAGTGCTCTCACAAAGTAGAAATCTTTCAAGATTATTTTATGATTTTATTTTTCCTTACCAAAAGAATACCCATCAATCTCTCGCTAGGTCTTGACACACTAAATTGTAAAACTCAGGATTTGAATCTTCATAAAATTATCTGTTGCAAAGCAGAATGTTCTAGTCTTTGGTTCTCAAAAAAAAGTTTCCTTGAAATCAACATAATTCAACAATTAGGTATTAAAATATCCATACCATCATGCACATGACTATTTTTCTTAACCATTGTCCTTTTCATGACTCAAGAAGAACTTGTATTTATTGCAAACTTTCGCCATTTTTTCCCCCTTAATAAGTATAGCAAATAGAGGACAAAAGCAAGATAAAAGGTTTTATTCTCAATCGTTTCATTTAGCATAATTTCAACTTTCAAATTATGGGAACATAAATGAATATCCTACTTGTGTGTTAAAAGTACTTGACTACTTTGTGGGATGTTGTGTGTCCATTCTTTGCTAAATTATCTTGGTCGCCGTTGCTAGGTAACACCGCTGGCTTCCCACAGCTGAAAAAAAATGAGAGGGCTGGAGGGAGCAATTCAACATTATTAACATTTGACTAATAAGGTTATTGGGGTTTTTTTAAGCTATATATCTTAGCAATTTACCCCCTTTTCTAGGGAACGTCATCGTCTATGGGAACTCAATTGACACATACACCACTGTGGAGACCCTCTTGAACCTGGGCGTCAGGGGCTCCTGCATCCACCTGGTACAGCAGCCACCCACGTCCATCATCAGCTGCATCAATGACTGCGCAGTGGAGGGCGCGATAGAGGATGCGCTCCGGGCTGCGGGGGTGAACGTGTACCGGGACGCACTGCTGGCTCAGTGGAACAACGGGCTGTACCCGGACCCTATCCACACCGCCAGCTTCACCACATCAACCAAGCCCTTCCAGCTCCCCTGCTCCGTAAGTAGGTCGCCGGAACCTCACTCACCACCTTGGGAGAGCTACCAGCTTTGGGGGACTTGGGGCCTGAAAGGTGGTGGGTGATGAATGTATAGTCACAGTTTCCCTGCCACCCTTCTCCAGCCCCTGCAAACTTTCAGAGTTTGTTTCTACATAATGAGCCGCCCAAACTGAGTGACCTAAACCAGCAGCAGTCATTCCTGAGTCTCTCTTGTGGTCCCAGGGTGGGACCTGACTCATCGGGCAGGAATCCCTAGAGGTCTTTCCTGAGGATAATGGGGGCTGGGTGGGGCTGGAGCCATCTAGAGGGTGTGTCCACCCGCTTGTCCAGCTGCTGGTGTCAGATCAGGCTCAGGTGAGATGCTGATCAGAACAATCACAGACGGCCCCTCCATGGGACTGAGCTTCTCCTCAGCATGGTGACTGGTTCCAAAAGCACTGGGACAGAGACAGAGAGGGATCAAGACAGATGGAGAGAGACAGAGAGACAGAGATGGAGACAAACAGAGAGATAGAGCCAGAGAGAGACAGAGATAGAGACAGAGAGAGACAGAGACAGAGAGCCAGAGATAGAAACAGACAGATGGAGACAGAAATAGACAGAGAGCCAGAGATACAGACAGACAGAGAGATCCAGAGATAGAGACAGACAAAGAGATGATAGAGACAGCGACAGCATCCCTCCTTCCGTGACCTAGCCTCATACATCAAGTGGCATCCTTCCACCACATTCTGAGTCCTGGAGGCAGGTCACCGAGGCAGCCCACATGCAAAAGAAGGGGAACTGGACCCCCCCTCCTATCTGTGGATGGAGTGTCAGGATTTGAGGACTGCCAGCTCCCATACTTCGACCACCTGATACGAAGAGCTGACATTAGAAAAGACCCTGATGCTGGGAAGGATTGAAGACAGGAGGAGAAGGGGACAACAGAGGATGAGATGGTTGGATAGCATCACCGACTCAGTGGACATGAGTTTGAGCAAACTCCCAGAATTGGTGATGAACAGGGAAGCCTGGTATGCTGCAGTCCATGGGGTTGCAAAGAGTCGGACGTGACTGAGCGACTGAACAACAACAAGCCCTACTGTGAGCAAGTCCCAGGCGCCGTGCTACCCTCTTGCAGTGCATTCCGTCCCCTCACAACAGCTCTGTCACAGGAAGCACCCCCACTTTACAGACAGAACACGGTGACTCCCCATCAGCTTAAGATCTAACCCAGGCTAACAGGGCCTCAAAGTATATGCCGTGTTGACCTCCTAAGATCCTGGAAACAGCTGCAGTGGGTCTTTCCCTGTGGAACAGGGACTTAGAACAGCTCAGCTCACAGCCTATTCAGGAGACAAGCAGAAGCCAGGAGGAAGAGGGGAAGGGGCCAGTCGATGTGCCAGAGATGCAGGAGACCCCTCAGGGAGGGGGAGCTGCAGTCAGCATGAGGGCTGGAGTTATGGGGGTCAAAGGTGTGTCGGGGATTGGGATGAAGGATACCAGCAGCTTCTGGTGGGTAGACCACCTGGGGGAGGCCCATGGGGACTCATGGGAGTCCATTACCTGGCAGTACAGGCCGGTCAGCCTAAATCAGGGCTTCTCGCCCCAGTGCTCTTACAGGTGACCCTTGTCCCCAAGAACCTAGACAGAAGGAGCTTAAGGCAGACCACGTGCCAGAGGCACTTCCCTACCACCTCTCATTCCATTCTAATAACCCAGGGGATTCTGCATTCTGCTCCTCAAGAACATTCATTCCTTCCTTCACTCTACAGAGATTTACTGGACACCTACTAGGTCTCAAGTTCAGTCCTAAGTGTGAGGGATATAGCAGTGAAAAAGAAAAAGTTCATAGTATTTTAATAGAAAAGTGACACCATCTACATATAAATGTCACAATACCTATTTAAGAGAGGAAAAATCAAGATCTTCTCATTGAAAGTTTCCTCCTATAATGATGATCCTGGAAGAGGTGTGCCAGGTGTACCCCGGGGGAATTCTGGGGTTGAGTACACACCCTGCCTAGGGAGCATAGGTACAGGAAAACCTTCCCCAAGTATCTGACTGAATACAGGGTCTGTAGCAGCCCCCACCAGCCTTCACTCTCCTATTAGGTCAGAACTAGAATCAAGGCAAAGACGCCTTGTAGATACTCTCCACCACCTTGATCCAGCATGCCTTCCTGCCCAGACTCCCCCCTAAAGTAATGAGTCAGACTGTGGCCCACTGTCCTTGGGTCCTGTCTCCTGCTCCCCCACTGTGCTGCTCTGTACAACGAGCAGTGGCCTCTGCAGGGGAACCTCCCAGCTGTGTTGCTCCCCACTCCACCCCCCTGCAACTCTCATCTGTGTTTGGCCAACAGTAGGTACCAGCTGGAGATTCCCAGTTGGCACTAGTGGTGAAGAACCTACCTACCAATGCAGGAGATGTAAAAGATGTGGGTTCTATCCCTGGGTCAGGAAAATCCCCTGGAGGAGGGCATGGCAACCCACTCCAGTCTTCTTGCCTGGAGAATCCCATGGACAGAGGAGCCTGGAAGGCTATGCTCCATGAGGTCACAGTCAGACAGGACTGAGTGACAGCATAGCACAGGTACCAGCTGGGGATTAGAAGCCTAAAGAAGGGAGAATCAGGGTATTTATCCTTCCGACCATCAGCTTTGAGTAGCATCTCTGTCAGGGCACTGGGAGACTTCTGACAAAAGGGAAAGTGAATCGCTCATTTGTTTGACTCTATGTAACCCCGTGGACTGTAGCCCTCCAGGCTCTTCTGTACATGAGATTTTCCAGGCAAGAATACTGGAGTTGGTTGCTATTCCTTTCTCCAAGACTTTGATGGGGACAAGTATATTCACATCTCCACTGTGGTTGTGGGGTCATGGTTTGAGTTACGTCCCCCGGAGAGCTGCGTCCTAAGCCTCAGGACCTGAATGTGACCTTACTTGGAAATAGGATCTTAGAGATTGCTGTCAAGCAAAGAGAAGGTCATCCTGGATTACGGTGGGTCCTAAGTCTGGTGATTGGTGCCCTTATATGGAGAGAAAGAGGTGATGGCAGAGAGGAAGCCCACAGGTAAGAAGCCCATGTGCTGACAGAAGTAGAGATGGAGTGATGGCAGCCACCATCAGATCCTGAATAGCACAAACAGGCAGCAACCGCCAGAAACGAAGACGAGGCGAAGACCTGTCTAAAGTTCTCTGTCTAGCTAGACGTTTGTCAATTGTATTGATTTTTTTCCCCCAAAGCACCAGCTTTTGAGTTTGTTAATTGTCTCTGTTGTCTGTCAGTTTTCTCTCTCATTGATTTCTGCTCTTAACAATTATTTTCTTTTTTTCTGCTTGCTTTGGCTTTACCGTGCCTTTCTTTTCCTAGTTCCTTAAGGTAGAACCTTAGGGCATTATTTATAGAGGCATTTAAAGCAGATGTTTCTTCTAATACTCCATATTTTCAGCCAAGATATAATATTCAATTGGCCTTATAGGAGCACATGAATTGTGTTTGAGAGGTTTGAGAGATCTGAGACTCAGAACTTGTGTTCCCGGGATGGTACGGGATTTGCTGTTCCAGCAATCAGTCCATTCCACCAACTCCTATGTCTCCAGTGTAACCATGTTCTGAATGCCTACACCAAAACAATATAAAATAACATGATTTGAGTAGAAGTGCTGGTAATCTTCCAAACCCAGGAAAACAAGGGCTAGTATGTTTAATATGCTCCTTAATAAAAAGTGGAGGCTTCACTGGTCACTCAGACAGTAAAAGCCTCTGCCTGCAATGCTGGAGACCTGGGTTTGATCCCTGGGTCGGGAAGATCCCCTGGAGAAGGAAATGGCACCGCACTCCAGTACTGTTGCCTGGAAAACCCCATGGACGGAGGAGCCTGGTGGGCTACAGTCCATGGGGTCGCAAAGAATCGGACACAACTGAGCGACTTCACTTTGACTTTAATAAAAGGTAGGTTTAACTAGACATAAACTGAGTAGGTAGAAGAACTTTGTGGGGATGTTGAAGGAGAATTCTGAGCATTAATGGTCCTGTTTTGCACGTACAATTTCAATTCAAATATCTCTCCTTATTTTTCTATGGGTGAGAAGTCTGTTTCTATATGGATGGGAAAGGAGTAGAGGCAAAAAAGAAAAGAGGAGTAGAGAGACGGATTCAGAGTGAAGGACTCAGAGAAATGTATTTTCCTGTGGTCACTGAGTAAGGCTAAAAGCAGAAAGAATTTCATAACAGATTAGAGAGAAAGAAGCCACCTGAATGGGAGTAATTGGGAGAGGATTAGATGTCCAAGTGAACAGAGACAGGGAAAGGGGAAAAGTCCTTGCTGGCTCCCTCAGAAAGAAGAAAGGATATCACAGGGATGGTGGACTTGAGTCAAGTGCTGTCCAGTAGAACTTCCTGTGATGGTAGAAATGGTCCATACTTGTTCAGCCCAGTATGGCAGCTGCGGCCACCTGTAGATTTTGGGCATTTGAAATAGGCCACAACTGAGGGTCTGGATTTTAAATTTTACTTATTTTTAATTAATTCAGATTTATTTATTTTGAAAATATTTATTTATTTGGCTGTGCCAAGTCTTATTTGCACCTTGTGGGATCTTTATTTGTGGCATGCAGGACCTTGTTCCCTGACCAAGGATCAAACTGGGGCTGCCAGCAATGGGAGCTCAGAGTCTTAGCCACTGGACCACTAGTGATAGTGAAAGTGTTAGTTGCTCGGTCATGTCTGACTCTTTGTGACCCAATGGACTGTAGCCTGCCAGGCTCCTTTGTCCATGGAATTTTCCAGGCAAGAATACTGGAGTGGGTTGCCATTCCCTTCTCCAGGGGATCTTCCCTACCCAGGGATCGAACCTAAATCTCCCACATTGCAGGCAGATCCTTCACCAGCTGAGCCATCAGGGAAACCAGACCACTAGGGAAATACCTAATTAATTTTGATTTAAATATATATAGTCACCTGTGATTAGTGGCTGTTGCAGGCTCATTCCTGGCTCACTCCTCATTCACACACCATTCTTGGGTGGAGAAGGGGTATGGAATGGCTCTGCTTATTTGACTTCTATGCAGAGTACAGCATGTGACATGCTGGGCTGGATGAATCACAAACTGGAATCAAGATTTCCGGGAGAAATATCAACAGCCTCACATATGTAGACGATACCACTCTAATGGCAGAAAGTAAAGAGGAACTAAAGAGCCTCTTGAGGAGAGTGAAAGAGGAGCATGAAAAAGCTAGCTTTAAACTCAACATTAAAAAAAAAAAAACCCTAAGATTCATGGCAAATAGAAGGGGGAAAAGTGGAAGCAGTGACAGATTTTCTTTTCTTTGGCTCCAAAATCACTGTAGATGGTGACTGCAGCCATGAAATTAGAAGATACTTGCTCCTTGGGAGAAAAGCTATGACAGACCTAGTATATTAAAAAGCAGAAGCATCACTTTGCCTACAAACATCTATATAGTTAAAGCTATGATTTTTCCAGTAGTCATGTATGGATTTGAGAGTTGGACCATAAAGAAAGCTGAGTGCTGAAGAATTGATGCTTTTGAATTGTGGTGCTGAAGACTTACGAGTTTCTTGGACTGCAAGGCGATTAAACGAGTCCATCTTAAAGGAAATTAACCCTGAATATTCATTGGAAGGACTGATGCTAAAGCTGAAGCTCCAATACTTTGGCCACCTGATGCAAAAAGCCAACTCATTGGAAAAGACCCTGATGCTGAAAAGATCAAGAGAAGAGGGCAACAGAGGACAAGATGGTTAGAAAGCATCACTGGGTCAATGGAAATAAATTTTAGCCAAGTCTGGGAGATGCTGAGGGACCAGGGAGCCTGGCATGCTGCAGTCCCTGAGGTTGCAAAGAGTGGGACATGACTTAGTGACTGAATAGCAACAACTAAGGTAAAAATGAGTCAATTTAGCTACTTCCACAACAACTGAAGCCCTAAAAACAAATAACTTATATTGGCTTCCCTGGTAGCTCAGTTGGTAAAGAATCCGCCTGCAGTGCAGGAGACCCTGGTTTGATTCCTGAGTCAGGAAGATCCCCTGGAGAAGGGAATGACTACCCACTCCAGTATTCTGGCCTGGAGAATTGCATGGACTTTATAGTCCAAGGGGTCACAAAGAGCTGGTCACAACTAAGAAACTTTCCCTTTCATTTTCACTAGATACTTTAATGACTTAACATCAGTATGGAAGACAATTTCCAGATGAGTATGAGAAAGTATTAAAATTTGGGCAGAGAATGTGGGGGTGGGGCATGAAGGTACCCTGTATATTTTCACTGAATCAGTACTTGCCCTCCCAGGGCAGGAACTACAGAGCAGGAGCCCAGACCTGGAGGGTATGGAGGCAGATGGGGTATCCTGCAAGGACAGACTTTCTGGGCTTAAAAGGCCAGGAATGTGGCAGTCTGAAGACTCAAGCATGGACAAGGTGACCCCAAGAAGGAACCTGGAGAGACATGAGTGTCAGACACCAGAGAGAAAAATGGAAGGAGGCTGAGAAGGAGCAATGTAGGGTGTCCTGGAATGAGGGGCAAGTGGTGTCTATGAACATAAACCTCCTTACAGGGGAGAATGTGCTCTCATGGGAGATATTCCACCATGTGGCATCTACTGCTGGATGTCTAGATTAGCAATTAAAAAGAAAAAAGGGTGACATTGAGTGATCTTAATTTGTTCTTCATCCCAAAGATACACACACCATTAGGACATACTCTTAGTAGATTTAGGTTTTCTAGTGTGCCCCAAATAATAAAATAGAGATGATTCAACCTCTCGGGAAGGTACAGTGAAGAATGATAACTAGGGATAATGTGTCTGTTCACTTCATAGATGTTTTTCAGCTTCCTCGAGAAGAACGTGGATTATGAAACATTCAAAGCCTTCAGTGATGCATGCCTGGTCTATGACGGCCGACTCGTGATCGACAACAACTTCCACACCAACGATATAGCCATCAGAGCTGCCGGCCCCCTCACCAAGTTCTCAAATAGATACTACTCGAATGAGTGGACTCACAGCAACTTCAATTCCAGAGAGATCGGTTTCCAACTGGCGGCAGCTATGCTCAAGCTCTTCGATCCGACTCTGGAGCCTATGACCGAACCACCAGCTGACCTTGACCGACTCATTCCCATGTACAAGGGAGCCAAGATCAAAGGTGTGTAGGGGGCCACCCTCATCCCACTGCTGAAGCTTCTGGTTGGATCTGGACCAGCCAGCCCCATTTCCCAGAGGCTTGGTGAGGAGGCTCTGCTGTGCATCAGTGGCTTTGCAAAGAGACGCCAGGAAGGAGACTCTCTCTAATGTTTAACTGTTTATGATGGACCTGATTCTACCATCTCAGAGCTGTGATGGTCACTCTATGTATAAGACCACTGAGACTAGGGGATGGTCAATAACTTGCCCAGAGATTCCTCACCACTGGTGTGTGGTGTGATGCCCTGATATCCTGCCAAACTTTTATTCTCACTGAAAGCTGAGAGATCAGAAGAGCTTCCAAGTCTCCCAGGCTTCGGTCTGCTGTCTGAAATAATAAGCACAACTCTTAACAGCTGTAAAATGAGTCCACTTTAATGCCCTCTGCTTTATTGGCTCCTAAGGAGGTCATCACATTAGTAACACAGAATTTCCTTATATTTGGGAGATGGACCTTCTGTCAGAAAAATGCACATATTTATAGAATTGTGTATATGTACTTCCAGAGAGTTAATGGGCCGACCCCCATAATCATCCATGGGCTCCTGGGGGGAGGGTCTGTGAACCCTAGTCCAGTAGACAGAATATCAGTCTAAAGGGGAAGAAGCCCAGCATCCCAGTCTTTGTGTTTATCTGCCCAGCGAGAGGTCATGATCGCCTCCTCACTCTGGACAAGACCTTAGGTAGGATGATAGTCATGGGAAAGGACAAGTCCTGGATGTCAGAGGCTGCTCAGAGCGGGACCTGGCTTGGGCTTCTGGGGCCAGTTAGAAATAGTAATCATTTCATAATCCACATTTTCTAAAGCCTTGAACAAAGACTTTGTTGACTTTCCTTATAACATTTACTTTTTTTAGTCTGTTGGTTACACAGTGGAGGAGGATGGAGAAAGGGAACACTTTGGCCACGTTTACAAAGTCTTGGTTGGCCTTGGTAGGTAGGGATTAGAGGGCCATGAGTTATGGGAAGTCAGGATGCCCAGGGTCAGCCTGGACGTCTTAGAGCATTGGTGTCTGTATTATGGCACATTCACATTAATTGTATTAAATGTTATCAACCCCTGGGTGTTCCTTGCTAACAGAGGCACTTTGGTGGGAAAGTTTGAGTAGCATAGACCACAGCAGGTGTCTCTGGTGGTCTTGTGGTGTAGATGTAAGCCCTGCTACCCATTTGCTCACCCAACTGAAATAAGATGTCTAAAACTGGCCTTTTCCACTAGGAGGCATCCTCCCTGGGTCTTACCATTACCTGCATGTCTCCAAGCCCGCCATCCCAATCCCTTTGGAGGTACAGAGGGCCCAGTCTGATTTTGTAAGTATTTTTCCTGAATTTCATTTTACTTTCAAATATAGCACTTTGTTTCCTGGAGTAGGGGGTGAAATTCTTAATTCAGAGTTTTTAGTGTCATGTACTGGTTCTTCCATCAGAAAGCCTTGGGCCAGCTGGCCCCTGAAATGGCCCCTACTCATTTCTGCCCCTTGGTATTCATGTCTGTGAATGGTCCCCAGCCACATTGACCAGGACTGACAGGTGTAGCCAGCAGGATACTGCAGAAATGATAGTGTGTGCCTTCTGAGGCCAGGTCCTGAAAGACCCTACAGCTTCCAACTTGCACCCTCCTAGGTCACTGCTACCATATCATCAGGTCACCCAGTTGGCCCTTTGGTGGGGTCTGCGTGGAAGGGGATTAAGGATTCCTGCCCCGGACATTCCATAATTTGCTAGTCATGTGAGGAGCCATCTGTGTGAGTGGTCCTCCAGCCGCAATCCAACCTTCAGATGATGCAGCCCTGGCCGATATCTTGACCACAAATTTTGCAGGAGACCATGAGCCAGAATCCCTTAGCTAAGCTAGTCCCAACTTCTGATTCCCAAAGACTGAGGTTGTAAAAGTTGATTGTCATTTTAAGCCATTTATTTTTTAGAGCAGTTTTAGGTTCACAGCAAAATTGAGAAGAAGGTACAGAGATTTCTCATATGTCCCCCAAGCCTCTCATGCATAGCTGCCCCCATTATTGACATCCCCACCACAGGGTACATTTGTTACAACTGGTGAACCAACATTGGTGCATCGTCACCAGAAGCCCACAATTTACATGATATTCACTCTTGGTATTGTACATGCTGTGGGTTTGGACAAATGTATGATGACATGTGTCCACCATAGTGGTGTTATATAGACCAGGGTCCCTACCCAAAAAATCCTTCTGTTCCACCTGTTCTTCTCTCCCTCCTTCCCCTGCAACTCCTGGCAACCAGTAACCTTTTTTTTTTTACTGTCTCCATAGTTTTGTCTTTTTCAGAATATCATAGAGTGGGAATCATACAGTCTGTCACTGCTGGGAGCTGTCAGGATGCCCCCTTGCTCGGATGACAATCGAGACTAAGAAAGTATTTGCAAAGCGGACTTTCTTTATGGGGCATCCTGGGCTAGCCTCACCCTAGTATTTTTCTTGGAAGTTCTGTCCATGCTCGGAACATTGGCTCATCTCTCAGTAGGTCAGTCACAGTTGGAAAGAATTCGTCCTGAGATAATCCCCCCAGACCTTATCGACCAGAGGATCCGGGAAGGTGGATCACCTTCCCCGGGGGCTATGGAGGAATGAAAGGGACATTTAAATAGGTTACTACTCCTCCTACTCATTACTGGGGAGTTTACCAAGAGTTCTCTGGGGGTCATGGCAAGGCCACCACCAGAAAGGCTCGTACTTGGGTCACCTTTCCACCTTCCACTCCCCTGACCACTCCACAGAGGAGGCTCGCTTCCTTGAAGAAATCAGGCTCGATTGAGACTTAGGAATGCTCATAATTGTGGCCAGCATAGTTGGAGATATTGATTGCTTTAGAATAATGTAGACATAGGAATTCATTATAGTAGTTATAAGGTTAATAGGGTTTTATTGCTAAAGCAGTGCTGCTTGACTGTCTCTTAGTTCTCTTTCCTGTCTCTAAACTGTCTCTTTGTCCTCTTTCCTCTTCTCCTAAGAACTTGAGTAGGTTACTAGAATAAACAGTCTCAAGCTTAAGCCCTTCCCTCTAGCTTCTACATATTTGTACCTGATAAGAGAAATGTAACCTTTCTACTTAGGTTGATGTACTTATCATGATTGACTGAAGTATACTGAAGACATTCAAATGGTAATCATACTATTGTTAAATCTAATTACATAGAATTCTGACTTCTGCAAAGGGAATGTTTCATGATAGTTTGGGGAATAAACTCAATGATAAGGTTGCTATGGGAGGTAGAAAACAAAAAATTGTATAGAATGATAGGTGATGTAATGATGTAATGGGGATGTCTTTTGGCTATAAAAACTGTAAACCAACAACAATAAACAAGAGACTTCTCCACCGCCTTTTGGAGAGACTTCTCCATCACCTCACAAAACTAACAGCAATAAAGAGAGACTTCTCCATCTCCTTTTGGAGAGACTTCTCCATCACCTCACAAAACTAACAGCAATAAAGAGAGACTGCTCCATCACCACACACCGACTCAGCTCAGTTCTTCTTCCGCCGACGCCACCCATCCCTCAAGACCCCCGGACCCTGCCGAGGCTGGACCCCGGCATGTCACCTTTCCAAATCAGCTTCTTTCACTTAACAATTTGCATTTAAGTTTCTTCCATGGCTTTTCATGGCTTGAGAGTCCATTTCTTTTTAGCCCTGAATAATATATAAATGCATATATATTCTGCTGTCTGGATGCACCACCAGTTTATGTATCCAACCACCTCCTGAAGGACATTAAGCCACAAAGTTTTGACGTGGCCTGTGATGTATCCATCGATAATTGAAATTATCGATGTCACCTCTGTGGTGACAACAAGCAAATTGCTGAGGGTCTGATGTCTGTCTGGACCCCCTGGCGCTCCTGCTCCTCTGAATTATGCTGGAAAGACCGTAGAGGTGAAGCAGAAGCTGCATGTGCTTGGGGATTACAGGGGGTGTGTGTTCCCCTGGCTTCAAGGTAACTAGAGAGGAAGAAAGGACACAGGGTGGTTGGTCAGTTGGTGAGCTCCCCAGGTAAGATCATCTGACAGTTGGTCCCAGAGTGGCATTTGTTGCCAACTGAGGGTTTCCTTCCTGATGTCTCATGTTTGTTTTTTCATCAGTGAGGCAATTACTGGAGGTTGCCTGCTTCCATTCCCATTTTTACATCCTGAGTTTTTTTTTTTTTGAAGGTTAACAATCTAACCTAAAATAAGCACATTTCCCAGATTTCCTTGAGAATGAGATCAGCCACATGGCAGATCCTGGCCAGTGAGATGTAGTAGAAACTGATGGAAAATTCCATCAGGAGAGCAGACTCCAGACTTCCCAGGCTTCTGGCCCCTCTTTGGGAAGTCAGAATCCTAGTGTTCCAGTTGTCTTACCATGGACTTTGGACAAGTTATCAACTCCTCTGCTTTTCTGGGATTGTTAGGGATCATATATAAAGTAACACTCCCTTCAGGGAATAAAACAGGTGCCCCAGTGGATGTTGCTAATCATAGTTCCAGGTAAGTACTGAGACCTGGTTCTGCTGAAGAAAGGTCAGATGCCATGTGTTTAAAACTTATTTCCCTTGGGCCTTTCCAAGATTCTTTTAGACATGTCCCATATCCATGGTCTAATGCAAAATGTTCTTAAAGTAACGACCATAGTCAATGGTCTCCAGTCTCTATTGCTCTGTAACAAAGCTTAGCAACATGAAGCAGCCCTTGGACTCTGCTCAGATTCTGTGGGTTAGGAATTTGGACAGGACACAGTGGGAGCAGCTTGTCTCTGCTCAGCTGGAAAGACTTAGTAGACTAGGGATAGCCCAGTGACTGGGTCCTCTGACCGAAGGCTTGTCACTGACCTGGGCTGGCACAGCTTAGTCATAGAGATTGTTGGCCAGAGCATCCCACCTGGGCTGCCCATGTCACCTGGGCTTCCTCACAGCCTGGTGGCCTCTGAGTGACGAGACTGCCTGCGTGGAAGCTCAGGACTCCAAGTGCAAGGTTCCCTACCAGCCAGCTGGACACTGCACTGCCTTTTATGACTCAGCTCTGAAAGTCAAATAGCGGTCACTACCCCCACATCCTCTGTCGGAGCAGTCCCAGCCCAGAGAGATTCAAGGAGAAAGGACAGAGAGTTCATCTCCCAATGGGAATATAGTCAAGGTCAAGTGTAGAAGAGCATGTGGGATGGGGTACCAATGGGGCCATCTTTGGCAAGTATAGTTTGATGTAAACAGGATGCAACTTGGATGATGAGTTTGGAATGTGACCAACAGACACTTTGGTCTTTGTAGATAAATACCTGGAACTGAGTAGTTTCAAAAACTAAGAAATACTGGACTTGATTTTGGGCAGAACCAGATTCTTCTAGGACGGTGTGTGATTTCTAACAAGCAGTATCATTTGCTTATGAACCCTGGCTCTCTCTGGGAATAAAGTCAGAGGACTTGCCAAAGGAAGTTTTAGTTAATGACAATTTTAATAAGACTAGAACTTGAATAGCTTCTTTGGCTGGTACTGTGACAGTATTTGAGCAGTAACCCTGACTGTAATTAACCATTTTGCCAGGCGAGCCTCCTTTTTAATTAGTACAGAAGATCTAAACAGATTTTTCCCCCATTTTATTCACCAAGAAAAAAAAATGTAGGATGGTTCCATGGCAATCTTTTGGGGTTGAAATTAATTTGATTAAGTAAAATTGTTGCCAAAATGGACAGGCAGTTGCCTAAATATCACCAGTGGGTGGAGAGTGGAACCCTTGGAGCAGTATTTCACTCAAGAAACTAAATTACCGTTCTCACAACGATTGTAGTACAGATGAACCTCATCAGACTTAAAACAGTCTCTCCTCGGGATATTTAAATAAGAGATGCTTGAGTAATTCACTCGGTAGCCCGACAAAAGGAAGAAAGGGGTCCCCAAGTCGTCTACATAATAAACTGATCTACAGATTCCAGTCCACATGCTTTGTTGGCTTATCCTCCATGGAATAAAGAAATTTGTCACAACAAACCCTGCCTTGGATACCACTAAATTTAAAACTGTGTGTTCATTGTGGAGGCTGAAACCTGGATTTCTAGCACACCGAGTCTGATTACCCCTGGGTCTTCCACTTGGCATGAATTCCAGAGGCATGTTCCAATCTTTGTCAAAATCATAAAGGAGCTCAGAAGAATAATTATATTCAGGAAAAAATGGGAGACAAAAAAAAACCCACATCAGAACCAGTTACTCTGTCAAAATTTTAAATTCAAGACCTGAATATCCTAACAATTAACTCATGTATTTAAAGGAAGAAACTCACCACATCCCCAAGAATTGGAAAGCGTGCAAAACCATCACTGTTACCCCAGAATCCCTCATGGGGCAGCTGGGCTGGAAGCTGCCTGAAGTCCTCATTTAAGGATAAGCAGAAAGTGTTCTGGACTTCACTGGATTTTCCCATCTGCTGTGACTAGAAATGACCTAAGAAATTTAGATCAGTCTGCCCAGCCCCATGGGGTAACTCGTGTCTGAGAAACCCATCTGTAGGCAACTTGTGTTTCGTGTCAGTGCAAACTGTTTCCATGCCACAGGCCCAGGATGGCCCCCTAGTCATGTGACCACAGTGCCAAGTCTCATTAACAATAGTCATGGTCACTTCCAGGGTTAAGCTGAGCTATCTCTGCACCACTGGGCCTTTTCTTCCTCCACCTGGCTGCTCTCTGAGCTCTTTAAGGGCTGAGACACACAGAGCAATCCACAGGTTGTAATTTGACTTTTAAATTAAAAAAATATAAGGACTTCCCTGATGGCCCAAGTGGTGAAGAATCTGCCTGCCAATGCAGGGGACAAGGGATCGATCCCTGGTCTGGGAAGCTTCCACATGTCTTGGGGGAAACCGAGCCCTTAAACAAGTGCTGAAACTGCTCTCTAGGGCCTGTGCATGGCGATAGAAGAAGCCACCACGATGAGAAACCTGCGCACCGTGATGAAGAGTGGCCCCTGCTCACCGCACCTAGAGACACCTGAGCAGCAGTGAAGACCCAGCACAGCCAAAAGTCAAATAAAGGAATAAAAATTATTTAAAAAATAAGACCAACTAGCCTCACCCCCAAATAAGCAGACCCACAATGATGCTGACGACTCATTAGCCCTCCTGAATGGGATGACCTCAGAAGGAGGGCCCATGATGCTCAGATTCTCCACCAGCAACCTGCCAGGACCCCACAGAAACATGGCAAGACGCCATCCATGGAGTCACCATGGGCCTAGCTCCAAGGTGCTCCGTATCTTCCAAATCAGCCCCCAAGTACTGGTGCTCGTGAGCCATTGTGAGAGTGGGTTATTCAGTGAAAGTCTTTGCCGAGCCCCAAATATTAGTAGCCATGTGGGTGGATCTCAGGATGTACTCCTTGGATGCCCAAGTGCTTCTCTGTAATCACTCAGCATAAATAAGTTTCAGAGATGAAAAGGAAGGTCCAAGACCTTGTGGGATCCGCTCTCCACTGAGCCCTGGGGAAAACTGGCACCAAAACTATTGCAAGCTATGGCCAGTGCCCCCTCTCCCAGGACCCCAGTCACCCTACCTGCGAGTTCAGGGGGCAGCCCCTCCCACAGCTGCTCATGCACTTCACCAAGGCACCCCTGACTGCAAAGGGGCCTCCAGGGATCAACTTTACTTGCTGGCTCATCATAGCAAAGCTATTTCTGAATTAAATACACACGGAACTAGAGCATGATGAATGTTCCCATTATGTGCATCTCTAAGGATAAACACAAGACTTCAAAGATTATTTGAGTTTGGTACCAGCAGCTTTAGTCTTAGCAGCCCCCTGCCCATTTACATTTTGTTAAAATGTTGACACAAAAGCAAATAAATGATCCTATGTATTTTTATGAAAATAGAATGAGTCTGTGCAAGTTATAAAAATTACAACTTGTTATACTGTACTTTTACAGTATAAAATGTACTAGAAACATATCTCCCTGTTATGAAATACAGTTTACCAATAATTTCTATTGGATACACTGTATCCCATTTTGCAGATGTATCATTGGTTTTTTTTAGATAACACCTCACTATATGTTTTTTTCAGCCCTTTGCTATGGAGGTAGATTTCCTCTCTGTATCCATCCATCTCTATGATGATGGACTTTGTGCACCTCATTTGGGGTGCCATCCTCCACCTCTTTCCTAAACTGTGTTTGTTCTGTCCCCTACTGTCACACACATCCTTGGGGGTGGGCCAGGACTTACCTGTCAGCCCTCCCCTATGTCTCACCTTGTGCCTTTATGATTGACTGGTTCCTCCTCAGAGCTTAGCCACATGATACCCAAACGCCCACCAGTTGCTTCAGTTTACTTAAAAATCCAGGTAAACCATGTGTTCTTGTTTAGACAGTGTCTCCAGAGGATGTCTGGGACTTAGTAAATGTTTGGGATCAATGCAGTTCACTTTGTGGTGGATTTCTAAATGCCACACTCAAGTTCAGGGCAAAAGCTTAAGTCAATATGCTCTCAGGAGAGATTCACTGAACATTACTGTGTCCTAGGTTCACAGTCCAGGGCCAAAGTGCAGGTTCAACCACCACCAGCCAAATCCAGGTTTGTCCACAAAGGTTCTGCTCGTTGCTGGAACTGGTGGGAAGCATGTCTCCAGCTGTTTGGTCGGTGGCCATCAGGGGCTGAAATAGAAAAAGTAGTCATGACTGGAGCAGAGAGGCGTCTTTCTTTGTCACCTGGGTTCACATGGTGGTTTGAGTCAGTTTCTAGAAGACATAAAGCCACGAACCTCCACCTCTCCTAATTGACAAGCTAACAAGTGGCCCACACATTGTGTGTGTATTTATTTCCCGTGAGCTTGAACCTTCTTCCTGGAAACAGACCCTACCAGTCAAACCTCCCCAAACCCAATTGTCAGAGATTTACCTTTACCTTGCTTCCTTTGTTCAAGTAAAATTTTAAGAACTGTCATTCCTTTAGACCACCTTTGACTAGGAGTTTTTTTCACAGTGGCACTGTGAAAAATTAAGAAAGTTAACACTACTAGGACACCTCACAGGAGAGAAAAGACCCAGTTCCATGTCCCATCTGAGTGAGGTATTGAAGAATGGAGAATCGGCCATAACCTAGCAACCAATTTAGAAAAGTGGAGTGATGTAGTCACAGTGTGAAATATCCCGAGGAGCTTTGAGTCATTAAGTCCACATGCGTGGTTTCTGACATGCACTTCCCTTCAGTTGAGCTTGGTCAATACCTACCACTGTGATTTGCAGCAAGCAATAACATATACCCTGTTATATTTGAAAAATAAATTACTGTGATAAAGTTGCCAAAGTCCAGACATGTTTCTAATGGGGTTTTTCTGATGCCTACCCCCACCAGGGTTCAGAAATAGTAACGGGTAACGTGAAGAACGGGAATTACTTCTGCATCCACATCAACAAGTACAGGATGGTGGAAACCATCACGTGCCTTTCCAAAGCACCTTTCCCTGCCTCCAACTACATCTGCTTGTTTGGTCAGCATGAGCAAGCCCTCAACAACCTGTGCGCTCGGTATGAGGATGGGCTGGTCCCAGATCTCTACAGGTAAGCTGGACATTGCCCTCTTCTGAATGGAAATGCAGACACAGGCAGTCGGTGTCTTGTGAATGAGAGAAGTATTTTGTGATGCGCCAGCAAGTTGGTGGGAACCTCTGGGAGACCTATGCTGTGCTTAGTTGCTCAGTCATGTCCAACTCTTTGCAATCCTATGGACTGTAGCCCACCAGGCTCCTCTGTCTCTGCAGATTCTCCAGGCAAGAATACTTGAATGGTTGCCATGCCCTCCTCCAGGGGATCTTCACAATCCAGGGATCATACCCATGTCTCCCGCATTGCAGACAGATTCTTTACCATCTGAGCCACCAAAGATACCCTTGAAGAAGCTAGAGCTTCTCAACAGTGAAGGATGTGAGACCACCAGCATCAGCCAGAGAATGGAGAAGCCCACAGAGGAGAAGAGCGTGGACTCTTGGTGTGTCCACACGTAGCCCTGTGGCCACATGCAGGCTGGGTCCCAGATGTATCCCCACGGCTTCCACACCACAGATGATATTCAAGTCTCTTTTGAGACACAGGCTGCTAAGAGTAGTGATCAGAAACGTAAGAAGTCAATTTGAAGGCAGGATGCGGAGGCACCTGGTCCTGGTGGGAATCCCACCACCGCAGGCAGGGTGTCTGTGACTCCAGTCACCTTCTCAGGGCACAGGCTATAACAGAGGGGCGTGACCATTTGCCTAAGGCATTGAATTCTGCTCTGACAGGTTCTTCAGACTGGGTGGTCTAGATCCCAGTCTTTTCAATGTAGAGAACTTATCCTATAACTCTAGGAAGGATAGAATTTTAGAATAGAACTCTTGATCTGCTGCTTAGAAAGGTTAGGAGAATTTCCCTCTGTCCACAAAACAAAATGACAACAAACAGAGATGTAGAATTCCAGGGTGTTCAGTACCCATGGGGGAGTCTGAAACATCAGAAGCAACCCCTCTTCCCGCTTATAAGAATGTTTTTAAATTGTAGAATACGTCATAGAAACAAACAAACAAAAAGTATGCGAAGCATGTATGTACTTTAAAGGATAATAACCTTACTTAGAGGTTTCTCGGGTGGTGCTAGTGGTAAAGAACCTACCTGCCGGTGCAGGAGATGTAAGAGATGTGGGTTGGATCCCTGGGCCAGGAAGATCCCCTGGAGGAGGGCATGGCAACCCACTGCAGTATTCTTGCCTGGAGAATCCCATGGACAGAGGAGCCTGGCGGGTCACAGTTCGTAGGGTCACAAAGAGCCGGACACGACTGAGTGACTTAGCACACGTGCACACGTGCACCCTTACTTCAAAGCACCAGTCTGATCACACCCACCTCCGTCTCCTTGGTGGTCACCACTGTCCTCTGATTTGAGTTAATCATTCCCTTTCTTTCTTGGGAAGCAGGGATCAGCCAGCTTTCCCTATAAAAGTCAGGGTGGTAAAATACTTTCGGCTTCAGGGGCCACATGACCTCTGTTCCAAGAACTCAAGTTGGCTGCCATGCCATGAAATCCGCCCCGGGTGGCCCATAAACCAGTAAACATGACTGTGTCCCAGTAAAGCTGCGTACCGAAACAGGCAGCAGGCCAAGCCTTGTTTTAAAGGGGTACCCCATATCTGTGGTTTCCTAAATGATGTACTGATCCGTTCTGCCTGCTTTGAATCAGTTCTGTGGCTGCCGAAGAAAGTCAGCACTCCATTTGGGGCTCTTGTTTGCGAGCCTGTCCACGGCCATGCGTGTAGCTGGAGTTCGTGTGTTTTCCCTGCTGTGTGATATTCCAGGATAACAAAATCGTCCTGAAGCTCCTCTGTCCGTTTTCAGGTTGATGGATGTTCTAGTTTGGTGTGGTTGGTGTCATGGCCACACCTCTTTGCAGGAATTTCTCTCAGGTGTCCTAGGTGATGCCCAGATGTTGCCCAGGGTAGTGGTGTCTGTTCCACTCACTCAGCCAGCTGGGAAAGCCCTCCACAAACCTGTCAGGCCCCTGCACCATTCAGCTTGAACATTTGGCCATCCTGGTGGTGTGGGAAGCTGTCTGACCTGCATTGTAATGGTCTCGTCCCTGGTTTCTAATGCAGTTTAGTGGTTTTCATTTGTTTGTGTGACCATTCATGGTAGTTTCTAGAAATGCTTGTCTATGACATTTGTCCATTTTGGGCAGGAATATCATCTCTTACTAACTCCCAGTATTCATTTATATGTTCTGGATGCAAATTTGGTTTGTTTTGTTTCCTTCCTACATCTTCTTCTATTTTGAGGCTTGTCTTTTCACTTCCTTTATGAAGAAAGTGTATTCAACCAAGCATGCTGGTCAGCCAAGCATGGATCAGGTAGTACCATAGTGCTTACTATTGAAAAAATATGCATGTAAGTGGGTCCACGCAGTTCCAATCAGTATTGTTCAAGGATCAACTCTGTAGATCTTGATTTATATGGGTCTCTTTAAATAGCTCAATAAAGGTTTATTATTTTCTCCATCAGTGGCTTATTTTATTTTCATTTGATATGATCCAAAGTGGGCTTCCCTGCTCAGCTGGTGAAGAATCTGCCTGTAATGCAGGAGACCCCAGTTCAATACCTGGGTCGGGAAGATCTTCCTGGAGAAGGGATAGGCTACCTACTCCAGTATTCTTGGGCTTCCCTGGTGGCTCAGTTGATAAAGAATCCCCACACAATGCCGGAGACCTGGGTTCGATCACTGGGTTGGAAAGATCCCCTGGAGAAGGACATGGCAACCCACTCCAGTATTCTTGCCTAGAGAATCCCCATGGACAGAGGAGCTTGGCAGCTGCAGTCCATAGAATCTCAAAGAGTTGGACACAACTGAGCAACTAAGAACAGCACGTGATCCAAGGTTCTTTATGTTTTTATTACTGTTATAAGTATCATTTTCTTACTGATAGCTGCTATATGTTTTATGAAAATGCACTAACTTTTTGTATGGTCTTGTAATCTGCAGATTTGCTAAGCTTCCTCATCCATTCAAATAATTTACCTGTAAATTCTTTTAGATTGTCCACACAAAAAATATCATCTGCAAATAGTGACAGTTTTGTTTCTTCTTTTTCGATCTTTGTAGCTTTTTTTCTTTTTCTTGTCTTACTGTGCTGGCTAAAATGTATGATAGAATTTGGGGTAGAAGTAGTGATGGATGGCACCCTTGCCTCATTCTTAGTTTTAAAGGGAATGCTATCAATATTAAGCGTGTGATATTATACTTTTTTTCATGATAAAGTTTCTTTTTATTACTGTCTTGCTAAGCATTTTTAGCATGCATGGATTTTTTTTCCAGGAAGAGTACTTAACTTTTGAAACATTTTGTGTATGAGGATGTCTTCCTATATGTTTCCCATTATAAATTATACTTTAAGTATCAAACTTCTTAATCATAGACTTTCTCTCGTTAAATCTTTGTAGACTTGACTCTATTGTTTATTGAAAATAAAACTGCAAGTATTTGGAAAAGTGAATTCATTTGTTCCTTATCATCTGGGTAGGGATTTATTGTTGCTCTCAATCTTACCCAAAATATTTGAGCTGGTGGGGTATCAGTTCTTTGTCAAAGAAGATTTTTGTGGGAGCTATGTATGTATTAAGCATCTTCTCTGAAAAGAAAATTTGACCAAATTCAAAAGCTGTTGTCAGTTTGTTTTCCCTGAGAAGAAGAGATGTTGAAAGAGACAGACTTTGTGAGCTTGAGACCACTGGTTGGGGCACAGCTGTTAACTGATGGTAGAAATAATTTTAATGGTTAATTTGATTTGCTAGGAGTGAATACTTGGGATGGAAGATGGGACAGCACTGGCTATTGGGACATGCCAGTTGACATCTGTAAGAAAGGTTCAAGGGGAATAGTGGTTGACTGCGGAAGGGACTGCTGATCACGTCCTAGTGTGGTACCCAGGGTGCCTCCAGGCCCCGCCCATCCCTCCCGGAGGCACGTTAGCATGTATGAACAGCTGTGGCCACGTTCTTTTCAAGTGCCACGAAATGCTGCCAGGTCCCGTGCTGATTCTTGGCCCTGTCCCCTTGCCCTGTCTGCTGTCAGACCCGCTGGCAAAGCTCTTTCCCAGCAGGCAGGGTGAATGGTTTAGCTGATTTTGGCCGAGATATGATTACCGATTGTTTCCCTGACCTGGGCAGCACCAGCAACCTCTCTTGTTCAAATCTGGGAGTGATTCCATCCGATGCATCTGGGGGCACCTTCCTTCAGGCTTCAAGGGCTGACCATTAACCAGCCACTCTGTCTCTGGCAAGGCAGACGCAACCTCAAGGTCAAGTTCCTCTCTGAGTTCAGCGAAACCCTCTGGATCCTTTCTCCCCACTTCCCTCAAGCTAGTCTCACGCCATCATGGGCCAGGACAGAGGCAGTGCTGGTGGCCACAGCGGGAATGGTGGCAGCCACGCAGGCAGACGCCATAGCAGCCAAGGCCTCGCCAGCCAGGGGTCTGGCTGCCCGAGGACAGGCTCACTTGGAGCCACTTGGGGCACGTGGTGGTGGCCGAGCAGTCAGCAGTGATACGGGCTGGCTTGGAATCTACCTCTGGTTTGGTTTAGCTTTTGTCTTCCCCTTGGCGTGCCTGTGCAAACCGCCAGTGATGAAGAGAACAAATTCACCCCTGGTGATCATGTGTGTGCACCTGTGATTGCGTGTGTCTGTGCGAGTGTGTCTGCTGATGTGTGTGGAAGAGAGAGAAATAAATTGATGGGTTGACTGATTTATCACTTTGAAGAAAGAAAGGAGTCCAAGGAATCATTTGTTCCTTTCTGAACCATCCAGCATTGAAAATCGTGTAACAAATGTGTTAGAAAATGGACTTTTCCCTGATCTTCCCCTCGGAGTGCCTGTGTCCCGCAGTGGCCCACGCACACCTGCACACACCTGTCATGACCTCCGTACCTCCCCACCCACCTGCTGGTGCTGCTTTGCCCATAGACACTGGGGCAGAAGCAGCTTCCTCAGGATACTGGGGAAGCAGAGATGGGAACCACTGGTGAAGAGGAGAGGGGGGCCGAGGCGGGTCCCTGCAAAGTCCTCATCGTGGGGCTCCTGTAAGGCCTGTCCCATCCCGTGCCTTCCCCACATTCTCAACTCTCCTCATCTTCGTTTACCCCTCTTAGCGGTTGGCCCTGTGAAGAAAAGCTCTTGCCTCCTGAATCCCTTTCCCTTAGCCTTAATTAACAGTCTGTAGCATCCTTTATCCTCAGGGCGTGAATAGGTCTTGCCCCGGCTTCTTTGTGTGAGCCCATCAGATACTCATGGACCTTGATTAAATCACCTCTTCTCACATCTTCACGTGCTCAGCCCTCAAAGGCTGCCCTCGCCTGGCCCTCTCCTGTGAGCGCCGCATCCCCCTCCACACTTCCCAAGCGCTCGGATGGCCTATTTTTAGTGGATAAGTGCTGCTGGGCACAATATTGTAAATGGGACAGGAGCAGACCCTTTAGAAAGCTGCCATTACCTTTTTGATCGACAAAACCCAAGGAGTAACTCCCTTAGGAAAGCCGCTGTGTGCCATCTCTCCAGAGCAGGCAAGCAGGAGGCTGCCAGCCCATGTTGCCCCCTGATTCATTCACCTATTAGATTCAAGGTGAATGCTGGAATAAGTTAATCATAACTTAAGTGTCTTTCGGTTCCTCTGTGGTCGGTGACCTTGTGCCATGTCCAGTAGAAAATCACACACTGTGGCTCAGCTGGTAAAGAATTGCCTGCAATGTGGGAGACCTGGGTTTGATCCCCGGATTGGAAGGATCCCCTGGAGAAGGGAAAGGCTACTCACTCTAGTATTATGGCCTGGAGAATTACATGGACTGTATAGTTTGTGGGATCACAAAGAGTCGGACACGACCAAGTGACTTTCACTAAATTCCAGGTGCCCATTTTTCCAGACCTATCAAAATTTGACTGAACCGTGACTGCTCACTCCAATCTATCGATTTTTTTTTTTTGCATACCTAAAATTTGTTTGAGTGGACTTCCCTGGTGGTCCAGTGGCTAAGACTCCATGCTCCCAATGCAGGGGGCCCAGGTTCAGTCGTCAGGGAACTAGACCCCACATGCTGCAACAAAGTTCAAAGATCCCACATGCCACAGCTAAGACCCATCTCAGCCAAACAAAAAAATTAATGTCGAAAAATAAAAAAATAATTTATTTATTGGATAATAGTTCTCCCAAGATGCAAATTTCTGTGTTGGCCACCACTTGCCTTTCTGGAGACCTTTAGGTCAGTGTTTCTGCCTGTCTTTGATTTTGGATAGTGTCAATTCCATTTCATAGCCTGATAAAGAAAGCTGGTCAAATGATTTGCTAAAATCAAAATCCACTCTCTTCTTTTTCCTTCCCTGTCATTTAGCTGTATTTTTCTGCCCTTGTGCATATTTGCACACTTCACCTGGGGCTCCTCACTGGTCATCCCTTGGCCTCCTTGCTCTAAGAACATCTCCTTGCTCACTGGTATTTCTCACGCGACCACGTTGCCTGTGAGGCTGAACCTATATTTTGGAATATCCCTGGTTACTGAGACAGTCAACCTTAGCTCTCGGAGTATAGATTAATGCAGGAGCAAAATTCCATCTAACACAACCTATGTCCATTTTTATTTGTAATACTGCTCCGCTAAGACCAGGGTTGGGCTTGCCTGATGGCTCAGTGGTAAAGAATCCACCTGCCAATGCAGAAGATGCGGATTCAGGAAGATCTCACATGCTGTGGAGCAGCTAAGCCTGTGTGCAGCAACTATTGAGCCTGTGGTTTCGAGCCCAGAAGCCAAAAGTACTGGAGTCCATGTGCCCTAGAGCCCCTGCTCTCCCCAGAAGGGGAAGCCACCACAATGAGAAGCCCATGTACCGAAACTAGAGTAGACCCAGCTCCCTGCAACTAAAGAAAAGCCCGTGTAGCAATGACGACCCAAAACAGTTAAAAAAGACCAATTTTTTTTTTATAGTATATGTCACCTCCCTCTTTCCTTCAGTAGCATTTGTGTGGAATTAACCTCCCCTGGGATGAAGGACAAGGTTGTCTTGAGCTATCTTGAACTCATAGCCAGTGAGTGTCCCTTCAGACACTCATCCCAAGATGATAACGTACAGGAAAAACAAACACAGATTTTCACATGGTCAGGGCAGACTGTTCAGGTAATGAACCTGGAGCACTGCTTCCACTGCAGGGCTTTTCCTTTTCATCTCTTATCCAGTGTGTTCCAATAATTTGCCTCATTCATCATGAAATTATAGCTTGGCATATTATCTCAGTATTTATCAGAAAGGTCTGCATTGAGGTTTGTTTTTTTGCCACATCTCACATACTCCACAGCCGCATGTGGCTAGTGGCTCCCATACCAGACAGCGCAGAATGGATGAGCTGTTTGAGTTATAGAATGTGTCTAGGATCTCATGTCATGTAGTTTTTAAAAATTTTTTATTGGAGAATAACTGCCTTACAATATTGTGCTGGCATCTGCCATATGTCAACATGAATCAGTCACAGGTATACATATGTCCCCTCCCTCTCGACCCTCCCTCCCACTAGACTCTAGTATCATGTAGTTTTAAAAAATTGCTTCATGCATTGCAAAGAGTCATCAACACCTTAGAGCTGCACTGTCCAACTTGACAGCAAGTTGCCAGGTGCGACTTTTAAGTTTTAAAGGATTTAAAGAGAAAATAATAAAAGCTCGGTTCCTCACTCACACTAACCACATCTTGCATACCCAGCACCCATGTGTGGATAGTGGTTGTCCTATCGGCTGGCACGGAAAGTTCAACTCTCCTAAAATGCTAATCCCCAGTTCTGATTGGTTCTAACTTCCCCCACGTTTAGGTGTGGTAGATCAGAGGTGGATGTGCAGTGAAGGCCCTAGGGGAGGAGGACATGACTTCTCTCTGTACCTGCTTTTATAGGGTCACCTGGAAAGGAAATTCTCCTCAGATCACATGCCAGGGTGGACAGATGGGGAGCAAGAACAGCATGGGAGAAGGGGAGGCAGACAAGCTCTTGGAGGCCCACGCTGTGGGCTTCCTGTCCACTTATGCTCATATACCGTTCAGCTGGCCCCATCCCAACCAGTCTGTACTTCTTCACCAGTTACTAACATTCCAGCCTTCATCAGACCTCAGGGGCTCAGCAGATCTGACTGACACGTTCAGAACTGACTTCCATCCCTCTGAGCATCCTTTTAAGCTTTTGCTGCAGGAGCTAAAGCCCTTTATAGATTGTCTTCCTCCTTTTCACCTGGCAGCATGTGAGTCAAAGGTATTATTGATGAGTCTAAAATAATAGTTGATGAGCCAATGGTTATCTCCAAGGCTACCACATTACTTTCATATAAATACCTCTTTACGAAGCTCCAAGAAAAAACTGGGTTGTTCTGCTGTTATTGGAATCGTCAACAAAAATACATTTCAGAAATCCTGTTTTCAGTCCACTGAATCATGTGGAAAAAACATGCCTTCCTGCTCACATTTTTTTATAGCCAAATAACAATTGCAAAAAGATGCTCTGAAGCCACCTGGGCAGCAGGGAGTAGCATCATGCAACCGTCTCCTCTCTCCCTACTAGTCCTGTATCTTTTTATGTTTCCTTTTGAGGATTATCGTGTACTTTTCTTTTTTTTCACTCTTTAGTATTTTCCATTATGAAAGCAGTACATGATTGTTATAGAAAATTTAGCAAAATATTTCTAAAGCCAAGTAAAATACAAAGTCTAGTCCTAATCCCATCACCCAGAGAGAGGGCCTTGAAAATTATCAGAAGGTTCCCCTTGAAAATTCAGTCAAGTTCTGATCAGTGAATGTAAGGGAGGAAACCACCCAAGTCTGGGAAAGAGTCGCTCCAAGGACTAGAAGCTACAGTTCCTGGAGTTCACACAGGGCTGGGAACAGTGTGTATTTCTACCAGGCCACCAAGAAAACCTCAAGGTTCATCAGTGGTCAGAGTAGACACTGTGGTCTCCCCAAAGTGGTGAGAAAAATGAGCAGGCATCTGAAGAAGCAAGAAAATTCAACCCATAATGTGAAGGAAAATCAGTCAACCAAAACCAACCTAGAGCTGACACAGTTATAGACTTAGCAGATTGACATATTGAAACTGTTATTATAACTGTATTCCACACACTGAAAAATTGAGTAGATATATAGAAAGTATTAATATATCAAAGGTCCAGATAAAACTGTTAGAGGTGAAAACTACAATGTCTGAGATGAAAAAAAATGCATTGGATGGGATTAATGGAAGATTAGACCTTGCTGAAGAAGAGATTAGTGAATTTGAAGACATACCAGTTGAAACCACCCAAAATGAAGTACAAAGAAAGACAAAGAATTTAAACAATGAGCAGAGACTTGTGAGCTACACGGTAGCTTCAAATGGACTAAAGAAATAATGACCATTTTTTTTCCAAATTTTATATAAAAATAAACCCACAAATCCAAGAAGCTGAATGAATGTCAAGCATGAAAAACATGAAGAGGAAATTAGTAGTAGGGGAGGTTTCTCAAAAAAGCTAAAAGTATAACTAACATATGATCCAGCAGTTCCACTCCTGGATGTACATCTGAAAGAAATAAAAACACTAATTCAAAAAAATACATGCACCCCAATGTTCATAGCAGTATAATTTACAATTGCGAAGATATGGAAGCAGACTGAGAATCCATCAAGAGGTGAATGATAAAGAAGATGTGATATATAGATATATACAACGGAATACTACTCATCCATAAAAACAAGTGTATTACATATTTCCATTTATAACAATATGGATGGACTTTGAGGGCATTATGCTAAGTGAAATAAGTCAGAGAAAGAAAAGTACTGTTTGATATCATTTATATGTGGAATCTAAAAAATATAGCCAACTAGTGAATATAACAAAAAGAAGCCTACTCACAAATATAGAGAATAAACTAGTGGTTACCACCAGGGAGAGGAAAGGAGGAGGGGCAAGCTAGAGGGGTAGAGGAATAAGAGGAACAAACTATTAGGTATAAAATAAACTGCAAGGATCAACTGTACAACATGAAGAAAATAGCCGATATTTTATAATAGCTATAAATGGAGTGTAACCTTTAAAAATTGTGAATCACTGTATTGTATCTGTAACATATAATGCTGTAGAACTACAGTTTAAAAAAATCACACCAAGGCATATCATAATCAAATTGCTCAATTTGACCAGTGATAAAGAATAAATGAAGAAGGAACAAGAGAAAACAGATTATTTTCAGAGAAACAAAGATAAAGATGACAACATATTCCTCATCAGAAACAATGCAAGTGAGAAGTTGGTTGAACAACAACATCTTTAAAATACAGAAATTTTTTTCAAGTTTGAGAACACATTTATTACATATTATATTTCAAAGTAACATCTCAAGCCTAATACATGGCATAGCATCCCGTTATATTACATATTCTCCGTATGCCCAAACAACATCTCTGAGTATTTTCTATCCCATTGCCCTGTTTAATTCCTTTATTGGTTTACTCTCTCTATGGATAACTCCACCATGACCTCAGAATTCCGTATGTTGAATCACTAATCCCCAATGTGTCTCTATCTGGAGATAGAGTCTTTAGGAGATAATTAAGGTAAAATGAGGTCACAAAGGTGGGACCCTAATCCCATAGGACTGTGGCCTTATAACAGGTAGAGAGGGGGATCACTGTTTCTCTCCTCAATCTAAGGACACAGTGAGAAGACAGCCATCTACAAGCCAGGAAGAGCACCCTCACCAGAAACTCATCATCCTGGCACCCTGACCTTGGACTTGCAGCCTCCAGAACTTTGAGAAATAGATGCCTACTAATTAAGCCACCCAGTCAATCTGAGCTAGGACAGATTTACATCCCATTTTGGTGATGCTCTGTCTCCCACAATGCACTAGGCTGCCTGCTGCTTCCGACAGCTGCCAGCCATGCGGCCAAAGACGTGTGGTACTCCCCAGGCCCCTCTGTGTGCAGCCACCATGGGAATGACCTCCATGTCAGTCAGTCCTGGGTTTGACCCCGGCTTCTGACACTATTCCTTATTGGGAACTTGGTTCTTCCTCGGTGGTGATAAGCTGTGGAAAGGAGCATGCACATCTCAGAACACACCCCCAGGGGGGTCCCTCAGACCTCACCTAGCAGCTTGTCTTAGGCAGGTCCCTCTGTTCCTCTAAGCTTCATTTCTCTTACCCATAAAAGGGGTTTATCACAGCTTCTAGGGGAAGACTAAATGAGATGACCTATGGGGAACACTTGCTCAGAGCCTGTCCTGGAAGAACCAATTCCACAAACACTGGCTTTGCTGCCCTTCTGCTCCAGGCGGGGCAGGTGGCAACCCAGGGGTCACCTTGCCACAGGCCCTGCACATCCCCAAAACTGGCACTCTCCCAGGCCCCCTTGCAGAATGACAGATGCATAGCCCCAAGTTCCTTCTCTCCAAAGACTCTTTTGTCAGCCACCCAGCAAACTCCGAGCTGGCCTTTGTGACTTATTATTCCCTCTATCTGGTCATTTGGGGAGAAAAGAGCACCAAATGCCACCAGCGATGTGCCCACAGCTGCTAATAGGAGCTGCTGTTTGCATCCCACGGTCCTGTCTTGGCCCCAGCAGCTCCGACAGCTGCCTGAGCACCGTCTGCCAGGCCAGGATACGTGCCGAAGGCTCCAAGGGCAGAATAGAGCCCAGCATGGTCACGCTGGGCTCCCAGAGGCTCGCAGCATTAATAATCTATAGTTCAATCATTAGAAGCAAATCCAAATGAAATAGGAAAATATACCCCACGCTGGAGGCCGCAAGGCTGCTGGGAGGTGGCCTCGCTGCTCCACGGCAGGCTTAACGATCAGCTTCTGGACACCAGCAGCCCCAGCTGACAAGCGGCGTTTGCAAGCCGCAGGCTTTCTGCATGTGATAATTGAACAAAGCTATACCGCCTTCAAGATGTTAACAGCGACTTGCAACCAAAGATCTGCTGGGCTTGTCGGGTCCCCAAATCGAAGCCTCTCCAGGGAACCCCAAAGGGTGTCCATCAGGTCAGTTGTTGCCCTCTGGACTGACCTGCAAGTGGATCTTTCTGGATGCGGGTCAGAGGCAGGGGGCCTGGCAAGGATTACATATATGAACTTATATAACCCTACCCTGATTTCTCCAATTATGCACTGGACCGAGGTGCGAACCCCCAGGCTTTACGGCCCCAGGTCAGCCCGCAGCATACCAAGTAGGCAGATACCCAAGGGCAGGGAATCATTTCTAATTTCCAGGTTTTCTTTAAAAACAAATCATCATTTCAGGTTGTTCTTGGGTCAAAGATTGAAGTTTTTGTTGTTGTTAATATTCTTCCTGGTCAAAACCATTAGTCGGGAACTTCTTTCTGCAAGTGACAGAACTGAAATGCCAGAAGAGACTGTAATGTCACTCACCAGAACCCCCGACCCCGATCTCTCTCCTTCTGGCAACAGCCAAGCAGCCCCCCAGCTGCTTCTCCCCTCCCTGTAAGAGACTGGAGCCTTGTTCTCTGGAAGAACTCCAGACGTGAGGACACCAGACCCAGGAGAGAAAAAGTGTGAAGAGAGAAGGGGTGAGGTGAACATTCCAAAACTGACCGGTACAGTCCCTGGTCCCCCTCGGCTGCCCTGTTCCCAGCATGGCAATAGTCAGAGCAGAAAGATCAGATGATGAAGTTGACAAAGCAACATGAAAAAGAGAAAAAGACCTTTTGTCTAAGAGGAATTCCAGAGAGAGCAAAGAAAATGCAGTGGAGCAGGGTTGGGAGACTCCTCTTACAGGCAGAAGATTTAAAAAAAAAAAGCCCAGAACTGAAAGATATCAATCTCCAGATTGAAAGATGCACAATAAGTGGCAAACAGCCCAAGACCCTCTATGATGAAATTCTGGACATCAGGGACAATGAGAAGCTTCTACAAATGTCTGGAGGGTAAAGCATGTCACTGAGCAAAGAACCAGGGTCAGAATAGTACCAGGTTCTCAACAGCAACCGCAGAACCAAACAGACAACGGGTAATGTCCTCAACCTTCTGAAAGGAGGCAATTTCTGGCAGTAATTCTATGACCATCCTCCAAGGAGGTGCCAAGGATGGAGGTACCAAGGACCTGCCCACGTGGGAGGGAGGAACAGCATGGTTAGAACGTCACCATTTTGGAATCTCTCCTGATTGAAAGGGCTCCGGAGTGTGGCTGCTGACACAGGAAAAGACACAGCCATACTGCTCCTTGGCAGGAAAACACACCACCTTGAAATAAAAACTGGACCTCAATCTGCCCAGGATCTCAGGTCTACCACCAGTTTATGGGAAATAGAGGAGAGAGAGGAGCATGTTCACTAAAACCACAGAGCTTTCGTCCACACATCCCAGACCCTGGGAGACTCTACAGAAAAACAGCCTGACTCCTCCCACTAATAAACTGCAATTGGAAGGCTGTTGATTAAGACAGATTTTTATAAGCATATCAGCTTATGTGAATCCTGATTCAAATGGGCTGTAAAAAACTTACGCACCTTATGACATCATTGGAAATTCAAACACTAGATATTTGATGGTGTGAAGGAATTATTAATTTTTAAATGTGAAGATGGTATTGGAGTTACATATATTTTGAGAGCAGTATCCTTATCTTTCAGAGATACTCATTGAAATACCTGGGATATTCTTCAAAATAACCCAGGAGGGAGAAAAGTGGATGGGGCTGGGAATAACACAAAACTGGCCATGAGTTGATAACTGTTGGAACTGGATATCCTCTAATTTAAAAATATTTTAAAATTCTGAATTGTGCTGTGCTGTGCTGTCAGTTATGTCTGACTCTTTGCAACTCCATGGACTATAGCCCGCCAGGCTCCTCTGTCCATGGGGATTCTCCAGGCAAGAATACTGGAGTGGGTTGCCATGCCCTCCTCCACAAGATCTTCCCACCTCAGGGATCAAACCCACATCTCCCACATTGCAGGCAGATTCCTTATTGTCTGAGCCACCAAGGAAGCTGAACCACCAGGAAAATATTATAAAGAATTTATTTTTTAAATGTATACTCCACTTATAGTTATTATAAAATATTGACTATATTCCCCATGCCGTACAATACATCCTTGTAGCTTATTTTATACCTAATAGTTTGTACCTCATACTTTCCTGCTCCTATATTACCTCTCCCTCCTTTCCTCTCCCCACTGGTAACAACTATTTTGTTCTCAATATGAGTTATTTTTAAGAAGCAACCCAAGAACCTTCCTTTTAGCGCAGGGAAATATACTTAGTATCTTGTAATAACCTATAAGGGAAAAGAATCTAAAACAGAATGTGTGTGTGTGTGTGGTGATGGTTTAGTTGCTCAGTCATGTTCAACTCTTGTAACCCCATGGACCTTAACCTGCCAGTCTCCTCTGTTCATGGAATTTCTCAGGCAAGAATACTGGACTAGATTGCCATTTCCTTCTCTGGGGGAATCTTTCTGACCCAGGGATCAAACCCAGTCTCCCACATTACAGGCGGATTCTTTACCGACTGAGCCATCAGGGAAGCCCATATAGGTATGTATGTATGTGGATATATATATATATATATATAACTGAATCACTTTGCTGAAACTAACATTGTAATCAACTATAATTCAATAAAAAGTTTAAAAAAGAAATGTAAAAAGAACATAACCATCAAAAAAAAAAAAAAAAGAAAGGGAAACAACCAAAGTTGTAAGCTGAGAGATTCTAAGACTGGAGAACAGTGTGGAGAAGACTCCATGAACCCAAGGGACAGCCAGGTCAGACCAGACAGGAGCACAGAGGTGTTAAGAGGGAGGAATCCTGAGAAAATTATTAATTATTTTGAATATTTGATATATTGAAAATAATACTGAAGGAGATTTTACAGACCTCCTGGAGCATTAAAAAAAAGACTTGTGCTAGATACATTGAAATGAAGAGGGAAAAAAGAGCAATTATTATTTCTAAGGAAAGCAAAAAAGTTATACAAGAAATAAATGTGGTTAATATTTACATTATTAAAATAATATAATCACATATCCTAATTTCATCAAAAATTGTTATACTGTTTGGAAAGTTTGGGATAGGGAGCAGTAGGGGTTTGTTTTATTTATTTATTTTTTTCAATTTTTATTTTTTTATATATATTTTTTTCTTTACATTATCGTGTTGGTTTTGCCATACATTGACATGAATCCGCCAGGGGTATACCTGTGTTCCCCTTCCAGAACCCCCTCTCCCATCTCCCTCCTGATTCCATCCCTCTGGGTTATCCCGCTGCACCCGCCCTGAGCACCCTGGGGCTTGTTTTCAAGCTACCAGAGGTCTTTTTCAGAGAATTAGAACAAATAATTTCACAATTTGTATGGAAATACAAAAAACCTTGTATAGCCAAAGCAATCTTGAGAAAGAAGAATGGAACTGGAGGAATCAACCTACCTGACTTTAGGCTATACTACAAATCCACAGTCATCAAGATAGTACGGTACTGGCACAAAGACAGAAATATAGATCAATGGAACAAAATAGAAAGCCCAGGGATAAATCCACACATCTATGGACACCTTATCTTTGACAAAGGAGGCATGAATACACAATGGAGAAAAGACAATCTCTTTAACAAGTGGTGCTGGGAAAACTGGACAGCCACTTGTAAAAGAATGAAACTAGAACACTTTTTAACACCATACACAAAAATTAACTCAAAATGGATCAAAGATCTAATCATAAGACCAGAAACTATAAAACTCCTAGAAGATAACATAGGCAAAACACTCTCCAACATAAACCAAAGTGGGATCCTCTATGACCCACCTCCCAGAATATCGGAAATAAAAGCATGAATAAACAAATGGGACCTAATTAAAATTAAAAGCTTCTGCACAACAAAGGAAACTATAAGCAAGGTGAAAAGACAGCCTTCAGAATGGGAGAAAATAATAGCCAATGAAGCAACGGACAAACAATTAATCTCAAAAATATACAAGTAACTCCTGCAGCTCCATTCTAGAAAAATAAACGACCCAATCAAAAAGTGGGCCAAAGAACTTAACAGACATTTCTCCAAAGAAGACATAAAAATGGCTAACAAACACATGAAAAGATGCTCAACATCACTCATTATCAGAGAAATGCAAATCAAAACCACAATGAGGTACCATTTTACACCAGTCAGAATGGCTGCAATCCAAAAATCTACAAGCAATAAATGCTGGAGAGGATGTGGAGAAAAGGGAACCCTCTTACACTGTTGGTGGGAATGCAAGCTAGTACAGCCACTATGGAGAACAGTGTGGAGATTCCTTAAAAAACTGCAAATAGACCTGCCATACGACCCAGCAATCCCACTGCTGGGCATATACACCGAGGAAACCAGAATTGAAAGAGACACGTGTACCCCAATGTTCATCGCCACATTGTTTACAATAGCCAGGACATGGAAGCAACCTAGATGCCCATCAACTGACGAATGGATAAGAAAGCTGTGGTATATATACACAATGGAATACTACTCAGCATTAAAAAAAAATTCATTTGAATCAGTTCTACTCAGGTGGACGGAACTGGAGCCTATTATCCAGAGTGAAGTAAGCCAGAAGGAAAAACAAAAATACAGTATACTAATGCATATATATGGAATTTAGAAAGATGGTAACGAGAACCCTGCATGCGAGACAGCAAAAGGAACGCAGATGTATAGAACAGTCTCGTGGACTCTGTGGAAGAGAGCAAGGGTGGGATGATATGGGAGAATGGCATTGAAACATGTTAATTATCATATGTGAAATCAATCGCCAGCCCAGGGTTGATGCTCGGGGCTGGTGTACAGAGATGTCCCAGGGGGAGGGAATCGGGAGGGAGGAGGGAGGGGGGTTCTGGAGGGGGAGCATATGTAAACCCATGGCAGTTTCATGTCATTGTATAGCAAAACCAACACAATAAAAAAAAAAAACAAAAAAAACGCTGAAGTCAAAAAAATAAATAAATAAATAACGATTTCTTTGTAAAAAAAAAAAAAGAAAGACATAAGCTTTTTAAAAAAAACTATCAAAGAGAAGAAAAACCCTCATTTTCCATAACAAGGAATTGATAGGTATATTTGAAATTAATAAGAATTTGTATCATGCATATAAGCAATCACATTTACATAGGTAATCATTGGAAAAATCAGCTGACTGTCTCTGAGCTACTGAGGACTCTTTGGTTGCAAGTAGCAGATGCTAACCAAAGCTAGATTTAAGCTCAAAAGGAGAATTCATATTGAGAATTCATGGTTGTGTTTCAAAGGAACACAGGGCATACAAATGGCTGGGCCTCAGGACAGGGACTACAAGAAGCAGGAAAAAGCCGAGCCTTGGCCGCTGCTTTCTCTCTGCGGGTCTGTTTCCTCAGTTGCTCCACAGCCCCCATGCCTCCATGTCACAATCCCCAAAACCCACAGAGAATAACTGGGTGCCTCTGAGTCCCAGTTCCAGGTTTCCTGGAGAGTGACTGGCATGGCCTAGGGCAGCAGTTTCAAACCACTTGGCACTGTTCCCACAGAGAAATGGAGTCTGTGCCCGCTCCCTTGAATCTGGGCCGGCTTGTGATGGTTTTGACTGATGGAGTGTGGTTAAAGTGAGGCCATGTGACTTCTGAGGCTGAGTTATAGAAGGCCACACATGTAGTTCCAGTTTCTTTGCTGGAACATTTGCTCTTAGAGTCCAGACCTGTCAGCCAAGAAGTCCAAGCACCCTGAGGCTGCCATGCTGCGAGGAAGCCCAAGTTGTTTGGAAAGTTCAAGTAGACACTCGAGCAAGAGTCCCAGCTTTCAAGTCATCCTAGCACAAGTGGCCAGATGTGTGGGTGGAGAAGACTTCCACTGATTCCAGCCCCGACCATCAGAGTGGCCCCAAGGTGTTTGTCTTCCCATCTGAAGCCCCTGCAGTCATGGAACAGAAGCGAGTCATTGTGAGCATATTACAATGGATTTCACTCTGTGCCACTGAGTTTGGGGATGGTTGTTGCATATCAGTTCATAACCAGAAGACTCAGCTCAGATTCTGTATTGGCTTCATGCAACCATGAAGGTGCAGCATGACTGCTGGGGACCTCCCCATGACCTTCCCCACCACCCCCTCCACGCAAAGAGGTAGTAATGCAAGAAGCAGAGAAGAGTCCAACAAAATACGGCTTGACAGACACCCCTCAAGGCATCCACTCTGTTGCCTGTCCTGGTCTCCCAGGAGTCTGTTGCCAACCTAGAAGAGGGAAAGCACCTGGAGTGGCCTCTTTTGAGCCTGCTTCTCAGTTCTTGCTCTTTTACTAGTGAGGCCATGAAACGGAGGAAAGGGTGAAGAGGTGTATGTGACATGGTGACATAGTAAATGACATCATTCATTCCCTCTCCTCTCAGCCCCATAGTGGTTTTCCAGCAGAAACTGTTGCCAAGAAGTGGGGAAGAGCCTCAGAACTCTGGCATCTTCTTTCGCTCCATCTCCAGTACCGAGGGCATCATTAGAGGGCCCTCATGTTGCCTAGCAACTGGTGAACGCTGCTTGCTATCATGTCATTAATAATGATATGAAAGTGTTTCATAGAAGACATTCATCTTGCATTAATGAAAATCAAATTTGCTAATATGACACAAAATCTGTTCTTGCTTGTGACTTTCTGTACTTAAGTATCTTATTGAATTAGACCGTGAGTGGTTTTAAGCTTGAGATTGTTAAAAGGATCATGATAATGATTTTGTTTTCGATTGTATCAGATGGCTGTTAATGATGTGATTATGCCCCTATAACTGCTGTGATCAGGGTTTCAGATTGAGGCCCCTCCCCTCAAGGCCCAGCCCCTCAAGCCAATTGACTGTCTGCCACCCACCTTCTTACTGTTGAAGCCTCAGCTTGGAGAGGATTCTGGTTTGAGCCAGTGTATTTTCCAGACCACCCACATGTTTACTGCCACAATAGTTTTGCCTTTTCCAGATGTGTCATATACTTGGACTCACACAGTATTTAAACTTTTGGGGTTGGTTTCTTTCACTTTAGCAATGTTCTTGTAGGTTCCTCTATATCTTTTATATCTTGATAGCTCATTCCTTTTTATTGATGAATAATATTCCATGGTCTGCATGGACCATTCACCTATTAAAGGACATCTTCGTTGCTTCCACGTTCTGGAAATTAAGAGTGAAGCGGCTGTAAACACTTGTGTGCATTTTTTTTTTTTTGTAGACATAAATTTTCAACTCATTTGGGTATAAACCAAAGGGCACAATTTGGAATCCTATGGTAAGAATGTGTTTAATTCTGTAAGAAACTGCCAAACTGTCTTCCAGAGTGGCCGCACCATTTTGCATTTCTACCAGCAATGAATGACTCTTGCTCCACATACTAGCCACCACTAGGTGTTTGGGACTTTAACTATTCTTACAGGGGTGTTGTGGTATCATATTGGTGTTGCAAATTGCATTTCCCTGATGAAAAATGACTGGGAGCATCTTTTTATATGTTTATTTGCTCTCTATATATCTTCTTTGATGAGGTGTCTGTTCAGATCTTTTGTCTGTTTTTTAAATTGAGTTGTTTGTTCTTTTTCTGTTGAGTTTTAAGAGTTTTGAATATTTGGGACATTAATCCTCTATCAGATTTGTGTTTTGAAAAGATTGTCTTCCAAGTCTGTGAGTAGTCTTTTCCTTCTCTTGTATCATTTGTTTTCAATATTTTTTTTCTTAGAAACATTTTAATTTTTACCTAGTCAAATCTTCTTTAGAGCTTCTGAATTTTGTTTCCTCTTTAGGAAAATCTCCTTCAACTGCAAGTTATATTCTGCTCTATTATTTCACTTTTATAGCTTTTTTTCCACATTGACATCTTTAATTCTTCTGGAATTTTTTCATGCTTGTTTATTCTTTAATTTTAATTTTTCTAAGTAAAAAACCTTCTTAATAACTTTTAAAATAGTCTTTTTTCCTGCTATTTCATTGAAATGCTACCATTATTATATATTGAGCTAAATTCTTTCATACAGATGAGTCCACTTCTGGACTTGCTACCCTGTTATTTGATCCATTTCTTTTCTGTTTCTGGATTCTGCCACACTCTTTTAATAACTATGGTATTAGAGTTGGTTTCCATCTTTGATGTTCAGTTTTCTTAGCTATTCTTTTACTTTTCCAAATGAATTACCATGTCCAGTTCCATTAAAAAAATCATTTAGGGAGTTCAACTGAATTTTTTAATTGAACTTTTAGGTTAGTTCCAAACATTTATAAAATTGAACATTATCACTTATATCTCTATGTGCTGTCTTCAATTTAGTGGTTTTCTTCTGGTAAGTCTCTTCACAAAGCTTGCACATTTACTTTTAGGTTTATTTTATTTTAGTATTGTTTATAGTTCTGTTGCTATTGCAAGTGTGATCTGTTTGTTATATTTTCTAATTTTAAAAATATTTGTAGATAGGGAAAATAGTTGTTTTTGTATGTTGCTCTTATCCTGAATTCTTTTTGTTTAAATGTATTTTAGTAGGTTATTTTCATATTTCTAGGCAGATGATTATCAGCTGCAAATAACAACTGATTTTTTCTTTCCTTTCCAGTAGTTACACTTCCTATTTATTTTGCTTGTTTTATTGATTTTCTAGAATCACTGACTGGCATAATATTAAATCATAGTGGAGATAGTGGTGGTCACTATTATCTTACTTTTGACTTTCATGAAGAAGAGAATGAACAAGTGATTTTTTGGAAGAGAAACTAAGCAAGGACTTTGAAGGCTAGTTCAATATTCTATAGATTAGAGTCAAATACCATTGATGTACATTGTAAATAATCATAATTTTTATTCTCTCAGAAAAATTAAACTAAGTGTCCCTAGTGAATATAGATATGCCCCACTTTACATAATGACATGTCTCATTATGTAATGATTTGCGTGGTTCCTGTGGGGGCTCATCTTGGTTGTAGCAGACTCTCCCGTGGCTAACATCATGCATTTATATCTTTGGACTGCCATTATCTTAAACTTTGGGTAAGAAAAGCATTTTTAGTTTATGTTATAACCAAGACCTTCCCTAAAGAGGAAATGGGTTATCTCTCCAAGCTTAGGAAGGTAACTTTTTTTAATTGGAGTGTAATTGGTTAACAGTGTTATGTTGGTTTCTGCTGTACAATAACGTGAATCAGCTATATATATATATCCCCTCTCTCTTGAGCCTCCCTCTCACCCCTCGAGGTCAACACAGACCACCAAGCCAGCTCCCCGTGCTCTACAGCAGCTTCCCATTAGCTCCCTCTCTTACACAAGGCAGTGCGCTGTGTCAGTGCCACTCCCAACTCATCCCACCCTCCCCTTCCCCCCACTGTGTCCACATGTCCATTCTCTTGGTCTGTGTCTCTATTCCTGCCCTGCAAATAGGTTCTTCTGTACCATTTTTTTCTAGATTCCACATCTATGTGCTAATATAAGATATTTGTTTTTCTCTTGCGGACTTACTTCACTCTGAATGACAGACTCTAAGTCCATCCACATCACTACAAATGACCCAGTCTCCTTCCTTTTACAGCTGAGTAATATTTCATAGGAAGGTCATTTAATGGAAGAAGAAAAATGACCAAATATATTTTAGAACAATGAATCACTAAATTCCATCCCCGGATGGAAGCGGACGATTTGGGAGCGTTTGAATCCCCTGCAGCTCCCTCTTCTTTAGGGTTTCCCCATCTTTCTTCATGGTAGATCACATCTCTGTGTAGCATGAGTCACTGAGCAGCCGCTGGGGTGAGGTCGTGTCTCACTTGCCCTGAGACAGGGCTCACGAGCAGACCCAACTGGTTTCACTGCTTCTTCACTTTGAAAAGGAAGCAAGCCCGTTAAAAAGCCTAATCTTTAAAGAGTCATTTGATATTTTAACTTGCTGGGTTATACCTGCTGAATAATCAAAGCCAGTTTGCTTCTGTTGGTAGAACCCGTGTTACTAAAGAATATTCCAAATTCACCATGCCTGAAAGACAGCCATCTGGTGACTTGGTCATGAGGGGAGGCAAAGCGACCCTGACCTTGGGCCCCTGAGCTGGCTGTGTTCCAGCTCACACACCACTGTGTCTTCCTGGTGTCTGAGCACCTCAGAACAAGACACATCTTCCTCTGTGGATCCTCAGCACCTGGCATGGTGCTTGGCACGTAGGGACAGACATCATCAGATGGACATGTGACTGTCTGTCTGTCTTTGAAGTAGTAAACTACACTCAGCTCATTTCCTCTGCCTTTCCTCCCAGTTAAGATTCTAATGGCCTCCTAGTTGCCAAACCTATCATGGTTTTGGGCTTTGCTTTTCATTTACTCTTTCATTCAGTAAGGGGCTTCCCAGGTGGCTCAATGGTAAAGAATCCACCTGCCAATGCAGGAGACACAGGAGATGTGGGTTTGATCCCTGGGTTGGGAAGATCCCCATGGAGAAGGAAATGGCAACCCACTCCAGTGTTCTTGCCTGGAGAATCCCATGGACAGAGGACCCTGACAGGCTACAGTTCACAGCATCATGAAGAGTCGGACATGACTGAGCACACACGCATGCATGCATTCATTCAATAAATATGTATTAAGTGCCTGTTGTATGCTGTGTTCTGCAGATAGAGTTATGAATAAGACTGAAAAAAGCCAGCCTTTCTGGATTTTATATTCCAGAGGAGGGCAGGCCACATGCAAGTGCATAAATATGGAAATAAGGCCATTTCCAATGGTGCAAAGGGCTAGGAAACAACTTCAAGAAGCACAGTGTGATAAAGCAGCTCCAGAGAGGAGTCAAGGTGGCCAGACCCAACACTGAGGCACAGCCAGGCCTGCCAGATGTGGGGGGAGAGGAGTCCAGCCGGAGGGCACAGTGGGCACAGAGGTCCTTAATGGAGAGAGGTCTTGGAATGTCCAGGGACCAAAGCTGCAGCAGAGCGGAAGTCAGGGCCACTGCATCACGTGGCTGTCTTTGGGCCTGGGCTGAGATGGCTCTCTCTAGAAAGCAAAGGCAGTGACCTGCCGAATTGTGCTTTGAAAGCTCACTGCAGCTGCTGTAGAGAATGTATAGTAGCAGCTATTAGGAGGCTCCTCTGGTTTTCCCATGTGAGAGATGGTGGGTTGGACCAGATGGGTGCAGGGTCAAGTGGCCAGATTTGTCATGTGTTTTAGCATCAAGGTGTGCCAGGTGTGCTCTAAGCTCCAGTGAAACACCCAACTGCTCACTTGACTCTCAGACTTACCTGACCAGAACTTATGATCTTCCACCTCTGATGTGGGCACTGCTGGAGCCCCACCTCCCCACCTTCTCCCACCCCCACTCTACCAGTCCAGGGTCCCCATCTAACACCGCCCCCCTCCCACTGCCCCTGCCATGTAAATGTGGCCTTGTAACTCACAGCTACAAAGAGGTCAATCCTAAAGGAAATCAGTCCTGAATATTCATTGGAAGGACTGACACTGAAGCTGAAGTTCCAATCCTTTGGCCCCTTATGTGAAGAGCCCACTCATTGGAAAAGACCCCGATGCTGGGAAAGACTGAGTGCAGGAGGAGAAGGAGGCGACAGAGGATGGGAAGGTTGAATGACATCAGCAACTCAATGGATATGAGTTTGAGCAAGCTATGGCAGATATTGAAGGACAGGGAAGCCTGCATGCCACCATCCGTCCATGGGGTCGTGAAGAGTCAGGCTTAGTGACTGAACAACAACAACAACTCACAGCTGCCCCCTTGAGGTAATGAGCAGGGAGCCACCTTGCCCAGGAGCTTCCCCTCTGCCTGCTCCTGGGGAGCCCATGGCCTCCTGAAGCCCTGCCTCAAGGTCTAGCCAACCCTGGGCCACACTTCACAACCAGAGCCCCTGCTAGACCCAGACTCCAGTTCATACCTCTTCCCGCTCAGCTCCCAGAGAAAAGGGCCAAGAGAGTCCCCACATTTCCATGTCCAGAAGATGTGGTTCAGAAAGGAGCTCAGGACGTGGGGTTTGGTCGTGCTTGCAGAGTGAAGAAGTGGTCAGTTGTGTTGATTCCACAGAGGGGCTGTGGTGAGCTGGGGGCTGAACTGGGCTTTGATCAGAGCTTCTTCAGGGCAGGTGGGAAGTGGAAATAGCTCAGGAGGGAGGTTATGACTTGAAAACTGCAGAAGCCGCAGAGACCAGTTTGGAGAAGTCTTCTGGGAAGTGGAGAGAGAACTAGGGAATACTTGGCAGGCCGAGTGCGGAGGGGGTTGTTGAAGAGGGGAGGATGTGAGTTTCGTCTGTATCCAATAAAAGATGAAGGAGAGAGAGGCCAGGGACAGAGCTGGACAGCTTTCTATCCTAACAGCCACAGAGACAGGGTCCCAGGAGAAAAAGCAGGACTTGGGTGAGAGGACAAGGCAGCTCTTGATCGCTCCTGTATTCTCAGTACAGTGAAATCATTGGCTGAGATCAAAGAAAAGCAGGAAGGGGTGCTGGATGTTTAAGGAAAGAGACAAAGTCATCTCAGAGACCAGAAACGTGAATTTGCTCACACGGTGTCTGGATTGCCAGGCAACACTGAGTGCCCGTTAGACTATGAGGATGAACAGGCATGAGAGCTGATCCGGCCCCAAGGTCATGAGGGTTCTTTCCATCTATGTTCTGCTCCTCGGGTGCAGGAGGGAAGCAGACAGACAGCTGCATGGCGTGGAGGCTGAAAGGATGAGGCAGCTGAGGGTGTTTGCAGGGGAGGGTCCTACAGCTTCCTCCCTAGGGATGGCCTCTGTATCCTCCTTCCCCATCTCAGTGACCTGGATCCATTCTGAGAAAGTGAAAAATGGAATGGTCCCAGAAGTCAGCAGCGAGGCTGTGACACCCAGCGGTCACAGAATACAGCTGTAATTAGAGCAGGACCCCCTGCTCTGACCTGGTGGAAGACAGGACAGGGAGGGGACAAAATGACAAGGACCATGGGACCTCTTCTATGAACATGAGTGACCAGGGATGGCTCTGCATGCATGCCCAGGTTGCTTCAGTTGTGATCTGACTCTTTGCAACCCCATGGACTATAGCCCACCAGGCTGCTCTGTCCATGGTATTTCCTGGGTAAGAATCCTGGAGTGGGTTTCCATGCCCTTCTCCAGGGAATCTGTACCACTGAGCCACCGGGAAAGCCCCAGGATGGTTCTGGCCCTGTGTTAATCCTCCCACCTCCTGGATGGAAACTATCTTGTCATCCAACTGCCTGCCACTAACAGGGGACCTGCCACACTTCACCTCTGCCCTCTGCCTCACCTCTACCCTCTGTGGAACCACCCATCCAGGCCCACATGCTGGTTGGTACTCAGCCCCTCCCAGCTCCGTCTTATCTCAACCCCCTGGGTGCCCTGCTTCCCCCATTCACATCCCCCACCTCCCACCCGCAGCAACAGCACAGTCACCCTCTGCTTTCCCCCTGGGCCCCGAGACCTGTACCTGGTAGACCACGATTCACTCTACTGTACTTGGGGTCACTGGTGATACTGCTTTGCCCCCCTCCTCCCCTCCACATCCCTACCCCACCAGCCCCCACAAGATGCTGGTGTTTCCTCAGCTTCTCATCAACCCTCTCACCATCCCTTCCTCGTGTCTTCGTCATCGCTTCCAATCCAGGATCGCTCCTCAGCCCTTTGCTGTCATGAGCCTTCTCTCATGAAACACACAGACTGGTATTTTGTAGAATGCCTGCCCTTTTGGGTCTGTCTAATGGCTCCTCTTGATACATTGTAGGCTGTGCCTTGCAGGATTGGCAGGGGTGATACTGCATCCCTCTCCAAGCATCTCACCAGGAGGCACACAAGGCAGATTTGTCCTCTCCCTTGTGTTGTTAACTGTTTAGTTCAGTTGCTCAGTCCTGTCTGACTATTTGCGACCCCATGAATTGCAGCACGCCAGGCTTCCCTGTCCATCACCAACTCGAGGAGCTTACTCAAACTCATGTCCATCGAGTCAGTGATGCCATCCAACCATCTCATCCTCTGTTGTCCCCTCTCCCCGTGTTTCAATCTTCCCCAGCATCTGATAAGTCTTTTCTGATAAGTCAGCTCTTCACATCAGGTGGCCAAAGTATTGGAGCTTCCACTTCAGCACCAGTCCTTCCAATGAGTATTCAGGACTGATTTCCTTTAGGATAGATTGGTTGGATCTCCTTGCTGTCCAAGGGACTCTCAAGAGTCTTCTCAAGCACCACAGTTCAAAAGCATCAATTCTTCGACATTCAGCTTTCTTTATAGTCCAGCTCTCACATCCATACATGACTACTGGAAAAACCATAGCTTTGACTAGATGGACCTTTGTTGGCAAAGTAATGTCTCTGCTTTTTTAATATGCTGTCTAGGTTAGTCATAGCTTTTCTTGCAAGGAGCAAGTGTCTTTTAATTTCATGGCTGCAGTCACCATCTGCAGTGACTTTGGAGCCTGAGAAAATAAAGTCTCTCATTGTTTCCATTTTTTCCCCATCTATCTGCCATGAAGTGATGGGACCGGATGGGATCTCAGCAGGAGGGGCACAATGAAGATCTGTCCTCTCACTTGTGTTGTTAACTGTGGTCCCTGGTAAAGTGACAAATGTGCAGGCTTCTCTATTTTTACCTTCATCATAAATTAGTAATACTTTAAGACTATAAAGACCCTCCTTTCCAGTTATTTTAGCATTCATAAACAATTCTTGCCCAAAAGGATTGTTACTGTCTTATTTGCCAAAGGTTGATTTTTGTCTGACTCCATCACTCATTCTGTATTTATTACTTAGCTTTTGACTCTAAGGAAAGGTTATCACTTCTCCTCTATTTATTCACGTCTCTATCTCAGCGTGCACTTACGGATTCTCACATACATGGTCATATCTGTTCCTCTCATCAATGTAGTTTAGGGAGATAAGATGATTGGATGGCATCATCGACACAGTGGATATGAGTTTGAGCAAACTCTGGGAGACAGAAGGACAGGGCAGCCAAGCATACTGTAGTCCATGAGGTGGCAAAGAGTCAGACACGACTTAGCGACAGAACAACAACAAGGAGATAAGAACTAGGAATATGTTAGTTGAATTTTAGTTCTTTGTTTTTGGAAGCTACAAACCTGAAAGCATAAAAGTGACAAAGAAAGGGAAGAAACAGCATGTCATTTGTCATCATTTCTATAAAAGCTATAGTTTAAAAAAAATGTATTCACTACAAATTTTTTTTGTTATGAAAGGGAATAATTTTAAACATGTGCCGATCACAATTATCATAAACATAGACTGAATGTGCTGGATATATTCTGTACCAGAGAGTGATATTTATCCTAAGCAGTCCTTTAAAATTTAAAGAGCAGTTTGTTTAACCAAAAGACTCACGAGACAGCAAAATACCTTGTTTTCCGAGGTTTCCTGGCTTCTGTGGCCTCGGTCTCACAAAACGTAATTCCACTGGTTCCTTTGTTCCACCCACCTCGGACTTGTTTGGGGGTTATATGTGCCTATATACACTTTTTTTTCTTTCCCTACAGAAAATAGATAGGAAATGGCCATGTCTGTGAGCATGGCTGAGTGGCTGAGTGGCCTAATGCTAGCCTGGGCTCTCTGCAGCCTAATTAAAGGAAAATGGTTGTGCTTTCTATGAAGAGAGATGCAGAATGAGAGGAGGGGGCACAGGAAGGGGAGCTGAGAGCTAAGAGCCTGCCTTTCTCCACTGAATTAAATGCTAACCTCGCCTCCTCCTCTGAGTCCTGAATTTATATAACAAATCAATGTACATAGCTGGACAACTTCCAGGGCACTAGACTTCTCCTCCAGATTCAATTAACGCAGCCCCTAAGCAACCAGCAACGTGCAGGAAACACCGCAGATGGACCGAGAGGGCAGGTACACGGAGCCGTAAGTCAGCCAGCTCCCTGGGCTCTCGCCCCAGCCGGCAGGTTGGGAGGGAGGCCCGGCCTGCTCCCCATGGCCACCAAAGGTCTGGGCAGGCGTCATCCCAGCTTCAGTGGGAATGTAAAGGTCAACTTAAATAGGAACAAAATTCTTGGCTATATAAAAATCATGCTGCTTCCACAAGAAGACTGTTTGCTCTGGCGAGTCAAACACAAAAAGCAGGTCAGAAGAAAACCTGGTCTCGCTGGGCACTGGGGAGCTGGCATCCTTATCCCCCGGGGCGTCCTCTCTGCCTCTGTACACATCCAACCAACAGCTGGGTTAACTGTTTGGACTGACTGGCTCACTGTTCATAATAAACAGGGAAAAAAAAAAACAAAAAACAACCAACGAATGCCATGGAAGTTGAACTTCCATCAACTCAGACCGAAATAAGCAGTTGAGGTCGCAGTTTATTTATCCCCACCTGACTCTCCAGGGCATGACACAACTTCACAAAGTCTCGTCATAAAGTCCATTTTAACTTGATGGCAGCTAAAATGAATTGCTGCTCTAAAACTGCAGCCAGTTACTTCCCTGGTGGTCCAGTGGTTAAGAAGAGTCCACCTGCCAGCTCAGGTGGGTGTGGGCTCGATCCCTGGTCGGGGACCATCCCACACACCCCACGGGGGAGCTAAGCCACAACTACTAACCACAACTACTGAGTCTGTGTGCTGTACAGCCTGTGCTCCCTGACAAGGGAAGTCACCGAAATGAGAAGCCTGCACACCACGACTCGAGAGTAGCTCCTGCTCGTCGTGAGTAGAGAAAGCCCACACACAGCAATGAAGACTCAGCACAGCCATAAATAATAAAATAAATATAAAATAAAAACTCACCGTTGGAAAAAAATAAATAAAACTGCAGCTAAATGAATTCACACAGATGCCCTGGAGTGGAGTAAAAGCAGTCCGCGAGAAGAACTGCAGAGTTATGCCAAAGACAGACTTTCAATCGAACGACAAACAAAAAGTGTTTAATCATTTATTTGGTCTCTAACTCACACCAGAAAGGATCTGAAGCTGTTTACACAAATATATACAATAGGATAATTAAGAACAACAACAGCAGCAATAATAATAACAACAATAAGAAGAACACGCTATGCAGTCGTCTGTGGTAGCCTAAATGAGAAGGAAATTCAAAGAGGGGATATATGTATATGTATAGTGGATTCACTTCTGCTGTACAGCAGAAACTAACGCAACACTAAACAACTATACTCCAATGAAAATTTTAAAAAAAAGAAGAACACAATACACATGGGGCCCTCCCCACACTGGGCCATGCAGGGTCTCCGAGAATGCCGATAGTCATTCTTTGCAGTAAGAACCATCAGTATCCCCATTTTACAGCTGTGAAGACTGAGACTGGGAGGTCAAAGCAACCCAGCTCAAGAGGACATCAGTGAACAAGTGGCAGAGCGGGGACAAAGAGAAAGGCCAGCAGTAAATGGGCAAGTACGGGCAGGTCAGCAACGCAAAGCTGAGTCCAGGTGGAAAGACGGCGCCCTCCACAGCACAGGTGTGTCAGCAGTGAACACACACTCTTGACTTGGGGTTTCTTCCAGGACAAAGCAAGAAGGGAAATGTTTATCGGTGGTGAGAGGGGCAAGATGCCTAAGAGAAACATTTTCCGTTTTCTAAGATGAAGCAGTTTTTCCTGGGCTAAATGTCCAGGATTCAGAAAGAACAAATGGCCAGCAGACAGGTCTTTCAGAGAATCATGTAGGAATAGTATTTCTGGAAACTAAGACTTTGGAGGTAGGGGTGGCAGGCAGGCAGCACTCCATCCTCAGCACCGTCTGGGCACTGACCCTGATCCAGGACCAGTGTGAGTGGGGCTCCGTGTTCTCCCAGACTCGTGCTTGACAGAGGGAGCACAGCCTCCTGGCAGCACAGCTTGTGACTGAGCATGCGTCTACTCACAGGACACACATCACACAGGTTCCGGTACCTCCAGCAAACAGCAGCCTCTCTCCCAGCACCTCTGCTGCCATGTGTGCCCAGGGTGCCCGGCAAAGGCAGTGTCAGCTTCTGGCTCCTGGCATACCTGGGTAACTGGATGAACTCCTGCTTTGTGGAGCCACGAGCTGATCAGCAGGGAGAGACAGGTTTCTTACTAGCCATTCAAAAGACCAGAATTCTACTTTTACTGCCAGGGCAATGAGAGGCACATTTCCTTAGAGGAGTAAACATCCATTACCTGGTGATGCTGGTTCCAGATTTTGACAATAACACCGTAGCTGAACTATGTTCAGGGGAGGCTTGGTTTTCTGTTATACAGATCTTAGGCAGGTTGACAGTTACAACTGATTATCAAGTAACTGGGCTTCCCTGGTGGCTCAGATGGTGAAGAATCTGCCTGCAATGCAGAAGACCTGGGTTCAGTCCCTGGGTTGGGAAGATCCTCTGGAGAAGGGAATGGCAACCCACTCCAGTATTCATGTTGGGAGAATTCCATGAACAGAGGAGCCTGGCGGGCTATAGTCCATGAGATCACAAAGAGTCGGACACGACTAAGCAACTAACACATTAAATAACTAGTTTATTTTGCTTTCAAAATCCTTCATCTTATCTTTCTAAACATGCCTTGAAGCAATAAATGAACTGTTGATAGCGATTCTGGCAAACTCAAGTCAGACAGGAAATAGTCGCATCAAACTTCCATTTCGGTCTTTAGGGTTTTTAGTCACAGTGTGTCATGGGCTGCGTCTACTCCTATAATATATGGCATCCCTGAGTGAATCCACCACCCCAGAAACTCGTAATTTAATTTCCAAGCAAACCTACGGCTAACTGGAAATGCTTATTTGTTCCTATTCTTATTTTTTTGAAAATTGTATTGAAATGCATGAATCCAGTTTCTTTTATGGGCAGAATAAAAATGACCAGAATGCACCCTCACAATAGGAACACAAATTGTTCTCTTCTCTCCTCTGCATTTAAGCCATCTCAGGCCAGATGGGGATGTGGAAGACACTAGGATCTCCCATGGGCTTCGAGGTGAATAGTGTGTGTGTGTGTGTGTGTGTGTGTGTGTGTGTGTGTGTGTGTGTGTGTGTGTGTGTGTGTTTCCAGAGTGTTTAATTTGGGGACAGATTTGAATCTAGTGAAAGACATGTTCTTATTCTGGGAACTTCAATTTAACACACTCTCTCAATTTTCATAGACTTAACGTTAAGACAAGGTTTTTAAGTAGATGCTGTGGAGTTTATTGGTTATCTAAGAGGACAATGTCTGTTCTCTCTTTGCTCTTCTGATTCCTGATTTATAGGATGTTATTTTGTACCTAAACCAGATTACAATGATTCCCAGGCTCTCCTAAAGCCAAGGAAGCCATTTGACCAAACTCTGGCTAGTAAGATATAAATAGAAGTACTATGTGAGATTTCTAGGAATGCTTTCTAAAATAAAGAAGAAGGACCCTCATTTTTCCTTTTTCCATCCAAGAACATATCTATGATGACTGGAACTCAGCAGCCATTTTGCTCCATGAGGTCAAGGGCCCTATGGTTGCTGCTGTGGTCTGATTTCTAAGGAACGTCATCTCAGCCCTGAACACCTCACCTAGACTTTCTTTATATGAAAAAAGTACAGCTGTGACACAATTAATTTGAATATTTTTATAACTGCAAACAAACTTAATCTTGGCTAATGCAGGGGATACCAGGGAAACTGAGGTGATTCAGAAACGCTTAGGTGAGCTTCTGGCTCAAATAGACTTCTGGACGTGAGTGAGTGGCAGCTAGGAACCCTCTTATCAGGTCCCAAAGCAAAACTTGACTATTATCATACTAAGATAAAATTAGAATCCTTTTCATTTAAAAAAAAAATGGATCTTGGATAGAGAAGTATATTTCTTCTCTGCCCACTCCCTCCCTTTTCACACTGGTGTGTAGTTTGGCATTTCCAGGTGGGCCTTGCTGGTAAAGGGCCCCGGCCTTGGGGCTGAGTCCGCTGAGTCCATCTTTCCCCTTGCCAGTGGTGGGGCTGGTTACCAGGTCCCCACCCTGTTGACGTGACTGTGTCGATCCATGAGGTTGGATGACCAGATAAGGCTGAGCTCTGGAGAAGTCTGATCAATTCCTTAATGATTGGACGACATCGACCAGAATGGTTAATTCAGTTCCACATGTTAAACTTTCCTGGGCCTTCTGGAAAAAATGGATCATTTGCCAAAGTGATGGAGAATTTAAGTCTCCCCCAGTAAACCAGGACTACCAACTGCAAAATGAACAGAGACTGTCATGTCTTCTGTTTGGGCCCTGGAGTATTTGTGTAAGCTTTTTTTCACAGATGTTTAAAAATGCATTTAGTGATGCAGGAACCCCAGTCTACATAACCACTTAGATGCTGTGGTATGGCCCTGCTCTTACCCAGCTGTGTCTCCTGAAGACTTTGAGGCCACCAACTATGAAGGTGACTCAGTGGTCCTGTTAGTCTTCCCTTTTTGATTGTAAATTGGGGAAGAAGTTGCTATATTTTATTTCTTTTAATTTTAAAAATGGTTTCTTTTAAAAAAGCATGGTTTCTTTTAAAAAGCATGTGAGATCTTTAACTTGTGGCATGTTGCATCTAGTTCCCTGACCAGCAGTCAAACCTGGGCCCTCTGCATTGGGAGCTTGGAGTCTTAGCCAGTGGGTCATGAGGGAAGTCCCTCTATCTTTTTTAAATTCATGTTGTTCATGGAAGTATACATTTCCCCAAAGCCTAGCACTAATGCCAGTCATCCATAGCTCTTGGGGTCGTTAATGCAGACAGCACCCCCACTTCCGCCAGCCTTGGCAAGGATTCCAGAAGCCCCTCTCCTTTCTACAGAGAAGGAAAGAAACTGAAGCACAGAAGTCATTCAGTTGGGGAAGAAAACTAGATTTACAAGTTCATAAAATAAAATTTCTTCCTAACATCCTGATATCAAAAGGAGATGATCTTCCTTTGACTCAATATCCTCATCCGTTGAGGTTAAATTCAAAGTTTTTCTGATTTTTAGAGTGAAGGCTGCTACCATGTTCCTAGGCTGGTTTGGAGGATTCCACAGGGATCTGTGCCCCTCTAAATCCCCCTCTCGTCCACCCTAAAAAGGGCCTCTGCACTACTGCAGAAGCGCTCCACGGAGGAGGTGAGAGGAGAGGTAGTCCCAGGTGTCCTCACCTGCCCCTCAGTCCCCCCGAGGGCCAGCCTGTGCTGTACACCATGGGGACACACTGCCCACTTTGCCTTAGAGGTCAAGACACACCCTGGGCCATTTTCCTATGCCATCAGGAGTGCTCCAAGCACTGAAGTGGGTGGAAACCTCAAGCCCTGAGTCAGCTCCACAGAGGAGGTCTATGTGGACTTGAGCGTGGATGGCACCAGAGGAGGTGAAGACGTGGATATGGGTCCTCGGCGCTGCCCACGGGCAGGAGGGCCAGGGTGGGAGGTGTCTGGAGGGAGCCTGAGACCCTCCCTGCAGGGAGAAGACAGCAGACAGAGCAGCAGGCAGTGTGAGCACAGCTTTGGAGCTGGGAGAAATCTGAACTGAACTGCTCCTTCAGGAGGTGCCCTGACTCTGCCACCTCTGGTCAGCACCCCAGCCCACAGCTGCAGCCCCCACCCCGGGCGGAGGGAGGACTCCTGGGAGCTCCCCAGCCCACAGTTGGTTGGGAAAGGCAGTAGGTTGCAGCTTTTCCAGAACACCAGTTCCCCTGTGACGGGTGCTGCCTGCCACAGTGGTTAAGACAATGTGCCTACAGGCTCTGTGGTGAAGCCCGGCTCCCCAGTGTGGGCACTAGCACTTTGTCACCTCCTTGTAAGTGGCACCACTGAAGCTGCAGTCAGACTGAGAAGGAGCTGTCGATGACAGCCAATTGGTTTAGTTTTAAACTAGATGAATCCTGGGATCATAGGCAGCCAACAGCTGGTTGCAGAGATTATCACCTTCTGGACAAGATCCTGGAGTGCTTGACCCCAGGAGACAGTGGTATGAGACTGAAGGGACTGCAACTTCCCATCTCCTGAGTCACTTGGTTTGCAAACAGCTGCTGGGCTGCTGGGAGGATAGCGGTCATTGAATTGCTGGGTGCCACTGCTGCCGGAGGCTGGCTGAGGGGCCATGAGCACCAAAGCAACCGAAGGAAACCTGTGGGAACCTCGGCTTCCTTTTCCACCCCCAAGTCTCCATGCAGACCGGCTTGATCCCTTTCAGAGGGTTAAGACTCCCAGGCCTCTGTGCTCAGCTTCACAGATGGAGGTGATGGTGACGTGGGTGTTAGATGATGGGCCCCCGGGTGGGGTGGGGGGCTGCATTCATTCTAAGAGAAGTGGGTTTCCTCAGAGTCCACTCTTGGAAGCACATGGCAAAGAGTCCAAGGGGTAATGCAGAGGCTGAGGCGGTGAGGGTGCTGAATGGGGACGCACCTGAGTGGCACCTGGGCAGTTGGAATAGAGCTGTGCTGACACCAGGAAGGGAGCTTCTTCTGTGCAGCAGAAGCCTATGGCTGCAAACCCCAAAACCCAGTGGTTAGGAACTCTGATACTGCCATGGAAACACATATGGGGCGAGGAGGGGGCATCTAAGCTATGCGGGAAAGGTAGCAACAAAAGCACCCATTTGCTTCTAACCCAGACATTTTAGGGGCTTCCCTGATGGCTCAGTGCTAAAGAACCCACCTGCCAATGCAGGAGACATAGGTTCGATCCCTGGGTCAGGAAGATACCCTGGAGGTGAGTATGACAACCCACTCCAATATTCTTGCCTGGAGAACCCCATGGACAGAGGAGCCTGGTGGTTACAGTCCATGGGGGTCACAGAGTCAGACACAACTGAAATGACTTAGCATGCATGCATAGTAGTTTTGAGATTTGCAAGTCTACGATTCCCTGAAGCTTTTCTAGAAGCTGCTGAGACCTCAGAGGAAGGGACCATCCTGGCAAAGCTGTGCTTGAGTGTACATGCTTGGGCATCACTGATGCTTTCTTTGGTCCATGAAGCAATCATCTGAAATGTGTCAAAGCATCACCCGGCTGAGCTGATACCTGCCCACGTGGCCGGCTCCACATCAGTGCCTTTGCTCCAGGAATCAGATGGGTGTTGGATGTCAGCCTGAGTTTGTGGGGGCCCAGAACTCCAGGCAGAACCTCCATCAACTCCATTCATTCAGGATTCAGTGGCCTTGAGTCACTCACAGTGCTGACAGGTTTTCACGAGTATCCTCTGGAACCCCCGGCCCTCCCTCTGCACCCCAGGGCTCAGGCTGACCGCCCTTTGAGCGTAGGCTCACCCACAGCTCTCCCCCTGTCCCTGTGAGGCTTGCTCCTTTGCATGACTGCCCATCTTGGGACACTCTGCAGAGTTTTGCCACCTACTTATTGAGCAGAACTTTATATTAATGAAAGACTCATCAGGGCCAGGCAGTGTGGAGTGTATCCCATGCCATGTGCAATTTGCACTTGCGTGCCAAGTTGTGTTGGACTCTGTGCGACCAGCTTGCCAGGCTCTTCTGTCCATGGGATTCTCTCAGCAAGAATACTGCAGTGGGTTGCTGTGCCATCCTCCAGGCGATCTTCCTGACTCAGAGATCAAACCTGCGTCTCTTATGTCTAACCTGCATTGGCAAGTGGGTTCTTAACCACTAGGGCTGCATTCATTGTTCCTTCCTTTGTTCCGTGAACATCTGTGGGACACCTGTTGCACACAGGTACTGAGCTAGATGGCCATGGATAGATTACATAGCACATCTGAGTGGACCCCTGCCTCCAGGAGCATCCTTCCTACCCATCATTTTCCTAAGCTCCTAAGCTCCTGCCCCCATCCCACTCTGCTTATCTCCATCCACCTCCTCGAGGGCTGGGCACACTCCTGTCTCCTGGCCTTTGTACCTGCTGTTCCCAGACGGTTCTTTCCCCTGAGTCCCAGGTGGCTCACTCCCCATCCCTGAGGCTTTGCTGGCTAAGTCACTGTTGTAGGAGGGAGCCTTGCTCTGATGTCTCCCATCCTCACTTGATTTATGTTTCCTCCTAAGCAGTTCTCCCTCACAGGTTGAACATGGACCTATTTATTGGTTGGATATAAGCGCCTCAGTGGCAGGGATGTTTGTCTGTGTTGGTCCCTGCTGTTTCCCGAGTACCCAGAACAGTGCTGGGCACCAGAATGGGGATGGAGTCAATATTAGTGGAATTAATAGTTGGATGAATTATTGACCTGAACCACAAAGTAGGTGGTTTAGCATGAAATTAGGTCATATTCTGGACAAGCAAACAGGTGATAGGCACCAAGCGGTGTAGCTGAGAGCCAGGCTGGTCCTACACGGGCTTGACACTGCCCTGGTCCTTCAGTGCCTTGGTGTCCCTGAGTTCATTATCTCCTTCCCAAGAATTAACGTCAAGTCGCAGATAACAGGGACTTCCCTGGTGATTCCGTGGTTTAAAACCCACCTTGCAATATAGGGAGTGCGGGTGTGATTCATTGTTGGGGAACTAAGATCCCACATGCTGTGGGGCAAACTCAACTAGAGAGTGAGAGTCTGTGCGCAGCAACAAAAGATCCTGCATGACACAACGCAGCTCTCGAGTGTTGCAACGCAGCTCTCCCATGCAGCAGCCAAGTCCCGATGCAGCCAAATAAACAATTTTTTTAAGTATCAGAAAAAAACAGAAAGTGCTCATCTACACGTGGGCACCAGTTTCTCTTCCCCTGGGCACACACCTGACATCCACTAACTGTCCCAGGAACGCCAAACTCACATCCAGAGGAGTCCAGGTCACCCCAGTGGGCCTGACCCTGAAGACGTTTCCTGTTTGGAGACACTGAGCATGAAAAGGAAGTAAGAGTTCAAATACCAGTAGAGGTTCTTGGTTCTTCCAAGAATGCAGCAAGCCTGCGACAATCCCCTGTGAATAAAGGATGGCCATGCTGTCCCCCACGAAAGAAAGCATTTGCTCAGATAGTTTCTCAGGGCCAAGTTAGCAAAGAGGGCCGCCAGCGGAACCACTCTCAGAACAGAGATTCAATTAGGCATCTGTGCAGTTGCACGAAGGCTGCGTCGCAACACCGAGGTGGCCTGTTTCTCTGGTCATTATTAATCCAGAAACCTTAATGATGAACAACATTTGTGTTATTGTCTCCCCAAATTTAATTTGTTTATGCAGCAGTTCAGTTAATCCTGCAATCTGTTTTTCTCAAACGGGGGCAGATAATGGAGACACCGTTCTTTACAAGTCTTCAGGCTTTTAAATTCTGATAAAATCAGGATTCTTCACTGGGTCTTGCCCCAGCTCTGAATTAAACCACTTTAAATGTAATTATGGAAGCCAGTCTTACATCAGGGACATCCATTTACAAAATTGATTGGCCATGCTGTTCCACGAGGCATTTCGTGAGCAAACGATTACAAAAGAGCCAGAACTGTAATTTATAAAGGCAAAAAAAGCAGGTAAATACTTTATTAGTGGTAATGAGAGGGTTTCCAACTAACCGAACCTTTTTCTTCCCTCGCCAGCTACTTTACAGAGCCGTGGAGCATGGCCCTCTTTCACGATCGTTTTATTGATCTCCGGAAAGCGTTACACCAAATCTTATCCTCCAAGGAGGTAAGCGTGATTAACGGATATGTGAGTTATTCCTTGCAAATTAGGAGTTACAAGCTGTTGATCATTTAGACTTTTCCCTATATTCTCACTTTATGGTTTCACTTTGAAAACCAACTGTCCTTCACTTAAACAAACTATGGAGTCGGTAAACATAGACAGTGATATTTCAGGGCAAGTGGGTTATTCAAATCTCTCACGCAAGGCAGATTTCTTTTCCTCTTTTACAAGTACCTGTACTTTCATTATCAGCTGACAGTGAGGGCTGAAAGCACGCGGTGGGCTGTACCTCCTGGCCCCCGAGAATGAAGTTGTATGGTTTCTGCCCACATCTGCCAGTTGACTGTTAACCATTTGTGTGCACACGTTGTTCTAAAGGTGTCAAGGGAAGCCAACAGGTGTCCAGATGCACGCCTCTTATTTTTTATTTACTTAGTTAGTTTTTTGCAAATATTGGTGTCCTTTTTTAAAATTCACTTTGGCCGTGTTGTGTGGCATATGGGATCTTAGTTCCCTGACCAGGGATTGAATCCATATGCTCTGCAGTGGAAGCAGAGAATCTTAACCACTGGAGAGTCAGGGAAGTCCCTAAACACACAAGGATTAAAATTTTCTCCAAACAATTCAGGATTGACTGCAAGTGAGGCTGCACACACACAGACTCTGTACTTGGCAAGAAATCTGACTCTGCCATATAAATAGTAAAATATTTATGAGACTTTATTTTTTTTCAACACCAGTAGTCCTTACCGGAGTTGTGGGGGATTTACATATTCGATCAAGTATCCATTCTAGATGCTTCATTGGCTTACTCAGATAAGGGCTGGGGTTTGGCTGAGTGGTCTGACTGTCTAAAAGAACAGGTCCTATGTCTCTGTGTCACCTCCTTGTGGGTCCCCAGGGTGTCGGCTGCCAATGCAGGAGATGGTAGTTCTATCCCTGGGTCAGGAAGACTCCCTGGAGAAGGAAATGGCAACCCACTCCAGTGTTCTTGCCTGGAAAATCCCATGGACAGAGGAGCCTGGCGGGCTACAGTCCATGGGGTCGCAAAAGAGTCAGATATGACTTAGTGACTAAACAACAAAAACCGAAATGAGATAAGAATCTGAAAAAGAATATATATATATTATCATATCAAACTGATTCACTTTGCTGTACACCTGAAACTAACACAATATTGTAAATCAACTATTCAGTTCAGTTCAGTTGCTCAGTCGTGTCTGACTCTTTGCGACCCCATGAATTGCAGCACGCCAGGCCTCCCTGTCCATCACCAACTCTCAGAGTTCACCCAAACCCATGTCCATTGAGTCGGTGATGCCATCTAGCCATCTCATCCTCTGTCATCCCCTTCTCCTCCTGCCCCTAATCCTTCCCAGCATTAGGGTCTTTTCCAGTGAGTCAACTCTTCGCATGAAGTGACCAAAGTATTGGAGTTTCAGCTTCAACATCAGTCCTTCCAATGAACACCCAAGACTGATCTCCTTTAGGATGGACTGGTTGGATCTCCTTGCAGTCCAAAGGACTCTCAAGAGTCTTTTCCAATACCACAGTTCAAAAGCATCAATTCTTCAGCACTCAGCTTTCTTCACTGTCCAACTCTCACATCCATACATGACTACTGGAAAAACCATAGCCTTGACTAAATGGACCTTTGTTGACAAAGTATACTCGAATATAAATTAAAAATTTTAAACACCGAAGTGCCAAGTTTAAAAGTTTAAAAAAAATTGTTAAGATAGGACTACTATGCAAAACAACCTATAGATTCTGTACAAGCCTATAAAAATCCCCATTTTTTTTGGAAATGGAAAAGCCAATCCTAAAGTTCATATGGAAATGCAAAAGACTCCAAATTATTAAAACAATTTGAGAAACTTTTAAAAAGTTGATGGACACACACTTTGCAATTTCAAAACTTAATACAAATCAGTGGTAACCAAGAGAGCATGGTACTTATAAAAGAATAGACATAGAGATCAACAGAGTAAAATTAAGAGCCAAAGTAAACCCATTTACATGAAAAGATGTCAAGATCGTTAATCATTAGGGAAATGCAAGAACTAGGGCCACAAAGATATCACTTTACACCTACTAGGATGGCTACAGTTAAAAAAAAAAAAGGAAATAATGAGTGTTGGCAAGGATGTGGAAAAATTGAAACTCTCACACATTGCTAGTGGGAATATAAAAATATTATGCAATTGCTATGAAAAAAATGGTTTGATGGCTCCTAAAAACTTATAAACAGAATTACTATATGACCTAGCCATTGCACTCCTAGGTATATACCCCCAAAGAACTGAAAATCAATATTCAAATGAATACTTGTATATGAATGTTCATGGCACCACTATTCAGAATTACAAGACATCTGGTAGCTTGATAGGAATTGCATTGAATCTATAGATTGCTCTGGGTAGTATACTCATTTTCGCTATATTGATACTTCCAATCCATGAACATGGTATATTTCTCCATCTATTTGTGTCCTCTTTGATTTCTTTCATCAGTGTTTTATAGTTCTCTATATATAAGTCTTTTATTTCTTTAGGTAGAAATACTCCTAAGTATTTAATTCTTTTTGTTTCGATGCTGAATGGAATTGTTTCCTTAATTTATCTTTCTGTTTTCTCATTGTTAGTGTATAGGAATGCCAGAGATTTCTGTGTGTTGATTTTGTATGCTGAAACTTTACTATATTCACTGATTAGCTCTAGTAATTTTCTGGTAGAGTCTTTAGGGTTTTCTATGTAGAGGATCATCTCATCTGCAAACAGTGAGAGTTTTACTTCTTCTTTTCCAATCTGGATCCCTTTTATTTCTTTATCTGCTTTGATTGCTGTGGCCAAGACTTTCAAACTATGTTAAATAGTAGTGGTGAGAGTGGGCACCCTTGTCTTGTTCCTGACTTCAGGGGAAATGCTTTCAGTTTTTCACCATTGAGGATAATGTTACCAGAGGTCTTTTTCAGAGAATTAGAACAAATAACTTCACAATTTGTATGGAAATACAAAAAACCTCGTATAGCCAAAGCAATCTTGAGCAAGAAGAATGGAACTGGAGGAATCAACCTACCTGACTTTAGGCTATACTACAAAGCCACAGTCATCAAGACAGTATGGCACTGGCACAAAGACAGAAATATAGATCAATGGAACAAAATAGAAAGCCCAGAGATAAATCCACACATCTATGGACACCTTAACTTTGACAAAGGAGGCAAGAATATACAATGGAGAAAAGATAATCTCTTTAACAAGTGGTGCTGGGAAAACTGGACAGCTACTTGTAAAAGAATGAAACTAGAGCACTTTCTAATACCATACACAAAGATAAACTCAAAATGGATCAAAGATCTAATCATAAGACCAGAAACTATAAAATTCCTAGAGGAAAACATAGGCAAAACACTTTCCAACATAAACCAAAGCAGGATCCTCTATGACCCACCTCCCAGAATATCGGAAATAAAAGCACGAATAAACAAATGGGACCTAATTAAAATTAAAAGCTTCTGCACAACAAAGGAAACTATAAGCAAGGTGAAAAGGCAGCCTTCAGAATGAGAGAAAGTAATAGCCAATGAAGCAACGGACAAACAATTAATCTCAAAAATATACAAGCAACTCCTGCAGCTCCATTCTAGAAAAATAAACGACCCAGTCAAAAAGTGGGCCAAAGAACTTAACAGACATTTCTCCAAAGAAGACATAAAAATGGCTAAAAAACACATGAAAAGATGCTGAACATCACTCATTATCAGAGAAATGCAAATCAAAACCACAATGAGGTACCATTTTACAGCAGTCAGAATGGCTGCAATCCAAAAATCTACAAGCAATAAATGCTGGAGAGGATGTGGAGAAAAGGGAACCCTCTTACACTGTTGGTGGGAATGCAAGCTAGTACAGCCACTATGGAAAACAGTGTGGAGATTCCTTAAAAAACTGCAAATAGACCTGCCATATGACCCAGCAATCCCACTGCTGGGCATATACACCGAGGAAACCAGAATTGAAAGAGACACGTGTACCCCAATGTTCATCGCTGCATTGTTTACAATAGCCAGGACATGGAAGCAACCTAGATGCCCATCAACTGGCGAATGGATAAGAAAGCTGTGGTACATATACACAATGGAATATTACTCAGCATTAAAAAAAATTGATTTGAATCAGTTCTACTCAGGTGGATGGAACTGGAGCCTATTATCCAGAGTGAAGTAAGCCAGAAGGAAAAACAAAAATACAGTATACTAATGCATATATATGGAATTTAGAAAGACAGTAACGAGAACCCTGCGTGCGAGACAGCAAAAGAAACGTAGATGTATAGAACAGTCTCGTGGAGTCTGTGGAAGAGAGCAAGGGTGGAATGATATGGGAGAATGGCATTGAAACATGTTAATTATCATATGTGAAATCAATCGCCAGCCTAGGTTTAATGCTTGGGGCTTGTGCACCGGGATGACCCAGGGGGAGGGAATCGGGAGGGAGGAGAGAGGGGGGTTCTGCAGGGGGAGCATATGTATACCCATGGTGGATTCATGTCAATGTATGACAAAACCAACACAATAAAGTAAAGAAAATTTAAAAAAATTAAAAAATTTAAAAAAATTTAAAAGATAAATAAATACAGAATTACGAGACAGAAGAAAGAATCCAGATGTCCATCATGGGACCTATGGATAAACAAACTTGGTCTCTCCACACGATGGAACGTACTTTGCCATAAAAGAAATGAAGTGCTGATACATTCTAGAAAGTGGATAAACCTTAAAACACTGAGTTAACTGAAAGGAACCAGACACGAGAGGTCATGTGTTGTCTGGGGGGGCACTGTGAGGTGAGCTGCTCACAGATGAACATGTTGAGGGGGTAGGTAGTCACCCTGAGAAAGGGCACACAGGAGAGGCAAATGTACAAAAACTGAGTTTACAGTCTAGAGCAGTATTTGTCTTCCATAAATTTGAGAGCTCCATTTTGTGACTTTACACCATTACCCCAATGTTGGGCTTCCCTGCTAGCTCAGTTGGTAAAGAATCTGCCTGCAATTCAGGAGACCCTGGTTCGATTCCTGGGTTGGGACTATCCGCTGGAGAAAGGATAGGCTACCCACTCCAGTATTCTTGGGCTTCCCTGGTGGCTCAGCTGGTAGAGAATCTGCCTACAATTGCAGGAGACCCTGGTTCAGTCCCTGGGTTGGGAAAATGCCCTGGAGAAGGAAAAGGCTACCCACTCAAGTATTCTGGCCTGGAGAATTCCATGGACTATATAGTCCATGGGGGTCTATAGACCATGGGGTCTCAAAGAGTCAGAAATGACTGAGTGACTTCACTTGACTTCACTTTTTCACCCCAAAGTTAGAACAGCGTCCTTCAACATGAACCCCAAGTCTTCTCTAATTTTTGTATATTTGTTATATTTGATACAGTCTATCTGGAAAATTAAGGAAGAAAGATCCAACCTCTCAGCTCTATATGCTTGGGCACTCAAATGTCTTGGCGCCTCTAATATTTACTTCTGGGCATCACATGCCATTCTTTCTCTCTCCCATCTTTGTTGATCCAATTTGGGGTCCTGGCCTCCCACAGATGGTTCTTTCAAGTGACATGTGTATAATCCCCACACCTGGCAGTGTCTCACTTATATAACTAAGTGATAATTACTGTATGTCTCCATATAGTTTGAATCTATTTTTCTACCTATAAGTTCTTACTATTAATAAATTAATGATCCAGTAGAACTCTGCAAGTTATCCACTTTTTTTTTTGCTGTTAAAAATAAAAAAGAATTATTGGAAGCTCAAATAAATACATCATCAAAGTCCATCTTCCTTTAGGGTAATTTTCAATTACTGGAGTGTTCAGAAAGCACACAGCTCAAATCTCAGTGAAGTGCTTTTTTTTTTGGCTTTACTGCCTACACAGTATGTGGGATCTTAGTTCCCTGACCAAGGATCGAACCCATGCCCCCTGCACTGGAAGCCTTAACCACTAGATTGCCAGAGAAGACCCTTTTGAAGTTATTTTTATTTTATGAATGAAGTGCTTTATTCAGCAATCCTCCTATAGATGGGCAGATAGGTGATGAAGCAAGTATGGTAACCATAGAAACCAGATAGTGTGTATCCGAGTGCCAAGTGCATCACTCTGTCAACTTGCCTCTATGTCTGAATCCTTTTATAATAAAATGTTGGAAAAATCTCTACCATGTTATAAATATGCACAGTGTTTGAGTCTCAACTGCAAATAACTTTATTCTCTCTGAGCCCCACACCCTTAAAGATAGCAATGAAATTTGTGCCTTTACTAAGAATTTAGTATAGGTTGCAAAAATCCCAATGCTTGAGGACTGTAACTAAGTAAAGTAAACCATCTAGGAGTTTTCAACTAAAAATGCTTAATCGCCACCTTTCTTATTTTATAAAACAAGCCTGATCTACAGATCATTTTTATCTGAAAATTAAGGCTTAAAATTACTATGCTTGCTGAACTCTAAGACATGATGTATGCGAACTAAGCCAGTCACAAAAAGAGAACTAGTGTTTGATTCCATTTATATGAAATGCCTGAAGTCAAATCATAGAGAAAGCAGAAGGGTGGGGACTTCCTTGGTGGTCCAGTGGCTAAGACTCTGTGCTCACAATATAGGGGGCCTGGGCTTGATCCCTGGTCAGGGATCTAGATCCCACATGCGGCAACTAAGAGTTTGCATGCCTCAGCAAAAGACCCTGGGATGGGCAGTAAATGGTTAGTAGTGACAATTTGGGGAAATGAGAAGGGAATGGCTACCCACTCTGGTAAACTAGAGCTAATTTGATTATTCTAGGGCTTCCCAAGGTGGCGCAAGTAGTAAAAAAACAAAAAACAGAAAAACCCCGCCTGCCAGTGCAGGAGCTATAAGAGACTCTGGTTCGATCCCTAGCTCAGGAAGATCCCCTGGAGGAGGGCACAGCAACCCACTCCAGTATTCTTGCCTGGAGCATCCCATGGACAGAGGAGCCTGGAGGGTCACACAGAGTCGGACACTCCTGAAGCCACTTCACACGCACACACCAACGTGCCAAGATGGATGGTGCTGATGGCTGCATGACGACATGAAGGTCCTTTTCACCTCTGAGTTGGACGCTTAAAAATAAAGTAAATTTTATGCTATGTGTGTTTTGCCACAGTTACATTTTTTTTAACCTAGAAAAAAAAAACCAATATTGTGGCACTCAGCCCAAGTAATATCAGTATCTGCTATCTCACCCTATTTTCCAGGACAAAAACCTTTCTTCTATGGAAGAGTTAGCCCGTCAGATCGAAGATGAGGAAATCAACCTGCCAGAGAAGCCCAGGAATTATCTCAAAAGAGTTTTCCAGGAATCCATCTACAGGCCTCTGGTGGAGAAAAGCATCCTTGACTACCTGCACTACAATCATTACCACCTGCCCATGTACGCGTGGCCGGGCATCATTTAGCTGCTGCCACCGCCTCCACGTGATCGTTTCCACGCGTGTTGTTCCGGGAAGTGCTCCATAGAAGCAGGAAACCTGGCTGGACAGCTGGGCACCGTCCTTTTTCTGAGGCCAACAGATGCCTGTAGTTCCCTATCGTCCCAGTAGGTGGCGCACGGCGGTGCGACTCGGTTCTGGGGCACCGAGAGGCTTTACCCACACCAGGCGTATTCCTGGCCAGAATAACCCAGTTTAGTAATAAAATGAGACCGTTAGTGTGCAAAATTTGTTTTTTTTTTAAACCTTGGACATGATTCTGTTTGATCTCCTGAAAAGCCCTGCCGTCAGTGCTGTTAGTCCTTTCCATGTTTTACCTGGTCACGTGGGTGATAAAGGAAAATCGTATACCCAGGATGGAAAATTAGAAATACAGACGCCGCGAAATTATCTCTATAACCCAACATCAGGACTGGTTGCGTAGACAAGCTTACAGGGAGTTTTGAAACAAGGGGCCTGCTCTCACGGCTTGTATGTTGCATTTCTACTTCCTGTTTCAGATTAGGTGCATAAATGCACCGAAATAACCAACAGATCAACCTAGGTTTACGCGCACGTTTTAGATTAGAAAACGGTAGTGGGAAGTTAATCGGGGTCATTTCCTTTGACTCTCAGTGCTGTTGCTTGGCACTGGGGCCCTCTGGTACCCCTCACCTGTAATGTGGGTCAGTAGCCAGCTTTCTAATAAATAAAGCACATTAAATGTCTTCCAGAAAATACATGGATTCAGGAACAACAGGTAAGACTGATTTCGTTTATTTGGATATCTTTTAAGCAGATAGTATGACATCATTTGTGTCTAAATTTTTGACCAGCCGGGGTTAAAACTGGCTTTCAGCTTTCATTCTTTTCTTTCTTTTTTTTTTTTTTTTTGGTATTTATGTTAACATTTAGCAAAAGTTGGGGCAATTGTAATGACTTGTAGCTACTTGGAGGGTAAGTCATAGTTGGCAATACAGAATTATCCCCCATTAACAAACTAATACCTCTCAAAAAATAAAATGGTTCTGCAACACCAGACTCTGATTTTTCTAAAGCAGGCAAAAGCAAGCAACAAACTCCATTAATTCCTACAACAAATATGTTTTATACAAGCACAGGGGTCGTTCAGAGAGAGGGCCCAGTGCCCACCATATGGTATAAACTGTGCCATTCATATGGGAAACAGTCAATACTAGTCCCCTCGTCAAACTGCAAGCCCAGCATACATGGAACCATGTTTCAGGGCCTGTGAATGAGTTAGCTCAAGAAACTCTTTCCCCCCTTCCCCTTCCTCTGAGAGGCCCTGGATCAAATTCATCAGCAAATGGAGTGAGTTTCCGTGACAGGCCCTGGGACCTTGGGTGGAAATGAACAGCAGGACAACAGAGGGTAACTGGTGATGATTTCTGTGACCAAATACTACCGTTAAAAAGCTTCTTGTCACATAAAAGTGACCCTATATGACAGTACCAACCTTAATGCCAAACCATGCATAAATTTTATGGTTAAGTTTTTCTCTGATGCCTTTTAAAAAGTAATCTTGGGCCCCCATAAGTATCATGGCAGGTCTGAAAATGTCTAGAATGTAATTTTTTTTGTTAGAATGTAATTTAGTCTACAAAGTGTATGGGATGAAATTACTAAACACTGTCCTATATTCAGAAAGTAATTTCCTGAATCGAGGTAGGAATTTTAGCATATGTGTGCAGACAAGCATTTTATGACTAAGGAACAGCTTAAGAATAGGAGATAAACCCAAGACTTGTTGATCATAACTTGAAACTAGCTGTTTTAAGGATTTCAGAAGAATAAAGATATTTATTCTTCAACGATGATAAATCCTGGCAAAAGAAAGGGTTTCAGACACACTAAGAATTTGGACTTCTCTAAATCTTTAGAATTCTCTAAATCTAAATCTAACCCTGGCAGAGCTTCCATAGAGACTGAATCCGAGAAGTCCCCATAAGGTTCAGCTTGTGCTGCTCAGCGGGGAGTCTTGAGCTCTAAGCCTACCCAGTCTTGTAATTCTAGTTTTGGACAAAGAATATGGACAAGAAAACACCAAAGTTACATTTCCTACGTTGTATTCTCCCCATATTACAACCATGCCTCAGGATGCGGTTAATACTTTCCTGACACGTGTCGGTTTCTACTAGCTCGGGGCCACCTCCTTCCCCAGAGTGGCTCCTGAGATGCTATCCAAATATCCCAAGAAGGAGAGAGAAAAATAGAAGATGATGTGGGAGAGGAAAGGGAACCTTGTACGGAGGAGAAAATGTGAAGCCAGGCAATCGATATTTACCCTCAGAAGGGTGTGTGTGTGTGTGTGTGTGTGTGTGTGTGTGTGTGTGTGTGCGTGCGCGTGTGTGCACGCGCGCCAGCACGGGTGCAACGGCTGAGTGTTAGCCAAGGAGCAGGGCGAGGGCCTCGAAAGTCGCCGTGTGCGAGGAGCTGTTGATTGTTTTCTGGTTGAGAGAAGAGGTGATGATAAGGCTGGGATACAGTGCGCGCCGGGCCGGGCGCAGCGGCAGCTGTATGCTAATACTCGCAGAAACCAGCCTCCGCGTCCCCCATTAAAGCAGGCGGCCAGGAGGCCACACATCACTGAACAAATAGGCTCTCTCTAGACAAATAAAATAACACACGTTGGCCTGCGGGGAGGGGTGGGGGGGTGGAGAGCCAGAGGGGGTGAGGAGCGGGAGGAGAGGAAAGGAGGGGGAGAGAGGGGGGCACCGAAGAGAGGGGTGGACGGAGAGAAAGGGGAGGGGAGGCTGGAAGGGAGACCAGGAAGAGGAAGGAGAGGGACTGTCCGAGGGGGAGAGGGTCAGAGGTGGGCGAGACTCGGCGGAGCAGAGAGACGGGGGGAGTGAAAGATGCGAAGAGAGAGGTGGGACCAGGTGGGACGAGGTGGGACGGGGTGGGCAGAGAGGGGCTGGGGAGAAAGAGAAGGGGGCGGCAGGGAAGGAGGCGGGGGCGAGGAGGAGGCCTGAGGAGGGCAGAAGAGGAACACGGACCCCCAACCCAAGAGCCGCAGCAGGGACAGGGGCCCAGAGGCCCAGACGGACGGCGCGCCCCGGCGGCCCCCAGGCGCCTGGCTGTCCCTTCCTCCGCCCCCCGGGGCGGGCGAGAACAGGGGACTGTCGGCCTTTCTGTTTGGTTTTGCTGGAGCTTTGTCGCCGTCTTGTCCGAGACACGGGAGCCGGACTGCCCCTCACCTGGGAGGGTGGGGGGGAGCCGCCGCCCCTGCGCGTCCGATGCTCGGTGGCCTCCCAGCTCTCCCCGGCCTCGTCCTCTCCGTCTGACTTTCCCACACTTCTGGGCGTCGCTGCGCCCGCCTTGGGTACCATCACCCTTCCAAGTCGCCCAGCCCAGGGCCCTTGCTGCCCGCCGCCCCCCTTCCCCGGGGCTGCGACAGTCCCACCCGAGGCGAAAACAAACAGCCCCCGAGGGCGCTTCAAGGGAGCGTGTGGCGGCCCGACGGCACACTTGGCAGGATGAAAGGGGCGGCCGACCACCACCCCGTGGGCCCTGGGCGAATAATGGGCGCGCGGCAGATTGCCGGGGGCACTTGAAACTCGAGGGGAGGGAACTGCCGGAGCGCTGTCCCTCCCCGCGCCCGGCGGACGCCGCAGCCTCGCGGCTTCGCCCTCGTCCGCCCTCTTTCATGCGCTCTCCTTTTGTGTGGAATTATTTAAACGGGAGATCCGTGGCAGCTTTATGCTAATGTGACGAACAAAGGAGACGGCCGGCGGGCGGGGGGCCCCCGGAAGGTGCCCGGAGGCCGGAGCGGCCTGGGCAGGGCGGCGGCGGGCTGCGCGTGGCTCTCGCGTGCCCCGGGGGCCCAACACGCCTGCCCCTCATTCCTGCAAATACAAAGAGTCTCCGGCTCGGGCCGGCAAGCGCGGCGCACCAGGGTGCGCGGGTCCCTCAGGGACTTGACGGCTGGCTCTACAGCGGGAACGCGCGATCCAGGTCGGCCGTGGCTCCCGGACAGGGACAGCCTCTGCGAATCCGGCAGAGGTGTCCGCAGCCGACCCGGGATGGCGCTGGGGGCGCTGATCGCTTCCCTCTAGCGCCTCCGGGGCGTCTCCAAACACACCCCGGAGAGAGACTTGCTTTCTGGCCTTTTAGGGGCTGCATGAACCCAGGAACATCCCAAGGGGCAATTCCTGGGCCGAAATTCCCCGCTTTAGCGCTTGGCTCCAAGCTTTGGGCTTCTAGCAACTCCCTGGGGCTAACCCCTGGTCACAGTGAACCCCAGCGCCTTCCCCGACGGCAACCTAGGGCTCCAGGACAGGAGAGTCGAGCAGCCGTGGCCGCCAGCTCTGCCGCAGTCAGAGGAAGCACTCACCCACTCTAGGAGAGAGGCGACGAGGCCTCCGGGTTTTTCCTCAGCACTGGCCAGGACCCCACAGGAAGGGAGTCGCTTGGGGCTTAGGAAGAACAGTACCCTGCCTGGGATCCCTCTGCTCGCCTTCCCCCGTGGAACTCCCCTGGAAGGGGCAGGTCAGCGCTCAGTAGGTCCCCAACTCAGCTCCACTCGGCCCCTATCCGGAATCGCAGTGCGCAGAGGCCCACCGCCTCAGTGCAGCGTGGTGGCGCTTTCCTCTTCCGAAAGAAAGGCAAATATCTCGACTCACTGGCCACCTGCCCGCGGGAGCGCAGATTCTGAGAAATAAAATCACGCAGAAGACGGAAACCCAAGACCGGGTGCGAGGTGCATGTCCTTGAAGGTGCTGGTGTGTGCTGTGAGCGAAACCTAGTTCTTTCCCAGCCCTGGGTTGTGAAACTAGTTTCTAATACTCGGACCTTTCAAGTTTACATTTGTTTTGACTATACCTGTCTGAAAGCAGATTTCATTTTCTTTGGCAAGTCTAGAAACCACAAATAAAGAAAAAGAAACGGATCCATTGAATCTCAGTATTTCAATAGTGTTCAATAGATTCTCTTAGCTTAATTCAGAGCCCTGTTGAATTCGCTGCATTCAGACAGGGGTTTTGTTTTGTTTTTGCACACACGCACACCCCCGCCCTCTTCACAATTATGGGTGTTGTTATTTTTTAAAGGATTCGCTAGGTGACTAACTCTCCCTGTTATCTGTTGAATGAAAAGAGCGTTACACATGCAAGACCAAATACCCGGCCATCAGTAGGGGATGCCGGCGGGCAGGGCCCCCGCCCTATTATTGGACAATCCAGATGGGATTCGTGATTAGAAAATAAAATTGGCCAGAGCTGTCCCGGAATCCCTTTCCCACTTCTAATTTCATCAGCAGTATTAATCAGCGCTCAAAAGAGCAAAGAAATAACATCAGTTACTTTTAGACTGAAACACACATATATTTTAAATAAACTCATTTTAGAATTTCTAACTTTTTTCAGGACTACTTTCATCGTAGTTAGCATTTTTTTTAAAATGAGGGTGACAGCTTTCCAAATATATTGCATTATATTCTATTTTCAGCGTATAAGTTTTTTTTAAATCACAAACAGAAAATCACCAAATATTTTCCCCTTGATTAATCAACTTGATTAAGCCCTTGACTAACTAACTCTAACAACTGTCCCCATTACAACTTATTACTCATGTGGACTCAAAAGAAAAAAAATCTTTCATTTCCACGCCAGGGTATTTTCAGAGGGAAAATCCAAAACAATTAAATACCTTCAGTGGAATCAAACGTAAGCAAAATTCAGCAAAATCTGACTGTACAGAGCTTTGCAGAAAAGTGCCCCTTTCCTTTTCTTTCAATAAAGTGACATTTTCTTCACATATGACATTTTATGTGGCTTGGCAATTTGTTCCCTAGTGATGGGCGATCAGGGCCACTACCCACTCTTGGGGTTCTGCCCCCTCCACTCCCGGAGATTCTGCTTTTGTGTTTCCTTGGGGCTGGGGCTAGGGCTGGGGCTGGGAAGAGCTTGGAGGAAAAGAGACCGGTCTGGGTCCAAACAGTGTGGTGGGGGTGGGGGTGGATTTTCACTGTTGTTTTTTCCTGGTGGCGCGGTTGGAAGGGTGGGGGTTGGGGGGAAGCGATCGGTCCTCTCCGAGGCCACAGCCTGCCTCAGAGGACAGATTGCCCCTCTCTCCCCCCCGGCCGGCAGCACGCGCCTCTTTTGAGTCCAGATTGGCCGAGACCGGCGCTCAATAGCGGGAGGTTAATTTCCTTCACAAAGGTGAAGGGGGCACGGCTCCGGGGGGCCCCGCGCCCAGACAGTCGGCCCCTTTATTCCGCTGCGCCTTGATTGGAGCCCTTGATTTAGCATCTGATGTCAACCAGCAGACAAAATGCCCGCTCCGAATGAAAATGCATGAGGCCATGCAAGAAGAGCGGAAACCAACTTCAGCGGGGCGCACGCTGCTGGCCGCGCGTTTCGGGCTTTGGCCAACGCCACTCGAATCAACCCAGCCCTGGGCGACGCGGAGATTCCGAGTGGCCTGGACCGGACAGTTCCAAGGATGCCAATCCAGGAGACTCCGGGAACTTAACAACAAAAAAGTTCAGAAATTCAAGATTTTTTTGGAACCCAGCCTGCTCCTTCCCCCATCCAGCGCTGTGTCTGCAGGCGATTGAAGAAGTGCAGTGCCAACTGTTTCTCAAACACGAGAGAAACCTTCCCGAGGCCCTCGGGGGCGCGGCGGCTGCGGACATCGCCCTCGGCTGCGGCTAGCAGGCCAGACCTTCCACCCAAACTTGAAACTCCAAGATCCCGTTTCCGCTTAGATCCTGGGTCCCCGCGGCCCATCAGTCCCAGGCCCGGGCGGGGCTCTGGGAGACTCCTGCTTGGCAGCTATTTTCGATTCCCGATTATTTCCCAATACCAGGAGGAGTTCCAGCGCCTCCCCCAACCCCTCTCCCGCCCCAGCAGCGGCGCTCGGATCTCCCCCGCCCCTGCCCACCGCCACCCCTACCCAATCAGCGCGCACAACTTCCCCCTCCGCCCCGGCTCGCGGATTGAACCCTCCTGACATATTTGGGACCATTCTTCTCCTTTGTTGCTATTTTGCTCGCGACCCGCGGGTAATCCCTGCGCGGGGGGTGGGGGGCGAGCATTGTCGTGCTGATGGACGGGCCCATTTGGCGGCTCCGAGCCCCCCGGAGGAGAGACACAAAGCCCAGGCACGTGCGCCTCCGCATAGAGGAGCAGCAGACCGTGAAGGGAGGCGGGGCCGGGCGTGTGCCGGGGCCGGGCGGGGCGGCGGCGCCGGGCGGGCGGGCCGAGAGGCGGGCGCGGGGGCCTCGCGCCCTCAGGTACATCTGCCGCACCTACCGGGCGACCCTCGAGTCCCGGGCCCCTTTTGGCCGCCGCGTCGCCCTCCCACCCAACCGGGTGGAGGAGCTGCGGGCGCGCTGATTGGCTCCGGGGGAAGCGGGAGGCGAGAACAATGGCCCCCTCCCCCAGTTAAAAGGGAGCGGCTCCCGGACCCGGGGACAGGGACGCGCGTGCAGGGCACAGAGGCGAGCCCAGCTGCCGCCGGCGCCACGCGAGTCCCGCCGCCGCCGCCGCGCCCGGGCCATGCGCCGGGGACACTGAGGGCCGCCGGGGCCGAGCGCAGAGGTGGGACCTAGCCAGCCTCTCGCCCTCACCCTCTCGCCGCGCCAACATGCCCCGCGGCTTCCTGGTGAAGCGCAGCAAGAAGTCCACGCCGGTATCCTACCGGATCCGCGGCGGCGAGGACGGCGATCGCGCGCTGCTGCTCTCGCCGGGCTGCGGGGGCGCCCGCGCCTCGCCCCCGGCGCCCGGCCCTGGGCCTGGCCCGCTGCAGCCGCCGCCGCCGACCGAGCGCGCCCATGCAGCGCTCGCCGCCGCGCTCGCCTGCGCTCCGGGCCCGCCGCCACCTCCGCCAGGGCTGCGGGCCGCGCACTTCGGCAACCCCGAGGCCGCACACCCTGCGCCGCTCTACAGCCCCACGCGGCCCGTGAGCCGCGAGCACGAGAAGCACAAGTACTTCGAGCGCAGCTTCAACCTCGGCTCGCCCGTCTCGGCCGAGTCTTTCCCCACGCCCGCCGCGCTGCTCGTGGGCGGCGGCGGCGGCGGCGGCGGGGGGGCCAACGGCGCCGGAGGCGGTGGCACCTGCAGCGGCGACCCGCTGCTCTTCGCGCCCGCCGAGCTCAAGATGGGCACGGCTTTCTCGGCAGGAGCCGAGGCGGCCCGCGGCCCGGGGCCTGGTCCCCCGCTGCCCCCCGCCGCCGCCTTGCGGCCCCCAGGCAAGCGGCCTTCGCCCGCCGCCGCCACAGAGCCGCCAGCCAAGGTAGCCAAGGCCCCGGGTTCCAAGAAGCCCAAAGCCATCCGCAAGCTGCACTTCGAGGACGAGGTGACCACGTCGCCCGTGCTGGGTCTCAAGATCAAGGAGGGTCCGGTGGAGGCGCCGCGAGGCCGCGCTGGGGGTGCGGCGCGGCCGCTGGGCGAGTTCATCTGCCAGCTCTGCAAAGAGGAGTACGCCGACCCCTTCGCGCTGGCGCAGCACAAGTGCTCGCGCATCGTGCGCGTGGAGTACCGCTGCCCCGAGTGCGCCAAGGTCTTCAGCTGCCCGGCCAACCTGGCCTCGCATCGCCGCTGGCACAAACCGCGGCCTGCGCCCGCTGCCGCCCGCGCGTGCGAGCCCGAAACCCCTGCCCGGGCTGAGGCGCGGGAGGCGACCGGCGGCGGTAGCAGCGACCGCGACACGCCGAGCCCGGGCGGCGTGTCCGAATCGGGCTCCGAGGACGGGCTCTACGAGTGCCACCACTGCGCCAAGAAGTTCCGCCGCCAGGCCTATCTGCGCAAGCACCTGCTGGCGCACCACCAGGCGCTGCAGGCCAAGGGCGCGCCGCCGCCGCCGCCGCCCGCGCCCCCGGCCGAGGACCTACTCGCCTTGTTTCCCGGGCCCGACGAGAAGGTGCCCCAGGAGGCGGCCGGCGACGGCGAGGCGGCCGGCGTGCTGGGCCTGAGTGCGTCCGCCGAGTGCCACCTGTGCCCGGTGTGCGGGGAGACGTTCCCCAGCAAGGGCGCCCAGGAGCGCCACCTGCGCCTGCTGCACGCCGCCCAGGTGTTCCCCTGCAAGTACTGCCCGGCCACCTTCTACAGCTCGCCCGGCCTCACAAGGCACATCAACAAGTGCCACCCGTCCGAGAACAGACAGGTGATCCTCCTGCAGGTGCCCGTGCGTCCAGCCTGCTAGAGCGCGCCCTCCACTCCGGCCCCCCGAACCGTGCCTTCGCTTGGAGACCCACGGAGAGAGTGCGCTCCGACCCCGCGCCCGCGCCGGGGGCGCCCACCCCCGGTGAAAGTGAGGTCTCCGCTTCTCTCGGTGTGGCGTGACGGTAACCCCATCCTCTCGTTGTGACTCCTTTTGGACACCCCTCCCCTCTTTGCGTTGTGTCCCCTTCTCCCCCTCCCCCCCACCATGGCGCAACAGGAGCCAATCTCTTTTTGTACAAGGGAGAAAAGCTGTACGTTTGTCTCGTGGTTGGAAGCCTCCCCTTGAAGGGGAGATGTTTTTCTTGCTAGTATTCGCTGTGTTCATGGTCTAGAAATGCAGTTTGCTCTCGCCTACCAATCTCTGCTCTCTATGTATGTAGCCTACGGGTTGTTTTGGGTGAATCTTGAGGAATAAATGCCTTTATATTTCACAGGCTGTAAATTGAATTCCCCACATGATTAGCTTTATTATGGCTTGTGAACTGCTGGAGTCTGGCTTTACCTTTTTGTATGTGAACAAATCAAATTGCTTAAAGAGTTTTCTTTAGTCTAGCCACAAATGCCTTGAACGTTGTCTGTTTGGGATTGTTTTTAGGGGGGAGGGATGGGAATTTTCAGAAGATGCTGTAGAAACTGCCTCAGTATTTCACATAAGTCTTTTCAGTTTGATCATCTTTGTTGAGGTAGGACTATATGAGTTCCCTCTAAATGTATATGTTGATTTATGAGTAATTGTTATTTATTCTTTATTTATTTATATTAATTATGAAGATTATGATATTATTTGATTGCATATTTTTTGGTGCGCTTTCCCCCCTCCCCTCGCCACACTTGACATTTCACTGTGCATTTTAGAAGAGAGCCTTTTTCTAAAGGGATCTGTTAAAAGTTTTAACTTTTATACCTATCTGAGTGAATTACAGACAACCTACCATTTTATTCTGCTTGGAGCCCCTCCCTCCTGGGGCCCTCCTACAACCGACAGCTCTTACTTTTAAATGCAATCTCTTTTCTACATACATTATTTTCTTAATTGTTAGCTATTTATAGAAAGCTTCAATAGAACTGTTTCAACTGTATAACTATTTACTATTCAAATAAAATATTTTCAAAGTCAAAGTAAGGTGGACTCATTTCTGCATCGTGTGTTTTCAAGGATTTAAAACAGAGCTTCCAATGATTTCTTCAATGTATGCCTGTTGTTTATTAAGAAAAAAATCCCACCACCATCACTGGAATCGTGGATTTTTAGAACTGAACCTGAGCTGCTGAATTCTGCCCTTCTGGCAGTTCAGGGGTGTAGACTCAAAACAGACTGGAGCCAGAGGCTTTTTAGGGGTCCTTCGGAATGTACTGGAAGGTAGAGTTAGAAGGGAGGCTGTGCAAATCTTTTTCAGAGATATCTAGATAAATGTCCACAAGAATCTCTCCTTTTAACCAAGGGGATATTAGAACACCACCTTAATTTAGCAGATCCTCATTTCCTGACAGTTTGGGGCTCAGTGTAACAGCAATTTCTCAAGTTAGGGTGGGTAATTTTTGATCCTTAAGTATCAACCAGGAGAAAGTAGGAATGATTTTATGGTTAGATTTCCAAAGTAAGGGACACTCCTTTCTGGGTATACCAGAAGTTAAGCAACTGAGTTTAAAGTAAGGACTCAGAAATAATTTTCCAGTCAGGTGAGCAGTCCATTTTAGGGCGGGGGGAACTGGAGCACCATCTGTTTGGGGTATTAAATTTAATAACGGTAATTACAGTGTGTTTTCCGTTAAGTGTCAGAAAGCTCTTCCAAGAACAATCCTGACACTCACCAGTGAATATTTGGAGTTGTTTTTCTCCAACTTTGAAACGCTCGAGTATGGAGCTGTGCTAACCATCACAGTTGTGTATTCCCTGTGGCCCACTAAATCTAAGATTTTGCCCAGCAAAGGGATTTTAGAAATCCATATAGTTGAAACTGCATTTCCAAAAGGTGTAGCTGGCATGATGGTGGGAAGGGCAACACGTGAGAAACTTGGAAGGAAAACGTGACGAAAGAGATGATTTTGAGCCTAAAGTTTTTTGTGGGGAAAGGTTTACTGAAAGTCTCAGCCGTCAGGACCATAGAGTACTCCTCTCTTTGTGAGGGTCTTGAAACAGACTCAGGAACAATGGCGAAGCAGCCAGCACAGGTAGGTTGCCTTGGGGACAAACTGCCCCTCTTTTTATTATTATTTTTTTATTATTTACCAGTTTGGAAAATACTGGAAGACCAAAGCTCTGCACAGCCCAACATGAAAGCACAGGGACAAAGCTGTGTTAATAACCTCCTGAAAAGTTGGAATTAAACAAAGAAACCTTCAAATTTGTGGCCGGATAATTGCTCCCTCGAAGCAACCATATGAGATTTTTTAAATGTTCCCTCTGAATTTACACCTCACAATAAAAGACCCAGCATCCTGAGGGTCAGTGTACGTTCCATGCCAATACAAATTTTCCTCAAAAACCTAGTGGTTGGCCTGAAGATATGACATCTTGGCATCTGTGTTTGGCTCGCTTTTCTTGTCCATAATCATAAAAGCATAACCCTAAGGCCCGTCTTCAGAAAAATATGATTTGGTGGTTTGTAAATGTGCTCCTCCATCCCGGGTGGAAATTCATTTTGACTGACCAAGGAGACCTTTTCTGAAGCAGAAACCAAAATTTCATCTCGAAATATGCTAGGAATCGCATAGTGAATTTTATCTCTGTGAGATATTCTGTGAAATCGCATACTGAAGGGAGTACACTGAAGTTGACTAAACAGCGCAGAGAGATAAAAAAAAAAAAACCGTGGTCACTTTGCTTCACAGTAATGCAACGTGAGTTAGTAGAATGTTCCACAGGCAGGAAATTAGATTGTCTCTTCATTCCTCCCTGGGTAATAAGTTCCCAAGGGCTCCTATTATAAAATGCCAAGTGGAAATGCACCCACTTTCCTTATAAGTGTGCAAAAGATCCGGAGGGCATGCTCTGTGTGGAAGGCTGCTCCAACCTGGACGCCCACCAATGGAAACCGGCTGCTAAGGGACTCGAGACAGTTCAGCCTGGGGAAGCCGGCGGGGGGCCGGCGGTTAGGAGGCGGGCCGCCGCTGGGGGCGCTGTTCCTCCCCTGTAGCGCCATGGTCTGAAGGTGATGCCCAGGCCCTCCGGCTTCACTCTGGGTAGCACTCGCGGAGGCAGCTGCTCCAGGGTAACTCGGAAGCGCCTGGAGCCAGGCCAGAGGCTCCACAGCTACGCCCTATGACAGCGTCACAGCGCAGAGCAGAACAAGGCTGGAGGCCGGGTGGACTCTGGGCCCTCAGTGGCACCTAGGGGCATAGTGGGGTGCCCTGCAGACACCCGGGGGCACGAGGTTGGGCCGACACACACAGTCACTGGGCATTTGTGGCCCAGAGTGTCTGTGCCCACAGGCGGCTGGCCTGCGGTCCTCTGTGAACCACCATTGTTTTGCTGCAGGCTCACTGGGGTAGCCCCCACTCCCAACCCGTCACCCCTCCATCCCCTTGGACTTCATTCCCCAGCTGTCCGCCACGTCTTTGAGACACAAGAAGCAGAAGAATTTTTTGACAGTCCTCTATAACATCCTAGGAATTCCTCACCCACCCAATATCTTGTGGATGCAAAAGGTTGAGAAGCAGCTTGGGCTCCAGGGTATCCAACAGGCCCATGTCCTCATCTCTAAACTGGAGGGGATGAACTTTGGGAGACCCAGTGAGATACTGGGGAGGACTTCGTGGGCTTAACGGTGAAGGCCAGTAAGGGCCCTAGTGGGAGCAGGTGGGAGAAAAGCTCTGCCTAGGGAGTGTGTCTTGTGACCTTAGGACTAGTTATGAATCTGCTGGCCTGTGGTAGGCAGGCTTTGACCCAAACTTGCTGTCTTTCTGCAGAAAGGATGTTTTGTCTTATGGGAAAAATTTTCTGGCAAATCAACCCTAGTGTATGGGGCCACTTAGATGGTCACCTACACACACAGTGTAGCCTGTTTCAGGCTAGGCTAAGTTACAGACTTTTAGTGGCTAGGCTAGAGAAAATTGTATGTTTGCCTGTTAAAAGCCCACTCTGCAGGATTTAGAGAAGACCAATCAGGAAACCGAGTTGTAGAGAGAGACCTGAAAGGTGGCAGAACACTCTAGAATGAGAGGATCCACTGAGCAGCACCTCACTAGGATGTTGGTTCCATTTAACTCCCAAGGTGTACCAGGGCTTGGAGTACAATATGGCCATCCAAAGACACTTAGGATTCTGATCCTAAATTCTGGAAACATCTGAATCATATCGTGGCAATATAACCTGAAAGGAAGAGCCTGAGGATCTCACTGGGGAGAGAGAGAGCAGACAAATGCATCTTCAAATTATAAATACCTCACATAGTGAAGAAACTTGCTCAGTTGCGTCCAACTCTTTGCAGCCCCATGGACTGTAGCCTGCCAGTTTCCTCTATCCATGGGATTTTTCCAGGCAAGAATATTGGAATGGGGTGCCATTTCCTATTTCAGGGGATCTTTCCAACCCAGGGATTGAACCCAGGTCCCTTACATCTCCTACATTAGCAGGTGGGTTCTTGACCACTAGAGCCACCTGGGAAGTCCCAGTGGAGAAACCTAGTGTGATTTTATGACCAACCTGCAGCATCAAATGACTCATACCCATGGGGAAAGGCTGGAACGCTCATTGTAATGTGACTGTTGTAACATGGTGATCGGCTCTGTCAGGCCTGTCAGCATCATAGAGAGAGTTCAGGTGTGAGGCCTGGTCACAGGTTCCCAATAATGTCCCTGCCTGGTGACCCTAGGAGAAAGCACTAGTTCCAGATACCCAGAGGATAAGGCGATCCTCTGAAGGCCTGCTCCTAGTCCTGGCACTTCCTCCCATTTGCTCACACCTTGGTCAACCAAGGCTCCCTGGCGAGGCCAGATACATTCAGTCCACAGAAGGAAGGGGCCAGAGAAAAGAGCACCTACCTGCCCAAGGATTTCCAGGAAGGGGACATCTTTCTCTCACCAGGAGAAACAGGGAACTCCTGCCTCCTTCTGAGGTTGCTAAGGAAACAACTAATTTCTAATAGATTCATCAGCACTTGTCTTGTACAAAACAATCATCTACAGGCTTTGGTGTCATCAAGGCAATTTCCTAGTCATGAGGATTTTGTGAAGATAATCGTGTCCTGTTTCTCTGGACGGTTAGATGAAACTGTGGGGGAAATTACAACAAATTAGACTGGGTCTTGGGAGTGACAGAGCCCAGCGGGAGGTATTTTGGACTTTCCTGGTGAAGAGGAACTGATTTCTCAGGGCTGAGTTAGAGGCACACCTCGGCTTCCATGTCAACCACCCCTAGATAGTTTGGGGGCATCATTAAGGCCTGATACACTTCTTAGAATCACAGCACATTTTTGTGCATCTGATTCAAAGTCAGTTACCATATTTTCACTGACCCAAATACACACTCCTTCATCTCTTAAACCCCAGCTGTCATCATTGTCTACCAGGCCTTTTATTGTGGGCTTGTTCTGTTGCATCTGGAGAGTGGAATGCTGAGTGCAGGCCGGCTTCCTCTGGCAGCATATATGGTGAGCAGATGGGTTGTAAGGGTAAACGTGTTCATATTCGTCTTGTTTGAAGATTTCTAGACTGTGTGGTCTTCCTGGTGGCATTTCCACACAAAACATCAATACTGATGCTTTTTCTTTAGCTCTTCACAAAAGCCCACACTGCTGGGACAAGCTGGTCTTAGAATATTCTCCATTTTGAAGTGATACATATAGAGTGTTTACTGCCAGTTAGAGCACATTCAAGGGCTCAATTATTTATTTATTTGGCTGCCTTGGGTCTTAGTTGAGGAACGCGGGATCCTTCGTTGTGGCACGAGTGCTCTGAAGCATGAGGGCTCAGTAGCTGCAGTTCATGGGCTTAGTTGCTTTTCCGTATGTGCCATCTTCGTTCCCCAATGAGGGATCCAACCCAAGTCCCCTGCCTTGCAAGGTGAATTCTTAACCACCAGGGAAGTCTGCAAGGGCATGATCACTGACAGACCGTGTTTCACCTGTGTCATGCACACACTGGGCGCTGCCACCAACATTTATAAAAAGCTCATCCCTACCGTTTGCATTCCTGAGTCACCTATACTTCCTTCTCTCCACCCAGAACCCAGGTGTTCTGTCTTCCCTCCACTTGGCTTGAACCAGAAGACTGAGCACTGCTCCAGGGAAACAGTAATGATGGGAACATCAGCTTGAATCCCTTCCTCTCCTCCCTCACTCATCAAAGAAGGTCTTTGTATTTAAAGGTAACAGCTGTTCCATTTCTGTTGTCCAGGATCAGAGCCCCGATGCAATGTGCTTTCTCAAACGCCACTGCCAGGTGACAGTCACCCCTGACGGTGACAGGATGTACAAAGTGAGCCAAGAGGCTCTTGTGTTTGGGATCTGATAGGAGGCAGAGGTGTTCAGGCATGGAAGGTTTCATAGGAGACTCTTTTCTACGTGAGGAAAAAAATTAGGCTAGAATTTCCTCTGAGTATAAAGAACAGAAAAGCGTGGGGGAACTTGGACTTAAACATGTGTCACTGAAAAGCTTGTAACACCGATGGATAGAGATCCTTTTCTACTTCTGTCCGTCCTACTCTATTATGTAAGGTAAGTCTTCTAGAATACAGCTACAAAGAGGTCATTATTAGAGGATGGGCAGAAACTGATAGGAACAAGGTACATGAAAATGATGTAATTGAGGACTGCCAGGGATAAAAGGAGATGGACAAATCACCATCTTAGGGTGTCCAAACCAGAACAGAATCATGTCAGAGCAGATCAAATATTTTATACCACAAAGGAACACACTTTCTTCACTCATCTCTTGAATAGAAGACCTTTATTGGTTCTTTGAACAGTATTATTTTCCTTGATATCTTCTTGAAGGTTTTCACATGAATATCTTGATAACTCATGCATGCATGCTCAGTCACCCAGTTGTGTCCACCTCTTTTGCAACCATGGACTGTAGCCCAGCAGGCTCCTCTGTTCATGGGATTCTCCAGGCAAGACTACTGAGTGGGTTGCCACTTCTCCGGGGGATCTTTCCAGCCCAGGCACTGAACCCATGTCTCTTCTGTCTCCTGCACTGGCAGGTGGGTTCTTTGCTGCTAGTGCCACCTGGGAAGCCCCATCTTGATAAATTGCCAGATAAATTCCAATTTTAAATCATTTTACTGCAACACTTACATAACTAAGATTTCAGATTTGTATCCAAAAGAGTTTTTTGCTCTGTTAACCACAGAGAAAAGCCTGAACTTTGTATTTTCAAAATGAGATAACTGAGGGATTTCCTGGTGGCTCAGAGGTAAAGAATCCACCTGCCAATGCAGGAGATACAAGTTTAAGCTCTGATCCAGGAAGATCCCACATGCCTCAGAGCAACTAAGCCCATAGGCCACAACTATTGAGCCTGTGCTCTAGAGCCCAGGAGCCTCAACTACTGAGCCTACATGCCTCAACTACTGAAGCCCACAAGCCCCAGCACCCGTGCTCTGCAACAAGAGAAGCCACTGCAATGAGAAGCCCTCCCGTTGCAACTAGAGTAGTCCCTGATTGTGGCAATTAGAGGAAAGCCCACATGATAAAAAACCCATCGCAGCTAAAAATAAATAAATTAAAATTATTTTTAAAAGGAGAAAACATTGCAAAAAATGTGATAATTGATATTGAAGGGAACTCAGAAAATAATTTTCTTCACTGCAACAGTGGCTGCCATTTACCAAGTGAAATTGCAACCTTTCAGTTGAATCGTAAAGAGATTGCTGTTTTTCATAGGTAAAATGAAGAATTTAATATCAACAAGTTTGCATGATTCAACCTAACCATTTGTGGACTTGTGGTAACTATTAGCTTAACAACTTAATTAAAGAAGATAAGTTTAATTCAGCATTTATCAGTTTTAAAATAATATGAATTCAAAGCAACAAGGACCTTTCTGACAATTGCTGACCTCACTTAATTGTACAAATATTTGAGCACTGGGGGCATGTAGATCAACATCCAGCAGGAAGAAGTCAGCTCTGATTAGAAGTTTCCAACCTAAAATGTGACTTGTGGAAAACAGTATGGCAGTTCTTCAGAAAACTAAAAAAATTACCATAAGATCCAGCAATCCCACTCCAGGGCATATATTTGGAAAAAACTGTAATTCAAAAAGATACATGCCCCCCTATATTCACAGCAGCACTATTCACAATAGCTAGGACATGAAAACAACCTAGATGTCCATCGACAGAAAAATGGATAAAGAAGATGTGGTACATAAATAGCAATGCAATGGGATATTACTCAGCCATTAGAAAGGACAAAACAATGCCATTTGCAGCAACATGGATGGACCTAGATATTATCACAGTAACTGAAATAAGTCATAAAGAGAAAGATAAATACCATATGACATCACTTATATGTAGAATCTAAAATATGACACAAATGAACCTATGTAGGAAACAGACTCATGGACATAGAGAACAGACTTGTGCTTGCCAAGGGGGAGGGGACTGGGGGAAGGATGGAGTGGGAGGTTGAGATTAGCAGATGTAGGCTTTTATATGTAGAATGTATAAACAAAGATCCTACTGTGTACAGCACAGGGCTCTATATTAAATTGGCTTCCCAGGTGGTGCTAGTGGTAAAGAACCCGCCTGCCAATGCAGGAGACATAAGAGACTCAAGTCAGGAAGATGCCCTAGAGTAGAAAATGGCAACCCACTCCAATATTGTTGCCTGGAAAATCCCAAGGACAGAGGAGTCTGGCAGGCTACAGTTCATAGGGTTGCAAAAAGTCGGACACGATTGAAGCAATTTAGCACACATACACGCTATAGTAAATATCCTAAGATAAACCACAATGGAAAAGAATATTTTAAAACAATGTATATATATATGTGTAACTGACTCACTTTGCTGTACAGTAGAAATTAACACAACACTGTAAATCAACTATGCTTCAATTTAAAAAAAAAAAAAAAAACAAGAAAAGAAGTTCCCAACATCTTCTTGAAATTTTTTCTAGGTCAGACTTCCGACACAGTCTCATATGTGTATCAATTACAGCAACGACAGTGGAGAACTTGTACTTTCCTAGCATATATTTTTCAGAGCCTTTTTACTCAAAGTGTAGGCCACTCACCTGTACCACCTGCATCCCTGGGAGCTACTTAGAAATGCAGAGTTGGATTTACAGGCTCCACTGTAGACCTGCCAGATCAGAATCTGCATTTGCACAAGTTCCCCAGGAGGAGGGGGTTGGGGGGAGGTTGTGGGCCTGCTTGTGTCTAACATGTGCTGGTGGAGTTTGGGATCTCCATCACACAGAGAGTGTTACCAGTTGTTGCCCCCAGCAGGAAGTTTGGCCTGGGAAGACTTGATGGCTTGAAGTTTTAACCAGAGACTACTAATTCTGACTAATGATGAACTGATTTGTTTGGAACAGTGCTACCAGGGAAAATTCATTGAACCCTTATTACTAATGTGAATTACTCACTGCTTTCTCACATTACTCTGTGAGGTTGTATTGATGGGAAATGGAAGAGCCCGAAGAGGTGCCATGACCAGGAAGTGGGGAAATTTAGATGAGAGCAAGAAGGTCACTGGTTCATAGAGATTAAACCGTTGGGAGTGAGGATTTGGGGGCAGATGTGTCTGTATCGGAGAATTGAAATGGAGAGTAAAATGCAGAGTCTTGACTGCGTCCCCTTATCAAGGAGCTACCTTGTCACGGAGTGTGATGCGACAGCAGAAGGAGATAACACGCTTCTAATCCCAAATCGTGAAAAGAACTGATTTGTGTTCTGCCAATTTGACCCCAAAATAACAGCCTGAAAATTCCACCCGGGTGAGCCAGAGAGAGAGGAGCCAAGTATCTCATCATTTCACGTCATCTCCTATCTCGTCCACAGGAGAAAACTTCTTCCTTCTGTACTGCCCAACATCCAAACTCCAATAATCCATATTCCTGAGATACAGGTTAACGCAGTCCTGTAACGAAGGCTCTCATGCTGGCATGATCGCAGCACTGAATTCACAGGTTTTGAACCATTTTCACTTTGCTTTCGCGTACTCCAGGTGCAGACGGTAAGAGGGAGAAACGGACGAGCTCCTTGTGAAAGATGAAGCTTGAAGCAGCACCGCATCGAAGACATCACCCAGCGCCGGCACGTCCCGGCCATCTTCTGTCGGTTCTCTGCCTCCACTCTGGCTCTCAAAGCACTTGGCTGCGGAAACCACTTATTGTTCCACACCTGCAGGCGAGTTAACAGGCGAGCCCAGAACCATGGCAACTGGCAAAAGTGTGAGAAGGAGAAATCTCAGAGCCCAGGCCGCTGGGCATCCCTGCTCAGACTCAAGCAAAGGCAATGTCCAGGCTGGGGAAAGCAGGACTAGGTGTGGGGGGCAGTCCCAACTCCAAATCTGAGACTCAGAGTCCACTCCCACCGCAGGCCCCTGCCTTGATCCTGTCTCCTGGGGTGACCTCGGGGAAGGCCCAGTGCCCTGCAGAAGCCAAGTTCCCCAGAGCTGCAGTGGAACTTGGCTGGCAGGGTGATTTGGGTCGTGCAGGCCCCTGGCACAGTCTGGGGGGTAGCCAAGAGCCCCGAGAAAATCATTTATTTCCTTTAGATGGCCAGGGTGCGACCGGCCATCTGCAGCCAAGTACCGCCCACACTGCTGTGGAGATTGAGTTATTCAGGTCAAGTGCTGGGGAGAACTCGCTCATGATCATTGTTATTTGAAGTCTTTTGATCTCCATCAGCTCCATCCACTGGATGGGAGAGAATACTGGTTTAAACTTTTATTTACTTTTCATAGCCAGTGGTATAGGTTTTAAAGCTATTTCTTCAAACTCTATGATGTCCTTTCCACTGAGAGGTGGTCTCTGGGCCCCTCCCTTGAAACCTCTGTGACTGCTTCCTGGAATCAAGTGCAGTGGGGGTGACTCTGTGTGACTTTTGAGACCAGGAGGGGGAAAGGCCAGCAGTTTCTCCCAGGGGCTCAATTGGGGCTCGCAGATGCCATGCTGTGAGGAAGCCCAAGCTGCACACAGAGGCCACATATCCATGCTTGGCTGATGACCTGAGAAGAGATCCCAGCCAACAGCCAGGATCAACCCCAGATGTACAAGGAGGAGGCAACCCCTGACTCTGGCCCCTCTACCATCTCAGCATACTTGTACAAGAGACCCCAGCTGGACCCCATCACCCCGGAACCATGAGAGAGTTAATAAAGTGGTGGTTGTTTTAAGTCACTAAGTTTTGGGGGCATTTGTTGTCTAGTAGCGGATAACTGAAACTCCAATACTTTGGCCACCTGATGTGAAGAACTGACTCATTGGGAAAGACCCGGATGCTGGGAAAGACTGAAGACGGAGGAGAAGGGGACGACAGAGGATGAGATGATTGGATGGCATCACTGACTCAATGGACATGAGTTTGAGTAAACTCTGGGAGTTGCTGATGGACAGGGAGGCCTGGTGTGCTGCAGACCACGGGGTCACAAAGAGTTGGACAAGACTGAGCAACTGAACTGAGAAGATAACTGGTAACCTTTCGTTTTTAGAGCATCATCTGGTTTCTAGATGCTTGAATGTGATTTTTTTCTATTTGGTCTCCACATCAACTCTGTATGGAAGGCATTCAGACTCATTAATCTGGACATGAGGGAATTGCCTATGAATGTTGAATGCCTTGCCCAACATCACAAGGCTCGTTGCCTGAGATGTAGAGAGATCAGAACCCGAGGGATGTCTGGCTTCCTGACCCAGTGCTCTTCCCATGAAGTGACATGGTCAGGACCCAGAGGAACAGGGCTTATCATCATTTCACTCATCGAACCATTTAAAACACCATCAGGATGTGTCCTATGTACGTGCCTTCTGTACCTTAGCATCTTCCAAACACTGGGTCCATGTCCCAGTGATGACAACTATGGAACAACAAACCACCCCAAAGCCTAGTGGCTTAGAACAACAATAGTCCTTCATTACATTTCATTGTTTTGGTGGGTCAGGAATTCAGAAGTGGCCTGACTCGGGGGTTCTGGCTTAGGATCACTCATGGAGTTACCATTAGATGTCACCTGGAGCTGTAGTCAAGAGAGGGATTGATGGACTGGAGAGTTCGTTTCCAGAATGGTTCCATCCCACGGCTGTCGATCTCCCCAGCACTGCCCTAGTGTCATCATCTCATCTTGCCTTTCTCCAGAGTAAGGCATGCAAGGGGCCAAGGTGGAAGCTGTCATATTTTATGACTTATCTTGGAGACTCACACCATCACTTGTGCTGTGTTTTCTTGGTCCCACTGGTCCTCTCTGAGTCAGTGCAGGAGCGATCACACCAAGTGTGAGCACCCAAGTGATGGGCCCCTGGGGCCATCTTCAAGGCTAGCTACCAGGGTCAGTACTGTTACCCTAATTCACAGGTGAGGCAAAAAGACTCAGAGAGCTTGGGGCTCAAGGGCTGGAGGCCGAGCAGGGAGCCTGCAGACTGAAGGCAGTGCTGTCTGACTCCCAGGCTCATTCATGTTCCTCTCCACCTACAATAAAAGGTGGTTCATGGTGTATTTTGATGCATATATTAGGATTTTCAGAAATGCCTTCAAAGTTAGGAAGTTCCTTGGAGCACCATCATGGAAGGAAATATTGGCTGTGTAAGCCAAGCAGAGGCCTTCATTTTCTTCAGTTAATAAGACCTCACTTTATTGGGGCTGAAATTCTGCCTTTTACCTGGGGGCCCACCTGTAAAACCATGTTTCCTTTCTAAAAATTTTTATTGGAGTATGATTGATTAACAATGGCATGTTAGGTTCAGGTGTACATTGTATCCCAATAAATACATAAATAAGCTACAAGGGTGTACTCTACAAAATGGGGAACATAGCCAATATTTTACAATAACCATATGTGGAGTATAATCTTTAAAAATTGTGAATCACTATACTGTATACCTGTAACTTATATAATGCTGCAGAGCAGCTATGTGCTGTGCTTAGGTGCTCAGTCGTGTCTGACTCTTTGCAGCCCCATGGACTGTAGCCCACCAGGCTTCTCTATTTATGGGGATTTTCCAGACAGGAATACTGGAGTGGGCATAGCAACTATACTTAAGTTTAAAAAAAAGACAAAGAAAAAAACACAAAGGTTTCCTTTTCTTAAGTAGATGGGTAATATAGGAAGACATTGGTCTTAGTTTTGGGCTTTTTTACAGACCCTCAAAGCTGATGTTATAGATTTCTAATAGTTTATTAGGGCTAAAATTACATCTACTTTCTTTAATTTTTGACATACTTTACATTTTTTTACTTGAAAAAATAGTGAACCTTAAGAGTTATGAAAACGTGTGTTTTACTATAAACTTAATTACATAAAAATTGATAAGAAAAATATGAAGATCATAACAGGTTAACAGAGGAGATAAACACACACTTCACAAATATAGATTTATTGTTAGTAAAGAAACATAGAAAAGATTGAGCTCCACTAAAAGTGAATGGGAAGCTAAAGGTAAAAGACTTTTATAAAATTCACAAAGAAATTATATCTATACTCTGCCTTGGAAAGTTCTCATTTGGGAATTTATCTTACAGAAATAAAAGCAGAAGCTATATGTCATTCTGTAAGATGAGATGGTGTTGACCACTGGTGCATTTGTTATAACAAACATTGGAGACCACCTGCATGTTCACAGATGGTTGAATAAATAAAGTGTGGCTACATGAAGGAATAATACACAGCTATTAGAAGTATTAATTAAGGGAGGGGTGCCCATGACATGTTTCAAAACTTAGAGAGGACGTTCCTGAATGATGTGTGTTGTTGGATGCTATTTCTATAAAAAAGGAACGCTCGTGTCATTGTATGAGTTGGCATTAATCTGCAGAGAATCTGTTTATTGATCAGGGGTTTGATGTGGGGGGCAGATAATTAGTTTTAGAAAGGTAAAGGTACAGAACACACAGTGTAAAGTAGAAATCTATACTTTGTCTATTTCATTAAAATCTCAATGCTGATCAGTAATCAATCTTCCTTAAGAGAGGCCACTGTTTTTTTTTTTTTGCCTTATCGCTCAACATGTGGAATCTTAGTTCCCCGACCAGGGGTTGAATTCATGCCCCCTGCAGTGGAAACGTGGGGTCTTAGCCACTGGACCCCCAGGGAAGTCCCAAGAGGCCACTGTTTTGCATTTTCCTCCTGACACCTGCCGTCCCCTTCAAATGGACAGTGCCAGGCCTTCCTTTTCCCCATACCAAAAAGGAGGACACGGAGATTTCCCTGCAGGAAGGTGATGCTGGTAGCTGTTTCCATTGTCCCATAACCAGCCATCAACATGGAAGACAAGGTGATGATTTTTAAAGGGAGAGGGAGGCGATGCCATTCACATGCTGTCCTGGCTGGTTCCAAGTGTGGGGGGTGGGGTGGGGTGGGGAAGAGCTTTGTTGTGGGTGCGCTGTGCCCTCTTGGAGGGAAGGAGGCGTTCATCCCTTTGCCTGCACTTAGCCCGGCGGCCTTTTCTGAAGAATATTGATCAGAAGTGCTAACCTCTGCCATCATAGCAGCAGAATGCAGTCCCTGAGTATTTACGGAAAAAAGCTTTTCTTCGCCAGACTATTTTCTGAAGTCAGAAAGATCCTTTCAGAAGCTCTAATAGCAAGCCCCTGCCCACTTCACGCCCGCCTGAGAGCCACACTCCAATTTTCAGGGCCCCAGGACCCTGTGTCTATCTGGAAGCTGGCGAGCATGACCTATTTATAGAAAATATGCCCTGTCCAACCCGACACACATCTTGCTGGAGGGTGAGGTGGGATGTGTAAGTGGAAGACTGAAATTATACCGAGACACACAGGGAACCGTATTTTTGTCCCCGACAGAATTTAATCATTTATTCTTCATTTCCTAAGTTAGTGTTTTAGGCAGAATTTGGGGGACTTCCCTGGGGTCCAGTGATTAAGAGTCTGTGCTTCCACTGCAGGAGGTGCTTGTTTGATCCCTGGTCAAGTAACTAAGATCCTGTAGCCTCCAGGGCACAGCCAAACATAAATAAAAATTAAAAAATGTTTAAAGAGAATTTTGATCACATAATGTTATCTGATATTTGTGATAGCAATATGTTTGTTTGAATGAATCTAGTCAGTGTTTTTCATGTCTGACATGGTTCCAGAAGGGAGGCTACTAAGAATTCTTAATTTTTTTTTTGGCCATGCTGTGTGGTTTGTGACATCTTAGTTCCCCAACCTGGGATCAAATCCACACCCTTGGCAGTGAAAGTGAGGGGTCCTAACCACTGGGAATTCCTCATTTCTCCCTTCTTCTATAAGGAGCAGAATTCTTGGCTGGGGGGTTAAAAAAAACAGATGATGAGGTCCCACCACATCTATTGATAGGAATCTAGGTGGTGGGGGGTTGGGTAGGACTCAGAACCTTACAAAGTCTCCCTAACAAATAAAATCCCCCAGCTCCCTTTTGTGAGGAACCAAGCATTAAAGGTGAAACATACCTTCGAAGTGAACTCTTGCTGATAGTCAAAAGCTAAGAAAAAAAAAAAAAGCCAAAAGGATGCGGGCTCAACTGGGCTCCCAGGACAGCAGCTGGATCCCCACAGAGGTCACTAAATGTCTTGTAAGTGACAGGTACTCAGCAAATATTTGCAGATGGATGAATGGATGCTTTTTGCAAAGCTTGATTGTCTAATGTTCTGTAAGTTCCTTGCTGTCCAGGTTATGGAAGTAGCCAGGATGCTGGTAGGGGCCACCTGGCCAGGTTGTCTGAATGTGATGGTTGACGGCTGGAGTCCTGAGGTGAGGTAACAAGCAGGCTTCAGCTGCACCAACAGAGGCTGTTATTACACCCTATCACTTCACAAGACAAAGCCTCCAAGCTGGCCCCTTGCTCATCAGGGTCAGGGGCTCCAGACCCCTGGAAGAGTGACTAGTACAGAGGGCTGCTCTGAGGAGATGGGGGGCCAAAGCCAGGGCTCACTGTTGGCTTTGATGCAGAAGAGAGAAGGGGAGCACTGAGATATGGGAGAGCAATGACGCTTGATCTTGGCTTCCAGGTTATGAACCAAGAGGTCATTTTTTTTACACAACACATCAGCAAACAGCCCTATATCCATCCTGGCTACTATTTTGGATTCTTATTAAGGCTTTGGTTAAAAAAAATGCTTTTGAACAACTTCATCTGATAAAAATGTAAACCATCTTTTTTAAACTTTATTTTCCTTCCAACTATAATGGAAACACAAGGAACATATGGCACGTGAGTGCTGTGTTTCTACTTTATTGAGTCGTCACAGTAAATCAGAATTAAAGAGGGAGGACAAAGTGGGGAGTCAGGTAGTGGCCACTGGTGAGCCGTGTGCTCCTTGGGGGCGGGGCGCCCCTCGCCGAGGGGCACCATGCCTGCCAAGTGGCTTACAGGCACGGTCTACATTGATGTAGGCACAAACCAGGTATGGAGCGTCAGGAACATTAAATAATGTGAGACAGCAAAAGAGAAATCAAATGACACCTTATAACTTATCATATTTATCAAATTCTATCATTTACATGGACTAAATATTGTAGACCTGGAAAACACAAGAAAACATTCACTTAACATGTATGTCATATGTAGGTACTGAGTGCAATGAAGACACGGTTGTTTCCTGTGGAATTTCCCATTGGGAGTGGACATTCCCCTTCAGTCACTATGAGGGTAACGCAGTTACATCTAAGATGTCACAGTCATTGTGAAAGCACCCCTCCCACCTGCAGATATGACAGTAGATGAAGTGTGGGTGGTCACTCCTGAGGAGGGTCAGGAACATGTGACCTGCATTGTCTAAGGATCCGAAGGATCTCATGGTAAGGATGAGGGTCCCACCAGCCAGCCTCTCTCAGAGTCAAGGCTCAAGCCCCCCTCCTTCCCTGTGGTGGCTGGGAAGATGTTTCCTTAACCGCAGGAAGACATCATGACAGTCCCTTCTTCAAGCTACAAGTCCTCACTGCTGTCTAATGAAGGTTTTGCTACTCAAAATGTCATCATTTTGTGGAATTACTATTTTTTTTTAAGTGCAAACACCTACTCAGTGAGACTAGAGATCACCATCTTTGCTTCATATAGAAATCAACGTGCAGAGAGGCGGCTGGAAGACCTGGCCCTGCCTGGAAGCCCACGAGTCTTCTCCATTTGGGGCCAGCAAGGGCCACTTGTGTTTACAGATGGCTGACCTACTAATGTCATGAGTCAGCAAAGTGACTCAGGTGGGTGCCCACTGGATAAGTGACCCTTGGAAATTTTGCTGAAAGGCATTTATTACAGAAGCTCAATATTTGCTTTTCTAAGTGAAAAAAAAAAGTGATCATTTCAATTTTCCACCCTAAATAACAAAAGCGATTCAAGTGCACGTAATTGCAAGCAAAAAACCTGGTCACTGGAGTCCCTGTGTTTCTAAACCAAAGCTGTTACTGAGAAGAGCCGTTACACTGCTAGCTGTCCTCTGGGGTCGTGGGGTGGTCAGAATCTTTTGGAGTTATAGGAAAGTCTATTTGCTACCTACAACCACCTTTCCCTCTCGGGGTCAAGAGGGCTGGAATCATGGGCAGGACTCTGGGGGCGGGGGGGGCTTCAACATGAGCCCTGAAACCAAGTTTAAGAATTCTGTTACAGGGGTTGTCTAGAGCCTGAAGGTGACATGTTCTCCCAGAAGTGAGAGCTTACATGGGACTCAGGAGCATGTGATGTCCCTCCTGTAGGATCGAAGAACCACATGGAGCAGAACCTGAGTCTGGGGCCACGTGGTCAAACCACACTGAGCAGAAACCCAAAGTCACTCAAAGCTGGAGTCGGGGGGTATGGGGAGTGCCTGGGAGGACAAGAGTTGTGACATTTGCTGATACAACAGAGAGGGCGGTCACTTCCAGTCACTCTTGACGTTGCCACCAAGCCCACAATCAGTGGACAACCACTGACCGGCCAGCCGGGAGGGCTCCTTCTGTCCAAACGAACCGGGTTCTCTCAGGTTCCAACAGTGCTTGAGCCGCCCCTGCCTGTGGGCCTGGCCTCAAGTCCTACCCGCCATTCTCTGTAAAGCAGAGAAACAAGCTCCCTGGAGAATCAGAAGTCCCCCTCCTTCTAAGAGGGAAGCCCTACTGAATCCTGTCTCACCATCTCCAGGGTCTGCCTGTTCCCCCCGCCAATGGTGGTGGACGGTCAGGGAAGATGACGGCTCTGCTGGGCTCAGGGGCTCGGAGGGCCCAGCTGGAAGGTGGGCAAGGGGTAGGCTGGGGGCACCCGCGGTGGGTGCAAGAATGGAGAGGCAATGGCAGGCCGGATGGGAAGCACCTGCGTGGAGACCTTTTTAGGCCCTTAGCTGGCGGCTCCCTTGTTCTGCGCCCAGGGCTCACTCTGGAGACTAGCAGAGGGCCAGCCACCAATATCCCAACCCCAGCAAGGGCACCTGACAAGCACAAATGGAAAGTGGGGCTGTCCTTTTTCCCTTTCTGAAAAAAAAAAAAAAAAAAAACCACAACAGGCCTCCCTTGAGCAGCCAAATGGGTACAAAGTAGGGATCACACCCTTTACTCGAGTTCAATCCCCCTAAAGCTCTGTGTGTTGGGAAATGTGTGGGAGGCCCCTTCCAGCAGGGGGCAGGGGGGGCCCTACTACAGGGTGAGGCCAGGAAGGGAGCTTTTGCAGGGACAGGACTCTGTGTTTCGAGAATTACCCGAGCGCCCCAAGACAGGAGCTTCACCATCACCACGTAGAGGGCCTCCAGCAGGAACAGGGTCAGGGTCAGGGTCAGGAACGCTCTCACTGGGTAGCGGGAATCAGGGACCAGGTGGAAAACACATAGGAACAGAGGCACAACTTCTGCCGGGCTTGAGACCCTGGGGAAAGCCAATTTCCATGATGATGAAATCCTGGGCTAGCCCTGAATCCTAACAGACGGAGAAGCAAAACCAATGCAGGAAGCCCTCCTCCAAGAGCGGAACAGTGAAACATTGGACAGTTTACAAAGCAAAAGAGACTCCTGGGGGGCAGAGCCAGCTGCCCCCGCCTTCCAGGGGAGCCTGGAACCTCCTCCTATTCCCTCTGCTGGGGCAGCTCCACTGGCAGGTGCGTCTCTGGTTGTTGGCGACTTTTCTTCTTTCACAGCCCAAGGTTCCTGAGATGCCACCACCTAGTTTGAGAGTCTGATCCGCAGCATTTTGGTGGGATTCCTCCTCAAGTTCAGAAGCCCGTGCACGGAGAGACTCGCCGAGGACACTGGCAAAGCAGTGAGGTTCCCGGAGTCTGGGTTTGGGGGTTCGGGTGGGGAAGTGCAGGAGTCTCCTCCATCTCCTCCTCCCCGAGAGGCACCATAGAGGGGAGCTCGGCCTGGTGGCCAGGGCCCTGGAAGGAAGCAGAGGGAGGCCCTCATGGGCACAGGGTGGAGGGGGCACATCCCTAGGAAGAGGGCTGAACCCCCGCCTGGTGCCACACGTGTGCAGGGACATTTGCTGGATGAACCCACAGACTAGCAAGGTCTTTCCTCCCAGCCTTTGCTCTAGACCTTCCTGTAGCGCAAAAGGAGCTGTGAATCTTTTAGCAATTTATTGGGCCTTACATCCCATCCTCAAGTAAAGAAGGAAGAGAAAAGGCACCATTAACATTGTGAGTGTGGGGCAAGGGCGACAGAGCAAAGCTGCCCCAGAATCAGTGAAAGAATAAGAAAAAAAATTGGGGGCGGCTTGTGGCTCCGTCACATTATTATTTACATGGATTTACATGCTGATACTTTACACCAGGACTTACAGCTCAATTATTCCCCAAGGGGTCTGAGATAGGAGGTCAGGACTAACTGAACGAGTCCAGAAGTGCCTACAGCTGTTGGGTCTCAGAGAGAAAAAGGAACGAAGCTGAAACCTGCGCACACCCCATCCCCAGGGCTGCTCCAGGAACCCAGGCGCCCGCTGCTGCAACATCCGGCCGTTGTTGCTGAGGTGGGTTCCCCTGGGCCCTGCTTCGAGGGAGGACCGTTTCATCACCCTCCTAATAACCTATTTTTAAACCCTGCTGGGCTTCTTCCCAGCTTCCTCAAAAGCAGGCTCTCTAGCCTTCTCCCAACATGCTTCACTTCCAGGCTTCGGCCTGACATTTCTCTCATTACTGGCCTTTGAAATTAATTTACATAAGTGGCCTTATTCACAGACAGCATCTCCTTTCATTTTTGGCCCTGACCTTCTCATTTCTAGGGAGAGCCTCTGAAATCGATACCTGTGAACACACTTGGACCCAACACACTACCTACCCCAGGCTTGTTCCCCAAATGGGCTCCTTAAGATGTCCCAAGCCCGGCCTCTTCTGTTGCCTCCTTCCAGTTCCAGGAAGGTCAGGCAGAGAGAGGAGTTGTGAGTCTCTCTTCTGCTGTTTTTGTCTGTGAAACAGGCTGATTTTTGGTAAAAGCAGCACAACTATGGGCCATCCAAGGTGGAGATGGCTCTGGTCACAGACATGACCCCAGGCCCCTGGAGGACATCTGCGTGTGGTCCATCAGGGCAGGGAGCAGGGAGCACACCCCTGACTTAATCTCAGATACGATTCCAGCTTGAACACCTTCACTTTAAATTGTATAAAATTTCACATCATTAACTAGGAACTAGGGCTTCCTTCATAGCCCAGTTGGTAAAGAATCTGCCTGCAATGCAGGTTCGATCCCTGGGTCGGGAAGATCCCCCTGAAGAAGAAAATGGCAATCTACTCCAGTATTCTTGCCTGGAGAATCCCCATGGACAGAAAAGCCTGGCATGTTACAGTCCATGGGGTTGCAGGAGTCGGACACAACTTAGTGACTAAACCACCACCAACTAGGAACCAACCTCACCCACTCTGAATTCAGATCCATTGGGAGAGGGAGGCAAGGGGAAAAATAGCAAGTAAATGCAAGAGATAAAGTGATGTTAAAGATGTGATACCAGGTGTGAGTACTGCTGGATCAGAAGGGAAATATTTACTCCCCCACCCCAGCCAGGGAGGCCCGGGGGGCTGGCCCTCGCAGTCCTGCACTGCAGCACGGCAGGTGTGCAGGGCAATGCCAACTTGGACCAGCGTGAAGCTCTCACTGAAAAGTGGCCTTTGGGCCTCTCAGGGCAATGACCCCACCACGGGGGCCCCAGGAAGGTCATGCCGGAGCAAGAGACTGCACCACACGTCCCCTGCATCCCTCTGGTCCCCACCTTGCCCCCGGCATGTCTCCGGCCTGCACTGGCTCCCACCATGCCCACTGCACCCCACGACTGATGGGGAGGTGGTTGCTGTGGATGGAGCAGGATGGCCACAAAGGGGGCGATCCCCTTCCTGGCCGCGGACAGCCACTGCCTCCACCCAGCCTTTCCTCATGCTAGAAGCCAGTGTTCAAAGGACCCCGGAGCCCCACTTGGCCACCTTAGGAGATACGGGGTTCCAGCAAACAAACAAACAAAGAAAGGCTTTCGCTTGAGTCCCCACACCTAGGGAGGAGTGTACACTGTTCTGCCTGGTCGGCGTGGGCTTTGTGGCTTGTGTCACCTTGGGGGCTGGCACACTGAGCCCAGGCTGGGACAGCTCCATGGCTGGGGGGGGGCCAAGAAAGAGCAGCTGGGTTGGAGGGTCAACTCCCTGTGCAGTGGGCCTGCCAGAGGGAGGAGGGCGGTGCTTGGGATAAACCCCCAAATCCTAACTCTCACCTCCCTGTTCACATCAACTCAGGAGGGAGGGTGTCTGTGCCCCCGTGCCATTGGTGACCAATGACAGTTCGCTCCCTGACCTGCCTGTCCGTAGCCTCATCACCCTCAGGTTCCTGGCCACCCTCAGCATTGGGTTTCCCTTTCCCGCCATGACTCCACGAGGAGGTACAGCCTGGGCCACCCCGAGAGGCTCTGCTGCGAGGTGTCTGCCATCCATCAGGGTACTGGGCAGGGCCTGGACCCCAGACCCAGGCCAAAAGAGGAGACCCACGGAGGTCACACCTGCCACGGCCAGCCTGCCCTCTGGGCCCTAAACTGCAGTGATGCTGGGGTTCCCTGCCCTCTGCACCCCGCAGCTTTTGTCTGCTCTTCCTCTCCCAGCTGTTCCATTCAGCAGCCCCAGGACGACCTGCCCTCCCCAGCCCAGGCCCCCAAGGCCCCATTAAGGCCAGCGGTCAAAGGCCGCCCTGCATGTGCTGTATCTTATCGGCCCAGCTCAAGACCCCCACTCCTCCAGCCTTGGCAACAAATAAAAAGGGGGCGGCCCCGGGCCCGTGGGCTCCCCGAGGCCCCCTGCACACAAAAGAGCGGGCGACAAAGACACTTTCTGGGACGGCAGGTGTTGGTGTCGGATTCCGCCCGGAGCACGGGGCCAGAGCACGGCTGGGGTGGGCTTCCCCGGCAGGCGGGCAGCGCAGACACGCAGGACAGAGCCCCTCAGGGGTGAGGGGGAGGCGGCAGGAATCCCTAGCCCCGGAGGGAGGCGGGTCAGCGAGTGAACTCTCCCTCGCTCCCCCAAGAGCAGGGTGCTGGGCAACTCCACTGACGTGTCAGTTCAAACACTTGTTCTTTGACCTTACCTTGTTCAAACACTGCAGCAAGGCCTTCACATATTTTAATCTGAAGGGAAAGAACATAAAATGGAGTGAATACAGGCCCTGCACACGCACAGCCCAATTGGATAATGAACACGGTGCTAAAAATACATCGGTTCCTGGGCGGCCTGAGTATTCCTGCAGCTTCCGAGATCATTACCAACTGAAAATTCACCTGAAATTCCACTTGGCAGGACAAAATTCTGGCTGCCGTCACCTGTACAGGTGTGAAACGAAGGCGACGTTAGCTTTCTCAGGACATGTGACAGCTGCTGTGGGAGCCCTGCAGACACTGGGGAGCTCGGACCCAGCGCGTGCGGGACGGCCTTTGGCCGCTGGCCTTAATGGGGCCTTGGGGGTCTCGGTGTCCCGTTCCTGCTGCACGAGGGTTCCTAAAGTTTTGTCTTAGGTATAGTCAAAACCAAGTCTCTAGGTTTTATTTTACAGATTTGTGAGGGGCACACAGTGTATTAATGCGGTACAGGCGTCATCTTTGATGTCACGTTCCCCAGGCAGGAAGAGAGAGGCGGACTGTGTAGAGGGCAGCTTCAAAGGGGACCCTGCAGAGGCAAAACTGGACTCTCATTCACGGAGCAGCAGGACCCCAGCAGTCCTGTCAGACCCCAGAAAAGCGGGATGATTCTTCTCAACCACCCACTTCTCCACGGCCGTCCTATTTCCCACGTGGTTTGCCTTAGCAAATGCAACAAACCTCCTTCTGAGTCAGGAAACAGCTCCTCACCCCAACCCCTGCAACACTCCTAGTTCAGTATCACTAGACCACCCTCACTTTGCCAACGAAGGTCCATCTAGTCAGAGCTATGGTTTTTCCAGTAGTCATGTACAGATGTGAGAGCTGGACCATAAAGAAGACCAAGTGCCAAAGAACTGATGCTTTCAAATTGTGGTGCTGGAGAAGACTCTTGAGAGTTCCTTGGACAGCAAGGAGAGCAAACCAGTCAATCCTAAAGGAAATCAACCCTGAAGATTCACTGGAAGAACTGATGCTGAAACTCCAATACTTTGGTCACCTGATGCGAGGAGCTGACTCGTTGGAAAAGACCTTGATGCTGGGAAAGATTGAAGGCAGAAGAAAAAGGCGGTGACAGAGGATGAGATGGTTGGATGATATCACTGACTCAATGGACGTGAATTTGAGCAGACTCTGGGAGATGGTGAAGGACAGGGAAGCCTGGCATGCTGCAGTCCATGGGGTTGCAAAGACTTGGACACGACTGAGCAACTGAAAAACAACCAACCCACCATCAAATCTGGACAAAAGACTTTTATATCAGCAACATGGACTGCTGTCTGCCTGACCACTGTGGTGAACCTGGATAGTCTGCTGACCTCGCCTGCAAGGCTGGTGCAGTGACCACGGGCAATATCTAAGACAGATGCCGTTGGAGGAGGGACTAGTGACAGATCTTAGGTGGGACTTTTTGGAAGGAATGTGGGCTTCTCTGAAGCCATATTTTCCAATTTGTCAATGAAATTTCACTCCCCCATACCCCCTAAAGTCACAGGGGGTTGGGAACTTCAGGACAGAGAACGATCGTGACGATGCACTAGACTCGTCTGTCTTCCTTGATTTCCAGACACTGTGAATGGCTCTTTACATGGAAAGTGAGCTCTAGGGGCACAAGGAATTCTCGGACACTGTTGACTCTCAGTGCTGGACTGTTCTGCTTTCTGTGGGACCTCTAAACACTGCAGTGATCTAGAGTGCCCCTCTTCCCCCTGATGCACTGTGAGCTCCCGGAAGTTAGCGGTTGTGGAACACCTCTGTGTGTCTTCCTCCAGCTAAGGGACTCAGCTTCCATGCTGGCAATCCTCTTCACTGTGAGCAAAGGGTCTCCCCACGAAGGGGCTCCACGGCCTCCCTCCCCTGCAGCCCCTAGGCACTGGCAATGCTGGGCATACAGGCACCCGATTGGTGGGACTGAGCAAACAGATGGCGCGGCTGACAATGGAGGGCTTGTTTGTAATTGCTGATGAGGACGGGCGGCCCTTCTCCCAGTGCGTCCCCACATGCAGCCGGGTGTGCTGTGCTGGACCGGACAAAGTCTCAGGGACTGCCAATCCACCGGCGAGTGAAGGAGATGCAGAGACGGTGGCAGTTGGGGGCTGCAGTAATTATTCCATGGGGCTCAAATGTCACTCGCCCTGACACACAGACAGTGCTCCTGGAGGGTGGGGACCCCCTGCATGGAGCAGAGCAGCAGGCTGTCAGCTTCCTGACGCCTCCCCGGGGGGGCCGGGTCAGCATGAGATACCGACTAAGCTGGGCAGTGTTGGAAGCACCAGAAGAGACCACGGTGTTCGAAGCTGCATGATGCCCAGGGGCATGGGAGACGTGAAGGCAAACCATGTCATTCTCTCATCGGCTGGGCACCTGGTGTGTGCCAGGACCTGTTCTAGGCTCTGGGTGACAGATGAAATCCCTGCCTTCAGAGGCTTTGGCGGAGGAATTAATGGTGTGCTGTTGTGGGGGGGCAAAGATGTCTTATTCTCTGTTTGTACAAAGCCTAGATGTCAGCATGGAGAATATACAGGTAGACCGTGTATCTGTGGTGTTTTGGGGGAGAAGACAAATCAGGAAATAAAAACGTGGGGAAGAAGGATGAAAGGTTGAGAAGCACTGATTGTATTGTTAATATGCATCTTAAGTCTGGCGTTTCCTTACAGGTGAATGGTGTTGGCAGTGGGGAGTTGGCCCCACTCACATCTGACAGCAGCTGAGCAAGACCCCCTTGGGGAGAACAGGAGGGTATGGCATGGCCCAGTGGGGATGGGGTAACTTGGGATGCCAGTGGGCCATGTGTGGCCACTCAGCGGCTTAGACACCCCCAAGGTGGCTTTTAGAGAAGGACATTCTACTTCTCAGGTCTTGTATGACTCTTCCGACACCTGGATAATATCCACCAGGACCTCCAGGGACAAGAGAACACCAACTTGGTTGGTGCCTCATGGAGGCTTTTCAAGAGCTGGCGGGCCTTTCTGTGGCCTGTTTTCTCTGGCTGCGCTCACTGGCAGAGCAGAAGAGCAAAGATTTGCACTGAGTGTCTTATCCCTGAGGTAAGGCTGCTGTCCAGGACTGCCCCCTGGGACATGTGCTGGGCAGGGTCGGACAAGAAAAGTGGCTGCTCTCCCTGGGTCCTAGTTACTGAGCAGTCAGCATGGGAGACGATTAGCTGGTGCAGGATAATTAGGGAAGGGAATGGTTCTGAGAGCTGGCATGCTGGGGGACAGAAAGCAGTGGGCTGGCGTTCTGGCTCCGGGTGAGAGCTAAATATCCTTGAGGCAGGAAGGCGGGCTGAGCGGGAGATCGGAGGGCTGTCTGGGCTATTCAGACCCGTTGGAATGGCTCTCAGGATGCGAACAGGTGCGGCAGTGGATGGGGTGAGCCTACACTCTCAACACTGGCAACCCCAGACCAGTGGGCACTAGCCAGCCTAATTACCAATCTCCAAATGGCCTGAGGAAGGTGTCCAGAATTTCCCATCCGGCCATAGGGACTGGGTCCTGGCCCCAGTCCCGGCTCTGGCTCTGGGCTCGGCTTCCTCTTTTCGGTCGTTGGTCTTGCCCATCAGCTTCGGTTCTAAAGCATAAAACTAGGACAGCTGGACCGAAAGACAGGCGGGCAGAGAGAGGGCATGCCTGATGCACCTGTCCACCTGTGTGGGGACTCGGCCAGCAGGTGGAACGTTCTCGAAAACATGGTCCAGCATTTTTCTCTTCCCTTTGCATGACTATAATGTGTTCTTACAGATCTATGACTGAATTTAGCTAAACTGAGCATGGAACATTAACGTCTAATTAGGCCATGGTGGAGAAAGACGCTTCCAGACCCGCTTATGTCTCATAGGACATGAACACAGCGATCTCAGTCACCTCCCAGCCATGGAGAGACTGTTAATTTTACCAGTTTGAATGATTCACATCTCCAAATAGAAAGTCAGTATATAAATGTTTATAGCAGCCATATTCATAATAGCTGAAAGATGGAAACAGTCCCAAATGTCCACCACCTGATGAATGGAAAGAAAGTGTGGTCTGCCCTTACAATGGAATGTTATTTGGGGATAAAAACAAGCAAAATATGGATACAAGTTACAATATAGACGACCCCTGAGGAGGTGCTAAGTACAAGAAGCCAGTCAGCAAAGATCACACATCATCTGACTCCATTTATACGAAACGTTCAGAATAGGCAAGTCCAGAGAGACAGAAAGAGACTGGCAGCTGCTTAGGGCTGGGAGGCAGGATGAGGACGGACTGCTAGTGGAATTTAGGTTTTTGTTTTTCAGGAGGCATTAAAAAAAAGTCTCTAAAATTAGATTGTGGTGATGGTTGCACAGCTTTGCAAATATAGGAAATGGCAACTTACTCTAGTATTCTTGCCTGGAAAATTCCATGGACAGAGGAGCCTGGTGGGCTACAGTCCACAGGGATGCAAATAGTTGGGCACCATTGAGTGGCTGAGCTTTTTAGAAGTTTATTTCCTGGTTATCATTCATATATTTGGCTAGAAAGGAAGAATATAAAATATTCTGTTTTTCCCCCATCCTCAGACTTCAGTGCTATTAACAGAGGTCCCGTTTGGCCTCTGCTTTGGTTGCTGCTTGACAGAAATTCAGGCAAAACCATCAAGGCTACCAGGAGCCTATCCTGATGCTGAAACTGTCCATGTTCCACCTTCTAGAACCTTCTGGATGTGAGGGCTCCAGTCATGGCTCACAAGACATGTGGACCAGAAGTGTCAGGAGCTCTGGATTCTCCCGAAACAACTTCTCAAGGTTATTTTGAATAAGCTTCAAGAGTCACTTCCAAAAACTGTCTGGGAGAAAAATTCTTGGTATTTTTAGGCCATCTCTTGGCAACTGCTGTGTGTCCCTGGGGCCATAACTAACACCCAGGGAGGCAGGGGCAGGATGCCATTCACTTAAAACCCTACAGAGTTGACTGAGAACCTAGTGCAAACCTAAGGCAGCATTTCACAGAAAAAGCAGCAGCTTCGAGTTCTTCCAAAGGAACCGATTAAATGTCAGGTTGATACTCTGATCAGTCTCAGGTCCTGTCTTTTCTGAGGAACATGGGACCAGCCTCCACATGTGCCCAGGGCAGGAGGGTCCCCATACTGGTGGCTCTGAGGTGGGGGGTTCTTCCTCTCTGCATCTCGTTCTCTCATCCACGCCTCTGAGAGTCCCCATCTCAGCCATCTTGGGAAAGTTACAGACTGATAGGCAGGACACTTAGTGGGACAGCTAATACACATCAGGCCAAGTTTCTGTCCTTTTCCGGCTCACAAAGCAAACGATATGGCCCCGCTCAGGGAAATCACAACCCCACTGACCCAAACCACTGGCTAAATGTCTTTTTTGCTCCTTGATACACCTTTTTTCACAGGTAGTTGTGGTTTGGAGCTGACTAATCTGGGTTTATGAAAAATAAGCCAACGTTGGTGATTCCTGAGTATCTGCTCCCTGAGGAGACGTGAAGCTCTGAGAGGGAGGTGGAGAGACAGAATGCAAGGTGTCAGAGCCCCCTGTCCTCCCCTGAAATGCTCAGTACATCCTGCTTGGGGACACCTCCCCAGGGAAGGTGGGGCTGGAGCAGCAATGGGGACATCTGACAGGCAGCTCCGTCATTTTCCATCAGATCAGGTGGAGCAGATGTTGATCACATCCGTCTCTTCCCTCTTTCAGAGCTGACGCCAGGAGAGTAAGAGTTTTAGAGGGAAAGGGGGTGAATAAACATGAGGCAAGTTCAGTTCAGTCGCTCGGTCGTGTCCGACTCTTTGTGACCCCACGGACTACAGCACACCAGGCCTCCCTGTCCATCACCAACTCCCAGAGCTTACTCAAACTCCTATCCATCGAGTCGGTGATGCCATCCGACCATCTCATCCTCTGTTGTTCCCTATCCTCCTGCCTTCAATCTTTCCCAGAATCAGGGTCTTTTCCAGTGAGTCAGTTCTTCACATTAGGTAGCCAAAGTACTGGAGTTTCAGCTTCAGCATCCGTCCTTCCAATGACTATTCAAGACCAGTTTCCTTTAGGATGGAATGGTTGGATCCCCTTGTAGTCCAAGGGACAAAACAGGGCGGTGCAAAACAGGGCGACTGACTGAAAATTCTCTTTAAAACCCTCCATACCGCTCAGGAAAGCCCCAGACCAAGTTTCAGTTTCCCTGCCTGCGTTGTCACCAGGCTCTGGCAGCCCCGCCTCCCCTACACCTGGCCGGGGGCCCTGCTGCTCTTAATGGCTCCACTTTCACTGGGAGGACGGAAGGGGCCGGGGAGGCTGAGACCCATTTACAGGTGTTTGTTCTGGCTCTTGCGTCAGGCCCCACACACATCTGTGACCTGGAGACCCACCTGGACTCTTGAAGCAACAGTCAGACGTCTTCCTGCCTGCACTGCTATCATACTCCTGTTGCATATAAGAAAGAAAGTGCTATGTCGTTCTTTAAAGAAATTACAGCCCAATATAGATACAAGAAATTTACAGACACAGGACAAAGCTTTCCCTCCATAGGCTGAGAAAAATCAAGGAGTAAGCCAGATAAGTTAGAGGAAGCTGGACCGGGTCGCCTTTGTGAGACACAGTGGTTCTCAGCAATTGCTTACTTTCTGAAAGGAAGTCCCCATCCCCAGGCCACACCACAAACAAAAACCCACAAGTCTTTGGTGGAAGGACTTGCACCATCTGGGGAGTGACCCAGCGCACAGCTGAGCCAGCACCACTGGGTTCTGGCAAATGGATTATGGGTTAAAAAATCTCCTATGAATGCTTTAACATATTTCCAAGAGGAGGTGTGCATGCTCAGTTGTGTTCAACCCTTTACACCCTAGATAAGGCTTATATTTTGATGCATTCCAAATGTTTGTTGTGGTAGTTGTTGTTCTTTAGTGGCCTACTCTTTTATGACCCCATGGACTATAGCCTGCCAGGCTCCTCAGTCCATGGGATTTCCCAGGCAAGGATACTGGAGTGGGTTGCTGTTTCCTTCTCCAGGGCATCTTCCTGACCCATGGACGAAACCCAAGTTTCCTGCTTCGGCGGGCGGGTTCTTTACCACTGAGCCACCTGGGAAGCCCTTCCAAGAGGATAAATTTTGAGTTTTTAAAAGAAATGTCATATGCACAGGGGTTAGGCTGAATCAGTGACATGAGAGGGAGGGTGGGATTGGGTATGGGTGGTGGGGTGATAGCTGGTCCAGGGCAATCAGTGGTTCTCAGGCCAGGTGCCAACACCACCCAGATGTAGCCCAGAGCATGTGCAGACAGAGTGGCTGCCTCGAGCCCTTGAATGGATGGTGACATCAGATAATTTGTATTTGGGGGCCCCTGTGGGTGACCTGAGTAGAGTTCTGGGCTGTCATCCTGGCCTGCAGAGTGGGACCGTCCCCAGAGGTGGAGCACTCAGGAACACCTGCAGAGGTCTCAGGAAGTGTCCTCAGCCCCTTACACATACTGACTCACTGGGCCTTCACCAGTACCCTTTAGTAGGTACTATCGGGGTACTACTCAGAAGTTATGCCAAAATGCTGGGCTGGATGAAGCACAAGCTGGAATCAAGATTGCTGGGAGAAATATAAATAACCTCAGATACACAGATGACACCACCCTTATGGCAGAAAGCAAAGAACTAAACAGCCTCTTGATGAAAGTGAAAGAGGAGAGTGAAAAAGTTGGCTTGAAGCTCAACATTCAGAAAACTAAGATCATGGCATCCGGTTCCATCACTTCATGGCTAATAGATGGGAAAACAATAATAACAGTGACAGATTATATTCTCTTGGGCTCCAAAATCACTGCAGATGGTGACTGCAGCCATGAAATTAAAAGACGCTTGCTCCTTGGAAGAAAAGTTATGACTCACCTAGATAGCATATAACAGAAACGGAAGACATTAAGAAGAGGTGGCAAGAATACACAGAAGAGCTGTACAAAAAAGATCTTCACGACCCAGATAGATAATCACGATGATGTGATCACTCACCTAGAGCCAGACATCCTGGAATGTGAAGTCAAGTGGGCCTTAGAAAGCATCACTACAAACAAAGCTAGTGGAGGTGATGGAATTCCAGTTGAGCTATTTCAAATCCTGAAAGATGATGCTGTGAAAGTGCTGCACTCAACATGCCAGCAAATTTGGAAAACTCAGCAGTGGCCGCAGGACTGGAAAAGATCAGTTTTCATTCTAATCCCAAAGAAAGACAATGCTAAAGAATGCTTGAACTACCGCACAATTGCACTCATCTCACACGCTAGTAAAGTAATGCTCAAAATTCTCCAAGCCAGGCTTCAGCAATACCTAAACTGTCAAATTTCAGATGTTCAAGCTGGTTTTCGAAAAGGCAGAGGAACCTGAGATCAAATCGCCAACATCTGCTGGATCATCGAAAGAGCAAGAGAGTTCCAGAAAAATATCTATTTCTGCTTTATTGACTATGCCAAAGCCTTTTGATTGTGTGGATCACAATAAACTGTGGAAAATTCTGAAAGAGATGGGAATACCAGACCATCTGACCTGTCTCTTGAGGAACCTGTATGCAGGTCAGGAAGCAACAGTTAGAACTGGACATGGCAAAACAGACTGGTTCCAGATATGAAAAGGAGTACGTCAAGGCTGTATATTGTCACCTTGCTTATTTAATATATATGCAGAGTACATCATGAGAAATGCTGGGCTAGAAGAAGCACAAGTTGGAATCAAGATTGCTGGGAAAAATATCAATAACCTCAGATATGCAGACGACACCACCCTTATGGCAGAAAGTGAAGAGGAACTAAAGAGCCTCTTGATGAAAGTGAAAGAGGAGAGTGAAAAAACTGGCTTAAAGCTCAACATTCAGAAAACTAAGATCATGGCATCTGGTCCCATCAGTTCATGGCAAATAGATGGGAAACAGCGGAAACAGAGTCAGACTTTATTTTCTTGGTCTTCAAAATCACTGCAGATGGTGATTGCAGCCATGAAATTAAAAGATGCTTACTCCTTGGAAGCAAAGTTCTGACCAGCCTAGACAGCATATTTAAAAGCAGAGACATTATTTTGCCAACAAAGGCCCGTCTAGTCAAGGCCATGGTTTTTCCAGTAGTCATGTATGGATGTGAGAATTGGACGGTGAAGAAAGCTGAGAACCAAAGAACTGATGCTTTTGAACTGTGGTGTTGGAGAAGACTCTTGAGAGTCCCTTGGACTGCAAGAAGATCCAACCAGTCCATCCTAAAGGAAATCAGTCCTGAATATTCATTGGAAGGACTGATGCTGAAGCTAAAACTCCAATACTTTGGCCACCTGATGTGAAGAGCTGACTCATCTGAAAGGACCCTGATGCTGGGGAGGATTGAAGGCAGAAGGAGAAGAGGACGACAGAGGATGAGATGGTTGGATGGCATCACTGACTTGATGGACAGGAGTTTGAGTAAGCTCTGGGAGTTGGTGATGGACAGGGTGGCCTGGCATGCTGCAGTCCATGGGGTTGCAAAGAGTGGGACATGACTGAGTGACTGAACTGAACTCAGAAGATACTGCTATTAGACCCATTTTACAGAACTGGACTCAGTGGCAGAATGGCACTAACTTGACTGAGGCCACAGGCTAGACAAAGAGAACACCAGAGCTTGGCTCTCTGATGGGACACATCCCCCCTGCAGTTGGGGAGGCCAGCTCTGGATGGAAGGTCCTGGCCAGTGCTGAGCACAGGGTTGAGGGGGGACAGGAAGACAGCAGGATCTGAGGATGGAGCCGGGCAGGTCAGCACAAGCCGACTTCAGTGCCGAGAGAGGAAAATGCATAACGTCCACAACAGGAAGTTTGCTGTCGGCTCCACCTCCTGCCTCCACACTAAGGCTCTGAGCCTGGTTCCTGCTGTACTCCTAGCACCCCCAAAATGTTCAAAGCCCCTCGAACCCCACGACTACATGGAGTCCTGAAGCCTGACTCACCCGGGCACCTGGGAGGGTCTGAGGTTTGTCTGTTGACTCAGTGCGTCCTCTGGGCTTCATTCTCTGATCTGAACCATGTGGTTGCCTAGGAGGGTCTGCAAACTCCACAGACTCTCACAGTCCCACGAGCGTACTGGCCAACTGTACTGACTGCCGCCGTGACAAAAGGTAGCAGAACCCCCAGCATCACACAGCCTGTGCTGGGAACCCCAGTTCCTTCGGTCTGGGTTTCTGGTCATGTCAGGATCTGTTCCCTAACCCAGTTTGCATCTCATGAAGACTTCCTTAAGGACCACAGTGAGGGAGGCAAGTTTTCCCGAGCAGGCTCGGTTCAAAGAGACACACTGAGACAGACAGTCTAGACGCTTCATTTAGAACAACTCCCCTCTCACTGGCTAGTCAGGAGCTCTGTGACCAAGGTCACCCACAATCAGGGTTAGGTGACAGTTGACCTGAGAGGACAGCGGTCACGCTCTGAGCCCGGGATGCTGTCCAGCTGATCCCACTGTGACCAGGAGAAAGGGGTGGACAGGCTGAGGCTGGCGCCCCAGGGTGTCCCTCACAGCTGGTCCGCAGCTTATCAGGATGGTGTGAGAGCCTGGACGTGGGGGCTCCTGAATCCCCTTCTGCCTCCATGGTCTACAGTGCTCTTGGCAGGTTTCAGCAAATGTATGAGGAAGGTGAATACATAAGAAGTGCTATCTAGCAAAACCTTATTCAGACCACGTTTATAGGGAGCGAGGGTGAGAAAGACAGAGGCATACTGAATGAATCCCTAAAGTGACCACTCTCACTGAATGGAAAACACTTTTCATCTTTGGACTGGCGGGGGAGCGGTTAGAGTCACTTCCACCTTGTGCTGTGTCTGGGATTGACTCGAAGGCTAATTGCCCAGCGAAATGGCCATGGCGGGGTCACTGTGGGAGATCAGCTGCCATATCCTGGCACATGCAAGCCCGAGTGGGGCTCAGGGGTCTTAGCAAGTGAGAGCTGGGGGCGGCTTCCTGCTCCAGGCGAAGGACCAACGTGTGATGTAGCACAACTGCAGTCCCAGGAGGGCCAGAATGACCCAGGGACTCCCAGGCTGGGCGTTCTGATATAGCGTCTGTGAACTTGAAACAGTGATTTTATGGTAGAAAAGAATGACACGTCTTTTTTACTAGGTAGGTGAGCATCATAAGCCTTTCCGCGAGGGCATCCATGCTGTTCTGGGCGAGCAGATGAAAGTTCGCCATTTTGCCTGGTAGCTGCAGCGGCGTTGGCAGAAGCATCCTTAGACAGACTCAGACTAATCTGCTTTAAGCTCCAAATATGACCTACATGAGATGCGGCGGAGTCTGATGGGGGCCTGGCTAGGAATTCCCTTCCACTTGCTCTAAATCCTGGAGCCTCTCCCCTCCGGCCTGTCATGAAGGAGGAAGCGCTCCTGCCCAGACCTTGGAGAAGTCAGATGTGTGTCCATTCAGGGCTAACAGGAGAGACAGATCCGTGCTCCCTCTGCTGGCTCCAGACGGCAACATTAAAGTAGAAAGGCTGCTTCTCCAAACTTGGGTCCATTCACGTTTCTGGACAAGGAGCCCTCGTTTTTAACCTGGGAGAGGCATTCTTTCAGGAAAAAACCCACCTCTGTCAACTTCTGAATAAGGCACTTGGAAATGCTTCCCATCAGATATCAAAGTATACACACCAACAGTCCACTCCCAGATGGCTAGCTGTGACTGCAACCGTAATTTGGGGATTCATTTGTCAACAGATACAAGTGGATTCCTCTAAGATTTTAAGGTCCAGACATGACCTTTAAAGCAGTTCTGGAAAAAAAACCAATCTGAAGTCCAAGCTAAAGTTTTGTTTTGTTTTTTTTCTTTCTCTCTCCTTTAGGTAATAAGAACAGCTTCCAAAAAGTAAAGATTTGTACTATTTATAGCCTTTCCGATAATGTCAAGCATTAGAGTTGATTTTTCCAAATCATTAGCATGCAGAAGAATGACCTCATGGCGAACAGATGCACTTGGCTGTGAGCTGCAGTGATTACATCAGTCCCTCCCCTTCCAGTTAACCCTTTAAAGGCCTCTCTGCTGCACACACCCCCTCCCCTGGAGACAGTCTTGAACACACAAAATTAGTCCCTCACCCCAGTGTGTGCACGTACCACACACGTGTGTGAAATGCACATATAAATACATGCATAAAACATATATATGAACACGTGAATGTTTGTTCACTGCAGCCAGTATTTAATCCCTGGCCACCCTATAGAAGTTGCTGGTCAATAAAGAAGGAATCTAAAGGGAGGTAGACTATAGAGGAGTGGAAGGCCAGCTCAGATACCTTTCATGCTCTGGGCATTAGCAACATGAGTAATGTATGGAATAGATGTGGGAGGGGGTGGCTTAAAATAACATTTTTTTTCTGACTCAGAAAAGAGTTGTTTTAAATCTCTTTTAATAAACTGAGGACTCACTTATGAGCCTACAACAGAAGACTGTGTCTTTACCTGTGGTCCTGGAAAGTGAATCCAAATGACCCCCTGTGCCGCCCTGGGTAACAAGTGCTGGGACAGGGAGCCCGGGGACCTCAGTGGGGAGTGTTTCCCAGGGCAGCCTCCTTGGGCATAGGCCCTTGCCACTGGGCATGTCTCTTATTTACACTTAGGACCTAGAACTTAAAAGCTGACCTTGGAGGCCTTCCCTCTAGAGATGGGGCTGCCTGCTGCATAATACACTGTGGGGTGAATGTGGGGTTCAGGCCACTGTCCCTGTGCTTGACCACAAGCCCCTGTGGCAAGAACACAAAGGAGATTGGAGCCCCAGGTTCCTTGGACTTCTCGCAAGCCTGTGGGTGGGGGCCTGAGGCCCTGCTCTGACGACACCGCTGCTGAGACAGTCTGAGTGAATCCTAAGAGCGCTGTGGGAGCTTAAGCCGCTCAGGGTCAATTTTTCCAGCTGGCTTGTCGCTGCGAAGAGCAGCCCTCACCTAGATTTCTCAGTTTAAGCTGCCTGGCTTGTCTGGGTTTGACTGTACTTGTGTCAGGATAATAAAAAAAAAAAAAAAAAAAAAAACCCCACTGTAGATAGATGAAAAATATTTTCATCCATCAAAGTGGTTAACAGACGGGAACAAGGGTTCCTTAGAAGCAAAACTGGTCTGGGAACAAGAGAAGGATGTAGTTCTGACAGAGGGCCTGTGTGTAGGATGGAACTGTACCCCCAGATTCCAGGGAAAACCAAGTTGATTTTGAGCTTCTTCCTGATGGTTGTCATGGGCAGATATGCAAAACATTGAAAGAGAACATTATGCCTGGACTTAAAATCGCATCCATGGATTGGTGTGATGGGTGTAGAAAAATGTTCTCAGTCTACACGGAATACCCTGAAGCCTACTGGTTACGACATGTGATACTGATGTCAATAAACTGAAAAAAGGAAGAACCTGCATTTGGCTCAGTATCTCATCTTTGGTTTTACCATCTTTTTGTGCTCTTATCAAGCTGTCAGAACCTTTATCAATTGAGTGATTTTGGCCAATGCAACATTTTTAAAGCAGCCGGTCTCTTAAACAGTGGGTCTTAAAAAATCTAAATCACTCATGGAGGCTCACTTTAGAAGTTACCTATACTTGAACTGGTGTAAATAATTAGTAACTTTTGGGAAGGATCAAATTAATTTATATAGAGGCTACAATATACATAGAAAAATAAAGTTTATCAATACTTGTTTCAGTAACATCTTAAGAGGCTTTAGAACATAACAGTTAAGAAATGGAAGCATCTAGCTATGATTTAATTCCTTTTAATTTTAGAAAACAAAAAGCTTTCTCAAGATTAAAAAAAAAAAAACCTGCGCTAAAAAATTCAGTCCCAGGACTTTATGAGGGTGGGAAAAAGCTGAACGAGATCTTTACAAAACTAGCTTTGCCATAAATTCTTCATGTTCTTTCACTTAAAAATTAGAAGTGATTTCAATCTCTAGCCAGACTGGGTTTGAAATCTTCATTTCCCTTGAAACTAATTTTTTTTGCGGGGGTGAGGGGGAGGGTGGTGGGGTAGGGCGGGGGGGGGGGGGAGCAGGGGCTTTAGATCGAATGTTGGCAGAGTGTATAAAAGAATTCAATTCACAGCTGTTCTACTTTTTTTAATGTAAGAAACATTAATCAAAGCTTTAAGTTATAAGCTTTTCTCATGTTGCTTAGTATTCCAGTTCAACAAAGATCAATAGAGGCCATCCCTGTATTTCTGGACGCCTCACAGGGAAGCAGAGGCGCGATTATGTAAATTTCGCAGCTCCCCGCACCTCAGCGGCCCGCTTATCTCCCAGGCCTTCTGCCTGCTGCTCCTGGCTCCCAGTGCGGGGCCAGCCTCTCCCTCTTATCTCCTGACAAAGCTCGGGGAGGCCAGGCCGGCAGCCAGCGATGTTCAACAGTGATGCATGGCTGGTTTTATTTGTAAGTGATTTATTTCACCGAATTTAATTTTTTTCACTTTGTGTGTAAGATATTTGTTAACAAGTCAGGATGGGAGAAGCCAGGCGGTGATCAGAGGCAACTGACACAGGGTAGAAATCTACTAGGCCCCCCTAACAGTTGTGCCTACCCCAGCGGAGGAAGAGGAAGCCCCCTCATGGAGGATTTCAATGTGCATCGACTCAATATCCCACTTGCTTTCTGAAAGGCAATTAATCTGTAATTACATACAGAAATTTACCAAGTCATTCTATTCTTTGGGGAAAACCCCCCACAGTAACCATATCATCATGGTAAGTGCCAGCACATGTTCTTTTTTTTTTCTCCTAAATTGGAAATATAAAAAGAGTAAAACCTAAAAACAATGTTTTTTGAGATTTTCCACTGGCCTCATAAGTGGAAGTGCTTAGAAGCCAGTGTCTGAGCAGGTTCACACCAGGTGCTGCTCTCGGCGGCTGGTCCCCGAGACGTGGACCACTCCAGAGAGAAAGCCAGCCCGCCACACTGCTGTCACCATGGGCCAGGGGACACAGTCCTCCCGTTGCTCCCGCATTAATCCCTGACCCGAGCATCCCGGCGGCATAATCCCCATTTAGCATTAGTAGCAACGGCTTCGGCTGGGAGGAACTCTTTCTCGATAAGTAGGCCCTGATGCGGGCACCACTCTTAAAACAACGTATTCCCAGCTCAGCAAGAAACCCACCCTCCTGAATGAACCGGAGCACGGGGCTGAGAACAAGTTCATTAACCTCGCTGGAGGCGGAGGTTAACAGGATGGTGGGAGAAAAGGACCTGGCGAACAGCTCGGATACAAAACAAATTAAAATGAATGTCATCACTCCTTTTGATATTCATTAGTGCATTCAGGGGGGAGAACGCACTTCTTAAACTTGCGGGCATTTATCTGTGAAAAACAGGTGTACATCTGTGGCTGGAGCGTTTGAAGGCTCTTGGGCAGGGCTGGGGCGGGGGGTAACATGGCCACTCACCAGTTCCGCTGACCGAGTAGCTGGGAGATGGACAGAAGACCTGGGCTGTGAAATCCTCAAATGTCATGACTTCACGGTGGTTCTGAATTATTGCTTCAAGATAGAGAGCTCGCTCCTCGTAGCTGCAGGCGTCAGTTAAGGAAACAAGTGTCCATGCAGAATGAAATGCAGGGCAGCGACAGAGCAGCAACTTTGTTTTAAACACAATCACACACCTTTTACACTCGCATGGGGAATGGATACCTTGCAAGTGCGTAAGCATCCTATCGGAGAATTAAAATAGGAGTCATATTTCATGAGAACATTCCGATTTCGGAGGCCTGCGTTTTTCTTAAGATTTCAACTGCACCCAAACCAGTATCACTGAAAAAAATACGTAAACTGATAGTCACAGAATCAGAGCAAAAGGCCATCAACTTGACAGGAACAAACAAAAAGAGAGACGTGGATGACCGCCGTATCCCTTTCCATTCATGACCGTGGGATGAGGCTGGATTGCCCCTTCTGAGTTCCCTGGATGAGATGTTTTTCTCAGCCTACTGATAATGTGAATTGATATTCTGATACTCCAAGTGAGAATCAGTGATACACACTTGAAAAAATAAGACCACTGGGAAGAGGGAAGGCTAGGAAAGTCTGCTCTGAAGGGCCCCAGAGTCTCAGACTGAGATAGGCCATGAGCATTAGAAAGTTATTAGTTATTAGAAAGAACTAATATTAGTTATTAATAATATTAATAATAACTAATATTATTTAGTTATTTAGAACTAATAACTGGGAGAATCTACCAGGGAGCACACAACACAATATTTAGAAAAAAAAAAAAAAGACTATTGGCTTTTAATTAAAACTGCAGCCCTGGAACACACGCATTCAAATGTGTAATCAAAAACCAGTCACCAATAAAACTTACAAGCGTAACACGTTGAAGCAACTTTCCAGCTGTCTCAATAGGACCCCCTCGTGCGGCAGCCTTTCATGGTGCAGAAAGCAAATCTTCCCCTTTTGTGTGTGGCTTCTGTTTCCTTGGAAGGTGAATCACGCCTTCCAATAACAGGATAACGTCAGGACAATTCGGCAGTGGATGGAGGCGACGCACAGAGAACTCTATGAGTTAGCACTCGGGGGACTCGGCGCACTCACTCTTACCACTGCTTCCCCGTGATCAACGCAGAAGTTAAGGGACGTGGTTCAGTCGTTTTGGAAACTGTGCTAATTCTGCAGGAACACAGGGAATGTGGGTTACCACTCGTTTATTATCTGTAGCTCCACAAAGGCCAGAGTAATTCTAGCACTTCTCACTGAATTTTAAAAGTACCTTTTCAAAATGGCTCTTTTTAATAACGCCAGTTGGGGGAAAATTATGCCCTTCCAAATAGCTGTTCAATAGGCATGTATTTTGAAAGAGGAGAGTATTTTTCTACTCTCTTCTGGCAAAGGATGCTCACGAGTTTTCCTGCAAAAGGTCTTGCTCCTCCTCCTTTAATTACATTCAGGGTAAGGTTTTCAGCCCATGAGGAGCCCAGAGGCTTTCTGGGGCTGGCCGTGCAACACAGAACCATGGGCTCTTGGTGCCTAGCTGCACTGAAATTTAAATGAATAAAAAACGAAGAAATACGAAAAAGGGTTCTTGTGTCCCATGTGCCATATTTTAAGCACACGAAGCGTGGACTGGGCAGGTACAGTGGACATGACCATCACCAGGGAAAGCTCTCCTGGGCCGGCCCATTCCAGAATCGCCCTTCAGGCTGGCTCTGGGCAACTTTTCAAAAGGAACAGGAGTTTCAAGACAATGATGGATGATGGTTTGCAGGGACGGTGGTCGGTGGTCGCAGCAGCCTGAGGCCTGGGCCGCGTGAGTCTGCGCTGCGGCTGAACTCCGGGTGACTCGCCTTCCTGGACAGGCTGCCAAGCGTCGTGGCGTGGGCCCCGTGGCCTGGGGGACCCACTAATGCCATTCATGTCTCATTATGAACATGCGTCTTCTGCACAGCGCTCGGCTGTTACCGAGCGCGGCCCTCCGAGCCGCTGGGCTGCAAACAGCAGGACGCTGGGCCTGGGCGGCCGGCTGGCGGACAGGCACTGTGACACTGAGCTGGCACGTGCGGGCCCAGCAGGGGCTGAGCCAGGCGTGACAAATGACTCAAAGGGCTGAGCTCCACTTGCGGCTGACGACCACCTGAGCCTGGGGCCCCGTCAGTGCCCCTTCCCTGCTCGCGGCCTCTGCAGTCCCATCCTGCTGGGTCCTGAGCCCGGGCTGCGTCCAGACCCCCCTGCACATGGGGCTTGGATGTGAGGACGCGCTGGGCTACAGACACGGTGGAGGCCACATGCCTAGAGGGGCGGCCCCAGTGCTGACCGAGCTCACTGGTCACCGAAAAGGGCTGCCGCATATGCCACAGCCTATGGTTACCCGCCGGGTGGCTGGCAGCCTTGTCCTGTGTGAGTGACGCTCTCCCGCTGTCATGAGTTTGTCTCTGTCAAGGCTGAGTGATTTGGGCTCCTAAGAGCACCTCCATTCAGCACTGGACTCCCAGAGGGAAATAATCCAGCTTTGAGGTTCTTGGGTACACTAAATACAATAGAGTAAATGTAAATATAATATAAATAGAACACAGTCACTCAGTCGTATCCAACTCTTTGAGATTCCATGGACTGTGGCCCGCCAGGCTCCTCTGTCCATAGGATTCTCCAGGCAAGAATACCAGAGTGGGTAACCACTCCCTTCTCAAGGGGATCTTCCTGACCCAGGGATGGAACCTGGGTCTCCTGCACTGCAGGCAGATTCTTCACCATCTGAGCCACCAGGGATGCCAAAGGCTTCAACAGATGCACCATAGTAGATGGGGCACAAAGGTGTGTCCAGAATGGGGCCCTGGAGCAAGAAGGTTTGCTTCCTAGAAGGTTCTCCGCTATCACAAGAGCAGCCACTCCCCACCCCAGGCTGGGCTACACTGTGCTGAACGGGGTGTCGTCATTCAGCAAACACCTACCACGGATGTGGTGAGACCAGAAGATCGTCAAGTGCATTTTCACTTGAGGCCCAAGCCAGGACATATACACACCTTGACACCACCCCAACCCTGGCACCATTTAGAAACAGCAGAATACCAGACCACTTGCCCTGACTCTTGAGAAACCTGTATGCAGGTCAGGAAGCAACAGTTAGAACTGGACATGGAACAACAGACTGGTTCCAAATAGGAAAAGGAGTACGTCAAGGCTGTATATTGTTACCCTGCTTATTTAACTTATATGCAGAGCACATCATGAGAAATGCTGGGCTGGAAGAAGCACAAGCTGGAATCAAGATTGCTGTGAAAAATATCAATAATCTCAGATATGCAGATGACACCACCCTTATGGCAGAAAGTGAAGAACTCAAGAGCCTCTTGATGAAAGTGAAAGAGGAGAGTGAAAAAGTTGGCTTGAAGCTCAACATTCAGAAAACTAAGATCATGGCATCTGGTCCCATCACTTCATGGCAAATAGATGGGGAAACAGTGGAAACAGTGGCTGACTTTATTTTTTTGGGCTCCAAAATCACTGAAGATGGTGACGGCAGCCATGAAATTAAAAGACGCTTACTCCTTGGAAGGAAAGTTATGACCAGCCTAGACAGCATACTTAAAAGCAGAGACATTACTTTGCCAACAAAGGTCTAGTCAAAGCTATGGTTTTTCTAGTAGTCAGGTATGGATGTGAGAGTTGGACTGTAAAGAAAACTGAGCGCCGAAGAATTGATGCTTTTGAACTGTGGTGTTGGAGAAGACTCTTGAGAGTCCCTTGGACTTCAAGGAGATCCAATCAGTCCATCCTAAAGGAGATCAGCCCTGGGTGTTCATTGGAAGGACTGATGTTGAAGCTCAAACTTCAATACTTTGGCCACTTGATGTGAAGAGCTGACTCATTTGAAAAGACCCTGATGCTGGGAAAGATAGAGGGCAGGAAGAGAAGGGGACGACAGAGGATGAGATGGTTGGATGGCATCACCAACTCAATGGACTGAGTTTGGGTGAACTCCAGGAGTTGGTGATGGACAGGGGGCCTGTGTGCTGCAGTTCATGGGGTCGCAAAAAGTCAGACACGACTGAGAGACTGAACTGAACTGAAGGAGCTCACACGTGCCAAGAATCTTCTTTTTATATTTTTTAAGTAGCTTTAGAAAATGTAGCTGTGGAATCTTTGCTGAATTTGTTAAGAAGTACTAGCCAGGGCCACTAACTAAGAGCAGTGTCTTGGGACATTTTCATACCTAACATCCTTAAGACTTCAATGTTGGCTGCTTTCTATTCAAAAAGGCATTTATAATTTAGACATCAAAGATGTAAGGTGTAAGCCATGTTAAGACATGAACTGAAGGCTGAAGTAATTCCAGGCAGTGGGTGATCAGTAACCTTTGACCAGAGGAAGCAGGTGGCTATGGAGACACCTGGTCACACAGCCAATACCTGTTTCAATGCCAGCTGTTGCCCTCTGGCTCTCAATAAGTCCACTAACGTGAAATTGACATTCTGGCCTGAATTACTATCTCATTAAATACCACACATGGCAAAGAAGTTTTTAAAGAGAAAATTTCCCCTTGAGTACCCAATTTAAAGAACATTAAATTACCAACTAGAAACTCATCTTGGTTTCTGTCTAGCTTTGAGTCTTTTAGTTGACCTACTACTCTGTCTACTCAGTATTCCTTCACTTGCATAAAGAAGTAATCAGAGTAAACTTGGGTGTTTGCTGGTTACATATATCTTCACTGGTTACATTTTCTCAAAAAACTCCAAGAGGGACTTCCCTGGCAGTCTAGTGGTTAATACTTGACCTTAGAATGCAGGGAGACATGGGTTCGATCCCTGGTCTGGGAGCTAGGGTCCCACATGCCTCAGGGCCAAAAAACTAAAACACAGAACAGAAGCAGTACTGTAACAAATTCAATCAAGACTTTAAAAATGGTTCATAACAACAACAATAACAAACAAAACCTCGAAGAGAACTTTCTGAAACCCTCAAGATAAACTCTGCTGGGTTGCAAGAGCTTCAGAATTCAAACCCAAACCCCCAGGTTTACTCTGATTACTATTTGATGTTTAACAGTGACAGAAGCAGCATGACAATCAGAAAGGAGCTTGTTCTTCTCAGGAAGACTGGCCTGCATTTGAATTCCAGCCACCCATCTTGCCCTGGGTCTGGGTCCCAACCTAGGCTGCCTTCTATGCCCAGTGGGGATGGTGATGTCAGCTCTCAGGGCTGTGGGAAGATTAGACAGAATCCTAGGAGGAAGCACTGACCGGGGTTCCAGCACACAAGAGAAGCACAATGAATGTGGATTCCCTGTCCCTCCTCATCCCCAGTGTGGGAGTAAGGCCCTGTCTTCCAGAAAGAACATGGTGGATCATTGAAGGCAGTAGGGTGCTCTGTGTCCAGCTTTAGGCAACAGTCTCCTTTACGCTGGACCCACCTGAGCTAGGATGAGTCCTGTGGTTTCCATGTTACTAATAGGGAAACAGATGCTCCGAGTTCAAGTGAGTTTTCTTAGGTCAGTTACTCAGGGGTGCAATTGGGACTAGAACCCTGGTCTTCTAACTTTACTGCTTTCAGCTAATATCATAAATTCTGAAACTCATGGGATTAAGTTAAATCCATGATCTTCTGCAAGGTTGGGATTTATTTATTCTCTGAATGAGACTTAAACATATGTGGGTATAAAAAGTCAACCTACAATGGAAAATTGAGTACACAGGTTTAGGCTGCAGACCTTGATGACTTTATGGTGGTGATGGTTTAGTTGCTAAGTCGTGTTCAACTCTTGTGCCTCATGGACTGTAGCCCACCAGTCTCCTCTGTCCATGGGATTTCCCAGGCAAGAATACTGGAGTGGGTTGCCATTTCCTTTCCAGGGGATATTCCTCGCCCAGAGAATTGAACCCGGGTCTCCTTCCTTGCAGGCGGATTCTTTACCATTGAGTCACCAGGGAAGAAACCCTGATGACTTTATAAATTCATTAGAAATAACAATGACTTCATTCTTTTTGCTTATTCAGATCACAGGGACCCAGCGGGAAGAGGGGCTCCCTTTGGGCCTGCGATGGTGGGAGGAGCCCAAGATCTCTCCAGCACCTGGGAGAACTACTGCTGGGGTTCTGAAACAGAAAACAGCCAGGTCTACACTGGGGGTTCTGAAACAGAAAACAGACAGGTCTACACTGTACTCCTGAGATCATGGAGGGGGGTAGGGAAGGGCCCTGAGGAAGGGAAACTGGTGAGAAAGCTGGAGGAGATGTGGGCCTCCAGGGAGCAGAGGTGGAGGGGAGGAAAGCGGGTGGCGGGTTGCGGGATGCCTAGGGTGCATGGGGGTGCCCGCTCTGGCCAGGCCCCAGGGTCACGCCCGCTCTGGCCAGGCCCCAGGGTCACGCCTTAGGTGGCCTGGAGGGCGGTGCAGAAGCTGATGCAGAGGATGGAGAAGCAAAGGGAGCCTGAGGAGCCTGCGTGGGGTCAGGGGAGCAGTGTGCTGGGGAGGAGGTGGCTGTTGTCGCTCAGCAGAGCTCCGGGGGGAGATGAAGAACAGCTCCGAGTCTCCGGCTTGGAGAAGGTCCTGGAGGAGACCTGGGAGGGATGCACACTGGAACAACCCCCTCTCCACTTTAGGGGGAGGGCAGAAGCCAGAGGGCAGGACAAGCCCTGGACCACGTGTTTCTGGAGGGCGGGGCCTCCGCTCACGTCTCATGTCTGCTTCCTTAACTTCTTCTCGGGTTGGTACCTGCTGCTGTGGTGATAGGGATGCTCCATAGGTGGGCTGGGCTGGCATTTGATAATCTGTAATAAATAGATGTAATTCCATAATAAATCAAGACAGGAGCAGATGCTTGTAACAGCCTAAAGCCATGCATCACTTTTACAAAGATTTTGTTTGTCTTTCAAATATAATGCAAATTTAAATTCTAGGACTGTTTAAGACTCCAAATAAATGAATCATTCAAAGTAAATGTCACCGCCTGGAAACGGATAAAGAGGACAACTTCACTGAACAATGTAACCAAAGAGATAGATGTTTGGGAAAAGGAAATTAAACACATAAGATATTAGATTAGTTTTCAGACTGTAATGGTACACTCTTGGAGAGGAGAAACCAGTGTACCACCACTAAGAAAGGAGAAAAGACCCATGTAACCAAGTTTAAGAATAATTCACAGGAAATAACCAGAGTAAATAGAAATGGGGAAAAAACAGATATTTTTTAGGCTATTAAATTACAGACTTTAGGAGAAGGTCTGTTCTCATGGGTGGAGGGAAAGGAAGAGTCTCAGACTCTCAGGGTCTGAGGCACTTCGAGGGTTTGAGGATTGATCTACAGTTTGATTTGAAATGTTCACATTGGCTCTTCATAGGTATCGATGTGTGAGGAGCACAATCTCAATCATAGGCTTTCCATTTCCATTGTCCCCAGCTCCCTCGTCTCCCCTTCTGTAAATCACTAGGCAAGAAAGGGCCCCATAACACTGTCCCTTCAAGCCTCACATCAATAAAAACCTAAGTGATGAGAAAATCGTATCTAGAGGCCACATTGTCGAGTGAGTGAGCTGAGACCTTACTGGCTACCTTGCTGATGCAACAATCCAAGAAGTGATGGATCAACGTGGACCACAGTCTGCCACACTGATGCCAGTAACTTGGTTTCTGGGAGGAAGGGAGTCAATGTCACCAGCACTGTCTCTCTTTCAGATTTTCATTCATCCCAGAGAGCTGACAAGTATGTTCTCAATGTCAGTTATAGAAACGACCGCTGCTGACAATTTGTTGGCATTTAACATCAACGAAGTTACAACTTAATGGAACACAGAAATGTGGAACTGTCTCTAAAGGTCTTGAATTCTTTGTGGCAAGGAATAAGAAAGGGTCGACAATTAAATAGCAGTGCACCTGGATTTTAAATGCTGACTTTATTATTGCTGACTGTAAGAGGCAAATTATTATTAAATAATATACGTGACAGGTTTTAGTGCACCATGATTTGAACTGAACCATCCAATTACTTAGTCCCCAACCACTCTTGCTTTGGAGCAGAAAGTCAATTCATGTGACCTATGGTTTGGTTTTTATCCAGGTTGCTTCTAAAAATAAAATAGATTTGTGATGATACATGATAGATAAGAGAACAAAATAAAAAAGGACAAAAAAGTCTTCTTTGGCAGAAGCTCTGTTTTATAAGTTTCCTGATATATTCTCAACTGTTGCTCCTCACCAACACAGTGGGCCCAGAGGAAGTCAGGATGGCTTAGGAAAAATTAAATTTTCCAGTCCAAGCGCTTCCTTGTGGTCCAGTGGTTAAGAATCTGGCTGCCAATGCAGGGGACACGGGTTCAGTCCCTGGTCGGCGAAGATCCCGCATGCCATGGAACAACTAAGCCCATGGGCCACAACTACTGAGCCTGTGTTCTGAGCTCACGAGCGGGAACTACTGAAGCCCGAGTGCCTGTACAACACACGCTCCACAACAAGAGAAGCCAGCACACCGCAACTAGAGAGCAGCCCTCGCTTGCCACAGCTAGAGAAAGCCTGCAATGAAAAGAGCAATGAAGAGCCAGAACAGTCACAAATAAATCAATATTTTAATTAAAAGTATTTGTCCCAAGTATTTGCACCAAACTCTGTACAGATATTTTTGATTTTTTTTTTTCCATTTCTGAAAACAAATTTGGGGGAAATACTCCTTTTTATGATGTTTAAAAACTTTGAGCTGTATTTTAAAATGATAAATAAGACTGTGTCTGCAAACAGAAAATAATATTTCTATATTTTTGTAAGATAATCACAGCTTAATGGCATCTGAGTTTTCCAGAAAGATACTCAACTTAACACCAAATTATCAAATGACAAGAAGAAACTCCAAGAAAAATTAGGGGTTTACCAGATGCAAGTGACTTGGAGACTAGGACAGCTGTCCCTATGACGGGGACTAAGTGGCCCCCAGGGCCCATCCAGACCTGGTTCTAGGGGGTAAGATAGGGTTTCATTCAGAGCACACCTGATGACCATGGCTGCTGAGCTGCGCTTGAAACTTGAGACAGCCACAGACTTATCATCAGTGAAGAAAATACCGCCCCAGTGATCGAAACCTCACTGGAAATTTGGGGGAATTCTGATAACACAAAGCTCCTCCGTGATCAGAGGCAGCCAAACTATGTTTGCCTCACAATGTTTAAGCGACTGAGTTCCAGCAATCAGAGACAGTGCGTGATGCCAACGGCTCGCGGAGGCCACGCTGAGTGGGCATGAGGGTTGAGCTGAGCTGTCCTGCGATGGGTCCAGGCAGGGTGGGCACAGAAAGCCCTCTGAAGACCTGCTCCGTCTGTGGGCATGGCTGGGCCTGTCAATAGGTCTGGGTCTTGAGCTAACCAGAGGGGCCAAAGAAGCCCAGAGAACTCCAGCTTCTTTTGCGCTGTGACCAGGAAAGGGATTTTGGGCAACTGGTGGGCAAAAAGCATCTCTTTCACTCTTTTTACACTTGTCTCAGAACTAGGTTCAGCGTCAGGTTAAAAACAAAGTGATGATCAAGAAGCATATGGAGTCAGTAGTGGGAAATGGTTATATTTTGCTTTCAAGGTTGATCACAGAATTCCCAGGGCCTGCTAGGATGACTCAGGTTTCACAGGGACTTGATGTGCGGTTCTATGCCCTCTGCTCATCTTAGTTCTAGGCTATGCAGAGAAACAAAAAATACCTACACATAGTTCTGTTACAAGTGGTCTGTCTGGAAGTGGACCGTGTCCTCCAACAAAAGGAGAAAAAGGCATTTCCCCACAAGGAAAGCATGAGCTCCCCCAAGAGAGGCTCCGTGTAGAGGGTGAGACCATGGAAACAATTGAGTGCTTCATGGAACCCGGCCCTGTGCGAGGCCTTTCAGAAGCTGTATCTGTTTCACTTATGCTCACGGTTCCACATATGGTCTGTACTGTTTCTCCCTTTACACACAGGAGCAGCCGGGCAGAGGGAGGGGAGTATCTGGCTCCAGACTCCGAGATGGTAAATGCCAGGACCTCAACCCTAATCCCAGCGTCTGGATCCCAACCGTAGCGGCCTGACTTAGGGCCCCCGCTCCAGCCACGGCCCTGCCTCTCGACATCAGAATTCTCCCCAGAAGGGAAAGGACTGGAGTAGCCACAGCTCACAGAAGGCCTGGTTCGATCTACTTGGTGATGTTTTTATAGGGACCTGATGGACCACAGAGTCAGCATCCACACTATATATTAGTAGATCCCTTTGAGTGCCTAGAAACTCCCCACTTTTTAAGGGCAATGCAGGAGGAAACAGAAACCAGACTGTCCCAGTGGGAACAAACATCAGAATAAGAAAGATCTGTCAATAATAACACATGCTTTAAAAAGATGTGCAGATGAAAAATGACGGGTATTTACATCTTGATGTTATGTGGTTTTATATGCTAGGATTATTCTACTTTATACTTTAAATGAAAACTGTCGGCTTTCATATTTTTACACACAAAACTCCCTGTCAGGGAGTCTGTTCATTCTGACTAAAATACATTCATCACGTTACACGCAGAAACAACCCCAGAACGCCATTAAAGATAAAATTCCCAACTCACACAATTCTCTGGGACTTTCCACATTTGAGCCTCATAGAGTCACTCAATATCATCTTCGTGACTAAAAATAAAACTGCAGTATCACTTAAAATTATAATCAAATCATTCTCTTGCAAATTAAGACACTTACTCTTGGAAAAATAACAAAATTGAATTAGGTGTGTCTTTTTCTTGATAGATCAAAAGCAACTCCATTAAGCCAGCAATTTTATATTAACGGCATTAGACATGACCCAGATGAGGAAAATGTCCTTTGGAGCCATTTTGTACTTTACTTAAAGAGAGACGGAGCTGTCCCTCAGAATTCAAAGGTGAAGCAGGTTATATCTCAGGTCCCTGGACCAGGAGGCCAACACGACCCCTGTGAGGCAGCCATGCAGAGCAGAGAGTCTAGGTCTGTCTTCCTTCAGTTTCTTATTTCTTCCAGTTATTATGCCTGCCACTCACCAACCCATCCATTCATTCATCATCCATCCATCCATCCACCCACTCATCCATCCATCCACTCATCCACCCATGCACCCATACAACCCCCCATCCATCCACCCATCTATCCATCCATCCACCTGATATTTACTGAGTGCCTCCTCTGTATTCTTCAGCTGTAAGGAAAGTACTTCCTTACTACTCAACTCTCTTTTAAGTCTTGGCTTCAGTGATACCTGACTATTCACACTGAATGTTCCAGTATTCTGGGGGGATTGTAAAATACATCGTGGTGAGAGGTTACATCATCATGAGCTTGAGTTCTACAGCTCTCTCAGAAGAGAAGATACAATCTTTACATAATAAGTAAGAACAGCCTGCCTGGTGTTGGTACAGCACTGCCTTTCTGCAGCCATGAACCCACTCTGCCTTCTGGAAACCTCCATTCACAGATGGAAAGGTAGAGAGCAGACATGCTTCTTCTGTGTCCATCCAGCTAGAAGTGAGCCTGGCTCGAACTCAAGTCCAGGCCAGTCTGATTCTCAGTGCTGGTCTCTGCTTCTCTCTTACATTGTTTCAGTTTAGTATGAATATTAGTCAAGAGTTTGCAATGCTCATGGTAAGTCAACTCACAAATACTGTTGTCTGGTGCAGACAGGGAGGTGAGAAGAGACAGATCAGAACGTTCTCTCTGTCTCCAGAACCAAGAATAGCACAAAATAAACTGGCAAGTTTTACAGCTAACCTGGCATAAGAAGTGACTCCTAGCTGAATTATTATCTGTACGACTAGCTTAGGAATCCAGGATGCAGTGATAAACTATATGAATTTATCCTTTCATTTAAGTGTCAGAGGTTGGGAAATTTAGCCTGTTTAAGCCAGAGTGATTATACTGTGCTTATTTCTGTTCACATTTTGAACAACAGAACATTCTAAAGTTTTATTAACTAACTATTTGGGGTGGACACTTTTGTGGAGAGGATGGCTGAGCACTGCCAGGCAGGGAAGACGAGGTCAGGGTGCTGGACACAGCAGAGCTGATCACTGGGTGCTTCACAATTAAAACACTGAGCAGGGACTTCCCTGGTGGTCCAGTGGCCAAGACCCTGTGCTCCCAATGCAGGTGGCCCCAGGTTTGATCCCTGGTCAGGGAACTAGATCTGATATCCTGCAACTAGGAGGTCTCCCGACACAACTGAAGATCCTGCATGCTGAGACTGAGACCCGGCATAGCCAAATACATAAATATTAAAAAACAGAACAACAACAAAAAAACACTGCGTGGCAATGAGAATGGATGGCTCTTCTTCAACTGCTGTTTTCCAAGGGTCATAAAGCTGCTTGGAAGACCCTTATTTTTAATTATGTGCCCACTTGGCATCACTCAAAAGCACTGCAGAGGGTAAAAGCCTCTGTGCAATGACTCTGAGGGAAAGAGATGTGAGAAATGCCAGCCTGGCATTCCCGCACCCTGGGGGCCAGTGCGGTCAAGGTCAGCCCTGCCTGGGATGCAGCTCCGCGGAGTGTGGCCTCGTCGCCTAGGCAAGTAGCCTGCCTCCCGGAATCTCAGTCCCTCATCTGGAAAAGGGGGCCTCATGGTGACCTGCAGGGGTACATGCCGTGTGTGTGGAACTGGGGTGGACAGAGTACCTACCCATGAGGGCACCTGGCCCCTGCAACATTCATGAGTGGAACGCACCAGGACGGCCAGCAAAGCAGGACTGAGGTATGTGGAGCCCACTGTCTCAGAGTCAGGAGTGGAAGGCAGGACGGGCTTCGAGCTGCGGGCCAATCCATCGCTTACCGCCTGCTGGAGCTTAGGTGACTGGCCCAGAGTCCTGGTCCTCCTGAGGGTGGAGGCAGTTTGAGTCTCCCCTCAGACTGGCCTGAAATCGCTTCCTCTAACAGGCGAGGAAATATTCCAGGGGACATATTTTTCTTCATTAAAAACAGAAACAGGAGGACCAGGAACTAAGAGAATAGTCATTAAAAAAAAAAAAGAGATTGATTGATTTATTGGCTGCTCTGGGTCTTCATTGCTGCGAGCAGGCCTTCTCTAGTGGCAGTGGGTGGGTGCTACTCTCTCATTGCAGAACAAGGGCTCTAGGCTGGTGGGTTTCAGACGTTCTGGTGCATGTGGAATCTTCTCAGACCAGGGATCGAACCCAGGTCCCTTGCATTGGCAGACATATTCTTAACCACTAGACAACCTGGGAAACTGGGAATAGTCATTTCAATGAAGGAAAGGTAAGTCTCCCCTACAGTTGATCCTGAACCAGATGGAGTATGTTAGTTCTTTACTTTGTAAACTGAGGTTTCTGACAATTTTCACTACAGAAGGAAATGCCTGGGTCATTTTCTATAGAGAGAGCCCTATAACAAATGTCCTCTTGAACCTGTTGTCAAGGGATTGCCTGGGCTCTCCAGTGATGACAGAATTAATTAGCTGCCTGGTGTCACAAGCCAGGTGATCAAGTGGGACAAAAACTAGGGGAAGGGTCAAAAGTTACCCTGTGGTGGTCCCCTGAGCTTTGCGACAATGCTAATCTTATTAAAGGTGAGTGATGCCACCTAATAAGCTTCACTTTTGAGCTTTTGGAAGGACAAATTAAAAGGCATCTACCTGGGCTTTTTAATCACTTAGCAATGACATCCAATTCCCTTGACTGCAGAGAACTAAAAAATAAAGACCCCAGTAAATCCTGTTGTTGATAATTTTATATATAGTGGTGTGCATTCATGGGCTTCCCAGGTGGTGAAAGTGGTAAAGAACCCACCTGCCAATGCAGGGGACACAAGACAAGCAGGTTCGATCCCTGGGTGGGAAGATCTGGAGTAGGAACCCCCTCCAGTATCCAGTGCGCATTCATTAACCTCATACTCCTAACTCCACTCCTCTTCCCCTTTGGTAACTATGTTTGTTTTCTATGTCTGTGAGTCTGTTTTTGCTTTATAAATAAGTTCATTTGTACTATTTTTTTTTGTACTGATGCAAAGGACTGACTCATTGGAAAAGACCCTGATGCTGGGGAAGATTGAAGACAGGAGGAGAAGGGGACGACAGAGGATGAGACGGTTGGATGGCACCATGGACTCAGTGGACATGGGTTTGGGTGGGCTCCGGCAGTTGGTGATCAACAGGGAAGCCTGGAGCGCTGCAGTCCATGGAGTCGCAAAGAGCTGAACACAACTGAGTGACTGAGCTGTACTGTTTTTTAGATTCCACATATAATGGAGACCATATAATATTTGTCTTCCTCTGGCTGACTTCTTCACTTAGTATGACAATCTCGAGGTCCCTCCAGGCTGCTGCAGATGGCATGATTTCACTCTTTTTCGTGGCTAAGTAACATTCCATTGTGTATATGGTATATTCATACACACACACACACATACACACACACACACACACATCACATCTTTTACTGTATAGCACAGAAAACTATATTCGATATCCTATAATAGACTACAATGGAAAAGAAAAAAATATAGATAGATACAAACATATATATATATATAGTATAACCAAATTACTTTGCTGTATACCTGAAACTAACACAATAGTGTTCATCAATTACACTTCAGTAAAACACTAAAAATAAAATAATAAGACCAAAAATAAAGGCCACAGCACATCTTTTGAAAACAGTTATGTAAAGTTAATTCTTAAGGGAAACCAGTTGACTAATTCAATGCCAGGAACACAGATTCTGGCTGTTGTATGCACATAAGAAGATAAGTAGTTATGTTTTACTCAAAATTATTTTGAAAAAACAGATTCTGATTTCCCCCCAAACAACTTTGTCTCTGGCTTTTGCTGTTTTAAAACTAGCTGGCCTCCTTTTTTGGCCAGGGAGATTCATGATCATTGGTAAATGCATAAAGTCCTGAAACTGTCCATCTCAGAACTGCCCATGTGAGAAGTAGCTATTCTCTGTTGGCCTCTGCATCAGGGCAGGATCCAGCTCCCTGGGGCCCACATCTGGCTGGTTACTGTGCCCCCCCTGAACCTCCTAGATGGATTCCACCCACACTAAAATTTTAAGAAAGACCATTCAAATTTAGGGACAATCCATTAGCCATTTTCAGTTCATGCCACAAATGCAAACACTTTTATCCATCCATCCATCTGCCCATATGTCCATATGCAAGCATAATTATTAATCCTATTATGTGCTAACGATGAGCAAAGATTATTAGAATAATTATTGGAAAATTCTAGGAAGAAAAGGTATTGTGATTTTCATTTTAAAGCTGAAGAAACTGAGTCTCTAGTAAGTTAAGTATTAGGTGAACATTGGTAATTTTATAGTTCAACGTAATAATCTGCCTGGAAATGGCGGGAGGTTGGAGGGAGCACTGCATTCCTCACAGAAAATATTTGGGGAACAATGGAAGAGACTAGGAGAGGGATCTAAACCCAGCCTGGGCTTTGGTGTTTGGAGAGGCTGGGCCATGCACCTCCAGGGGCCATTCAACTGTGAGAAATCAGGAATAAGCCCTTTGATGTAAGGAATAAACACAGATGCAATTTAAAAATGTAGTCCATTTCTGGAGCCTATTATCCAGAGTGAAGTAATCCAGAAGGAAAAACAAAAATACAGTATACTAACACATATATATGGAATTTAGAAAGGTGGTAATGAGAACCCTGCCTGCGAGACAGCAAAAGAAACGCAGATGTATAGAACAGTCTCGTGGACTCTGTGGAAGAGGGCAAGGGTGGGATGATATGGGAGAATAGCATTGAAACATGTTAATTATCATATGTGAAATCAACCGCCAGCCCAGGTTTGATGCTTGGGGCTGGTGCACCAGGATGACCCAGGGGGAGGGAATCGGGAGGGAGGAGGGAGGGGGGTTCTGGAGGGGGAGCATATGTGTACCCATGGCGGATTCATGTCAATGTATGGCAAAACCAACACAATAAAGTAAAGAAAATTAAAAAAAATAAAAAAAAATAAAATTAACATGTGATCAACACCCTTATACATAAAATAAATAAATAATAAAAATGTAGTCCATTTCTGAAAAACCAACCACCAACAGTTTAACTTATATCACAAGACTGAAGTATTTCTCTGATGAGATCTAACAATTGTGAATACTCATGCATCAGTCCACTCAGCTCCTTTAAAGGAAGCTCTCTTAATTAACCTCATCATTAATGTGTCCTCACTTTAGTCTGGCTGGAATCGTGCACTTAAAGGATCACCGAGGTCGCCTGACACGTTTCCCAGCCTGAGATGTTTTCTTGAGAATGGAGACCACATTCATAGAGTCACTCAGTCGTGTCCGACTCTTTGTGACCCCCATGGACTGTAGTCCATCAGGCTCCTCTGTCCACGAGGATTCTCCAGATAAGAATACTGGAGTGGGTTGCCATGCCCTCCCAGGCTGGGAACCTTGGCTTCAAAGTATCACTGATAAGGGCTAAGATGGCTTAGAAATGCAGTTCCCAGAGATGGAATTCTCATGATTTCCAGAACAGAACAGAATGTAGGTCAAACAAGAAATATAATATCCCATAATACATATTTCATGTAGCGAAGAGAAGCCAAACAGAAAAGTAGATAAAGATTTTGATGACATTGTTGCATCATCCTAAGCCCTCGGTTTTAACCATAGCATCTAAGACATAGCCACAGGGCATCGGCAGTGGGAGGAAGCGAGGAGGAATCAGAGGAGTGGGGACGCACGGGGTGGCCATGACTTGGTGTCTAAGGAAAGCCCTGAAGAACTGAGCCTCAGGCATTTGGCAGGTCAGGCAGTGAGGAGTGAGATATACATAAGCGCAAGGAAAGCAAAAGGTAAAGCAAATTTTAACAACATGATTAGCCACCCCCCCCCCCACACACACACACGCACCCCTTCCCCACACACTGGCTTTTCCAGGGGCCTCGGTGGGGAGAAGCATCTGCAGCTGCTCTTAGTGATGCTTTTGGGGAAGCTGCTGCGTTGAGACTGACAGTTAAGGTGCCTCGGCTCTGGAAGCAGCAGGTTCAAAGCCAGAGTAGATGGGGAAGGGTAAGAGCATCACTGACATGAGCACAGGTGTTCTCTGCCCCTGTAAGCTCTGCAGGCTCTGCTCCAGGGACGCCCTGCAACTGCAGAGGGTAAGTCGAGGATGCCCCAACGCTGGAACAAAGGGATGCTTCCTGCCAAATGCTCAGAAGTGAAGACAACAGAAGGGAAGGCCCTCTCCCTCCGGGGCACGCTCATTTTCAAGCGAAGTATCAGCATCTTTCCATCCCTCTGAGTCAAGAGGGCTGTATTTAAATTCCTTCTAGAGAGAGGCACTCAGAGTGAACTTAGGACAGACACACAGGACTGTCTATAAAACATAAACCACAAGGACCTGCTATATAGCACGGGAACCTATTGGTATTCATAGTAGTATATGTCTGTCCTATTGAATGTATTAAATATTTTATAATAACCTACAATGGAAAAGAATCTGAAAAACATGTATGTGTAACTGAATCACTTTACCGTACGCCTGAGACACTGTAAATCAACTATACTTCAATTTTAAAAATTAAGAAAAAAACAAGGTGAACTTAGGAACAACTACACAAGGTATTCTTAGGTGTTCTACCCTGATGCTCTGAAACCAACAGGATGTCTCAGGGAGGTGGCTCCCTTGGGGAGTCTCCACCTACCGGTCCCAGGATCCAATGTAAGGGCTCACTCGATTCCAGGAGCAGCAGACACCGAGGCCCCTGTCTGTGCAGGTGGCCCTGCCCAGCACCCTGCCTGCCTACGCCAGGTGCCACACACCTGTGAGATGCTCTCCACCTGCTGGTGGACTTGCCCAGCTCTCAGCTCAGCCCCGGGTGAGGGCATGGCCAGGGGAGGCAGCGGGAGGGAGAGGAACCAAGCAGAGGTAGGAAACTTAATTCTACAATGGAGAGGCATCGGGAAGACTGTGAATTTATCAGATTCTGTCCTCCCTGAGCTGCGGAAGTGGAAAGAGGGGCTCACAGTGGCTCTCATGGTTCTACCACAAGGGCAAAAATACACACAGATGTAGCTGATGTGGAGCCAAAAAGGAAGGTGGGTGAAGAATACCCTCTGCAGTCAAGTGCAAGCTCACTAAATGGTATCTGAGAGAGGAAAGGGAATCAGGCTGTCTTCTGACTGTAAAGGTCACTGGGGCAGAGCTGAGGATGCCCTCCCACTCAGGGCAGGAATGGGGAGGGCAGGAAGGTGAGGGGTGGGCACAGTTCTCAGCCAAGGAACTGAGCTGGCGATAGGCTTGTGGGAGATGACCCTGGAATGCGGGTGGTGAAATGAGAAGACCCTGTTCTCTCTATTAGGGGAATAGGGGACCCAATGTGGGGACCAAGGCGAAGCTTTGGTCCCTTTCCAGAGACTGTTCTAGCTTGATTGAGGCTGAGACTGTGGACAGGATCAGTGAACGTTTTTGGAGATTCCTTGCTCCAAATTCTGTTGAACAATCCCAGAAATATTGTAGCTGCTGAAAACAGGGTGAATGATGCATTGGGTTGAATCATGCAAAACTGCTGGCCTCTGACCTACAAAAGCGGCAGTTCCCTGTGGTCCAGTCTGATTCTGTTTCGGAGCACTGCGGGAAGCCCATGGCCTTCGACGCTTCCTCTCAGCTGGCCTGGCCACAGCCCCACCCCTGGCCACCTCTTCATTTTCAGGGCACAGGCCACTCGATCGCTAGGGAACACGCTGGCCTCTAGCATATATTGCTCTCAGACCCCCCACAAGGAACCACAGGGCTACCGGAACCCCTTTGTGCCTTCCGGTTTGGCCCTCTGAATTCAAGGCCATCACAGGCAGGCTTTACATGAATTTTATCAGAAGATGTCAGTGTATTTGTAAATACTGCTCCTGCTAAGCCAAACAACTGAATAAGATCCACCTTTCCCTTGCTGGAAGGTGTCATTTATTCCTTCCCCCAAAGCAGTTCCTAACAGGATGGATGGAAGAAGAGCCTAGTGGCTGATGGACAAAGAAGACACAAATGCTGCAGCAATAAAAGAGCGATGAGGCCTGTGTCCCTGCTGGGCAGCCAGGGTCAAGCCTGGCAAAGAGGTACAGAAACAGGAGTGTGGGCAGGGAGGCAGACACAGGGATGGCTCTGAAAGGTGACAACGAGATGACACTGTGGAATTTGCCGCCATAAAACTGGAGGCAGAAGAACCATCTAAACAGAAGGAAGAAAGCCCTGGCCTTGTCAGGGCCATTGGGTCCTAGGAGACACTGAGCTCAAGTACCAGGAGGGCAGGGGGCAGAGTTCCATCTTGACGGCCCTGCCCCTCCTCCATCCTGCCAGGAGCCTGCGGCCTCAGAGCCTGTGCATCAGCTGGAGCTGGGCAGGGCCCTGCAGGCACCAGACTCCCAAGTAAGGGTTGATTGATGGGGTGAGGGTGGCAGGGGGGCTCCAAGATCCGATGTTGTGTGCCGGACCTTGGCAAGTTCCTGTCCTCCCTGTGAAATGGGCATATAACAGAACACATCTAATAGTCCATGTGTTAAATATAACAGGTCTGATGAAATGTTTGTTAAATGAATGCTCTTCTCCAACAACGGGATCCATATCGTTTCCTTTGTCCCTGCAGGGTACTTACATAAAGTGAGGCCTGGAGAATACATCCTTTGAGAAGAAAGGTGTGATACGGAGTCATTTTCCATCAGAAAACACCCCATGAGTAGGGAGGAGAAACGGGATTACTTTTACAAAGCTAGCATCCACAGCAGACCCTGCTGCACTGGTAGCTCGGACGACCACTGCCCTGACCATCCCTTTTCACAGATGTGGCAACCGAGGCCAGGACACGTTCAAGCCCCTCTCCTGATTTTTAACTCAGAGGATTAAGAAACATAGAAAACATTGAAGAACTGACACTTGTCCTTCTACGCAGTCCTGATGACTCTGTATAATTAGGCGCCCCGGGACAGCCTAGATGCCTGACTGGAAACATTTTTCTTCTTTCTATTTTCTAATGATGGAGACTGACCTGGGCAGGGGATTAACCCACAGAAAAGCTACAGGCAACAGGTAAAATCCCTCTGAATCAACAGCCGCACACCCAGCTTCAGAGCCATACAACACAGGTAATTTAATTTCATAAAAGGATCTTTCCAGAGTTTGCTTTTTTCCTCCCAGCCTATTGAAATGTACACACCACAAGTACAAAGTACAAGGCGCTGTCAGGCTGTAATTTGACTTCTGCACATATTTAACGTGCTGCTGGGGATGAACCATTTCATGGTTCCTGTGCTTTAGCGAATGAAATAAATCAATGTGTTAAGAGAGCGATTTTTTTTTTCCTTGCCATTTGGGGGAAGCGCTCTTCACTTTTCTATTAACATGAACTTAATGAACCGTTTCACATTCAAAACCCCTTAGAAAGGTCGTAATGCCTATTTCTTAATTAAATTTTTTGAAGTACAATAAGGCTAATTTTCTTTTATACCTCCACATGGGGAGCAGTGCTTTAGAGAAATGCCTGAGAATAAACAACAGCACAGACTGAGGACTACTTCAGGTGGTTAAACATTGATACTTGTAGAGCTTTATGAAGGAAGATAAAGAGAAATGGCCAGCAGTTTATGAAGGGTGATCAATGAGGCAGGAATTTGGAGTTGCCATGGAATTCAGGCCTCAATAAAACTTCTCGTGTGGTGATGGCTGGGTGTGAAGCTTGCAAACAGGCAGCATCATCAAGCCAAATGTGAGACAAGAAGCAGGGGTCACTCAGGATGAAGGTTTCTTTCTAGGATTTCTCCCACACAACGATGCTGAAGCTTGCCAGCCTGCATTGAAAGCCCGAGGCTCCCTACGAAGCAGAGACAGGTACTTGAGGCTCACTGCTGCCTCGTTCTCAACGGTCTGATTTTTTTTCCCCGTCCTAATTATAGCAGACAGCATCGCAGCTTTGTCAGCGTTACCTGCTCTCAATAGAGGCACTCTCGGGGCCCCGGTTGCCGAGCTGGGAAGAAAGCAGGCTCCCTGGCTGGCAGCAGTCTTGGACCCTCGCCCCCAGCCACACTGCGCAATCACGCTGTTTATTCCCCTGTAACAATCAGATGGAGCGGGCAGAGCACCTGGTCCTCCCGGCCAGCCCTTCCTTGGCAGCTGACGGGCAACCTCCCAGCCAGGTGGTCGAGCCTCAATGACACGAGCTAGCCATTCTAGGGTTAACGAGGACTCACTTTCTTCAGAACGCCCCGGGAAAATCAGTTATTCATAAAGGACACTATGTCTTTTGTTGCTCACTGAACAATGTTGCTGAAAACCCATTAAATTAAATTCTCTTTATTGGACTGAATAATGCAATAGTGATAGCCCCAGCGAGAAGTTTGCCCATTTATTTACCAAATTTCTGAATAATTTATACATGAGATCCTGGCTCTTTTTCACTGAGTGGCCAAATGCTTCTTTGGGACAGAACAGCGTAGCCTTCCCTTCATTTTCATGTGGGTTAAGGCTCACTCGCAAATGAAAAACAAACAAAAGCAGAATGTAATTGAGTGGCCAGAGAATGAAGTCTCATTTTAACTAAGGATTCACATTCCAATTTTGTTTTGCGGGAGCACTTTCAAATATATTGGCATGAAATTACATCAGAGGCTATTTCTTTTCTTTTGTTTTTGTCATGTCTCATAGGATCACCACTTTCAAGATAGAAAGTGGGAGAGAAGGAAACAAGAGTAGGACTTGTGAAGGGTTGAGAATCTCTAAATTGGGGAAGGGCTTGGGTGGGAGGTGGTTCTGAGGAGCTGAGTGCGGACAGAATTTGATGGTGACTTAGACATCCCCTCCAGCTCCATGTGGAGTTGCTCAAAGAGGCCTCAGTGGCCAGCAGTGGGTCACAGCGGGACTGCGGTAGAAAGGAGACACCTCCCCCCCTGCTCATCCACTGTCCCCCCTCCAGGGTTGACAGTGGGTCCCTGATGGGGCCCTCTCTTCCCCTCCTGAGAATGCTTGGTATCCCACAGTTAGATGTCCAGGCTGGCTTCACGGACTGAATGTGCAGAGAAAGATTGAAGTGGAGGAAACATAAGGGAAACCAAGGAGCATAGAGATCAAACCATCATTTAAATAATGCTGTCCTAGGGATGTAGACCTCGCTGTGTGCAAGGCTGTTTTAAAACAAGATATATATGTATTTTTCACTTGGAGGTAGCATTAACAAAAACATCCACAAAAAGTTAGATTCTCCTAAAACACCTATTTGCCATCAAAAAGAACATAAAGCCAAGCCAAGAAAAAAAAAAAGTTCTGCTGGATTTCACTTTCATTTAAGGAGAAAAACCTTGCCTTTTTTTTTTTTCAGTAATGAAGATGGTCTGAACAAATTTAGAAAGACAGGTGTAGTTTTAATTGATAGACAAACTGAGTCCTTTGTGAGAGTATTTTTAGCAACTGGCGATGATGCAGCTAGGAAGTTGAAGATGTGGGTGAGCACAGGGGTTAAGGGTGTGGATTCCTCTCTGTATGGAGCCCGGAGGCTCAGCCAGGTGCCCCAGATTCCCTCTGTGCCTGAGATCCCCCTGGAGTAGAACAGGCATCAACCCCAACCAAGGAACCTTATCCCCAGGGTGAGTGCCCAGGAGATGCTTTATGGGAAATGCCCAGCTCCCAGCATCTCCACTCTACTCCCTCGGTCCTGGCCTGACCTGGGCTGCAAGCATGTGTTCCAGACCCCGGGCCCCGTCATGCAACCACTTCACGGGTTTCCTCTGCAGTAAAACCTCAAAGGCAGAACCAAACTGGAACCCGGGCCCAGAACAAAGCCAGCGCCAAGCAGCAACTTCCTGTTATGTATGTGGCTGATGAAATGCCAAGGGCCCGGGATTACAATCAGACCCTCAGAAATAAATGTTTTAGTTTTGTTTCCTGATCACTTTCGATAAGCGCTCTGGGCTTTGCCTTGGCATTTATCTTGCCGAGGCAGCCTGCCGCCTGGTCACAGCATACGCGTTCTCGTGACATTATCTCTGAATTACGAGACCCACCTGGAACAAGGCCCCCACACAAAGGTATGAGGATGTGCCGGTGACAAGCGGACGCTCTTTTGCGGCTCAGAAACAAAGGCTGACACTTCTGCGTGAATAGACAGAAAGCACATCAAAGGCGGCCTTTTGTAGAGAAAAATTGCGTGATGCCCACTTTAATCTCTCTGAAAAATCTATGCATACGCTGAACCTGATTTCATTTTTCACATAAATGCTGAGGCTTGATACAAGGACATCTTATTCTTTACAGTTAAAAGACGAGGAGACAAAGACGTGCTAGCGTAGCCTTTGCACTTTCTAAAGCTGTTTCAATGGGCCGGGACACTTAACCACTGATACAAGGGCAGGGACTCCACAATAGCTGCATTTGAAGCGCCTTGACTAAAACCAGTCATTGTTATAGATTAAAGAAACGCATTAAGATCGACATTTTCCTTAAAGCTGCATAGTTTTTATACTTTAACCCTTTGATCAATTAACAAAGGTCTGGGATGGTAAGATGCTAATAACACAAGGGCTTACACAAGTACAGTGGTCCAGGGATGTGATCTGAAGGGGATCAGATGCAGCTGCTCCTGGATGAGGAAGGCTGCATGCAGAAGAGCACCTCTCCAGGCAGGGCTGGGGAGGCAGTTCTCCAGCGAGCAGACACCTTGGATTGGCCCTGAGGTCATCCAGGCTGTTACTTTTGGTGGAGGGGGTGCTATGGAGGCCTCCCACCCTCCACCTTCCTCTCCTTCTATCTTTGGACCCCTCTTCCACCCTAAGTGCCCCAGGAGAGGGGCCCAAGTCCCACAGCCGGTGCTGTTTGCCTTTCCAGCCACCATGACGGTGGCTCCACCTTCGTCTTCCGGCCGGGCTGCTAGTTCTAGTCTTACGTGGGACATCCTCTCGAGATGGGGGTCTCTGTGGTCACACTGCCCGTGCCCCGGGCCCACCCCTGCCATTCCTCCAGCTGTGTGCTCTCGAGGACGGCCTGTCTCCTCGTGGGGGTGCAGTGAACGCAGTGGTCCCTCAGGAGGTGCCGAGTGTATCGCGCACCACAGACTGAGCCCCGAGCCCCAGGGAGATGGGAGCTCCAGGCCATCACTCCCGGCTCTGAAAGAAACAGAGGAGCTTCTTGATTCCATCTCCCTTGGGCAGCACAAGCCTTCCCTCCCATCCCTCGGGCATCCGTGACTTCCTGATAGCCAGGGTGCTGCCTGTGCATCAGAATCGCCTGGTGACTAACCGGTATGCATTAATCCTCACCCCAAACTCAGGCTTCCTCAGTGGCTCAGTGGTAAAGAATCCGCCTGCAAAGCGGGAGACACAGGAGACAAGGGTTCGATCCCTGAGGTGGAAAGATCTTGTGGAGGAGGGCATGGCAACTCACTCCAGTATTCTTGCCTGGAGAATCTCATGGACAGAGGAGCCTGGTGGGCTACAGTCCATGGGGTTGCAAAGAGTCAGGCATGCCTGAAGAGGCTTAACATGCACAGCACGCCCCACTCCAAACCCAGGGAACCAGAACCTGGGAAGTGGGTCCCGGGCCTCAGTGTCTGTGGCAGTCCCCCAGGTGGTTGTAGGGTTGAGAACCCTAGCTGAAAGCAATACACACAAGGGTTTCCGAGTCGTCGTCGTCCCCTGACAAAGGGGCACAGACTGGAGGGCGGGACCTCCAGGGGCCTGGAAGCTAGGTCTGAGAGGCCTGCAGGCAAAGCTGCTTATCTTAAAAATAATGCAAATTCGTGGCTCTTATTTACTTTAATAAAAGATGTTGTGAATGATTAACCACTTAGTCCTGCTGATCTGCAAAGGAAGGTTAGGCGTCTCTCGGGACTTGCTCACCATGGGGCCATCCCAGGAGTGTGAGAGTCTGGAAATGAGATCCCTAAAGGTAGAGAAGTCTGTTACACCTGCAGGGCAGAAGTCCAGATGGTGGGGTGGGGTGGGGGAAGGCAGATGTCAGGACAAATATATGGGGCTGAGGTGGGCTCTGGGTATGAGAGCCACTGAGTGAGGTTTGCTGAGTCACTGGACTCAGAAGTTTGGGGGAAAATTTATCTTTATGCTGGCTTTGGGTCAGCATGGGGCCTTGAATAGCCAGCACCTCCTGGAAAGGACTGCTCCTGCAAAGTCTTGTTTTAAAAATAAACCAAAAGCAGAAAAGCCCAATTACCTCTTCCCCACTCCCCCTCCCAACAAGGCCATCTTCCTCAGGGCTACCTGGCTGGATGCTCTCAAGCATACCTCCCCTGTCCAGCACCAAATACTCACATTACCTTGAACTGTCAAACAGGCCTTAAGACTCATATTTTAATGTGATCATTATTATCAATAAATTTTATCAGCTTGTCCAGTGCATTTACCCTTCTGAGAAGCAGCCTATAAAGAAGTATACTCTTAAAAAGAAAACTGGTAAAATCCAGCAATTGCCATCTGATGAGAAGAGCTAACTCATTGGAAAAGACCCTGATGCTGGTAAAGATTGAAGGCAGGAGGAGAAGGGGACAGCAGAGGATGAGATGGATGGATGGCATCACCAACTTGATGGACATGAGTTTGAGCAAACTCCGAGAGATGATGAAGGACAGGGAAGCCTGGCGTGTGGTTAAGTGAAATTAATTTTATAACAATTAAGCAAAAACACAAATGTAGTTTTTCCTTCTAATTCTAATGAAGGCAGGTAAAAATGCTTTTTGAAGAAATGACTTTTCAGACATACTTTTTGTCATTACAGGAATAAAAGCTGATCCTACAAAGAATAAAATTGAATACAATATGAATGTGGGACTCTATTATATTTCAGGGTAGAAAGAAATGTTAGGATCTGAGAGGTCTTGACAGGGTAGAGAGGAGTTTAATTTCTATATTAAATAGACTTACAGAGAAGGCACTGGAATCATAGGTATGGCTAATCAGCATTAAACCCAGGCTTTAGTTTGTAAAAAGATGTTTTAAATGAACATGGTTAGTTTCCCACACCTTTTGTTGCAGAGTATCAAATTTATCAGGTCTTTGAATAGATGCTAACAAAACACCTCTAAATCCAGACAGAATTTTATAAAACACTAAAAATAAAAGGTAATGAAATTTTAAAAATATTTTCCCAAAAGAAATGGATTCAGTTTTTATTGTTACTTTTTAAAAAAATCTATGCTACACAGTTTCTTAGGTAATCCCATAAAACAGAAATACTGGAAAATAGTAATGATATTTTTTGCATTTGGGCATTTCTATAACTTTAATCTCAGAAGGGAAAAATCTCAAAATAACAAGTATATTTTCGCTGCACTGAAAGGAACTATAGCTTTTACATGGGTTATTTTTTCACTCTCACCAAAGAGCAAGAAGTTATAAAAAATGATTAATAATTTACTTACTCAAAAAGCGACTGACTTTGGGTTTATGAATAAATAATGAAAGAAAAAGTAAATGTGCTTTCAAGTCCAGACTAACAGAAGTTAGTGAGCCCATAGCTAGTGCCGAGCACTCAGGCTTTCTAGGATCTTGACGGAGAAATCTGGAACGTGGGTCCCATTCAACAACCTGAGAAGATGGAGCTTTTCACAGGGAACGAGCACATGACCAAGTTCATTAATTAAACAGTGCGGGTGGAGCAGATGGATGCTACCTACGCTCCAGCGACGCTAAATTGGGACAGAGGTTGGTCCGTCCTTAATGAGGCTCCATAAAATGAATGATTACATAGTGATCACAAGTAAACAAGCCTGTCCAGGCGCTAGATATCAGGCAACAAGTCCTGCAACATGGTAACGACAGGAGCAGCGTAAGTGCAAGTATCTGACACACAAATCCTCTAGGTCATTCGAGCCCAGCTTGTCCCTCCCTGGAGGCTGAGGAAAGCGTTCCAGTCCACAAAGAGTTAAGCATGAAATGACAGTTACTGGGGGCAATAATACTAAAATGCCTGGCTGTGGAAATGAAGGGAACAGAACACTTTTTGTCACATATTAAGTGCATTATTGAGAATGAGACACTCAAGTTTCCTTTTATCTTTACAGAAAAACAGAGATGCAAAATGTCAGGTGCTTGGGCTTTTTAAACTAAAAGGCTTAGCAAAAGCCGCCATACAGAAAATGTGGCCCTTAAGATGGTTTTTTAATGATACGTTTTCCCATATCACTAATTAATTCTTTACTTCTTCTGCTATGTCAAACCCTCAACTGTTTTTTTTTTCTTTTTGGGTCTTAATTAGCCTTTGCTGCACATGGACTTGTGTATAAACTCAAAAGATATTTTATGGACTCAGGTAGAACAGAAATAATTTTCATGTGAAAAATTTGCTCTAAATATATGTTATTGTCTGGAACATAAGATTTTGAAACTCAGAATATACTTCTTTAGAATGATCATCATGTTTTCCAATGTAGACAATTTAATCTCACAGACAGAAGCTGAAAACTCTGAAACAAGGGTATTCAGAGGACACTTGGGTAGCTATACATTGTAGTGCAGCTGTGGAGGTCACAGTAGTTAACAAGGACCACTGCTCTGTTGCCATGGCCCCACTGGGATGCCCCACGTCTGATGCCAGCCCTGACTTCCTTTGATTTTCTCTCTCAGTACTCATGACCTTTGAAAGAAAGTGAAAGTTGTTCAGTCAAGTCCGACTCTTTGCCACCCCATGGACTGTATAGTTCATGGAATTCTCCAGGTCAGAATACTGGAGTGGGTAGCTGTTCCCTTCTGCAGGGGATCTTCCCAAGCTGCAAGTTAAAACCTACTTAAGAGGTAGAATATACATAGTGTCAACATGTACAAATAGATCTCTTGCTTGCAAGACCCAGTGTCACCAGGGGAGAACCGTATTCTCAATCATTCATCAAGAAAAAGAGCACAATGAGTCATGCCAATCAGGTGCCCATTTTGAGCTAGACTCTGTTGTGAAATAGGTTATTAAGGATATTTACACTTAGTGTTTTCTTTGCCTTTTAATTTGGAAGCCACATGTACTTAGGTATAAGAGATGTACATATGGTATCAGAATGGGTGTCTTCGAATTTATGACAATTTTCTTGGCATCTTCATTCCATAAAATCAAGGTTTAAAGGGCTAAGATCCTCCTGTTAACAATAAGGATAAAACAGACTAAAATTGAGTGGGATTGCTTTGCTTTTTGACAGCTATATATTTTACCTCCATTTTACTGAGAAATAATTGGTACGCATCACCGTGTAAGTTTAAGGCATACAGCGTGACAGTTTGATTTACATGTACTTGTGAAATGACTGTCACAAATGTACAGCTAATATCCATCCTTCCATACAGATACAAGAAAAAGAAGAAAGAAGAAAGGAAAAAGTTTACTCCTTGTGATGAGAACTGCTACTCTCTGAACAACTTCCCTGTATACTGCACAGTGGTGCTAACTATCGTCAACATGCTGTACATGACAAATGAAGAGAAAGTCCGTCAGTCATGTCCAATTCTTTTCGACCCCATGGACTAAACGGTGCATGGAATTCTCCAGGCCAGAACACTGGAGTGAGCAGCCTTTCCTTTCTCCAGGGGATCGTCCCAACCCAGAGATCGAACCCAGGTCTCCCGCATCGCAGGTGGATTCTTTACTAGCAGAGCCACGTACCTGACAATCCCAGCTCTTATTTATCTTAAAGTGGAAGTTTGTTTTGACCATCTTCCTCCAGTTCCCCTTCCCCCACCCTCTGCCTCTGCTAATACGCCTGATTTCCTTTTTTTCCGTAGGAGTTTTTTTCTTTTTTAGATTCCATCTGAAAGTGAGCCCATACAGTATTTACCTTTCTCCACCTGACATTTCACTCAACATAATGCTTTCAAAATCGATCCATGTTGTCATAAATGGCAGGATTTCCTCATTTCTAAAAGGCTAACATTCCATTGTATGTATCTATATATAGACACATCAGTTGTTTCCATGTCTCCCGATTTTGTAAATAACGCTGCTATAAACAGGGGGAGGGAATGTATCTTTTTGAGTTACTGTTTTTATTTCCTTTGGATGTATTCACAGAAGTGAAATCGCTAGATGATATAGTAGTCTTAGCTTTAACTTTTTAAATATATAATTTAAAATATTATTTTTTTAGCCGAGCAGCATATGCGATCTTCGTTCCCCAGCCAGAGATCGAAGCCGTGCCCCCTGCAGTGGAAGCGTGGAGTCTTAACAACTGGACCACCGGGTGAGTCCCTATTTTCAATTTTTTGAACATCAAAGCTACGTAATTTTGATGGCCTCTTGTTCTTAGCTCAAAAGCATGGACCGCTGAGAAACAGCAGGGAGGCCTCAGAGTCAGGCTGGCCTGGGCTCCCATCCTGGCCCTGCCCGGGTTGCGGGGCCTTGGCCAAGATCCCTGTATCTTCCAGCTTCACTCCCTCCATCTGTGGTGCTGGAAGAACAGGTCCTGTTCTGCTGGGCTGTCACTAAGTGCAGTAACCATGGACCAGGGGTCCTCGTTCTCCGTGCCTTTGAGCAGGCTGAGCTTTTCCATATGGTCCACCCCAAACTGCTTTTTGGTTCTGCATATAGACCAGTCCCTCAGCTGACAGGAGAACATTTTATTAGTCACTTGCAGACACAAACTACTGACCAAGAGTTCAGTCACAGCTGTATCCCCGCTTCCATCCTTGTGCAATTCTCTGGATGTTCCAATGCATTTCACCCAACCACATTTCATAAACATGAGTAGAAATCGGAAAAAAAATAAAGTGCTGGCACTACTAACAAGAAATATAGCTCTCAAGTTCCGCAGAGCGGAAGCAAAACTGGAAATCTTTAACATGGTAAACTCAGGTAAAATATTTTTAAAACTTCAGTGCCTGTTTTCATTTTACTATTATGGTGAATTTTAGTGTTTTGACGATTTTGGGGCTCACAGAATACACACCAACTCATTTTCAATGGTGAGGGCAAGAATGCTAGAAAAGCAACATCATGCCAAGGGCTAGGAATCGAGGCACATTTAGGAAGTTTATACATTCTGTTTAATTTTCTGAAGACAGAATGCCTCTTAGAAGAAATCAGATGCACATGTGAATTCCTGTCTGTAGAAAAGCAAGCAAAAACTCTGGATTTGACAATATAACCAGAAGAAAATATCAATTTGGTGAGTAAGTCTCCAGCCCCTCCCCCAAAGAAATCTTTGCGGGTGGCAAAAAGTAATCAATTAAAAAAAGATCTGTATCATCCTCCTAGGGTGAAGTTGCTTTAAAAATTCATGCATTCGCCAAATTCTGATTGCAAAGGCTCTCATGTGCCAGACTGACTACAAAACACTCGGCGATTCAGTCCATAATTAGAAACTGTCTAATCATTCCTGTTGGCCATTCTTGACTCTGAAATGTTTAAATAAAATGTTCCATAAAGGATTATTTGTAAAAGAACCAATATTTTGATCATCAACTCAAAGGGAGGCTTGATTGTATAAATGCAAATAACTGCCTTATTTCAGTGCATAAGATCTCAGATGACATTTAGACATCTATTAGCACCACTGGTCCTAAATAATTTAGTAGGGACATTTTTTAGAAGATCCCCACGTATTTATAGTTTGAAAAAAATGTTCATTTCAATGTAAATTTATAATCTAAATTTGTTTTGGTAGAATTCGATGATTTAAATAAGCTATGCATTTAGTACGCTAGAGACAAAAGAATCAACATTCTCTTGTAACTTAAGAGATGTTCTAACATGGAATGCTCTATGTGGAGCTGATACAGCATCAACAGTAGTTTCTATGGAACTTTTAAATGAGAAAGTTAGTTTATAAACAGCTTCTAGTCTTTGACAAATATAGAGCCTCTGAATGGTTTTCTAATAAACAAGCAAACAAACAAACAAAAAAATCAATTGCTTAAACCTTTAAGACTCTTCTACTGTGAGAGAGGAACAGAGTTTAAGCTTCAAAATTCCCTTTCTCTGGAGGAAAGGAAAAAAAAAAGGTTCAGAAATTTAAAATTAACCTCAACCCAAAGCCTTCGGATGCTTTCGGTAAGTGTAACACATTTTACGTAGTGGTCCGGAGGCCACCTTTCTGGAGCTCTGCAACCGAAGACTTTTCAGCCGCAGGGGTTAAAAGCGTGGGTGTGGAAGTCAGCTTTTGTCTGAAAAATTAGCAATGCTATGAGTCATCGTGCATTAACGGTGGAGGAGTTTTGCATCTTGTACGAATCCAGACACCATATGCCATGCGAAGGCCTATTACTTTATTCGGTGCCACCGCTGACAGGCAGCCACGTGGGTATCCCCAGAGGAAGGACGGTCTCCTCCCGGCGGCGGGGACAGGAACCCAGTGGGTTGAACACATTCGACATTGTGCAGAGCAGCAGGAACAGCTGGTAAGCTAGCCAGCTCAACGGCCGGCCGCGCGCGAATGCTAATGAGCCGGCCACAATGCCGACCTTGAGAGGGGCAGGGGGGTGGCCCAGGTCCCCACAACTGCCTCCAGAGCCGAGCTGCTCCCTCATGCCTTCAGTCTCCTTAAAACAGAATCCTCTGTTTGCAGTTGATCAAAATCGGTTTTTAAGTCACAACTTAGAAACCCACTCCAACACACCCATGTGCTTTATTTACAAAGTTGCCCTGAAATGTCTGCATCTTTAGAAGGCAACTTGGGATGGGGGAGTGGGGCTAGGTCCTGGCTCAGCCCTCAGACAACTGTGTGGCCTCAGGCAAGTTATTTAATCTCTCTGGGCCACGGTGCCCTCTACTCTATTTTTCAGGGAAGATCAGATACATGGTAGATTTTGTTATAGAGCACACTGCACTAAGTTTACATAATACATAAAGGCAGGATGATAACAGTACCTTCCATACGGTATGCTGTAAGGATCAGACGGTTGTATGTACATGTGACGGTCAGAGTGTCTGGGACGGGGCAGGGTGGGTGGGAGCTCTGCCCGAACCGAAGGCAGCAAGCTGCTTCACCTCTTGGTCTGGCTTTTGGTGAAGCCTAATGCGGCAGCACATTATGTTATAAGGAGTGGGAAGGAGACTGGTGGACAGGGTAAGTTGCGTTGGCCTTGATGAGGCCAGTGGGATGGAGACTGGAGGACCCAGATGTGATGACTGGTGATGGGTATGACTGGTATGGTATGCTCCCGGTGGCATCTGGGTCCTCAGGCCACGAAGTTCCATGAAGGTCCCAGGTTTACTGAAGGCTCAGTTTACTCCTTCCTTTGGTCAAATCCTCAGACTCCCAGTCACCCACCAACAGCCAGGGTAGAGCCCCTCCTAGAGCCATCTTCCTTCCCTGGGCTGAACTCCGTCATAACCACTAAGAAGCTCTGTGGACCCCTTTTCCTTGATGTTTTCCACACTCGTCGAAGAGCTGGCAGAATGGGTATCGGTACCCTGCCTTCCACTTGGGACCTTCAGGAAGCACACAGTTCCTGGCACATAGGACATGGCCAGTTGAATGAGTAAATCAGTGAAAACAACTGCTTTTTAGACTTGTCCTTCTCAGACTTTGGAGCTGGCAGTGTGCATGAGATAACTAGAATCTGTTGATCACTTTTTCAGCATGATTCTTTTTTTTTTTTAAAGCTCTTAAGGAAAAATTTAATAGAAAGACCAGCTCCAGAAGTACACTTCCGTCTCTGTTTCCTAGGGTGGTTGTGCTGTGTGTGCTAAGTCACTCGGCCATGTCTGACTCTTTTCGACCCCATAGACTGTAGCCCTCCAGGCTCCTCTGTCCATGTTGTGGGTGTGTAAAGGCAATGAAGGGACTGCTTGGTACTTGGGGCAAACCTGGTCTCCCCTGAGTCTTCCTGCAAGCTCAACCAGCCAAAGAGCCCAGAGGTCTCCCAAGGTGACATCTGTACTTTCTGAAAGGTAGAAAGCCTGTGATTGCCTGTGGCGTGGACATCAGTGAGAACACCAGCTGCAGAGTCAGAAGCTGTCAAGATTGGCACAAAGATTACATTCCAAGAGAGTTAAAAACTCGAATTTACACAATCATAAGGAATTTTGTGTAAAATACAGCGAGGTACTTATCAATGAATTCAAGCATGTTTTACTTTGGGAAGCTGTGATGGTGGAGGAAGGCTCTGTCCTTCTGAGTGGTGGTGGCAGTAGACTCTGGGCTCTGCCAGCTGCAGAGGCTGTTCCTTGAAGGTCAGGCTGGCATTGTGGTCGGTGCTGACCCTGCTCCGAATTTGTTATCTCCTGTGTATCTGCTGTCTTTACATCCAGTCCTTAATTTATGTAGCTTCCAGAACTCCGGACAAAATCAATATAAAGAGATATGGAAGTGGGGGTTGAAAGGGGTACTTTCTGACTTCCTGCTGCTTACAGAGGATGCCCAGAGGCATAACATGTGTCTGAGATTCACATGCACAGGTCCCCAGAAGCCCACGATCCTGTCAAGTTTCAGGGGAATAGCAATCCACAGGGGAGACAATAAGGAGCTCCCATGCCACGGGGAGTGTGATCCTACAAAGGGGGCTGTGAACCTGAGCCGCAAGCTGTGGCCTACGCGGCCCCAGGACTGTCACCTGAGCACCCTCCTCGCATGACCTGCTGCAGGCCACCTCTGATTAGAGCTATTGATCGCTCCTGCAGAAGGGTCTCGCTGGGCTTGAGGAAGGTAAGCAGCAGAGCAGAGAGCTCCGGTATTGATCGGTTGCACTGGGTGGGGGTGACGCTCACCTTCCAGACGAGGGTCAGTGCTCCTTCATACCACCTGGAAGGGTTCCTGCGCCATGTACATCAGGGCCCTGGAGGAGGTGGGGGAGACGTGTGCATCCAGGGATGGCGAAGCAGGGGAGCCAGGCCAAACGCCAGAGCCTGGGGACCATCTCCTCTTGTGTCAGCGGTTAAAGGGCCTCTTAGAGAAGCCAAGGATGCCAAGTGAAACCTTGGGCTTTTATATTTAAAAAAAAAACACCACCACCACAATGGAAGCCTAGAAGGTGCATTCGTGCATTCCTTCAAGACAGACAGACCAGGACACAGAGAACTGCCAGAGGCCACATCAAGAAGCTGTCAGAGCCATGTGCGTGTGGGGAATGTGGCTTGAGAAAGTCCCTCCGCGTTTGAGGGGCTAGCCAGTCAGAAGGATGGCTCTTATTAGAAAACACAAAAACCATTTCCCACTCCAACTTGATCCTTCCCCCCACTCAAAGCAGAGCATTTAAAAAATGGCCCCAACTGACATCCTACTTAAGGGCATCTCAATGAGATAAACAGCTTTCAAAAGATTTTGGTGAAGACAAACTTCCACAGGCATAAACACATAAGATCATCTAAAAAAGCCAAGTAAAATTATGAAGTAGTGCACAATTCATGATTCTCAGAGGCAATATAAAATTAAATTAGAGGATTAAAGAGAACAGACTAAAATGAAAATAAGAAACCCAAAGAAATTAAGCTGAGGACAAAATGCACCCTTAAATATGTGCTTCTGTGGATACAGAAGCGAGCGAACTCAGTTTTACTGCTTTTATGATTAAATTCTTTGGATTAAGAAGTCATTTACAATCATCTATTTCTCTTTGGTACCCATTATAAGTCATTTCCTCCTTGTCAGCATAAAAACATCCTGTGTCATTAAATAGATGGTACTAGAGTCTGCTTTCCCATCTTGGAAATTCCTTAAAGTGTTTGCATTTCGGATTTTAACTGAACTAACATCTCCTGAGTTCTTAGCAGGTCAGATGCTGGAGACTAAAAGATGAGGAAGCCAAGGAAGACATGGTCTTTGTCCAGATGGGAGTGAGGGGTGGGCAGGAGTGTCAGGACGTGCCCTGGCTCAAGAGGTCAGACCACATGGTCTGTGGAAGCCAGGCAGGGGTGCCTGCTGGTCACCCACCTTTCCTCACTCACAGCAGGCTGCCGCTGTTCTCAGCAGGTTGAGCGTGTGCCAGCCTGGGGACTCGCCTAGGCTAACAGCTCTGGGACTTCCAAGGTTAGACAGTGAAAAACCTCGAGCCTTTGGCCTGGGTTTCTGGGAACCCCAGGTAGCCATGAGTTCAGTCTGGTTGCTGGGAGGTCATTCTGCTATGAAGGGACCCCAGCTCACCAAGTGGGAAGGCTGCCAGGGAGTGAGGACCCCTAGCCAGCCCGTGGTTGGTCCAATTGCACCAGGGCAGGCGCCAGACCCACATGTGAACCACCCAGCTGAGCCCTGCCAGCACTGAGGATGCACGAGGTCCCCTTCTACCATCACCCTTTCAAGCCTTTGCAGAGGGCTTGACTTTATCCCATAGGCCTCCCGCAGTGACAGGACAAGGCTAGGACTTGTACTAAAATTCTAAAATTCTGTTAAAATTAAAATACTTTGATCTAAAATTGAGAAGCAGGGACTTCCCTGGAGGTCCGATGGCTAAGACGCCACACTCCAATGCAGGGGGCCTGGGTTCGATCCCTGGTCAGAGAACTAGATCCCACGTGATGCAACTGAGAGCTTGCATGCCCCAACTAAAAAAGATCCCTCATGCCACAACGAATACTTGGTGCAGCCAAACAGACAAATGCCATTGAGAAGGAAATTAAGCTCGCCTGAATAGGCCACCCTTCCTGCCTCGTCACCTGCCCTCAGCCAGATCAGACCCAGTCCTGAGGATGAGCCAGGGTGGGGCTGAGCCTGGCTCTCGCATTCACCTCATGGGGATGTCTCGAGGGCCACCTGACACTCTATGCTGAATTCTTGAATTTTATTCTTATAGAGTATTGTTCCTCCCTTCTACTGGATAAGGCAGGTCAGGACACACAAAGCTTTTGCACCATGTGAGGGCTTGATGTTGCTCTCCTGAGAAAGTTCTAATAAAAGCTTGTGGACATAAAGATGAATGACTCATCTTTCTTTTTTTTTTTTTTATAGGAAGACAGATGCTCTCAATTTGATGACCTTTTCTGTGATGACAAGGGGCTGAATTTATGCATTTGCTCAAATAAGTATTTACCAAACAAAGTGTTGACTCTGTGGCAGGTGCAGAGGCCACACCCAGGGCTGGTATTCACCTGGGGAGCGCCAGTATGGGTGGCATCCTGGCCAGTGCCCCACCAGTGCCCTCAAGATCCCTGAGGTTGGAGATTTCAACTCTCATTCTTGGAGGCATCAGTGAACCCCATAGACGAAACCCCTGCCCTCAGGCGGGGGGCATGACGTAAGTCCAACGAGTGAACTAGGTGGTAAATTTACACCGTAAACAGAGTACAGAAGAGCAAGGAGATGGCGGAGGTGTGTGTACAGGTGTGGGAGCTCAGTGGGGGTGTGCTGAGAGGCTGAGCCAGTGAACATCTGGAGAAGGGAGCTTGAGGCTGAGGGCACCGGGCACTCAGGCCACCCAGGAGGACTCTGGCATTGAGTCTAAGTGAGGGGGATCCTCCTGGAGAGGGTAGGCTGGGTAAGCCCTCAAGTCTGACCCACATTTTAGCAGGCTGGCTCAGGCTGCTACGGCACGTGTAGATTGGGCTGGACATGGGACAGGAGCCAGAAACAGAGTCAGGAGGCCGTGGTCAGCTGTAGAGCCTTAGCGGTCACACCAAGGAGACGGGGAGGTAACTGGAGGCTTCTGAACTGGGATGAGCTCTCATTTCTACTTTAGAGGAAAAACTCTGGTTGCTGGTGAGTTTTCCAGGGAGACAGGCCCTGGGAGCAATGAGTGATGGGGTGTCCAGCCCAGAGTGGGGGTGATGGTGAGAAGCAGCTGGATGTGGGCTATGTTTTGTGGACTGATTCCTTTTATATATTCTCCGCCCCCCCCCCCCATACATCCTTACAGTGATCTGCCTGTGAGGAATTATTATCCTCATCTGACAGGTAAGGAAACGGATAGAGGTAAAGATGCTTGTTAAAAGCCAAAGAGGGGGCCTTCCTGGTGGCTCAGGGGTAAGGAATCCAGCTGTCAATGCAGGAGACGTGGGTTCGATCCCCAATCCAGGAAGATTTCATGCTGCAGAGCAACTAAGCTCGTGCGCCACAACTACTGAGCCAGGGGTCTAGAGGCTGGGAGCTGCAACTATTGAGCCCACGTGCCACGACTGCTGAAGCCTGCAGGCCCTAGAGCCTGTGCCCCGCAACAAGATAAGTCACCGCCATGAGAAGCCCATGCACAGCAACTAGAGAGTAGCCCGCAATTGCCACAACTAGAGAAAAGCAACAAAGACCCAGCACAGCCATAACTAAATAAATAAAATAATATACATATATATATATTTTCAAAAAGTTAAGGAGGAACTTCCCTGGTGGTCCAGTGGCTAACAATCCACCTTGCAATTCAGGGGACGCAGGTTCGATCCCTGGCCAGAGAAGTAAGATCCCACATGCCACGGGGCCACGAAGCCCATGTGCCACAACCACCGAGCCTGCGAGCCACAACTAGAAAGTCTGTGTGCTGCAACTAAGACCCAACACGGCCAAATAAATAAATCTTAAAAACGTAAAAATAAAAGCCAAGGAACTTTTTATGGAAACGGAAACCCCAGGTCTGTGTGAGGCCAGCTCTTGGGCATCACCTGCTCGTTTGAGGACTGCATCAAAGTGACACAGCTGACAATTCATGCAGCCCTTGCAGGAAAACTGCTCTAAGGATGGCAGACGGTGGAAGCTTCTCAGACAGAATCAAGCCTTGACCAGAAGGGTCCACTGTGACCGTCAGTAACACTGCCCAACATGAGAGCTAGAATCAGGTTTTAAACTGCTTTTATGCTAAAAAAAGAAAGAAAGAAAAGGTCTGCTTTCCTACTGAGTCATCATCAGTGGAGCTCTGGTTAAACAACTGGCTGAATGACAAACCCACTGAGGAAACCAGAGACCCCAGTGCATGTACCTCACGGCCACTCGGGCAACTTGGGGATCCCAAGGCACAGCCTGTCTGCCACCACATGTACTATCTGCAGCCCACAGTGTGATGATTGGGGCACATGAACCGAGGAAAAGGAGTGTTTGAATAGGATGGACATGCATCTCAGAGAAAGCCAGTGCATCGAAAGGAGAGCACATCTCATCCTGATCTGAGTTTAAACCAACATTTAGCTCAGGAAATCAACCCCGAATAGTCACTGGACTATGACCGTTGCTGAAGCTCCAACACTTCGGCCACCTGATGTGAAGAGCAGACTCACTGCAAAAAGACATTGATGGTAGGAAAGACTGAAGGCCGGAGAAGAGGATGACAGAGGATGAGATGGTTGGATAGCATCACCAACTCAACAGCAAACTCTGGGAGACAGTGGAGGACAGAGGAACCTGGTGGGCTGCAGTCTGTGGGGCTGCAAACAGTTGGATACAACTTAGCAATTAAAGAACAGCAAAAGAAGTCTGAGATTCCACAAAAGGTAGTTTATGTGAGGTGTATGTGTGTGCCTGCTAAGTCACTTCAGTCATTTCTGACTCTGTGAGACCCTGCGGACTGTAGCCCACCAGGCTCCTCTGTTCATGGGATTCTCCAGGCAAGAATACTGAAGTGGGTTGCCATGCCCTCCTCCAGGGGATCTTCCTGACTCTGGGATCAAACCTGCGTCTCTTTATGTCTCCTGCACTGGCAGGTGGGTTTGCTACCACTAGTGCCACCTGGGAAGCCCAGTTTATGTGAGGTATGCACAAATACATAAGCATTGGGAGGGAGAATTTACAGCACATAAACACAGAAATAATTTGTTTTCCTCACTGAGATCATTTAAATGTTATTTTCTTTTTTAAGTGTTTAAAGATTGTGAACCATTTTTTTAATGTCTTTATTGAATTTGTTACAACACTGCTTAAGTGTTTTGGTTTTTTGGTTGCAAGCCATGTGTGACAGCTCCCTGACTAGGGATTGAACCCACACTCCCTGCATTGGAAGGTGAAGTCTTAACCAGTAGACCCCCGGGGAAGCCCCTAAGTGCTGTTTTCTGATGAAGAAGACTTCTAATGTGCACAAAGGTGGTTATGTGCAGAAAACATTCATCCTGTCAGAGAGGATATCAATTCTGCTTTCACAAATTAATGAGTAGATAGTATTTTCAGGAAATTCAAAAGAGGCTCTCCTTGATTTAAACAGGTCAAAAATCCTCTGAAAATATTCCTTAAACCTAAAACTAATTTCCATTTCTTCCTCCTATTAAAATTGGGTTCTTGAGAATGTCAATTCAAAGTATCTCAGTTCAGTTCATATCCTCTCACAAATGTGAAGAAAACACACATCCCACTTACTTTTCACCGCCAAGCTAACCTTTCCTTGGGAGGACACAATGTGATAACAATTTTCATCTTTGGGGAGAAAGTTCTGGTTCTCGGGGCATTGAGGGCAGAGCACGGGGGTGAGCCATAGAGGCCCCTCTGCGAGGCTGTGCCTTCTTTAAATTCCACCGAGGACGGCAGTTTGGATGGAGACCCCAAAATCTATTCTGTCCATCTGTTTTATTATTCTTAGAACAACTGTCAAAAGTTGCCCAGGGATCAAGTTGCAAACATACTAATTTGCCTTTGAAAAGTAGGCCCTGGGGGAGTTCTGGAACTCTGCTTATAAATTCAGAATCCCATCAGCGTGCCTGCTCGCCTTTGTGGAGGTATGAGCCTGCGCTTCCAGGCTCACATCTGCCTCCATGCCGGGATGTGCCCACAGACCCACATCCCACTTCATAGGCAAATGAAGGCAGGACCAAAGGGACTTGGCATCTTAAGGCCTGGCTTAAGATGACTAGCAGGCCCCGTTTTTTTTGTTTTGTTTTGTTGTTGTTTTTTTTTTTTTTTTTTAGGAGGCAGCTCCTTCATGGATCACTGATGGATTAAGGACGAAAGCTTTGCAGTGGAGCGTTTAAATGGGTGGACACAGCGGAGGGACACATATTCGGTGCTCTTTAATGTCCCAGGACCGAATTAGGAAGTTTGAAGACTGGAATGAAGAAGCATTAGAAGAAATAAACCGAAGAAAGAGAACTATTATTATCATAAACCACTGTATACTGTATCATTTCATTTTTTTTATGATTCTGATGAAAATAATGAGAAGATCATTTGGACACCTGTGATACCAGATGTGGCTTTGTAAGTCATAATGAGTGATGTCCAAGGAGTCGTCCGGTTAAAATACTGTGCATTTTGGAAACATGCCACTCTGTTGGAAACTGAGACAGCTTGTACTTCTCAAGTTAAAGGCATGTGTACAATACAACATGAAGTCCACATGACTCCTGCATGGCTCCCATGCAAGACACATGATCGCATCTTGGGAGGGTTAGATGGGGGCCCTGGAGCTGATCCTCAGAGCTTCCAGCATCCCCTACCCCAGCCCCAGGGGTCTCTGTTGAGTCCCAGGGTATAAAGTCAAATGCTTTCATCCAGGTCTCCTGCACTGCAGGCAGATCCTTTACCATCTGAGTCCCCAGGGAAGACCTTTCAAAGCACAGAACCCAGAAACATACTAGAAGCATAACTTTCAAAGTACTCATTTTGGAGTTTGATAAAATGCCACTGAGTAACCTAGAGAGGACACCCTTTCAAGGGCACCATGATGGCATGTGGATTGTTCTCAAATGCTGATGACCAGGGAAGCATTCCACTTTGATTAAAAAAAAAGGTTTACTTGGGTGTGTTGCAGATTTTTCTGGCACAAAACCCGCTGGGAGCCCACTGCAGACACTGAGGTAGACAGGCCCAAAAGGGATCACCATGTGGATTGGTCTGCTTTGTCCCTCTTCGGCTTTGCATGATCTCATTATCAAAAGGCATGTATTATCCTTTTGGAGATCTGAATAACAGAAAGTCTCACTTTCGAATATATTGCTTCTAATTGCAGAGACTGCTAAATGCTCTGGGATGCTGTTTATGGCATCGTGTTCCTTTTAAAATGGGACCAATAATTAGTAAACTGAAATTTGATTAACGTTGGATTAAGAGGTTCTGAAGTCTCGCTACAATGTGTGCACTGGGAGAGATCAGCCTTAGGAAACTCATGTCTTCCCCTCTCCAAGATGAGAGGATAAATTTAAAGGCCTGATTTTTTATTTTTATTTTTTTTTAAGAGAGTTCAGTTAGTGTTCATAATGTAGGATTCAGTTTTTTTCCTCACTCTATTTTATTTTCTCACTTTGAAGCTGGAGCCAATGAATTAATTATTTGAGAGAGGACAAAATAAACTAGAAATAAAAGTTGTCCTCCAAAAACACTATGGGTGAGCCCCCTGGTTCTAACAGAGGGACCTGGTGTGTTAGATGGCTCAAGCTTCTCACCAAACTCAAGTGCAGAATTCCAAGACCATGAAGATCTCCTCTGAAAGGTATGCATGCATGTATGCGTGCTAAGTCACTTCAGTAGTGTCAGACTCTTTGAGACCCCATGGCCCATAGCCTGCAAGGCTCCTCTGTCCATGGGATTTCCCAGGCAAGAATTCTGGAGTGGGTTGCCATGTCCTCCTCCAGGTGATCTTCCTGATCCAGGGATTGAACCCGCGTCTCCATGTCTCGTGCATTGGCAGGCGTGTTCTTAACCCGTAGCGCCACCTGGGAAGCCCTCTGAAAGGTATAAAGCCTGTGAAAACGACCACTAAATTTTAAATCAATACCACTTTGTGATCTTCCGAGTTAAGGTTAGGGATGCCTTTTTATAGTTTCGCTAGGATTATAAAAAGGCATGTAATGGCCAGAAGTTATCCATGCTCCATGGCCAGTAGAGTCCATATTTCTTCCTTGCCTGCATCTTAAAATTCATACTCTTGTTTGCCTACTGCTGAAGAGTGTGGTAGAATCAGGAATAATGGCTCCCTATGAAACTGTGCCATTTCCAAAGTAACCACCTGAACTCGAAAGAAATGCATCATTTATGGAATGATCTTTTGCTCTTTGAATATTCTGACATTCACAGATGTTAAATGCCTAGAAATCCTAGCAGCGCTATGGAGAAAGGTGGGAAGGGTCAGCAAATACTCTCTTGCCTGCTCTTGACAGAACGACCGTCTCCACTTTTACTAGCGTCTTTCTAACAACAGTCTGTATCAGGGAACAACAGTGGAATTTGTGTCATCATGACCAAATGATTACGGTGCAAACCGAGATTCTTCTGGGGCCCAGCAGGCTGCTGGTCCCTATGGAAACGCAACCTCAGACAGAGTCCTCTGCTGGGCTGGAGGAGGCGGCGGAGGCTTTTGTGCCTGGGGAGATTTCTTCCACAACCTTCCAGCACCAGACCCCAGAGCTTCCTCCCAACTCTCTTCTAATTGAGATGCAAATTAATCTCTCCGGCTGATTACACTTCCCTTAAGGCTACCGACAGGCGCAGCTGTAACCAGAGTTTGTGAACTCCCCAACAAGTGACTTCACCTGACAGCCTTGCCCGTGCAGACTGGCCGGTGGCAGGAGCTGGACAGCCAGGACTGCCCTATGGCAAGTTACTGACGGTATGAAATTTACATACAGTTACGAATGAAAATGACAATCCCTATAGACCCGTGTCCCTAGGATTCAGAAACAGACGCTGAGGCCAGTGTCACTTGAGGTCTCAGACAGAAGGACCACACCACTCCTGTGGACCTTGGCTTTCACCGCTTTACCTCCCCACCTCCTTCCTGGATGCTCTTCTGTAACCTGAACGCTGTTTGAATCCATCTAACTATTAACAGCTCTAAGAATATGGGATGACTAACCAGTCATCACTTACTTTTCATTGCTCTCAATACACTTCTATTAATTAAAAACCAGTGGATAAGAATCTGTCTGCCAGTGCAGGGGACGTGGGTTTGATGCCTGATCGGGAAAGATCCCACAAGTCTTGCAGCAACTAAACCCGTTGGACATACTACTAAGCCCATGTTCTAGAGTCCTTGAGCTGAAACTACTGAAGTCTATATGCCCTAGAGCCTGTGCTCCACAGTAAGAAAAGCCACTGCCACGAGAAGCCCAGGTGACTCGAGAAAGAATAGCCCCTACTTTCAGCAACTAGAGAAAGCCCATGTGTAGCAACGGAGACTCAGCAAAGCCAAAAATAAATAGATACATAAAAACATAAATAAATTAAAAAATTAAAAAAAAATCAGATATAAAGTCACCATTCTAATTGTTGAGATTTCCACCTAAATGTCTTTCAATAACTTTTTGTGGTAGTGATGCAAGCGTTATTATTTACAAAGTGATAGAAAAGCAATATGCACCAAACACTATGTTGGGGGATTCAGCTGCAAGGCAAACACTCAAAAATGGGGAAAGGACTTAAAGTGTGTCTTTCTGTACAAACAGAGATATACTCTATTTGTAGAGCTCTATTTCTTGGAAAATGAAGATTTTCAATTTTGAAAAAGAAATGCTGTTTTATAAAATATGAGTCATTTTTGTCTTGTTTTCCAAAACATTTTCTTAAAACAACTGAATATATAATCTCTTCTCTCTGGCTCTCCCTTCACACATATGCATGTTTATAAAGTCCTAGGAGGAATGGACAGCTTCTAGTCAATTAGGAGACAGAAGAGGCTGGAGATGGCTGGTCTGGCAGGTAGCATGGACAGCTGTGGAATGGGAGGCCCCTGGATCACAGCAGACAGCAACCATTGGTGGGGGGGGGGTGGGCGTGATCCAGGGGGAATCCTGGAGGGGTCCCCACACCCCCAGTGAGGAGGAACACCTCCTGTGAAGGTTGGGATGAGATGGGGTGGCCCAGCCACAGATCTGAGTGGGAAGTGAGAAGGGGCGCTGCTAGTGCTATTTCACGAAGCCAAGGTGTCAGCCTGGCTTCTGTGCACATTGTTAGAGTCACACTAGCTTTTCGTGCAAGGATGTGCTTCTGTCTAACTGTGATGAGTCATGAATCTGCAGCAAAAACAGCAAAGTGGTGTCTTTTTGTCCCTCCTTGAAGGTTCCCCTTGGCACCACCATGTGCCACCCACAGGCTTGGTTCCTGGTTGGTACGCAGGGATGGAGGTAGTGCCCGCCTCCTTCTTGGGTACCAAGCTTTCACAGCGGGTGAGGGGAGGTGGACCTTCTACACAGAGGGAGGAGTGGTCTCCAATGGTGAAAAGTACTTCTGAGACCTGACTCCATGGACGGGTGCTTCCACATTTCACAACAGAGATCTGAAACACTGGTATTTATAGGGCCAGGCTCGCACTGTGGATGGTGACTGCAGTCATGAAATTCAAAGACACTTGCTCCTTGGTAGAAAAGCTATGTCAAACCTAGACAGTGTATTAAAATGCAGAGATATCACTTTGCCAACAAAGATTTGCCTAGTCAAAGCTAGTTTTCCCAGTAGTCACGTATGGATGTGAGAGTTGGATCATAAAGAAGGCTGAGTTCCCAAGAACTGATGCTTTTGAACTGTGGTGCTGGAGAAGACTCTTAAATCCCTTGGACTGCCAGATCAAACCAGTCAACCCTAAAGGAAATAAACCCTGAATATTCACTGGAAGGACTGATGCTGAAGCTAAAGCTCCAATACTTTGGCCACATGATGTGAAGAGCTGACTCATTAGAAAAGACCCTGATGCTGGGAAAGACTGAAGGCAGGAGGAGAAGGGGACGACAGAGGGTGAGGTGGCATCATTGACTCAATGGACATGAGCTTAAGCAAATTCTGGGAGATGGTGAAGGACAAGGAAGCCTGGCGTGCTGCAGTCTATGGGGTCGCAAAGAGTCGGACATGACTGAGCGACTGAACAACCAGGCTCACAGTGTGATAATAAAGACCACGGTGACACTTACTGGGCTCTCACGTAGGACCAGGCTCTGTTTCACCTGTGTGGCCTTCTGGCCCTCTCATCTCCCTAGGAGGGGGACAAATGGGGCTCTGGGTCTCAGCGTCAGGGAGATGTGGGCCAGGGTCTGTGGTGAACAGGGGGACAGGAGGCTGACTGCTGCCAAGAGCAGAGGAGGCCCTGTGGGGTCAGAGGTTTTGATTCTTCAAGAAAAATCAGAAATCTAGATTTTGTAAAATGCACAATCTCCCAACTTCTCAACCTGGCTGACAAATTCAATTTTTACGAGTGACACTGGACGCTACTAGAGTTCAAACGAAGTCCATCTGAGGGGCTGGATTCAGCTGCAGGAGGCTGGTTTTTGGGCTCTCGGGTTTTACATGTTTGCTCCAACACTGAGCTAAAACCTGCTTCCTGGATGCCTCTGTTCATTGCTCCCCATTCTGCAGCCTTTGCTCCTCTTTGACACCCCAGGCTCCTGAGACCACTCCTCCTCAGTTTTGCTCTCTGAGCTGTATGAACCAGCTTCTCTGGACATGCTCTGGGCTGGTTGGGCTCTTATGATGTGCTCCCAGAGCGGCACCCCTATTTGCCGTGCGAGCCAAGAGTGTAAGGGCGCAGGGACCATGCCTGTTCCTCCTGATGCGGTCTCACCCTCATGTCCTGGATCGTAAATATGCGCTCAATCATGATACTTGGGTTGCAGACACCACCTGTGGCCACGCGGAGTCACCCTTGGCCTCTAGGAACCCAGCTAAGCCCAGAGGTGTGGCTTTGGGGCTCCCTTCTTGGTCTCATCTGGGTGGTCTGAGTCTGGTAGACTCATCTGTTGAGATGATCCTCATCCTGACATTGCCTTGGATCAAGTTCGTTCGCCCTCTCAGTTCCCCTTAAAAATGGTATTTACTTTGATAAACAGGTGTTCTAGACCTTTGTGAAAATTGCAGGATGGAAGCAGACTTGAGCAAAGCCTCGGCCCACATGGGACCAGACACTCAGGCCCTGGTTGATCAGTGGCCACAAACGACTGCATTTTTATTTAGCCAAAGTAAAGTCGCCCAGCTCCTGTAGGCCTGAATCCTCTCCCATTGGTCAGACGGTTAAGGTACTTTATCTTGTGTTTAACCAAAATTAAGATGTATATTTACAAGCTTGCTCTAACTTCTGAAATGAGTAATCTTATTAAATATCATGCATGTGTTTGGGATACTTTTTGTGGACCACCCGCACAAGGGACTATGCACTATGCCCCAATTCATCCTTTAATCCTATCTGAAAATGAGGAAAACGGTTCCTGTTTTCAGCTCTGGGTGCATCCTTAATTTACATGATTTCTGAAAAAACAATTCTCCTGGCTCTGAGATCACTGTTGTAAATTTGTTCCACAACCCGATGTATGTGGCCTCGGAGGATGGATCTTACTGGCAGGGGGCCAATTCTTTCTTTTTTCTTATTGTGTTCTCAGTGCTTTGAGCCTTCATTCATACACCAAGACACTTCTGCCAGCTCCCAGATGAAAAAGCTGGTGGACAGGTGGGATGGGGTTCACGGTGAGGCCCTCCCATGAGCACCGTGGAGAGCGACCCTCAGAACGGAGGCTCCGCAGACCCCACGTCATGTGGCTACACTGGCTGCTCCCTCTACACCACCTCCCCTTTTTCTTTCTCAGAGAAAGTTTTCGTTTTCTAACAAAATATCGAATCTCATTTCTTTTTCCCCTCCACAGCCTCAAGCCATCCCTGGAAACATGCCATTTCCTCACCTGATCTCTACTTTTTGAAATGTGCTTCCAAGGTATCAGAGCACAAGCCCGCTTGTGGTTTATTCTACTATTCTTATACAAACTCTGGGACAAACTGTTACTTTCCTCCACATCCAAGTCAGCCTTTCACTGATGATGATCTAAGATACTAACTCCCAGTGTCTGCTTCCTCTGTCTTCTGAAAGAGGGTTTGCTGGCTAGCCATTTACCAAATGTGGACTTCCCTGGTGGTCCAGTGGTTAAGAATCCACCTGCCAATGCAGGGGACTTGGGTTTGATCCCTGGTCTGGGAAGATTCCAGTTGCCATCAAGCAGCTAAGCCCGTGTGCCCCCACCACTTTTAAGCCCCCCCCCCCCCCCCCCCCACTGATGGACTGTGACCCCTCACCCCAAGCATGCTCCATCCTGGGCACTCTGACCCCAGCCAGGAGCGTCTCCTCTCCTAGCGGTACTCCTATTATTTGATATGTGTTTCTCTTCCCAGACGCAATTCAGCTCTAGGTTCCTGTTTCTCCCAGTTCTCCAGGTGAAGGCTGGGGACTTGGTGCTGAGGCTGAACCCCACAGGCATATGGATTCTGCTTGCCGGCTGATAACGGATTCTGCTTGCCGGCCTGCCGAGGTGACCCTTCACTCTCCTCCTCATTGCTCTCCTGGAAAACTGTTCTCTCCATTTCCTCCACCCATCTCTCTCAGTTCCCCACTCCTCCCAAATCTACTCTTCAAAGGGGATGCTCTGGGCAGTCTGGCCTTGATCCTCTTCCCATCACCCTCCACACCCTCACATCTAGCAGGCCACCTGCCTGAGGGAGGCGCCCCATCTTCCCCTGCCACAGACCAGACCCTCAGGTCTTTTCAGAGCCCCTCCTGTTTCCCCTGCAATGCCTTTATCACCTCTGTCCTTCCAGATGTGTGTGCATGCGTGTGTGTGCATGCAAATGTGTGTGTGTGTGTGTGTGTCTCTCTGTCCTGCACTCTGCTGGACGGAAGCATCTGTAGGCCTCAGACGTGATGTGTCCTCTCGGAGCTCGGTCCTGGGCAGATGCTGTCCCCTCACTTGGACTGTTTATTCGTATTCCTGTTCCCATTGGCTAGGACAGTGCCTGGCGCATGGCAGAACCCTGACCATGCTGACAAATGCGTCCCTGGCCCCCACCACCTGGCACCATCCGCCTCCTCTTCCTACACTTCCCTCAAGTGTGTGGAGACAGATGCAAGGACGTAAAGGTCTTCCGAGGAGAGAGAACAGAGGTCCCAGGGGCAAGGGAAGGAAACAGGATGGTTACAGCTTCAGGAATAGGGGCCATTTCTGAAAGTGTGTAAATTGAGAACACAACTGAGCAATGATAGGAAGAAGTTAGCAGTCTAAAAAGAGATGCTCTGAAATCATCAAGTCTACCTGCTGATGGAAAATGATGCTAAACTTCACCGGTGAAGGAGTGGGGGCCAACATGACAGGCCCCTCCATCAGTATCGATGGTGCCACGGGGGAGGGCGGGGGATGCCACTGAGACCAGTGCGCCCTCAGAGGGGGACGTGCACTTTAAGAAGCCACCGTCTGCGTGGTTCAGGGAGACGGCCCCCTGCTTGCTGTGTGCAACCTCTCCTAACACGAGTTCTCTGAGCGGGGGCAGGGAATCCCTGGCCTGATGGTTCTAGAAACCTCTCTGAGTCAACCACAGTCTCATTTGGGAATCTTGAGTTGGCCCAGAACCTGTAAATAAGACACGTGGCAGGTCCCTGTCCACAGCCCTCCAGGCACAGGTCTGGGCCCCCTGATGGCCCACGAGGGACAGGAAAAGCAGAAGACTGGTGAGCTGGCCCACATCTCTCAGCAGGACAGTGGCTGCAGGACAAAGGCCCATGGAGGAAGTGACCAGAAACCCGGGAGGCAAGGGGTCCAGGAGGAGACGTCACTGAAGGTGCTTTGCCAAACACACCCCTGCCGAATGCACACGCTTTGGGGGAATCCTGTAACATAGCGGTATTTTTCAGTCTCCCACGACCCTTCAACACACTTGTGACTGTTTGATCACTTCCTTCAACACACTTGTGACTGTTTGATCGCTTAGCTGAAGGTACCCCAGACAGCAACTCCTCTAATGTTGAGTCTAAGCTGGGTTTACTGCTCAGAAAAGATCTCCAAAAGGCAAATTCATTCCAACAACGCCCCCAGTCCTCAGTGCAGGGACAACTGTATGTCTTTTTGAATGCTGCGCTGTGCTTAGTCACTCAGTTGCGTCAGACTCTTTACGACTCCATGGACTGCAGCTCTCCAGGCTCCTCTTTCCAGGCAGGAATACTGGAGTGGGTTGACAGGCCCTCCTCCAGGGAATCTTCCCAACCCAGGGGTCAAACCCAGGTCTTCTGCATTGCAGGTGGATTCTTCACTCTATGAGCCATCATGGAAGCCCAAGAATACTGGAGTGGGTAGCCTAGCCTTTCTCCAGGGGATCTTCCTGACCCAAGAATTAAATCAGGGTTTCCTGCATTGCAGGTGGATTCTTTACTAGCTAAGCTACCAGGGAAGCCCTTCTTCTGGGATATTACTGAACAAAATTGATATAGAACTGCCCATATTTCTACTTCTGGTTAAATATCACCCAGAACTGAATCCCAGTGGACATATTTGAGTTGAGTACTGGTCACTAGCTGGGCTGGGGGGCTGACTCCCTGGGGAAGACAGGCTCCCCATCTGAACCAGAACTCACTCTGAGAAAAACAACCCTATGGTGTCCTAAAAAATATAAACCACCAAGGAACCCTATGTGTCCTGAGTTGTGTTACTTCCTTGTGTCAGGCGACAATTTCCTCTAAAAATGGTGACCCAGAGGGAAAGGGGAAAATGGTGCCCATGGTTCCTTTTCTGGTCAGTCGTGACTCATCTGTAAACTGAAGGTAAGTTTAGTGCATAGGGAGAGTGAAATAAAACCAGGTAGGTTTCTTTTGTGCAGTATTTCCAGTCCTGGCATCTACGTACAAGTTATGAAATATGAACTGGGTAATTCCAATGGTTCCATACCTGAGTTAGATGCTTCTATGTTTTGCATACTAAACTGACATTGTACAATATAAAGAATGAAAAAGTAATGCTAATCATCTAAATTTTTAATATTCCTGTATCTAAAATGACGATAAATAGCAAATTAAAAAACACCATGACAAGTTAGAGAAACACTGCCGGAGAATGGAAAATGCTTTCTATTTTAGCCTCTTTGAAGGCATATTTCTCTGCTTTTTAAGTAAGAGGCCCACATTTTCATTCTGCACTGGGACCTGGGTTAAATAGCGCGCCTGGGTTTCAGGGATATCTAAGGCATTAACGACCTTCTAAGCCCTTGGGAGGGTTTGAGGGGCTGGGGGTGGTGGACCCTACACCCTCTACCCTACCTCTTGCCCTGGCATCAGGAGACCCTGATGCTGTACTAGGATCTGAACCTCCAAGGTGGCCAAGAAGTGAGAGTTAGGATTCCCTCAGCTCCTCGGTCCTACTCAAAAGACCATCTCTGCTGGAAGCTCACTCCTGTGTCTGTCGCCAAGACCCTGCTGGACTTGACCATGCATACAATGCTAAAGAGCCCAAATGACCACACAAGAACACGGTGAGTCCCTCTGTTTGCTCCGGTGCTCTCAGTCTAGGACCTGGTCCTGCCACCTGGGGACAGTGCCCCTCATAACCCTCCAGCTCAGCCTATGGTTCTCTCTCTGGCATCTCAGCCCCACTCCACGGCTGCCTTCGAACTCGGTTAGTTTGCGTGTCTTCTCCAGGCAGCATGGGGCAAGGACCACATCTGCCTGCTCCTCCCGGACCCTAAACCCCAGCTCTGGGCTGGGCAGATTCCGAGCCCACAGGGACTGACTGGTAAATGAATAGATGCAAGGAGACACCCACGATTAGGATATGTTTGGTTAACTGGTGTTTTTTAAACTTTACACCTAAGGCTTATGCTAATGAAGCAGTGGATTCCAGACATTAGTGGCAATAGCAATTGCTAAAGCACGTGAAATGAGAGCACCAGGATGCTTTAACACAGTGTTAAAGGAGCAGTTTGTTATTAATAGCCTAGGCAGATATCTCTAAATATTTAAAAAAATTAAAAATTGGTAATTTTTTAAAGAACAAAAATACAAACACCCCCCACTTTTCTTTTCTCTTATTTTTTCCCACTTTTGTCAACTTTTCTTCTTCTTATACCTTTGGTTTTTTACCTGAATACTAACTCTTTTGCAGACAGAAACTAGAGAATAGAGTAGGTAAGTGATTGCAAAGCTTTTCCCGTTGATTATATCTCTGTAAAGATTACTGATAATGTTTTAAATAATATATTTGAATAGCACTAATTAAATCTTCTCAAGGTATAAGGCAAAAGAAAAATGTTTAACATTTTATAATGATCAACATAATAAGTTTTATTACTTTCTCTTTCCTAACTTCCATACTAAGCCATCCTCTGAGATGTTCACCTAGCTATTTTATGAGCTATTTTGGGAAACAGCACTTCCTCACTCATGTGAGCATCAGTGGCCCTAAGCCCACATCCACTTCAGTCCAGTGTGGCTGCTTGAAGAGTTTTTAAAATGATGCTGAGTCCTATCCTTTGAACTTTTAAAAATAGTGTTTCCCCTTAAACCTGATTATTCTAAAGCCGCATTAATTCCAACTGGAGAAAGCAGTGTCCAACAACACAACAAAGCGTGGCTTTTGTAATGAGCAGCTCCATAAGTGGAGAAGGTGACGTGACAAAAATCACAATGGACTTCTAGCAAACGGAATTTTCCTGTTTGCAAATGACTTTTTCTTGCCTTGGCCCAACGTCCTCGACTGATGAGTGTCCAGCTCATCATGCAAACCCGACAAGCCAATTGCTAAAAAGATCTTTCTCATTTCTGCCAAGAACCTCTCTCTAACAGCCTGTGAAATAAAAACTCCACCGCAGAAGGCTGAATCTGCACCAGCCGTGAGATTAAGTCCAGAGTGCGGTGGAGGTCCCTGTTACAGAACGCCTGCTCTGAAACACCACCCCGGGCCGGACAAATCGGGAGGGGGCAGGCCAAGGGGGATAATGCCCCCCAGCCCCCCAGGGAGGGACCAGATGGGATCTAATAGCTCTTTTCTACTACTAATTTCTATGATAATTCTGAATTGCCACATGGCATATGTATTTTTTTCTTAATCTAAAGACAGAATATCAGTCAATGAAGTGACCAGGATTTTAATGAAAGGTATTTTTCATGAACTGTATCTATTCACACATGGTATTTCTCACCCACCCCTTGCCCCCACCCTCCAGCAGCGTGTCACTGATGGCAAGGTTGGGAGAAGCAGAGAGACAGAGGTCAAACACAATATGCTTATAATCATTATCAATATTAATTAGAAACAGAGAGATCCTGAGTTGTATTAGGTCAGATGTGTTTCGAAGCAATTTTATGAAGTTGCCTTCATTTTCTTATTATCAGGATAAAATGAAGCTTTAAATATGCTGTACCTCCAATGCCAACCTGATCAAATGGCTGCTTTTCATGGTTCTTGGCTCCAAAAAAGATTTAAATTTAAAGATTACAGCAGGCCAACGAATTGTTAGAGAAAAAAAAAGAATCACACTAGTGAAATTTCTTCTGTTTTTAGAAAACAGATCAGAAATGAGAGAAGGAGGTATTCAGGATTTGGGAAAATGATGAAAGGATTTCTAGCCACTGTCACTGGTGAGTTCAAGGGTGCTCTTTCTATCCTCCCAACCAGACACAGTGTCCCCTTCCCCTGACCTCCTGGGACACCATTTGTGCTTCTCCAGTGGCACCTGCCACGTTCTCTGATTTATCAACATCATTTCCTTTGTGGTTGCTTCTGGAAGGTGCTTGGAGTGACGCCACTGCATCTTTTCAGCACCCCAACTTATACACAACGGACTGAAGCAAACAGGGAAGGAGGAGGAGGGGGAACAGAATGAACCTGGGGAGAAATACCCCAGGAGAATGAGCATCTCATCACGGGTGCTGTTCCCAGCACAAATGTATGGGGCTTGATTATGAAAATCAACTCTTCCTAAGTTAGATGTGGCACAAAATTATATAATATAAACGTATGGTATGATATGATGTAAGAAATGGTATAAAATCACACTCTGCTTTCTTCACCCCAGACGGAAAAACATCCTTTCTCCCCTCTTGTGCCCAGTTGTTAAGACTTACCTCTTTGCCTGAAACTGGATGCTGGAAAGGTTAACACGTTACACCCTTAACTTAAAAAAGATACAAGCTCTGGTAGAGGGGGATGAGGCACTTGACAGCCCGGCTGGCGTTGATGCAGGTGGCACAGATAAGGCTTGGCAGTAGCTTCCCACTCACGATCGCTCCATCAAACAGAGGCCCAAAAAATGGAACCTGTCAATGCAAAACAGAACAAAACCAGAAGAACATTTAGACTGTGAAAAAAAACAACAACAGTAAAAGGTGAACTAAAGACACGAGAACAGCTGCTTGATACATCTCGAATCTGTCAGGACCAAGCAAGCTGCCACCCACAGACTGGATATGCTGGATGTAGGGGACCCACGTCCAGGGCTTTCAAATCAAGCCAAGCAGGGTTGTGCCACGACACTCCTCTCCTGCAGACTCATCAGCTAAACTTCTCATGACAGATTGTGACCATGTTCTTCTTTTCTTTCTGGAGCTGTCATTCGTGGAAGTGGTATTGCTCCCTCTGAGCGTTTCCACCGTGTGGATACACTCCAGAGCACACAGCCGGGCCTCACGGTACACCCCTAGGCTGGCAACCTTCTGAAACCAGTTTTAGAATCAGCAATATTTTCACATAGATCTCGATGTATGTTGACTCTTAAAGGAGATGACAACTGTCCCGACTAACAACCACAGGGCCCTCCTTCTTGAATCTTCTTCCCTCCATTTCAGAGACATTACATAATTAGCATTTCCTTCTAATTCTTTAACAGAGACTTGGCTTTCCTTCACACCTGTACCACCCAGGGTTTTGGTCCCTGTCTTTTTTAAGATTTTTCTCTCTTTCACTCTCTTTTTTTTCCTATTAGAGTTTCATCAACTCCATTCACTACTATGGAGACTGTCAGCTCCATGAAGTCAAGAATAGGGTCTTCCTTATAACTCCTGTATTTATTCTTATCACTTACTTACTCATTTGTTCAAAAAATATTTATTACCTAACGAATACTGTCCTACTGACCGGGACACAGCAGTGAATACAAAGAGAAAATTTCCTGATTTCATTGAGCTTAGAACTTATTGGCGGTTTTAGAAAAAAACAATATAAAGACATTAAATGTGTAATATGCTAAGCAATACAAGTGGGCTTCTCAGGTGGCACTAGTGGAAAAGAACCTGCCTGCCAATGCAGGAGATGTACGAGACACGGGTTCGATCCCTGGGTCAGGAAGATCCCCTGGAGGAGGGTATGGCAACTCACTCCAGTATTCTTGTCTGGAGAATCCCATGGACAGAGGAGCCTGGTGGGCTACAGTCCATGGGGTTGCAAAGAGTCGGACACAACTGAAGCGACTTAGCATGCACACACAGGTAGTAAAGTGCTAAGGTGAAGCAGAAGGCAGGAGAGACCAATAGGACTCTTTAAGGGAGAGTCCTTCAGTTAGTGGTCATATGGCCAGGAGGCTGAAGCCGAGGACTGGACCGAGGAATGGAGGGGTGACCTCCAGTGTATGAGGACGGCTGCCAGGAGAGCATTCCAGGCAGGGCAGCAGCACCCCCGACGCCCTGGGTGGGGCGGAATGGGTGTGTCTCAGCAACAGGGAGGAAGCCTCAGTCTGGCCGGAGCCAACCTGAAACTTGGAGACGATCTTTGCAAACGAAGTGATCAGGAACCTAAATGCCCAAGTCAGACAGGGTAAGATGCATGTTTGTATACGCGGGGTAGGGGCGAGGATAGAGCATTACAAAAAGATGGGGGTAAAGGCAGGGCCTGTGAAGAGTAATGGCGACCATGATCACAGTCTCTGTGAAAGGAACTTTATTAAGTTACAAAACAATGTTAGAGCAAGACATCAGGAAGGAAAGACAGGAGAGGAAAGCTTCTACGCATGGGGGAAAGGGCATGTGGGGAGACATCAGGGATCGGGGACCAGTAAGAGTTGGTTTTGTGACATTCCCCCCGAGAAGCTGGCTCATTCCCCTGAGGTCAGAACTGTCTTGACACTGATGGACGGGACCGTCCCTGGAGACTTACCACTATGAACACCACTGGCTTCACCCTGAATCCTGCCTACAAACCGAGGAGAACAGGACATATTTGAGGGCATTTCATCAATACCCACCCCCCAAGTAAACCTAAAACAATCAAGAAAAGTCATCATGAACAATGAGAGGATCAAGTGCCAGACTGGAAATAACCAAGGGTCAAAATGAGAGGTCAAAAGGGAAGGCAGGGACCTCTGTGGTTATTCATTGGGCTGTAGGCTTCAGCCATGCTGGTGCAGACAGGCCGGGCCCTCTCGGGGGCACCTGCACTTGAGCAAGGGCTTCCCTCACTAAACCTGTGTGCCATAACCACTGAGAAAGAGCTCTAGAGCCCGTGCCCCACAAGGGAAACCACTGCATTGAGAGGCCCAAATCCCATAACTAGAGAATAACTCTCACTCATTGCAACTAGAGAAAGCCCATTTGCAGCAACGAAGACCCAGTGCAATCAATCAATAACTATAGAAAATAAAAGATTTCATTTGTTCCTCTCTAAAGCTCTTTCTTTCTAAACTAGATTCCTGTTTCTGATCCATATCATTTTCCTTCTTTTTGATGAATTTATTGCAACATTTCTTATTAGGCAGGTCTGCTGGTTACAAATTGCCTGACTTTTATTTGTCTCAGAAAGTATTTCTTCTTTCACTTCCGAAGAATACAGAATTCTATGTCGGTGGGTGTTTTTTTTTTTTTCAACACTTGAAATATTTTACTCCACCTGCTTCTAACTTGCATGATTTCTGGCTAGGAGTCCAATGTCATTCCTAGGCTGGAGCCTCTAGACCTATTTTTGTCCTCTGGCTTCTTTTAAGATCTTCCTGTTATCTTTGATTTTTGTCTCTTTGGGCTGCTTTAACAAAGTATCATAGACTGGGTGGCTTATAAACAATAGAAATCTATTTCTCACAGTTCTGGAGGCTGGAAAGTCTGAATCGATGGCTGATAGGTGGGTGGCTGTCTTGTCTCTGTGTCCTCACATGCAGGAAGGGGTAAAGAAGCTCTCGGGTCCTCTTCCAAAAGGTTACCAATACCACTCCCAAGGGTCCCACTCTTATGACCTAATCATCTTTGCTCCTACCCCTAAATACCACTACACTAATGGTTAGATTTCAAAATATGAATTTTGGGGTGTGAGGGACACAAACATTCTGTCTACAACATGTAGTCTGACTGTGACACATCTGGGTGTAGATGCTTTCACACTTATCCTTTTTGGTGCTCTCTGTGCTTCCTGAATCTGTGATTTGGTATCTGTCATCAATTTGAACATTTTTCACATATTGTAAATGAAGTGGAGGTCACTCAGTCATGTCCTACTCCTTGCAATCCCCTGGACTACAGCCTGCCAGACTTCTCTGTCCCGTGGAATTCTCCAGGCAAGAATATGGGAGTGGGTTGCCATTTCCTTCTCCAGGGGTTCTTCCCAATCCAGGGATCATACCCAGGTCTTCTGCATTGCAGACAGAGTCTTTACTAACTGAGCCACTAAACTACATGTAATACAAAAATGTATTTAAGTTACCATTTCAAATATTTCTTCTGTCCTTTCTCTTTCTCTTCTGGTATTTTCACTAGGTGTATATTGCCCTTCGTAACTGGGGCTTTCCAGATGGCTCAGTGGTAAAGAATCTGCCTGTGAGTGCCGGAGACACAAGAGATGTGGGTTTGATCCCTAGGTTGGGAAGATCCCTTGGAATAGGAAATGGCAACTCACTCCAGTATTCTTGCCTAGAAAATTCCATGGACAGAGGAGCCTGGTGGGCTACAGTCCATGGAGTTGCAAAGACCTGGACATGACTGAGCAACTAGGCATGCACGCACCCCTTTTAATTATCCTGTAGATCTTGAACACTGTTCAGTTTTTGTAATCCTTTTCCCTCTTGGCATTTCAGTTTTGATATTTCTACTAACATATTTTCAAGCTCTCAGTTCCTTTCTTCACTCATTCCATTCACTGATTAAGCCATTAAAGGCATTCTTCATTTCTGCAACCGTGTTTTTGATTTCTAGCATTTCCTTTTAATTCTTTCCTGGAGTTTGCATGCTGTCTACTTTTAGAGCCTTTATCATATTCTTTTAAATTCCTGATCTCATCATTTCAAAATCTTTGCCATATCTGAATCTGCTTTTGATGCTGCTCTGTCTCTTCAAACTGAGGGGTTTTTGTTTTTTTGCCTTTTAGGATGCCTGGTGATTTTTTTGTTGAGACTGATTTACATGATACGCCAGATAAAAGAAACTGAAATAAATAGACCATTAGTATAAGACTTGATGTTCGTCTGGCTAGTAGTTAGCCAGTGTTTATGACTGCTGTGTTCATGGTTTGCTGAAGCCATAGATGAAGGCATCAGACTCTAAAACTTGCTCAGATGCCTCTGTTTTTGACTTCCCTATTGTGTCTGGGTTTCCCTAGAGATTTCGCGGATATGGTCTCAGATGTGCAGCTCTTTTGGATTCTTCTCATTACTATACAAAAGCCCAGCTGATGTTATGAGGTACAGGGGAGAAGTGTTCTAGGGATTTGTCATAAAGTCCCAGCCCTAACCCTAAAAAGAATTCAGTAATCAGTGAGATGGAGCTATAATTTAAAAAAAAAAAAAACCACGAAGCTAACTAAACAATAAAAATCCAACCACAACAAACCATCAACTAATGAACTTCAAGTACAGCACAGAAAGTACACGTCCAGTCCTGGGGGCAGTGGGCCTGTGTCCTGCTCATGGAGATGTTCTCTACACTCCTGGCACTCCAGCCTGCCTTGCCCAGATTTAGCTGAGGGAGCATGCAACCACACACAGGAGCTTTGGGAGGCAAGCGGGTGCATGCTGAGCGGTCAGAGAGGAAGGCCCTTTCTGCTGGGGTCAACTGAGGCAGAGGACAAAAACTGCCCACTTTCTGACACACAGCAGGCTCTTCCAGTGGCCGCTCAGGAACCATTTACACAGGCTGACTCTTGCCAAAGGTGGAGGAGAAGACAAAGGTGGGAACACTTAAATACTAAAGACCAGCTGAAAAAAGGGAAAACAAAGCAACTTTTGGAGAAGATCAATTGAGAGGAAATTCTTAATTGCTAAATTGTTGCAAAAGATAAAACAGGAGCTAGGAGTTAATAATAGGCCATAGATTTTTTTCCCCCCATCTGTACTGAAGCTTATCTTATAAATAAATGTTCTTTATTGTTCTTTGGCAGCAGTTTTTGGGTGACTCAGACAGTCTTTCAAAACTGGACAAAAGGAATAATATAGATCCCTTGTATCCAGGGAATTCCTCTAATTAGGAGTGGCAATGAACTAGAGAAGAAATTTGATTTTGATGTAACATCTGCAAATGACAGCTGCCTTTTCACAAAGTTCCCAATGTCATTCCTCTGCGTAAAAACCTCCCAACAACAACAATAATAAATTACCAAACCAGAACATATTTTAGTTATCCATTTAATAACATATTTAGTGAATTCTAGTTGTTCAGTGTCTTTAATTATCTTTTCAAAACAAATGATTGTTTATATATTCAAAAATAAGCAACTCACTTTCCTTGAGAATGTCCCCAAAGTATTTGAAAGTGTACGACTTAATCTCAAAATGGACATTTGCCTGGGGTTGAGATAAATGTTTAAGAAATATTTGAAATATTCAAACTGCACATTTGAAATAATAGGAAATTTACACAACCATGTTGTAGTCAAACACATCCCCTTTACAATAAAGTCACCCTAGGAAAAGATTTCCTTCCAAAAACGGGTGCCAGCACTGGCTACTCAGGATCACACGTGTGCAAATGCTCTTGTGGCTTTTGGTGCACGGGCCCTAACCAGCATCCCGAGTATGTAACTTGCTCCCGGTGAAGGTCCTGGGTTAGCTGTCTTCCTGGAGACATATATATACACACACAGTAGCTGCTGAGCCTGCAGGAGAGCCACAAACTACCTCAATCGCAGTCTCAGGGCAACTTAGGGAAAGGATGGGCATCTTGGAACAGGAGGCTCCAACAAGGCCCTCTCCTCTTAAAGGGGTGCTTAGAATCCATGGAAGATGGATGTTCCCCAACCTCAGTGCTACAACTGAGGAAGCTAATGTCCAAAGATGTTGGGAGACTTGTCCAGGACACCCTTACTGTGGAAGCACAGGACTGGAACTCTGGGGTCCCAGCTCCTATCCTGTTACCCACTCCTGCCTGTGCTTCTCAGAAACAGATGAATCATGTGTTTTCTCCCAAGCCTGTATCTACCAGGGCCAAGTAAGGAGAGCCTGGAGTACGCCAACATGGTTTTCATTTACAAAGTGGACAATCTGCTTGGGGTGACAAAGAGGACCCTTCCTCAAAGCTTCCTCTTGTCCTAAACTGCTCCTGGTCAAGGCGGCTTTGGTTCATCTTGGTTAGAGACTCACCAGCCAATCACTATGGTCCCTGGAGAGAAACACAGTGAAAATGCTAAAACGAACCTTCACAAATTCATACAAGCAAATGAGCACCCACACTGTTCTGAGTTCCCATGTTGTTTCCAGTTACTGGAAGAAACAAAGGAATACAGGCACCCCCCTGCTGCATGGAGGTTTTATGAATCACTTTCCTGCTGGACAAACTGGGTGTTTAAACAAACTCTGTAAATCTCACTGCCCGGGGTGTACGTCTTCTCTGACCACCAACTTAGGAAAAACAAAACATCAAAACACCACAAGTCTGGCAAAAGCACATTACTCTCCTGTGACTAAAGAGGCGATGTTCACAGTATGGAGAAACCTGAACAAACTATTTGGCCAACCCAATATGTTGCTAAGCACACTGATTTTTCGGTAAATTTCTACGTTTTAAAGTTGGATGAAAAGCTAGAGAAGGGAGTAGACCCTCTCAGATCCCTGCCTCCTGTGAGCACAGCTACGCGCCTGCAACCTACTGTTTTGTAGAGGCTGTTTTATGAAGGCAAGGCGGGTTCTGCCAGGCACATAATTTGTATCTTTAAGGGAGGTGTATGGATGAAAAAGCGAAATATGTTCAATTTCAAAGGCCTTGGAAGCAGCGCTGTCTGCGAGCTTGTATTACAAACAGCCCCGCGTTATTACACAGGCTACTAATGAGGCCCAGTGAATGAAAGTACAATTTGAATATGCATGACTCTGTCCAGTGAGCAGGACTTTTGTGTACTGATGAGATTTTTTTTTTTCTTTTTCCTTTTTCCCTCCTAAAAAAAACACAAAAAGGATTAAAATTATTCTTAGGGTAATATGGCTACCCGGAGGCCAGTATAGCATACTCAAAACAGTCACACCAAGTTCAGAGGAAAGATACAAGTCCTCCACAGATGCTCCGACATGGTCACTGTGGAAAGTTGTACACGTCCTTGTCCTTCAGAGAAGGATCATTCTTAACTTTAAGCAGCTGTGTCGCGACAATTTCTTAGCAAAAATATTGATTTTGGTGGCAATCCCTAAAAGTGGGCAAGGTTAAATAAACCTTTCGAGCACAAAGCCTCCCCTTCTGTGGTAAGGCATGCTGGTTAAAAGACTGAGGAATGGGTAAATTATTGCACCAAATGGCTGAGAATTAATCTCTGCTGACTAGCTGTAATCTAACGAGGCGTCTGTGTCCCCGGGAGCCCGCAGAGCGTCCCTGGCGGTATGTGTAGTGTGTCGGGCCTGCCTGACACCCTTTGTCCCCGCTCCCAGGCGGCCTTTCCCCTCATTGTCCGTAATATCCTCATGCATCTGGGACACGTGGAATGCATTCATACTAACAGACTTACCATTGTTTTCTCTCAGAAGCTTTGTTGAGCAAAGACTGCATCGTGGTTACTGATAATTATATTGCTTAATTAATCAAGACAAAAAAAATTTGCAAATCATTGCCCGGTTGCCAAGCAGGGAGATAAAAAATGACAACAATACAAGCTGAAGCAATATAACAAAAGTAACAGCTATCTGATCAGAAATTCTTATATAATGAAGCTATTAATGCTAAATCGGTTAATGTTAACATTGCTCCAGGTGTCTCTACTTAGATGCAAACAAAAAGGCTAACATTATGGATATAAAAGGCCAAATGTTGCCATGGATTCTGTAACCTGATAGAGAGGACAGCCTTTTCATTTGATTAGGGAATGCAATTTAAATACCAGGGACCGAAGCCAAACAAACAGACTTTCCCTCCACAAGCCTCTCGCATTCACCCTGAGGTCAGTGGTTGGCGAACAAAAGGTCAGCCACACTTGCCCTGGAAATGTCTGGATTAATTTTATTACATTGTAATGGTTTGTCCTTTAAAGATGGGGATAGCACTAAATTTCCAGTTGGCCATTATTCTCTTCTTTCCTTTAGGCCTTTTGAACCGAAATATTAAGAAAGCGATTTGCTCAATTCATCTTGGCAGAATTTATGGCCAAATTTATAAAACTTACATATTTTTTAAAAGAAATTTTAAGAGGTATGATAATATTTGTTTTCATGCACTATCATACCTTTTGAAAATCACTTTGACACTATAAAGTGAACTGAAATACCTTTTATATTCTTAATTTGCTATAAAAATAAAGGTGACATTTTTAAGACATTAAATGACATTTTAGAGGGCCATGTTGAAAATGAACTAATAGAGCCAGTTAATCCATACTAAATATTAAAGAAACACATTTTCCAGTTTGGAAAGCCACAGGATACTAAATTTATCAGTTGTCTAATATTAAAATTTTCAGTTTAATTTTTTAAATTAATGTCCTTCTTGGACTCATGCAAATGTTATTAGCAGTAAGAGACATTTTCTTATACAAAATTGAACACTTCACACACACAGAGACTTGGACCAAAGATCACACAAATATTTAATATGAAAAACTTTTGGCATCATCGCTCCTTGGCAAGAAAAGAGGGTTCTCTTTATGTCAGGCTCCTCACCAGGCAGAGTGGGGACTTTTCTGAGTTAGGAGTTGTCCCGCAGTCATTATTTATTCTATTTTCATGGTAGTAACTATAGCAAAACACAGTAATAGCAATAATAATAAAAGCTATTATTATTATCATTATCAACACTTAGATAGCTTTTTCCTCTGGACCAGGCACTGATTTAAACACTTTTCATTTCTTAGCTCATTTAATCTTCACAACATGAACACTTTTAGGTTATAAATGCCAGGAAAGTTTTGCCTATTATTTTTAAAGCTGAAAAAGAGTATATTTAGAAGGGTAACTTTTAGCTCCTGCAGGAGGACAATTTGGAACAGAAATGAAGGTTGTATTTAGTATCAAGCCAGGGCACGTACCATTCTCTTGAGAAGGAAAGACGGTACACTAAAGTTTTACTGAAAAGACTAAAAAACCCACCTTGGATTAATAATTCCAAAACAAAGTCAAGTCACCGTACAAAATGCTGTTAAATCACCACTAAAGGCAGAACAAGGGCGGAAATGGAAGCTCATCTAGGTCCCGTGCTCGCGACACCAAATGGTTCTGGCTGTGCCCCATGATGGATACCAAGCTGAACCGATCGGGTGGGCAAACGCACCCATCTGTAGAGCCCCGACATAGACTGAACCTCGGCGGGGGGGCCCGGCTCTTTAGGACTTCCACGATCCTTCAGGACTGACCCCGCCCTAGCAGCAGCAGAGGCAAGGCTGGAACCTCTACCCACAGTCACCCATAAAATGCTGGATGTGACATGGGACTCATTCAGATCTTATTATTATTAACCAAGATGCCCCAGATTTTCAATCATTTATTTATATTACAAAGTCTTAAACATGAAAAACATTTAAAAAAAACCCATACAAGTCTTTACAATACAATTTTCAAAGAGTCTCAGCAACAAAATACAGGATTCTGTGCTCCTGATGAAAGAGTGTTAGAAAAACCCCAATTCATATTTAATTCCTTCCTATACAGCATGTGTAATTCATGTACGTGCCAAGTGACCCCTTTAACATATCAATTAACACTGTTTTTCAGTAACAGGGAATCATGGCAAACCGCTGTACAAGCCACAAGAAGAGTGCGGTGGAAACATACCTCCGGTTTCTTGGTTATTGCGATAAAGAACATGTGATTCTTCATGGGGTAGATGATGATTGAAACATCTCCGAAGGCGGTGGGGATGATCCCGCTGCGGTAGTCCCTGGAGTGCTCGGACCAGACGATGTGGACTTCGTCATTCCCCAAGTGACGGAGCTGCAATGGCAAATTGGCTCCTTATTAATCAGAGTGATCACAGCACTTTATGAAGGGTCGTGGCTTACAAATTGAACTATTATACTCAGAGGCAAAAATAACTCACCACCAAAAAAGGCTACAACACTGATGCCTTCTATGAGGATTTTTAAAAAAGCACAAGTGCACACAAAAAAACAAAACACACAGCTCGCCTTCCATGAAACACTGGAACCAAGAGAGGCATGTAAGCTTTGCAGGTACATGTGGCTGGATGGGGACAGGACCTTTGCCAGGATTTGTTAAAAATTTAATTTTATTCCTGCAGCAAAGCCTGATGCTTTATGTGGCTGAGTGTGTTTCTACACAATGGACAGTATGAGTCTTTTATTCCATATTACAATAGAGCTTCATAAGGCTCTTAATTCGATGATGATTAAGAAAAAAAAGATGCATATAAAAGAACAGAAGCCATTATAACACAATCGTTACCAAATGTATAAAAACCAGATTTGGGACAAACCTTTAAGAAAAAGTATATATAATATTACCTTTGTCTAAGGAACTAGGGTTACTTAAATTTAATAAGAAACTAATACGAAGCACTAGCACCAAGCATTCAAAGAATGCCTTACTGCAGAGAACTAAGTCTGTTCACACGTATGTTTTGTTCTATCTTTCCATTAACTCTCTGAGATCACCTTTATGTAGTCTAATAAGGAAGCAAGGGGGCTTGGGAAGGCAAGCTGCACCCCTCCCCCAACCATGAGTGCAGAAGCAGCATGGAAGCTGGGTGGGGCCTTCCGATCCACGCACCTCCACTGCCCACGGCCATCCAGGCTGCACCCCAGGACAACAGCTCTGTGAAAGCGCAATCCCTTAGCCCTCCAATTTATACACAAGAGGCCATGTGGTCCAAAGCCAATGGGTCAGAGACTCCTGGCCTTTCTGGGGAGGGCTTCCAGTGCCTCCAAGGAAGGGACCCTCTGAGCATCCATCAGGGCACCCCGCAGTCCAATGCAAGAGCACCCTGCCTGGAGTTCCTGTGTGGTGACTGTGTGCCTGGGGCTGGAGAAGTGCAGGTGAGCTCCTGGGGGCAGGCCTGGCTGTGTGAGTCAAGCAAACTGGATCATAAAAGCTAAAATGCTGGCTGAAATTGAAGTCCTAAACCCAGAGGGGCTGGCTAGTGAGGCCCTCAGATGCCTACTGAGAACATGATTCCTCGCCCCCGCACACCTGCCTATGCCCGTGACAAAGCCTGCCTTGCTTGCAAACTTATTTAACCAGTGAGCCCTGAGAAGAACTAAATTCAGAGGGTCTTAATAAAATAGAGATGTCATGTCAAAGCAAGCACTTTTGTCTTACAGTATAAAAAGGGATGTTCTCAAATACCGTGTATTTAAAACATGTTAATATAAATGCAGTTTCTTTATAGACTTCCTGACCACAAGGGGAAAACCCGAGGTCACTCCAGCAGGCCTCCCTTCTCTTCATGAGGTCATAAGGGAGACTAGTTTCCTGCAATGCCTGCTTCTTCCTTCCTGTGTCACACCTCTGGGGACCACTGTACCTTTGCACCTACAGTGAGGTGAGGTTCCAGCTCAGGTGGCCCCCACGTGAGGCACTTGATTCAGCTGCATCTGAACCTGGGCTCTGGGACACATACTTTACTGCAGATGTTGAATACGCGGTGTGATGGGTGTGGAAAAATTCAATGGCATCCACAACTTGCTAAATGTAAAATAACCCAGCACATACGTTTTTCCTTCTCCTCCTCCCTTACATATAAAGACTAGAAGGGTGGCAGGCAAAAGTTGAGGCTGATCCCTTACATAAATAGTTTTTAAAAAACTCTGGGTTTTCATAGTAACACTAGGCATCTCTCTACTTCTAGATATCCATTTTCCTTTCTTTTTCCCTTTCAATAAAACATGCAAGGAGGTCGTGATGCACTCCTGAAATTCAGTCTTTTGGAGTCAAAACATAGCAGTGGCTCACCAGTGGCACAATAAAGGCATGTTTTTGAGGGAAATCAGAGTGGTTTCAAATGGAAACTTCAGGAGGAATTTAGAGCAGGAGAAGGTAACTGAGGGCAGGGGCTGCCCGGGGGCACACATCTATCCTGCTCACCCCACAGAGAGAGACAACTTTCTGGGTAGTTTTGTGCCCCTCACTGCAGGGTTGGCACACACTTCTGAACAGGACCGACACACCCACTGAACAGCCTTCCTGCATGGCCGTCCCACCAAAGGTCAGCACCCCAGAACCTGGGACAGCTCCCTGTCCAGACTCATGAGTCACAAGGCATCAGCTCTGAGGTGATTGAGTGAGGGTTGAAATTTTGCAGTTAACCTCCCTTTTCTAAATTAGGTAACTTGATCACATAACCCACGGAAGTCTCCTGGAACTTCCCTGACAGTCCAGTGGTGAAGCCACCCCCTTTCCAGTGCAGGAGGTGCAGGTTCGATCCCTGGTTGGGGAACTAAGGTCCCACATGCCCCACGGCCAAAAAAAAAAAAAACCCCCAAAAAAAAGACTTTAAAAAAAATGGTCCATATCAAAAAAAAAAAAAACACAATTCTCTCCCAATTCTGTTTACAACTGTATCCTCAGGACGGACCAGGAAGGATGAGATCACAGGACCAGGTCCACGCTTCTGGCGTGGTGACACTGCAAGTGGTCACGACACAAGGTTCACCGTTTGAAAGCTGCCTCCGTTGTTACTTGCCTCAGACCTCCGCACAAGTCATAGGTTAATTAGCCAATGCGCAGAATTTAGAGCTGAGGCCAGGCAACCGGCTGCAGATACATCGGGCGTGAAGAGCAAGGAGGCACCCTCTTCTGTCCATGACGAGAACATGGGGAGGAAGAGCAAGTAAGAGTTACCCGGCCAGATTGTCAACCACATCAGAACACCCAGGAGTACTCCGGAAGCTTCAAAGCGTCGCTCCGTCTAAAGGGGGTTTCATTACAGAGACGTCATCATGGGAGTTTTGGAGAATTCCAATGACGGGCCCTCCAGGGAGAAACTCGAGCCCGCGAGTCAAGCTGATGGGAGTGGTGTGTCGCCTGCACGAGCCATACTTCATGCCAGCTAGTGCTTCAGCTGCACAAGAGGCTCGACAAACGCTCGGGGCTTGAGCCTTCAGAAATCAGTGCCTATCCTGCCACTTCTCACCCTGACAGGGCTGTGCAGACCCTCTGCCAGGGCCCCTCTGCCCGCTGCTGCCAGGCGGCGCCCACTGCTGACACTGGCCCTGGTACACACCTAATGGGCTGACCTCCTTTCCCGACTAATTGCATTACGTCGCCAGCTGGCTCCAGAAGGAGTCGTCTGTTTGATTGAAGAATTCCTGCTCCTCAGTGGGCCCGGCTGCTACTTTTACTAAGTAACAGGCAGCCCTGACATCCCCATTGTTCGGCTGACAGTGTGCCCATCCTAAAATCTAAGTTTTATTTGTAAATTAACCAGGAAACTTCCTGCCAGAGCAGTGCTGCCTGGAGACTGATAATGTGGGCCTTTCATCCCCTCCACTTGTCCTGTATCATTGCCAATTTGTTTTTTATGTGCTGGCCAGCCTCAGGCTATAAAAGCCTTTTAAGACATAAGTGCAATTATAGTCCTGGAGTCAAATGAATTGGACAAATCCAATAGCACAGCTCTGTCCCCACTCTGCAAACCCCTACAGCAGTTAGATTAGCTGTGAAAAATCTAATCGGGCTGGAGCTAACGAATTTCTGCGGTGAAGGATCAAGAGTTCAGTCTGGGGTTGCCACCAGATTGCAGGGTTGAAAAAGTGGCCCCGTGACGGGGGCAGAGGAGAGCGTGAATCACTTTAGAATTCTGCAGCTCATTTTTAAGCTGTTAGGGACAATTCAGTCGGAATGAGATGAGGAACTGTGGGGCTGCTGTTCTTGTGACTGATTTCTGGTCGAGCTGTGAGACGTCCTGATAGAGTTTGTCACTAACGATACTAAATCTTGGAGCAGCAAAAGGGATCAGCTGCGTTTGCCTGATTACAGTAGGGAACCTTACAGCCTAGCCAAGCCTTGGAATAGGATTTATAACAGGGTGTTTTTATCAAGAAAACAGTCTTTTCTCAAAAAAAAAAAAAAAAAAAAAGACAATCCTACTTAGGAAATAATTCTTTTAAAAGTTTAAAATATAAAGCGATCTTGTAACAAAACAGTTTTCAGACATAAAAAGGAAAATCATAGACTATGGTGATGCACTTGCAGAGTAGCAGCGATTTACATGGTAATAAAAAAATGATGTGTGGGTCTTGCCTGAGGCTTCCCAGGTGGCTCCGTGGTAAAGAATCTGCCTGCCAAGCAGGGGATGTGGGTTCGATCCCTGGGTCAGGAAGAGTCCCCGGAGGAGGGCCTGGCAACCCATTCCAGTATTCCTGCCTGGAGAATCCCATGGACAGAGGAGCCTGGTGGGCTACAGTCCATGGGGTTGCAGTGTCAGACCGGACTTAGCGACTGAGCATGCCTGAGAATCTTGCCTAGGGTCTGGGTAATCTGAGATCATGTCTCTGTGGGCAGGGTCCCCTCCACTAAGAACACCACCATCACCAAAACCTAAGGCATGGAGGCAGCTCCCCAGACCCTGAGGAGCCAGCATGTGGCCACTGAGGGACAGTCAGTCATGCTCTGCACATCCAAGACCCCTGGTCACTGTGAGAGGAGCCTGGTCATACCCTGATCTGACCACCAAGGTGCCCTGGTCACTGTGAGAGGAGTCTGATCATGCCCTAACCTGACCACTGAGGTCCCATGAGCATGGCCACCTACTGTGTATGTGGTCCGGATGGCCGTGGCTGCAGTGATGAGAGAGCACAACCACAGAGAAGAGAAATGGGGCAGGTACAGGGAAGCCCGCAGGCATCAATCACCCACCTAACGGGCCAGGAGGGAGAGTCCATCCAACCAGTGGGCAAGGATGAGGGCTGCCGAGTACCAGCTTCATGCTTCAGCAATTTTGCAGGCATTGCCCACCCACTGCCCAGCAACCCTGGGACATGAACTGTGTTTTTAATCCAACTTAATAGATGGGAAAACTGAGGGAACTGGCTGATGAAGGAACTGCCTACACACTTGAACCCTGGCTATAGACACCCCCCTGCCACCTGACACAACACCAAACTGCCAGTCTTAGCATCAGAATGGTCTGCTTTCCACCCTCCAGGCATTGCCTAAGTTCCTGGGATCCTTGTTGGAAGAGAAGGCTGTCAAGAGGGGGTTCCGGGCTCAGCCCCTGCCACCAGCATGTGAGGCCCAGTTGTTCTAATCTAGAAACACAGACATGGGTCAGATTTCTAGGCTTCCACTCCAGAGTAAAATGTCCTATTCTCTTAGGGGCCCCCTCACTTCCCACTGGTCAGCTGAGGTGTTCAGCCTACAGGTTAGAACGCACAGGGAGCCCTGGAGTGCTGACTCCCAGGTGGAGGATGGAGGTCTCCTCTGAACTCGAGAGAGAACTGCCCGCAGGCCCCGTGCTGATGGAGAACAGGAGGTGGGGCTACGGGCAGCAGCCCACCTGTACTAGCCATTTTGCAGATGGTCTGCCAAGCGACCCCCTCTGGCAGCCAAGGGGTCGCCAGCCTTCTCCAACCCCAGCCGTAGAGGGTCCTTACATCAGATGACCTTGGCCAGCCAGAGAGGTCAACAGCATAACTTTCTCTCAGTTAATAGTCACGGGAGAGAAGATCTAAAGTTAACAACATTGAAGATGCTTCCTTCATCTTCATCTCAGGATTTAAGACTTATAGACTGACCGATTTTCCTGTTATCTTTATCTAGTTTGTGCCAAGGAGAATATTTCGGATTAATGACAACAGTAGCTTGAGGAGAGTGATCCCAGGGCTGCATCCAGAGGAAGCCAGTCTCCGCCTGTGACACATCATGGACTTTGCTCTGTCCCAGGACAGCCAAGCGTGGTCCCCACAGAGGCTCCTTACCTTTTTGGTGAGCGAGTCGTCTGAGTCTGACGGCATCCGCGTCGAGACGTGGAAGATGACTTCCACGGTCGAGGTAGCGTAGTAGGGGGCGGTCTGGCCAGTGCTGCCATTGCGCTGAAGCCCGCCCATGAACCCACAGTGGGTTGACAGGTCCACCTGATGCAGGTCACAAGGGAAAAGAGTGAGGACCAACAGGAGCTGCTCTTGTTCACTAAGCAGGAATGTGTTTGTTTTTTAATCCAAGTATTTTCATTTTTATAACTTTCTGCTTATAAACAACTGTAATACAAAGTTAGATGAAATTAAATATTAAATAAACATTAGCTCAATAGTCTGTAATGACCTATATGGGCAAAGAATCTAAAAAGAGTGGATATGTGTACGCGCGTGCATGCATGCTAAGTCGCTTCAGTCATGTCCAACTCTTTGCGACCCCATGGACTGTAGCCTTCCAGGCTCCTCTGTTCATGGGATTCTCTAGGCAACAATACTAGAGTGGGTTGTCATGTCCTTCTCCAGGAGGTCTTCCCAACCCAGGGATCGAACCCGCGTCTCTTAAGTCTCCTGCACTGGTAGGTGGGTTCTTTACAACTAGAGGCACCTAGGAAGCCGCCGATTCACTGTGCTGTACACCTGAAGCTAACACAACATTATAAATCAAGTATACGCCAATAAAATTTTTTTTTAAAGATAACAAAGTTAACGATGAAAGGGCTCCAAAATCCTACCTACTTACAAAAACCACTAGCAAAGGTTTAGCGCATATTTCTTCAACTTTATTCCCCCCCTACACATAATCTGTATGAAGAGGCATGCACAGAGCTCCCTTGTTGACGGATTTGTGGCATTTCTGCTTTCTCCAACAGTCCTGGTGTGGTCAAACCAGAAGGAGCATTCAAAGCAGTCTTTCAGGTCAAAGGATACAAATGTTTCCAAATTTAATAGCCACTCCTAAACTGCCTTTCAAAAGGGTTGTTCCAATTTATACCGCGGCCCAAAGTCTCTGCCTCATAGTTCTTTTTCAGGCTAAGGTAAGAATGTTCTCTTCTTAGTCAGTACTTAGATTATATTTCAGTATTTTGTTTTTATTTTTCAAAAATTGCTATTCCTTCAGTAAAGCACCTGTGGTAACACAACTGGAAAAAAAAAAAAACCAGAAGAATTTCTTCTGTGCCAAAGACAATCAATATACGCACTGAATTAATCTTCTAGCCTTTTCTTTTAGTTAAGAAATGCATAGTTTAGAAATGTGAGTTAAATGCTACATATATTCCATGACAAATAAGAAATCATTTTATTAGTAAGAAGAACAATTTACTGAAAGTGTAATAACTATTTCAGACTCAAATCTTCTTGACGAGAAAGTACATGGTCTTGACCTTGATGTGCTCTTGTCCTGTATTCATCTCCTTATCAGTCCTTTTGCTAAATGCTCAGCTCTCAGAGGTAAGTCTCACTTAGGCACACAGAGAGCTCCCCTCAGCACAGATGATCAAGAAACCAAAACAAAAATAATGAAAAGCAAGAAAATTATTTCAGATTTGTTAATTTCTATTTTAACTATTCTGGATTCTTTTAGAATATGTTCTGGAGACATACATATGTGTGTACTTGTGTGTATATAAATGTATGGATATCTTTCCATCAGAATATCATTTAGCCAAGAAGAAATAAAATTTTTAAATATCAACCACCCTGGGGTCTACCTGAAGGAAACAAGTTGATAGCAAAACCATCACAGCTACTGTCAAGTCAACTTTTGACTTCATCCAACTCTTCATTTTTCACCCCTAAGTCATTGATTTCTTCGCCAATTTCCATACGAGGACCAAAGTCATTGCTTCCCTGCTCCTGTCTGTCTTCTCTTACTACACACTGTCTACAGTTGGGAGAGCCAATCTGACTATTCAGTTCACATAAAAAGCAAATGAAACAATATTAAGAGGAAAGTTAAGGGGGAACAAAAGTTTATGTATAAAGTATGAAAAAAAACTGATACAAGAGGTCAAATTCTATACACTTTCTACTCCAGAACTCTACTCACACTATATATGAATATAAAAATGTATACCATCAATATCTAGCTTACATGCATCCCTAGATAGTGCTGATGGGCAAATACCTCCTAGATGAAATGAATTACCTCCCATCCAAGTCCAGCAACAAAGTCTTCATACGCTTGGCTTCCCCTTTCATTGGAAAGAATCGAACACTTGTCTTCTTGACCTTCGGCAATGTAAAACACTGCGATTTTGTGCGTTTCGCGGCTGTGAATTTTTAGGTTGGAAGGAGTTAGAATTCTTATGTATCAAGTCTGATTTTATTGCTGCCACATATACGTCTGCTGTACAGCTGACGTTTACCAAGAACTTACAAGGGATCAGGCACTGTTCCAAGAAGGTCAGCACACGATCTCATCTATCCTTGCAGGCACCCTAAGTAGACAGGTCTTGTCACCACCTCCTTGTAGAGACTGTTGAAAGGAGGCACAGCACACACCACCACAAACAGGAGGTCAGGAGCTGAGGCAGGGCCGTCTGGCTCCTGAGACCACCTCTTAGATGTGTGATGTGTCAACAGCATATAAGAGCACATGGTTTGACAAACTCTCTCTAGCTTTGGTTAAAAAAAAAAAAACCGAGCCTTTCAGATAGCTATAGTGGTGGACAGATCCATGTGACCATGCATATTTCACTTCCCACACCTTTAGATAAGGAAGCTGGGGAGCTCCCTAACCGGGGCTGTAACACAGGCCAAGACTACTTGAGAAATAAAAACTACTTCTTCGAAGCAGGACACATTTAGGTACCATCTTTGTGAGGAGCTGTACCCACCCTGGGCTCTGAATGATCTGAGGGTGCCTGGGAAGTTGGACAGCTGTGCAGGGAAACTTCTTCAGAAGTATAAACTGTTTGTTCACTTTCTCCATGATGGATTTGGGGCCCTTTGCTGTTGAATCAGGTAAATGCAACTCTGAAGAAAGGATTCCTGGGTCAACTTTTGTGCGTCTGATATGGTCTTTGGCATGTAGAATTTGCTCAGCTAAATCTCTGTTGAATTGACCTGAGAAACAATGATATATTGGAATATGTCGATAGCCATTTCTATTAATATAAATTATACACTGGAGTACAGTGTCAAGGTCACTAGATCTACAACAAGTGATGTGGTCACAGTTTAGACAGACGATGACATCACTCTCACTGGAACAGAGCTTTAACCAAGAACCCAAGATGTGGATTCTAGTCTCTAGAACCCAAGATGTGGATTCTAGTCTCTATGTTTTAGATTTTGGATTACCATTTCCAGAGCAGTTCCACTTTTCTTCTGACTTCTACCATATACTATGGAAAAATCTATTGGAAAAACTATCGAGCATTTAAGCAACATGGAAATGTTTGTCTAATCATTTAATACCTCAAAATTATAATCTGATTAGACTCGACAGTGATAGAATCTGGGCTCCATATTTTAACACATTCTTCAATATCTCCTTCTGTATGTGTGCTAAGTGACTTCAGCTGTGTCCGACTTTTTGTGACCCATCACACTCTGATGGACTGTAGCCCATCTGATGCCTCTGTCCATGGGATTCTCCAGGCAAGAATACCAGAGTGGGTTGCCATGCCCTCCTCCAAGGGATCTTCCTGACCCAGGGATTTGTCTTGATAGCTTACTCCTCCTGCTTCCCCCATAGTTTACATTTAATGACCCTACTTAGAGGAAAAATTAGAAAATATAGAAAGGAAAGAGAAGAATTAAAAAAAATCCACTCATGTTCTTTGCTTTTACGTTGAAATCACAATGGTTACCATCTCAGGATGCGTTTTTGCCTACAAAATGAGATGCCATCAGTTTGTGCTTTGCCACTGTTTTTTTCACTTAAAATATTTGTGAACACTTTAAGAAAATTGTGCAAAATATGCTTAACATAAAAATTATCATTTACACCGCCTTGGAGTGCGAACACTTTTAACACCATATCCTTGTGTAAAAAAGTTATTAATAATGATTGTGGAATATTCCACTCCATTTTGTTAATATTCCATATCCCAAATCCTTGCTATTATGGTCCTTAAAATAAATTCACGGACGTGGAACTCTGATCTCCGCCTACTTTTAAGGCTTTTGAAATGAACTGTCATGCTGCCACTAGGGGAGGTGGGTGTCCTGAAGACCCTGATGGAGCCTTACTCCGTCATGTTCGAGGGGGTGCCGCTCTCCAGAGAACGGATGTGGAGGGTGGCGAGGGGATTCTGTGCTGCTGGATGCCAGCGGGCAGTGCTCCAGCAGAGACGTTGGAAAGCTTGTCCTCAAGCACGTGGAGCCCAAAACTGTGACATGATTTCCTCCTGAACTACAGGCAGGGTTGGCCAGCAGTCTGGACTCAGACAAGTTGATTTTAAGATCTGTAATCATGTAGGGGCTTGGACGGTAAGTGAGGTCATAAGCCACGAACTAAAAGACACTCTCTTTGAACAAGTGGAGAAAAAAGGATAGTCAGTCCATTTCTCTGCAGCTCCATCTACATACTGTAAGTCCTCAGCATTTCATTTTTCTCTATTCTATACACTGGATGTACAAAAAACAATGTCAGGTTTATCTGAAATGTTTATGTTTGTTCTCCTTAAAGTCTAAGCTTTTTACTTTGTAGCTGCTTACGGGTCATGGGTCCTCATCAGCTCCTTATGGAGCCAGAGAGATGCCGGGTGACTGCATGACGGATGGAGGTGTGAGCTCAGGTGACCTTTAGCTGTAAACACTCATCAAATTTCACAGCTTCCAAACTGTTAGCACCGCAGAGAGCCTGGGAGGATGCAGACGCTGTGTCTGGCCTTATTAGAGCCAGGCTTTTGAAATGATAATTAGCAACATCAACAGCACTTCATGTCCAGGAGCGGCAGGACAAGTGCACAGAGGAACAGGTAGTCCAGAGCACATGGACAGAAAATCAACCGTTTCCTCTTCCTCGCTAGAATTCGAGTTTTTTTTTTTCTTCTTCTTATTAGGACTAAACCAGAATAGCTTGGTTTCCTTGTGCTGTCACATTAAAAAGCCAAAGAAACGTGACTGTTACTTTTACTTGACCTTTTGGTGGGGAGAGGCATTAATATTGAAAGGGGGAGCTTTCTTTAATATATACATATGTTCATTATACTGTTTACATCTTTGCCAGCTTCACAGCATACAAATCCTAGTTGTGAGGTTCTTGTGTGTGTGCCCACTGTGTCCGACTCTTTGAGACTCCAAGGACTGTAGCCCACCAGGCTCCTCTGACCATGGGATTCTCCAGGCAACAATACTGGAGTGGGTTGCCATGCCCTCCTCCAGGGGATCTTCCTGACCCAGGGATCGAATCCATGTCTCATGTCTCCTGCATTGCCAGGTGGGTTTTTACCACTTGGGCCATCTGGGAAGCCAAATTTTTTCTAGGAACGGGTTAATCAGAAATCCTGACTTGACAGCAGGGAGATAAAATTGATACCAGAAATTAACAGAAACATCCTGATCAGAAGTTGAGGGCCAACATATGTTCTTTTTTTTTAATTAATTTTTAATTGAAGGATAATTGACTTACAAAATTTTGCCGTTTTCTGTCAAGCCTCAACATGAACCAGCCATAGGCATACATATACCCCCTCCCTGTTGAACTTCCCTCCCATCTCCCTCGCCATCCCACCCCTCTAGGTTGATACAGAGCCCCTGTTTGAGTTTCCTGAGTCATACAGCAAATTCCCATTGGCTATCTGTTTTACATATGGTAATGTAAGTTTCCATGTTATTCTTTTTTTTTTCATGTTACTCTTTCCATACATCTCACCCTCTCCTCCCCTCTCCCCATGTCCATAAGTCTATTCTCTGTGTCTGTTTCTCCATTGCTGCCCTGTAAATAAATTTTTCAGTACCATTTTCTGGATTCCATATATAAGTGTTAGAATACAGTATTTCTTTCTCTTTCTGACTCACTTCACTCTGTTTGGTTCATCCACCTTATCAGAACTGACTCAAATGCATTCCTTTTTATGGCTGAGTAATATTCCATTGTGTATATGTACCACAACTTCTTTAGCCATTCATCTGTCAGTGGACATCTAGGTTGCTTCCACATTCTAGCTGTTGTAAATACTGCAATGAACAATGGGATACATGTATCTTTTTCAATTTTGGTTTCCTCAGGGTATATGCCTAGGAGTGGGATTGCTTGGGTCATATGGTGGTTTTATTCCTAGTTTTTTAAGGAATCTCCATATTGTCTTCCATAGTATTTGCTGACTGATGTACGGGATCTCAAAGCTAAAGAGCCCCTCAGCTTATTTCTGTTCTTTTAAAGAACCTGAAAACATCCTTACCATAAAATAAGTGGATACTTTTTTAGATGTCAAGAACAGTACCCCAGGGAGCTATTTCCATTGTACCTCATGCAATTAAAGTACATTAACACTCAACAAACTGGCCACAATCACAAGACACCAACGTCGTCACTCAATAAGAAGGAGCATGGAATAACTCAGCCTACGCTGGGAAAGATGAGTCTGGAACTCAAGTGACTGCTCATTTCCTACTGGATGGTGGGAGGGAGGGGGCAGTGAATCCCCGAGCCCCTTCAGGAAACCCCCTTCTGCCCCCTCCCCAGAATTTCCTTCCTCTGGAAAAAAAGCAGTACACGACAATTTGGAAACAATGTGGGGAAGGATAGTCTTAGGAATAACAAATGCAGGTTTTTCTCTCTAAGGAGATGCCCAATGATGCTTCTGAAGGAAATATAATAGCAACAGAAGGCTGTTTTTATTTTTAAATGAGTTTTAAAAAACTCAAGATTAAGGAAGCAGTTTATTGAGGACTTCCAAGCACCTGTTATGTGCCCAGCATGACACTGGCCCCAGGCTGAGATGTTTTTGGAAGCCCTTGTTTCCCCAGATCAAACATGGGTCAGAGCTCATCTTCAGAACTGCTTCTAAAATCATTCAGAAGAGAGGTCCATCAGAGATCTGACCTGCTTTGGAGAACGAGGCTTAGGGTCAGGGAGCCCCTGGTTGCAGCACCCGGGTCTTAACCTAGCCCATGGGATCCAACCCACACTGCTGCATGACATGGACTGGCGTCTGCCCCTCAGTGGAACCAGAGGCTCTGCAGAAACGTGACGAGAACCAGCGCCCACTGGCTGCAAGGTTCTTAATCAAAGGCAGAGATTAGAGGACTTCTTCTTCATGTAGCAAACATGGAAGTTTACTCCCCAGGATAAAACTACCAAACGTACAAACTACCAAGTCCCTGCAGGGGTATCACTCCTGCCCCTTATCTGGCACCCCTCCCTGCCAGCACACACCAAGACAGACAGGAATAAGCAGGTTTGATATACTTGCACCTACCACTGTCGGGAGTCCAGATTTTTTAGCTCTCTCAATAATTTTGAATTTTTCTTCAACAGATGGAAGTTCTTCCTATAAAGAAAAAGGGATAAGAGAAAAGTCGTGTAATCACAGATCAGTTTTGCCCTTTCCAATCAGTCAACGTACAAACCTACCTATCCATCCATCCATCCATCCATCCACCCCTCCACAACCACTCCATTCACCAAAGATTTGCAGCCGAAGCTTAGAGAAGCAACTTCATTCTGAAGATGCTCAAAGGTGTCACAACTGCACGGCCTCCCGTGACTGGGGACACTGGCTGGCTGTGGTCACTGGACGTGTGACTGACGTGTGTGCCTACCCTGCTATCAGCACTGTCACCTCTGTCATGGGATTCTTGTCTCACCTCTGCAGCTCAAACCCACCCCATCCGCAGTCTCCTCCACTGCCCCTCACTTCCCAGTGGATTGGCTGTCCTTCCTGAGGCCCTGAGTCACACTATCTTTTATCAGAGTCATAGCAAGTTTTCCTCCCTCACCAGAGCTAGGGAGAAACTGTGGCTTATTCGTCTCTGTAGTCCACTGGCATCTTTCATAAAGGCAGAAGCAACAATGGGCAGAGCAGTAATTAAAGCATACACACAAAGTAAATGCTTGATACCCCTTAAAATACACAAGAGATGTTTGGAATTCAATCTGTGCATCAGTAGAGCACAATTAGTTTTGTTTTTAACTTTAATTTAGGGTTTTCCCTGGTAGCTCAGCTGGTAAAGAATCTGCCTACAATGCAGGATGACCCCGGTTCAATTCCTGGGTTGGGAATATCTGCTGGAGAAAGGATAGGCTACCCACTTCAGTATTCTGGCCTGGAGAATTCCATGGACTGTATAGTCCATGGGGTCGCAAAGCATCGGACACAATTGAGTGACTTTTTACTTTTAGCAGCAGAAAATAAGCTGCGTGTGTGTGCTAAGTTGCTTCAGTCATATCCGACTCTTTGTGACGCTATGGCCTGTAACCCACCAGGCTCCTCTGTCCATGGGATTCTCCAGGCAAGAATAGAGAAAAATCTCCATTTCAGTTCTCTTTTTTCCAAACCCCAAACTGATAAGAAGAACCATCACACACAAAAAACAAGACAATTGAAGGTCTAGAGAGGGTTGTTACCTTCTGTCCCAAGAATTCATTCCCAAGTCGTCAAGCAGCAGCCTACAGAAGTAGAAGGCACCCCGGGGCTCCACCGGGGACGGCGGCTTCTGGCTGGTGACCCTCATGGCCACGTCCGAGTGGCACCTCTGGACGTATTCGTCTTCCTGTGCGCTCTGGCGCAGCAGGACCTTGGTGATCTCCTTCTCCTGGTCCCAGTTCATGCCACAAGGGGGTGGAGAAGGCTCATTCAGACGGAGCTGGGATGGCAAAAGGCATTCAGGACTCGTGTGGCCAAGGTTTTCAAGTAAGTTGTCGAGGACATCCTCTCCCTCCTCAATCTGAGAAGGAGCCCTCTGAGGTCCAGGGGTTGGGGGATGCCAGCCCGAGATGAGGAAAGAGGGGCTTCTGCCCTTGGGGGCTAAGTGGCCTTCCAGGGGTCCGTAGAGCACCTTCCCGTCCCATGAGTACTTCCCTGAGATGTCCCTCACGATCACTCTCACGTCTGAGGGGGCGCCCGCCGGCGACCCATTGGCAGGACCCATCGCAGGCGTCTGCAGGTAGGAGATGAGGGTGCTGTCGTTGAACACAAACAGCTGCAGGCTGGGGCTCCTGAACACGTCTGGGGAGAGCTCGGTGGCATCGGCGTGCGCATTGTCGTGGTGCTCGCCCACCAGGCTGTGCAGCACAGCGGGGCCCCCGCAGAGCGGGAAGTGGCCCAGGTGGTTGACCAGGTGCGCCATCACCATGCGCGCGGTCAGCGGGATCAGCCCCATGCTCCTTCTCCTCCTCTCTGCTGACAGCGAGACGGGGACACGGGGACACAGTGGAGAAGGAAGGTGAGAAGGGGCCACCACTGGACAGCGACCCATCCCCAGCAAGGAGGAAGCTTTCTTTTTTAAGTCTGGGGATTTTTTTTTTTTCCACCTGTTTTTCTTCTTTGGACATTCATTCTACTTGAATTTACAAGCACAATTTAAATAGATGGCTAAAAGAACCATTTTTTAGGAAGGTCTCATTCTGCAAGGGACATTTGAAAATGTGCAGGTACAGCTATAAACCAGAGACAGATCCTTTAGCATTGACGGCTCTAAGAGCTCAGGGAGGTAGACATCTGCCCTTAGAGGGCAGGGCTGCTTGGAGAGCTGGGGACCAGGGCTGGGGAGGTGGCCTTGTTCCCTTTGTTGGGTAAAGGGAGACACCGATAAGGGGATGAATCAAGCCCGGGATGGCTTCCATATATTTGAAGCAATTTGCTTTGGGATTATTGTGACTATTTATGTTTTGTTGTTAGGGCATTTTAAATATTTAACAGAATCTGATATATTAATAATTCATGGAATTACTTAGAAAGCTTTCACTGAATTTGTAGTTGATTAAATGCCCAGGAGCAACTAATTTATAAAATGTTTAAGACTTCAGATGTATAGAAGGACTTTGACAATAGCAATCAAGGGGGGCTGTGTGAAATGCTTGAGATATGATGGGGAAGCAGGCAAAATCCACAACAAGTAAAGGATGAAACGATTACTGAAGCCTCAAAGCAGTTACAGAAATCTTAATCCACCACGTTTATAAAAGAACTGTGCGTCAATCTAAGAACAGGTCAAAATGAAAACTTTTAATTAAAAAAAAATCACTAGATATTTAAATAAACTAAGTTTTCTAATTTGGGCTTAAAGGCTTAATAAATACTTAAGAAATACTTGGTTTTTAAATTCATGACATGAAAAACCAAATATTAAAAGTTATCACTAAGTATAAATATGCTTTCGTGTGCTAAACATCCTCCCCCTCAGACATTAGAAATCTAATGGACTTATTTATAAAACATCAATTTTATGATATAAAAATCCTAGAAACAATCAAATCCTAGCATCTAGGAAATTGTGATGACTGAGATCGTCCTAACTTCTTTCGAACTTCTTAATTTTGGGGGGGGTGGAAAATAAATCACCTTTATTCAACAACGCAAAATAAAATTTCATTTAAAACCCTAGGTTTCTTAGAAGCAGAGGAGGTCTTCTGCATGTGTCTCTGAGATGAAATGTTTCTTCTGGACCCTCTGATGTGTGGGCGATTTCCATACAGCTGAGAAATTTAAAACACCTCGACTCATTCCCTTAGAATCACAGTGATGAATGCCTCTGCTTTTGTGTACATATTTATTAATTTTTTCAAAAGTTACAGATGCTTTTTATTCATGCTTATCATCCCATATGAATACACACCCCATCAAATGTTAATGCCTCTACAGCAGAGCTGCGGCCAGCTGGGGGCTCAGAAGTCCATACTGTAAGACACTGCATGATGATGACACGGAAGCACAGGGTTCAGCGCTAACAAGAAAGGTCCGAATGGAACCAGGCCCACAGCAGAAAACAACTGGAAAAGCAACCCTTTCTACTTTTACTTACATAGGTCGTACTTATAATCTGAGATAAATACGGATTTGTATTTTAATGAACAGGCTTGAATTCTGCAAGGGGAAATTAACCTGGAGTCACATCACTTGTCATAAACAATGACACACCCCAAATATCTTTGGTACTGAAAAGCAAGGAAAGAGAATATTTGTGGAATAAGAACTGTTTCTCCCTGGCAGACTTCACCTGCATCAACTGCCCAGGGCTGCCCTGAAAAATCAAGAAGAAATCTAGACCTCATTAATGAAGAAAGAAGCTTGTGACTTCTGCAGGCTATGCAAAATCATATTCCATATATTTATTTCATTTTTCTAAATTTAGAGAGGAAATATAAAAGCAGTAATTTTAGATTATCCTTTAACTTTCTTTCTTTTTTAAAAGCTCCTCCCTTCTCTTCTTTTTAAGCAACTAGGTATTAAAGATGAGGAGAGTGAGCAGGTGTACCACTGATGGCTCCTCTTCAAGCTGGGCCAACAGCCACTTCGGCTGTAGGTGGCTGGATCTCTCGCTTGTAACTCTGTTTGAAAGTAGTCATTACATCAAATGTGGGTAATGATCTATGAAAGAATCATTTTTAAATGATAGACAAAAATATAACATTGCTTATCAGAAACATTATCTGACTAGAAACAGTTCTGTTATAAATGATGAATTAATGACACTGAATGGTTCTTTGTCCATTTCCCTCACTCTTTTTTCTTGAGGATGTTTTTAACCTTCAAAGTTCATTCTCAGCCCTAGGTTTTTAACTTGCAAGGTCCATAAAATCATCCTGGATGATCTAATGCTCTATATCCACATTCTTTTTAACTTTTACTTTTTGAGACAACTGAAGATTCACCTTCACTTCTAAGAAATAACAGAGAGAAATTTCAAACATCCTTTACCCGAATGGTAAACATCTTGAGTGGCAACAGGACAGTATCAGCATGGTGCATGGTTACAAAGACCATGCATCACTATTCAGAGTTCACTAGTTTCACAGGTGCTCAATTGTGTGTGTGTGTGCGTGTGATTCTATGCACGCACACACACATATACCCCCCCACATTTTAACTATATTCCAAGGCCTAGAGATGGGCTCCTGTCATTTTGGGGAGAAGCGTGGTGGAGGAGGACATGCACAGCCCCTACGTCCTGACCTCACCCACATCTATGACAGGCCCTCTGCTGGGAGCAAAACCATCCTGCCTCCATCTCTCTTGGTGACACCCAGCTGGTCCCTCTCTACCAGCTTCTTGCAAAGGCTGCTCTTCCTCCCAAGTCTGACTTAGGCGCTTCTCCACGGGAAACCTCTCCAGGGCTCCCAGGCCACACACAATGAGTCCTTCTGCCTGAATCCTATCTCCCCACAAGATGAAAAACTCCTTGGGGACAGAAAGTGGACTGTGTGTGGGGATTTGTGCCTCCCACAGGTCCTCAAGCATATAAAACTCAACTCAGATGGGAAAAGAAAAGGGAGGACAGAGAAAGAGGAAATGAGGGAGGAAGGACTTGATATCACAGAGCACTGCAGAAACCCAGATTGCAACCACTAGCTTCTTAGAAAATAACACAGCGAGTATTCACAAACGGCTACCATTTTCCCTTCTGCTGCCCACAGCAATGAGGAGCCTGAAGAGCCTTACCCTCTTCAACAGTAAGCAGGTTGCCCAGTTCTGCTGATGAATGAAATTGGACCGGCTCAGAATTCTTCACGTTCGCCAGCGGCAGGAAGGGGTCGTAATCCGAGGACGACAGATCCGCCAGGGTCAAGGTGTAGCGGCTCTGCTGGTTGTACGTGCTTGAGCCACAGACGCAGCAGTGCAGAACCTGCATGCACAGGAGGGAGCGTGTGCCGGAAAGGCCACCCACAGCCTGCCCCCCGACAGGCTGTCAAACGACAGCAGCCCCTGGGAGGCAGGATTCCTGCTCGATAATTCCTGAGAACATCAAATCCTTTCCGTCCTTAAACACCTTCCTGCTATGAACATGCTTATCTCACTCATGTTATATCAATGGCAAAAGGAAAGCAAAAGTCGGCAAGCGTGCTTTTTGGCACTCTATGTGGTCACACACGCCTGGTGCTGCTCCCGTCCATGGAGGCACGAGAGAGGTGAGGACAAGCCGTGCAATGGGCCACGGGTGTCCCACCACCCACAGTGGCAATCAGAATCAAAGCCATCAGCACAAACTGCTGACCTAGTACATAAACATTCATGGATTTGAATTGGTGTAACTCATGACACTAGGACTTGGAAGGGCCAATCTGATTCGCTTTTTAAAAGGTATAACAATGAAGTAAATCTAACACAAATTCTAAAAGTATCCTTACTTTCTCAAGATGAGTTTCCTGAAAGCTCACTGGTTGTTTACAAAATGCCATTGACCGAAGCTGACACCGTGCCCACAACGGTTTTGAGAATGTCAATGTGTATGGGTGAGCTAATCGCTGTACTAACGTTTCCTTTCTGATCATAAATGTAAAAAACTGAGTTTTAAGAAGAAGAAGGTGATGCTTTTAAAAACTAAGGAAAGACTGCTTTTAGATGACGAGCTCTGAGGTTGGGTTGGATGTGTCTCAATTTAGTTCCTTCCAATTGTGTTGCCTTTTGGGGACTAGTGGTAAATGCAACTTTCATCCATGGCTACAAAGGACCAAGAACAGCGGGGGACAGCCACCTGAATATGCCTTCTTCCTAGCAAAAGAGTAGTACAGGAAAATGAGGGTAGCTCCCTCGTTAACATAAAAAATTTGATCTTCTGTCATCCAAAGAGCTAATTTCTATTAGTCAAATGCCGTAAATGTAAGAAATACAAATGATTAATAAAACTGCAACATGATACCATCGCCTACCTAGCAGAGACAAAGTGTCAGCCAGGGTGTGGAGAAGCTGCAGTTCTCAGCACAGTCACCCTGGAAAAATACTGCGTGCTCACTCCTAACGCACAACACATGTGTTCCAGCAACTCCACCGCTAGGTGTACATGGAACAGGAAGGCAGACAGATGTGAACCAGAAGGACACACTGGGTGATTCTATACGGTACAAAGTCCAACAGCCAAAGACAAATGATTGCTGTGACAAGACAGTGGTCACCTCCGGGTCTGTGTGGGGACTACACACACGGGGGCTCCTGGAATGCCAGGATGCTCCATTTCTAGAGTTGGGAGCCCATTTCACAGGTGTGCCCACTTGGTGAAACCCCAAAATTCACTTAGGATTGATGGATGCAGTTTTTTTGGATGTATAGGATACTTCAGGGGAAAAAGTTTCCTTTAAAAAAAAATAAGTATTAGCCAGTAAATTTATGTATCATGTTAACTATAAAGTGATTTTTATGTTGGTGGAGCAATTTTAAGAGCAATGTTTTAAGAAAAGAAATGCTAGACATGAATTCAAATGACTGCAGCTACTTTAGTGGCTTAAGCCAAGCCTCGTTTAGGTTTATAAGTCACAGAGATGTCAGAAATATCTACTTCATCTGAACATAGTTACTAAAATCTTTGACCGTTCAAGGAACCATTTAAAAGTACAAAACACCTTTTTAGTAGAATTTCAACTATGGTTAAGTGGCTTTTTCGGTTTTAACTGAATGCATTTTAAAGTAAGGCAACAAAACAATCTGTTAATGACTTAAGAAATCTTTTTCATTTTTTGATGTGGGTCATTTTTAAAAAAGTCTTTATTGAATTTGTTATATTGCTGTTTTATGGGTTTGTTTCTTTGGCCTCTAAGGCAGGAGGCATCATGGTTCCCCAGAACAGGGATTGAACCTATACTCCTAGCATTGAGAGGCAAAGTCTTAACCACTGGACTGTCAGGGAAATGCCTAGAAATTTTTTAAAAATTATTTTTAAGTTTTATTACTACAAAAATAAGCAAAGGAACTGCCCCTACCTCACAGTAATTATTCAGTGGTTTGTGTGCATGCATGCTAAATCATTTCAGTCGTGTCTAATTCTTTGTGACCCCATGGACTGTGGCCCTCCAGGCTCCTCTTTCCATGGGATTCTCCAGGCAAAGAATACTGGAGTGGGTTGCCATACCCTCCTCCAGGGGATCTTCCTGACCCAGGGATTGAACCTGTAATCTCTCAGGTCCCCTGCATTGGCAGGCGAGTTCTTTACCCTTAGCACCACCTGGGGAGCCCTATTCAGTGGATACACAAGTAATAGATGGATGGATATAATAGACAGATGGATAGATAAGGCTTCCGTAGGGAGAGCTGTAAGGCCTGTTTGGAAGGATAGTACTAAAGGTCCAGAGTAAACACCACACCTAGTCAGTGGTAGGGGGTGAAATTCCAATGTCTTAGGTATTATGAAAATGATGATGCTGATTAATTTGAGGTAATATACTGTATTGCCTTAATTTATTTCTGAAGACCTCTGAAAGCAAAATGAAGGCTGGGATCCTTGTATTTTTTCTTCCCTTGATAAAGAAATTTTGGCCAACTAAGGCTGTAGATACTCTTACAATAAAGATTTTCAAAACGAAGCAGGTATGGACCATGTTCCATAAACACTGGGGGAGTCTGAGCAAACTGCAGTTGTTTAACACTGACAGTCAGGTAAAATGCCTGGTGCCTGGGGTAATCACTACCTGTCTGCTAAGACGTTTCAGTCATGTCTGACTCTTTGCAACCCTATGGACTGTAGCCCACCAGGCTCCTCTGACCATGGGATTCTCTAGGCAAGAATGCTGGAGTGAGTTGCCATGCCCTCCTCCAGGGGATCTTCCCGACCCAGGGATTGAATCCAGGTCTCTTGCATTGCAGGCAGATTCTTTACTGTCTGAGCCACCAGGGAAGCCCAGGTAGTCACGGCTTCTCTATAATTACAATTATTCTGTGGACACTCCTGAAGTTATTCATTTCTTTTAAAATGTGAACCCCCATAAATCCTTGTTCAAAGGGCACAAATAAGTACAGGAATGCCTAAGAAGAGCCGATTCATTAAAAGAGACCCTGATGCTGGGGAAGATTGAAGGCAGGAGAAGAAGGGGATGACAGAGGATGAGATGGTAGGATGGCATCACCAACTCGATGGACATAAGTTTGAGCAAACTCCAGGAGCTGGTGAAGGACAGGGAAGTCTGGCGTGCTGCAGTCCATGGGGTCACAAAGAGTCAGACACGACTGAGCGACTGAACAACAGTAATCTGTTCGGAGGACTGTTTGAGGCTCCAGTCCGCACCCTGTACCCCAAGGCCCAGTGTGGCAGGGGGACTCACCCTGTAGATGTAATCCAGCAAGGGGGCCCGGGCCGGGGGCTGCTCGTCCAGGGCTGCCGTGGACACGGGGTGGAGGAGGGTGCCCGCCGGCAGTGCCATGCACCAGTCCAGGAGGCAGAGCAACAGAGACACGAGGAACTGGAGGAGGAAGCAGACCAGAGCCTCAGCCTGCAGCCTCGCAGACTCCACCACTGTGTGTTGATACAGGAAGCAGAACCTTCCAGCACCACGGCCATTCTTTAGCAACACAGGGGTGAAGGGGGCTTTCACAGAGAGAGGGCAGGGCCGGTCTGAAGAGGGGAGGTTACAAACCCCTGCGTGTGACAGCATCTGCCACCTGAGTCACGTCATTACAAATCCTGGGGAGGACCTAGCGGATGGGCCACTTACCTTCTTGTCTGTCTCCACCGAGGAGTACTCTGCGCTTGGCAACAGAAAAGCGACTGTGGCCACGAGGATCTGCAGAGAAGACAAATTCCCAATCAGACAGACCACGGTACAGTCCTGGGAGCCGCCAGGTAAGAGGTCCTGAATGGCCTTGCCACCACACCCAGCCAGGGGGCCAGCTCCTAGAGGGAGGTGACACGGGCCAAGAGTCACCTCAGTGATCTGCATGACCTGAAGACCAGAAAGCGTGATGGCCATGATTGCCTCCCCTCTGCTAGTAGGGAGATCAGGGCCCAGAGGAAAGAGTGGTTCTGTCTGTGGTCACACCATTTCCAGCATCAGCTTCCACGCGTCTCATGATGAAAGCAATAAATACTTCCAAAGGTAATTATGAACATGCACCCATTTACTTTTCTTATAACACACCCCAGGTCTCCACTGACCTGCGGTGCAGGGGTGAGTGAGTGAAGGTCACTCAGTTGTGTCCAACTCTTTGCGATCCCACGGACTGTATAGTCTATGGGATTCTCCAGGCCAGAACACTGGAGTGGGTAACCTTTCCCCTCTCCAGGGGATCTTCCCAACCCAGGGATCGAACCCAGATCTTCCGCCTTGCAGGGGGATTCTTTACCAGCTGAGCCATGGTAGCAGCACCCATCTCATTCTCAAAGGCATCCCCATGTAGGTGATAAACTACACACTTGTTCTAAAGTCCAACTTTGCATACAGCAGCATCTCACATTCCTCAAATCCAAAGCTCTGTTTCACTCTGGGTCCCCTGAGGTTGAAGATCACCTGTGATTTCCGATGTAACTGAGAGAACAAAGTGACCTCGGGGGTGACACTTGTTCAGGGTTGAGAAAAACTAAATCACCTTACTTCCTCTCTCTCCACTGGGTGTGTATGGAACAAGGGCTTGTTTAAAGAAGGGAGGGGCCTTAGCACCCAGCTCCTGCAGGGTGACAGTATCTACTTCCTGCAAGATAGCACCCTCTCATGCCACTGACCTCCAGGGTGTCATTGTTGAAGGTGTTCTTCCTGCTCCTTCTGCCCCTCTCCTCCGCAAATGACCCACTCCCCTCACCCCACCCCAAGGGTACGACAGTGGTAAGCTCATTATAGCTGGGCAATCATGCTGGTGGCAGAACGCACAGCCCAGGCCTTCGCTCTGGGAAAGCCCCCCTCCCCCAGCCCCCGCACACAGGGCATCACGACCAGCTGCCTACTCCTTGTTGGCACCATCCAAATTACTCTGGATGAATGAAGCCCAGTCGACAAAAGGTCTCTTTGTTGTGGTCGTGTCTGCCTTTCAAACTCCCCAAGTGTGAGCCTGCCCTGGAACACTGGTGGCTTCTTACTCGGTGCCTGAAATCGCAGCTGAGAAGGGCCAGCGTAATTTACTCTGAAAATGGGTGACTCACATGGCAGTTTAACAGTCAGTGCTCCAACAATTATTGGAGTATCTAGAATTCATTAAATATCAAATGTAATAAAAAGAGGAAACGCCGATGTTTGAGCATTATGGCGCAAAAAAAGACTTACTTCTGCAATTTTCCGAGGCAGAGAGGTTTCAAACACCTGAAGCTTTTCCCAGTAGGAGACTAGCAGCTGAAGCACGTCACAGGCTACCTGGGCCACAATTTTGTTAGGAAACTAGAAAAGGAAACAAAACCCCACACTAAATAACCTCACTTCACATGTACGGTATTCCTAAAGAAGGACACAACAAGGATTTCTTTTCAGTTCCCTCTGGGGACCCACGTCCTTGTTCTGCATTAAATATCTGAAAAGTGTATCTTATCACCAGTTTGTACATGGTCACCACCCTGTTAACTGCCTTCTGTCTACATGAGTTGTGTTAATCTACATAATGTTCTGCAGAAACATTTAATCATTTGGAAATTAAAACCATAAATTCAACTGTCTTATCCAGATCACACAAACGATAGTTTTGATGACTGGAGGAAATTGAAATGTAGTACGTTATTGAGTAGCCCGGTGTGCTGAACCTCTTACAAGAATTTTTCTCATTTTCACCTTGATAACTCTTCATTAACAACTCTGTAAGGTGGATGTTATCTTCATTTTACACTTGGAGAAACAAGGATTGATCAAAAGACTTTCCATCCTATGAAATTAAACTTAACCTGCACAGATAGCATTCTAAGAAATGTGAAAAATGTGGAACTAGGAGGACGTAATTCAAAGTTATGGCAAATTCAATTATTGAGTCTGTTTTCTGTCTGGCAGGTGTCCACAGTTCTCTGGATATCTCAGTCTCTCAGGAGATTGCAGAGTGAAGGGGCAATTCCATCAGGGCCCATGGACTGGGAGTGCGTGGGAGATACGAGGGCCCCTACTGCTCCCTCCCTGGCCAGACCCTGGGCCTCACTGCAGCCACGCTACCTGAGCCAGGGCAGAAAGCTTTGTCACCAAATCTGTGTCCTGTCCAGGGAGACCTTTGGATTTGCCTCTCAGCTACTTCCACACCAGGAGCGCCCGGCTGCACAAAGCAGACATCGGCTGACCAGAGGGCCACAGAAATAACCAGAGAGGTCAGGCACCTCAGTGAGGATGCACAGGAGAAGGGAGAGGTGATCAGTTCAGCTTCTGCACAATAGGTCCTGACTACCGTCTCCTGACAGGCACAAAGAAACTGGCTGACAGCACCTGGCCCCAGGGGGCTCTGTGGCCCCCTCTGGCCACCCAGGCTTCCCACCACCGGACCTTCATGGCCTCGGTCCACTCCTCAGATACTCTGGCTTATCTCTGCCCCGGGGCCTTTGCTCCTGCTCCTCGCTCTGTCCAGGACACCCGCCCCCCCGGTCTGCATTCGGTAGGAGCTGCCATGTCTTGCTGGTCGCGGCCAGTGACGTCATCTCCCCACGAGGCCACCAAGCCCACCCCCTCCAGCTCTTCTGTTTCCTCTTCCTCCCCTGCTGAAACTTCTACACGGCCTTAAGGGCTAAGAGCCAATCTTTTCTGTGTGTTTGCTAATTCTTCTGTGTGTTTATCTTCCCGCATCTTGTTCTCCATCATATTCCGAATGCCCCGCACAGCCCCATGGGGGCTCTGAGGGCACAATGGAACTTGGGGAGAGTGGGCTCTGGGGCGGTCCTGTTGCCTCCCACTGGGCAAGTTACATGGTAGAAGCACGAGGCAGGCGTGGCTCTGTCATCTCAGCCAGAGACAGACAAGGTGACCATGGCGAAGTGAGGGACAGGTGTGAGAGACGGGGGGTGGACAGGAGAGAGAAGCCCCTGAGGGGTGCTCTGCTGAGCTGAGCAGGGACAAGCGGGACAGTTTCCTTCTTGGCGGTGGGCCCAGGATGCCAGGCACTAAGGCTACGGAGGCCTTTGAGGGGGATGGTGTCGCCAGCAGGTGGAGGGCGGCAGGACGTGGGGATGAAATACATCCCTGACCCTCTCATCAGCACGTGGTCACGGGTGCCGACAATGTGCGGACCCTGGGCCAGTTTCCCTGAAGCTCAGGCGGCGGATGGCCAAAGGCAGCCACCCATGGGGGAAGCAGCCATTGGCAGCCCCGCCCAGGACCCTCACAGAACGTTCCATGTGGCTTTCAGAGAAAGAATTTTCGCATCAAGACCCTCTGTAACATAGGGGGAAATAGGGATGGTGCTAATTCAACCTACAACAGGTTGACTATCTGAGACACTCAGTGTCAAATACACACAACGAACTGGCAGTACCTTCAAAGTGACACCAATGACGTTGACGGCCTCTTGCAGCTGAGGGTGGCTCGTGCCCTGTGCCAGCTCCTCACAGATCCAGATCCCGAGAGAGCAGATGGCAATGCACCTTTTAGGAAAGATGGAAAAGGAAGAAAACCCTTGTGAAGAGATTCATTTTCTTGGTATTTGTCAATGACAAGATATTTTAAATCTTGTTAACAAAGTAACAAAAGTTGTAGCTACATTAAGAAAAGGTCTTCTTGAGAAAAGGTAAGGTACCCTCAAAAGACTGGTTTTCTGGTTGGTAATTACATATTTAATGAAATACACAGCATATTTTCTGTAAATTGTCACAGCACGTGTATCACTTATTTTTCCTGAAACTAATTTTTGTATCACATTTTATTGTTTCAGGATATTGTTGAGGAAGAATCAAAAACATGAATCTTAGAAAACTGTTGGAAATTCAGTTTATAATTGCTTTCCATACAATAAAATACACCACACCTACCACAAACAGGAGACAAGTCCTGTATTTCATTGTAAAGAATACCTGAGCGCAACTTTCAAAGTTAAGTTTCACCGTTACTTCTTCTAAACAACGTGTTAAGACACTATATTCTTTAAGTTGCATAGTCCTTTAAAAATTATCTTTCTCAATTATAAACAAGATTGGACAATAATTCTCTTTGGAACTGATAAACCCTGCTATCTTTCACAATGATCAAAAAGTCATATTTGTCTTAATGTTTCCTGAAAGCATATATATGAAATTTAAATGCCTGCACTAACCACCCCCTCCCCAACCTGCTCAATTTTTGAACAAAAAGGGGCTCCATACCTCTACCTGGAACCGGAAGCTTGCTGGAATGTGTGTAAGCTGCTCTCTGTAGTAAGAGGCCCCAGCCAGTACCAATCAAATTGGACACAGTGTCTGGCTCTGCATACTGAGGGCTCCTTTGTGCTCAAAATAATTCAGCAATTAAAATCCATCTATTCTAAGGTTTTAAAACCACTGCACTTCACTAGCTTCTCACCTCTTCTGATCAGAATGGACTAAGTGCTTCAGAACAAATGAATTAAAATACCCTTTGACAAACATGTCACCTTCTACCACTGGGTAAAAGCTGTGCTTTTCCATTGGTTACAAGGTGTGAGCTGGGCCTTTCTTGTTTCTCAGGTGCCAGCATTAGACAGGAACTCCACACTTTCCTGACTATAGAACCGTCAACATCTCTTTCTCCTCTTGCCTAATTCCTACACCTATTCTCAGTCTAGAAACTGTACTTTGCATCTCACTTTGCAGCCTTCCCCAGGTATTCTACCTTCTACTCCAAGCCTCTTTATCTTCCCTCGGCCTAACTCAGACTGATCGTTCAACTTCCTACAATCTGTACAACTTGGAATTATGCCCCACATCATATTTTTACCATTTTAAGAGCTGTTCTTCCTTTGCATGCATGTGTGTACATATATATGTCTGTGTGTATTCTTTTTTTTTTTTATGACCCATTAACCTACTTGTTAAATGTAATTTGCTAAGAGAAGAGATCTCTCATTTCTAGGAACACCTGCATTTCTCTGTAACTATTAGCCTTGCACCATGGAGAACAAAGTGACCCATAAAATGGTTTTATAACCTAAGTGACTCTCACCTGCCTTGAGTTCTAAGCCACACTCATTTTTAACAGCTCCTTCTGATTTTTTCTTGCTTTCAGATTCATCATTTGACATCCCCATTTAGCATCTTCTTATTCTTCTACAGTTGCAGTGACTCCTCATGTTCTCTGTATCCTGAGGATGTCCTTTGTGATTGTGAAGTCTTGTCTACCAAGACTTTTTTTAAGCTAACGGCAGTATCATCTTACTCAAACCTGTATTCCGATACACTATCTTAATACTGTTTGCTGTCATGCCATCTCATCCCACTCCAATTTATATAATGAAACTCCTTACTATTTTTCTTAACTTTTCTGAATTATTATCACCCACAGTTACAACTATATTGTCTTTCAATTATCCTCAGTTCATTTGAAATCTTGCTCGTATTTTAGGCTGCTTCCTTCTCTACACTTATATGGTTTTAATTTCACTGCCTAACTCCTTTTACATACAACTAAGAAAGACTATAGATTGCAAGAGTGAATATTGACATTTTAGGAATCAGTGAACTAAAATGGACTGGAATGGGTGAATTTAACTCAGATGACCATTATATCTACTACTGTGGGCAAGAATCCCTTAGGAGAAATGGAGTAGCCATAATAGTCAACAAAACAGTCTGAAATGAGTACTTGGATGCAATCTCAAACCCGACAGAATGATCTCTGTTCATTTCCAAGGTAAACCATTCAACATCACAGTAATCCAAGTCTATGCCCTGACCAGTAACGCTGAAGAAGCCAAAGTTGAATAGTTCTATGAAGACTTACAAGATCTTCTAGAACTAACACCCCAAAAGATGTCCTTTTCATTACAGGGACTACAATGCAAAAGTAGTAAGTCAAGAGATACCTGGAGTAACAGGCAAATTTGGCCTTGGAGCACAAAATGAAGCAGGGCAAAGGCTAACAGAGTTTTGCCAAGAGAACGCACTGGTCATAGCCAACACCCTCTTCCAAAAACACAAGAGAAGACTCTACACATGGGCATCACCAGATGGCCAACACTGAAATCAGACTGATTTCTTTGCAGCCAAAGATGGAGAAGCTCTATACAGTCAGCAAAAACAAGACTGGGAGCTGACTATGCCTCAAATCATGAACTCCTTATTGCCAAACTCAGACTTAAATTGAAGAAAGTAGAGAAAACCACTAGAACATCCAGGTATGACCTAAATCAAATCCCTTATGATTATACAGTGGAAGTGAGAAATAGATTCAAAGGATTAGATCTGATAAGAGTGCCTGAAGAACTATGGACAGAGGTTTGTGACATTGTACAGGAGACAGTGATCAAGACCATCCCCAAGAAAAGGAAATACAAAAAGGCAAAATGGTTGTCTGAGGAGGCCTTACAAATAGCTGATAAAGAAGAGAAGCGAAAGGCAAAGGAGAAAAGGAAAAATATACCCATTTGAATGCAGAGTTCCAAAGAATAGCAAGGAGAGATAAGAAAGCCTTCCTCAGTGATCATAGAAAGAAATAGAGGAAAACAATAGAATGGGAAAGACTAGAGATCTCTTCAAGAAAATTCAATACAAAGGAAACATTTCATGCAAAGATGGACACAATAAAGGACAGAAATGGTATGGACCTAACAGAAGCAGAAGATATTAAGAGGTGGCAAGAATACACAGAAGAACTATACAAAAAAGATCTTCATGACCCAGATAATCATGATGGTGTGATCAGTCACCTAGAGCCAGACATTCTGGAATGTAAAGTCAAGTGGGCCTTAGGAAACATCACTACAAACTAGTGGAGGTGAAGGAATTCCAGTTGAGCTATTTCAAATCCTAAAAGATGATGCTGTGAAAGTGCTGCACTCAATATGCCAGCAAATTTGGAAAACTCAACAGTGGCCACGGGACTGGAAAAGGTCAGTTTTCATTCCAATCACAAAGAAAAGCAATGCCAAAGAATGTTTAAACTACCGTACAATTGCAGTCATCTCACATGCTAGCAAAGTAATGCTCAAAATTCTCCAAGCCAGGCTTCAACAGCATGTGAACCATTAACTTCCAGATGTTCAGCCTGGTTTTAGGAAAGGCAGAGGAATCAGAGATCAAATTACCAATATCCATCAGATCATTGAAAAAGCAAGAGAGTTCCAGAAAAACATCTGCTTTATCGACTATGCCAAAACCTTTGTGCAGATCATAACAAACTGTGGAAAATTCTTCTAGAGATGGGAATAGAAGACCACCTGACCTGCCTCCTGAGAAATCCGTATGCAGGTCAGGAAGCAACAGTTAGAACCAGACATGGAACAACCGACTGGTTCCAAATAGGGAAAAGATTACATCAAGACTGTATATTATCACCCTGTTCCTTTAACTTATATGCAGAGTAGATCAATCAAAATGCCAGGCTGGATGAAGTACAAGCTGGAATCAAGATTGCCAGGAGAAATATCAATAACCTCAGATATGCAGATGACACCACCCTTATGGCAAAAAGTGAAGAAGAAGTAAAGAGCCATTTGATGAAAGTGAATGAGGAGAGTGAAAACATTGGCTTAAAACTCAACATTCAGAAAACGAAGATCACAGCATCCAGTCCCATCACTTCATGGCAAATAGATGAGGAAACAGTGGAAACAGTGAGACACTTTATTTTTGGGGGCTCCAGAATCACTGCAGATGGTGACTGCAGCTATGAAATTAAAAGACGCTTGATCCTTGGAAGACAAACTATGACCAACCTAGACAGCATGTTAAAAAGCAGAGACATCTAGTCAAAGCTATGGTTTTTCCAGTAGTCATGTATGGATGTGAGAGTTGGACCATAAAGAAAGCTAAGCACCAAAGAATTGATGCTTTTGAACTGTGGTGTTGGAGAAGAATCTTGAGAGTCCCTTGGACTGCAGGGATATCCAGCCAGTCAAACCTAAAGGAAATCAGTCCTGAATATTCATTGGAAGGACTGATGCTAAAGCTGAAACTCTAATACTTTGGCCACCTGATGTGAAGAACTGACTCATCTGAAAAGACCCTGATGCTGGGAAAGACTGAGGTAGGAGGAGAAGGTGAGGATAGAAGATGAGATGGTTGGATGGCATTACCGACTCGATGGACATGAGTGTGAGTAAGCTCTGGGAGTTGGTAATGGACAGAGAAGCTGGGGTGCTATATTCCATGGGTTCAAAGACTAGGACATGAGTGAGCGACTGAACTGAACTGAAGAAAGACTAACCATATTATGCACATTTCTATTCCACATTTAGCTTGACCGAAATTTGCCTTTCTTTACTAAAGGAAAAGAGGGAAAGATGGTATTGTCAAGATTGGCTGAAGGTTTGAATGTAGCAGGTAAAGGAGAAATCAAGGATTTTCCCAAGCTTCTGGGCAGATGATGGTGACAAATACTGGGATCGAAGCCTGAGACAGTGAGGCTCTGGTGAAGACAGCAGACTCAAGGCTTCAGTGATGGTTGTGTTCAGTTTAGATGTCTTGGGACATCCAAGCTGAGGTTCAAGCAGGCAGTTTCATATATAAACCTAAATATATAAGGGGCTAAAGGAAGGAGCCAAGAAAATAAATTCACTATCATCGGCAAGCAGACGGTGAATGATGTTGGTGAATGACATTGCTGAATGTCTCCCGGGGTACAAAACCACTGCCAAGTAAAAATCACTACCCTATACATACATTGTTTTTATAAGCTTTGGTTTATCTTTCCATTTTCTTCTGTGTTAAAAATATCAGGGAATACACCTACACATTCACAATCTTGTTTTTTATTACACAGCAGGTGGCATAATCTTCTGTACTTTACACTTTTCACTTAATAATGGCACCTCTTGAAGAAAGTAATAAATGATACCCCCCACATAATTCTTACTGTACTTCTTAGCCTAAAAGTAAAGTGAAAAGACAGTACTTTTTAACACTGAGTTCACAGGAATGTGTACCCTAGAATTCTGAGCGAGTTCACCTTTCACGTAACACTTACCTTGCACACTCACTCGGCTCCTCTGTGGCATTCTTCAGTAAAATACTTACGAGGTAGTGCTAAAAACACAAGATGAAGGGAAACAAAAACCATGCTTAGTAGTTGACTTCCCACCTGTTCTGTCCAAGTTTTAAGGCAGTCTGGGGCCACTGAAGGACTGAGGTGGCAGAGCCCCCAATCAGGGAAACCTGGGGAAGGACACAGAGGGCCTGGGGAAGCAGCATGGTGGTCTCAGATGCGGGCGGGGCTCCCCGGGATCTAAAGCCTGGCAGGCTGAAGTGCTGCTGCTGCTGCTAAGTCGCTGCAGTCGTGTCTGACTCTGTGCGACCCCATAGACGGCAGCCCACCAGGCTCCCCCGTCCCTGGGATTCTCCAGGCAAGAACACTGGAGTGGGTTGCCATTTCCTTCTCCAGTGCATGAAGGTGAAAAGTGAAAGTGAAGTCGCTGCAGTCGTGTCCGACTCTGTGTAACCCCATAGACAACAGCCCACCAGGCTCCCCCGTCCCTGGGATTCTCCAGGCAAGACCACTGGAGTGGGTTGCCATTTCCTTCTCCAGTGCATGAAGGTGAAAAGTGAAAGTGAAGTCGCTGCAGTCGTGTCCGACTCTGTGTGACCCCATAGACGGCAGCCTACCAGGCTCCTCTGTCCCTGGGATTCTCCAGGCAAGAACACTGGAGTGCGTTGCCATTTCCTTCTCCAGGGCATGCATGCATGCTAAGTTGCTTCAGTTGTGTCTGACTCTGTGCGACCCTATGGACAGCAGCCCACCAGGTTCCTCTGTCCACGGGATTCTCCAGGCAAGAATACTGTAGTCCATGGGGTCGCAAAAAGTTGGACATGACTAAAGTGACTGAGCACACACACACACATAGGAAATAAAATCTCAGTTTTGTTTTTAACTGGATTATATAATGTATACTGAATTACATATTATTCTTGTGTACTATAGATACAAAAATTGATTGACTGATTTGAAAACCATCTTTGATTGTCCCAAAATCAGCTGAAGAGAAAAAATCAGCTTCATTCTCCAAGGAATAATTTAAAACTTCAAATATTAGTAGTATTTCATCAGGCCAATAATGGGATTGAATATTTCAATTATTTCTTATAAATTCATTTGATGCACAGCCTAATTAAATTAATAAAATTATTACAAAGAATGGTTCATTACAAAATCATGATCCACAGGGATGATATAGAGATCTAAGAAAAAATACCCACAGAACCTAACCATCAGTTACAACTGCAACACACTCTGCATCTAGTTCATTTAATCGCACAAAACTAGTATTCTCAAAAAAAACAAACTACTGATACACCTAAATGACTGAGCAAAACTTTCAGGGATAAGCAGCAGAGAGCATAATAATGGAAGAGGGAACCACAGAACCACACAGCTCAAGTGAGAAGATGCTAGCCTGAGACTCCATCACGGCATCATGTACCTTGACATCTTCTGCTCCCGTGGTGACTTCAGCAACTTCAGGCACTGGCTGCCGCAGGGGAATCTCGCGGTAGGTGTTCGGAAAGCAGACCAGAGACCCAAGAATGGTGAGGGCTTCCGAACGAGGTGCCTGCACACAGGAAAGGGGCATGACACACACACAGGCCTTTTTGTTAGAAACGTTAGATAAGTGACAACATGGTTTACTTTTTCATGACTTCAGGACAGCTCTGCTGGGGCAATGGTCTCAGGGATGAAGTCACTATATGTTTACTGTTTTACTGCATGTTTTAAATATAAAGATTTTAAAATGACTAACAGCAAAATGTTCATATTTGCTGAAGTCAGTCAGGGAGCTCACAGCTTCTTGTTACACGACCTCCACAAGGCAAGACCCACCAGTCACCACCTAGGCCTGGTCTCGCCTGACCCTTCACTGCAGGGGGCGTGGCCTACAGCTCCCGTGCACCAGAGAGCCCTTCCGTCACTCAGACACCTCAGTGGGTTGTAGAAGAGGCCTGACAGTCCCTGTGCTCGAACCCCTCGCTTCTCAGGATCTTGACTCCAGGGTGCTGAGCCCAGTTCTCGGCCGTCTCCCTTCCTAGATCTAAACTCACTTCTCCAGGACATCCAGACCTGAGGCTTTAAATGCCTTCCGCATGTGGCTGACTCTCCACCATCACCTCTGTGTAGCCCAGGCTTCCTTCCTGAGTCCACATCTGAAGACCTAACGATGTGTCTGCCATCTCTGCTCAGGGTCCAAAAGGCATCTCACCCCAACAGGCTCGCCCTTGCCATGGGGTTCAGTGACTCTGCAAGACTCCACCTGCCTCCAGTACTGCCTTCTCTTCTGCTGCTCTTACTTTTCTCTATTTTCATGTAAAGAAAATTTCTAAATGTAAAAGTGGAAAAAAAATGTGCTATCTATGGACCCAATGCCTAGACTCAAGATGTTACCACTCTTGCCCCATTCATTTCTTTTTTATTTTTTCATTTCAATATTTAAAATTTGTTTAAAACTTTCTACTTTTGGGACTTCCCTAGCAGTCCAGTGGTTAAAAATCTGCCTTCCACATAGAAGGAACATACCTCAACATAATAAAACCCAAAATTATAAATCCAAAGCAAACATTATCCTCGATGGTGAAAAACTGAAAGCATTTCCCCTATGCTCACTCTCCTCATTACTATTCAACATAGTTTTGGAATTTTTAGCCACAGCAATCAGAGAAGAAAAATAAATAAAAGGAATCCAGATGGAAAAGAAGAAGTAAAACTCTCCCTGTTTGCAGGTGACATGGTCCTTTACCTAGAAAACCCTAAAGACACCACCAGAAAATTACTAAAGCTAATCAACAAACATAGTAAAGTTACAGGATATAAAATTAACACACAGACATCCCTTGCATGCCTATACACTAACAATGAGAAATCAGAAAGAGAAATTAAGGAAATAATCCCATCCACCATTGCAATGAAAAGAATAAAATACTTAGGAATAAATTTACCTAAAGAAACAAAAGACCTGTATATAGAAAACTATAAAACACCGATGAAAGAAATCAAAGATGACACAAATCGATGGAGAAATTAACCATGTTCATGGATCAGTAGAACTCAATATAGTGAAAATGAGTATACTACCCAAAGCAATCTATAGATTCAATGCAATCTTTATCAAGCCACCAACAGTATTTTTCATAGAACTAGAATAAATAATTTCACAGTTTGTATGGAAACACAAAAATCCTCAAATAGCCAAAACAATCTTGAGAAAGAAGAATGGAACTGGAGGAATCAACCCGCCTGACCTCAGACTAGACTACAAAGCTACAGTCATAAAGACAGTATGGTACTGGCACAAAGACAAAAATATGGATCAGTAGAAGAAAATAGAAAGCCTAGAGATAAATCCACGCACCTATGGACACCTTATCTTTGACAAAGGAGGCAAAAATATACAATGGAGAAAAGACAATCTCTTTAACAAGTGATGCTGGGAAAACTGGTCAACTTGTAAAAGAATAAGACTAGAATACTTTCTAACACTATACATAAAAATAAACTCAAAATGGATTAGAGATCTAAATGTAAGACCAGAAACTATAAAATTCCTAGAGGAAAACATAGGCAGAACACTCTCTGACATAAATCAAAGGAAGATCTTCTATGACCCACCTCCTGGAGTAATGGAAATAAAAGCAAAAATAAACAAATGGGACCGAATTAAACTTAAAAACTTTGGTATAACGAAGGAAACTATAAGCAAGGTGAAAAGAAATCCTTCAGAATGGGAGAAAATAATAGCAAATGAAGCAACTGACAAACAATTAATCTCAAAAAATATACAAGCAGCTCATGCAGCTCAATATCAGAAAAATAAACGACCCAATCAAAAAAAATGGGCCAAAGAACTAAACAGACATTTCTCCAAAGAAGACATACAGATGGCTAACAAACACATGAAAAGATGCTCACCATCACTCATTATCAGAGAAATTCAAATCAAAACCACAATGAAGTACCATCTCACGTGGTCAGAAGAGCTGCTATCAAAAAGTCTGCAAACAATAAACACTGGAGAGGGTGTGGAGAAAAGTGAACCCTCTTACACTGTTGGTAGGAATGCAAACTAGTACAGCCACTGTGGAGAACAGTGTGGAGATTCCTTAAAAGACTGTAAATAGAACTGCCATATGACCCAGCAATCCCACTGTTGGGCATGCACACCAAGGAAACCAAAGAGACATGAGTACCCCAGTGTTCATTGCAGCACTGTTTACAATAGCTAGAGCATGGAAGCAACCTAGATGCCCATCGGCAGACAAATGAATAAGAAAGCTGTGGTACATATACACAATGGAATATTACTCAGCTATTAAGAAGAATGCATCTGAGTCAGTTCTAAATAGGTGGATGAAACTCGAGCCTATTATACAGAGTGAAGTAAGTCAGAAAGAAAAAAAAACAATACAGTATATTAATGCATATATATGGAATGTAGAAAGATGGTAACGACGACCCTATATTCGAGACAGCAAAAGAGACACAGATATAAAGAACAGACTTCTGGTCTCTGTAGGAGAAGGTGAAGGTGGGATGATTTGAGAGAACAGCATTGAAACAAGTATATTACCATATGTGAAATAGATGACCAGTCCAAGTTTGATGCATGAAACAGGGCACTCAAGGCCAGTGCACTGGGACAATGCAGAGGAATGGGATAGGGAGGGGGGTTTGAGACCAGGGACATGTGTACACCCATGGCTGATTCATGTCAATGTATGGCAAAAATCACCACAATACTGTAAAGTAATTAGCCTCCACTGAAATAAATAATTAAAAAAAAAAGAATCTGCGTTCCAAATCAGGGGGTGCAGATTCGATCCCTGGTAGGGGAGCTAAAACCCCACATGCCTTGTGGCCAAAAACACCAAAACAGAAGCAATATTGTAACAAATTCAATAAAGGCTTTAAAAATGGCCCATATTAAAAATTAAAAAAAAAAAAACTTAAAAAATAGTTTCTATTTTCAATAAAGCAAATTCAAGACACTGTGTCATTCCACCTCTGTGCCCTCTAGAGGGGACAGTGGACTTGTGTTAACTTAAAGTTTTGACTGAGCAGCTGTGGCCCCAGCCAAACACCTCTCACTGGTTCCCTTATGATTTTAAACCTCAAGTTTAAACCAAGACTGTGGTGGTGGTGGTTTAGCTGCTAAGTCGTGTCCAACTCTTTGCTACCCCATGGACTATATAGCCCACCAGGCTCCTCTGTTCATGAGATTTTCCAGGCAAGAATACTGGAGTGGGGTGCCATTTCCTTCTTCAGGGCACCTTCAGCCAGGGATCGATCCTGCCTCTCCTGAACTACAGGAGGTTCCCTGCATTGCATGTGGATTCTTTACCGACTGAGTCACCATCTTACCTGTTATTAATAAGCTGCAGTGATTCAAAGCAATTTGAAGAGGTACTGTCTCTTTATGCAATGTAACTCTTACATTCACATTCTCATATGTTCTCTCTTTCTCTTTAAAAAATGTTTTGGGAGGCTACTTTAATAATTCATCTAGCCAAAAGATAGATTTTCACTGAGAATGACCACCATGTATGAAATTATCACTAGAAAGGGCACCTGCATTTTCACAGGAAACTCTCAGAACAAGTAAATAAAATTTCAATAATGTATGATTTTCCTTTCTCTATCCTCTTTTTCCAAAGCTTTTTTTTTTCTGAAAGTTTTTCAATTTTTTTCAAGAGATTTTTAAATGCTGATTTGAATGATTAAAAATAAATTAGGAGATTCTTGGCAAATGATTATCCTATAATCTTTTTCAGGAGTAAGTATGAAAAGCTGTCATAATCTTTACAAAAAAAAGTTAAATTCAACATTTTCCTTCCATCTTTCCACTCATCCTTCCCTTTTGCTCTCATCTCTCTTCCCTCCCCTTTGTTTTTTAATCTATCTCTATAAGAAAAATTGCATGAAAATACCAGCATGAAATACCAGTGATACAAAGTATTAAGAAACAATGTAATTTAAAATCTAGGGCTGGAGTTTGAATTTGCCCTGAGAAAAAGAAATAAGGAGAATGAAAAGTAACAATGTGTCTAAAGAAACTTAGGTAGCTGGATACTCACATTGATTTTAATACCAGTTCATGACAAACATTAAAACTAATTTATTTACACCATTTGAATTGAAGTCGTGTCCAACTCTCTGCAACCCCATGGACTGTAGCCTAGAGCGCTCCTCTGTCCATTGGATTTTCCAGGCAAGGGTACGGGAATGGGTTGACATTTCCTTCTACAGGGGATCTTCCTGACCTAGAGATCTAACTCAGGTCTCCCGCATTGCAGGCAGCTACTTTACCATTTGAGCCACCAGGGAAGCCACCTGAAGGGGAAAAATGGGTCTGGACAGGTAACAGCTGTACAGAACACAGATGTGTGTACACAGTACAGATGTGAAAGCCTTTAAACTAAAACAGGTAAGAGTGTTCACTCAAAGGCATCAATATCTTACCCTAATAATAACAGTATTAGGAGGTAAACATTGAGGTTACAAATAAATCCTTTCCATAGCCCTTAATGCTCATTTAGTCCGCTAGCTTCTAATTTTTTAATATAAGAATTCTGCCTGAGTTTTAAGCCATATGAATAAAAAGATATATACCAATTTTTCAGTTAAAGATTTTAAAGTGCTAAGTTTATATTTCAAGAAAATATTTTCTATTAGACTTACAATAACTAAGACTTAATAACAGAAAAAAGCTTCATTGAGTATGTACACTTAAGATTCTCCCTTGACCACAGACGTCCATGTCTGTGCCACCATTTACTAAAAAATGCTAATGAGATTCTAGGCGGCGAGCCCTGCTTCTCACCGTGCAAATGTGCTGAGATATTAGTGAGGATATGATTTCTCACACTCTGGCCTTTTGATGAAACGCCTTTCCACCACCAGCGTGTCATCTTATCCTACAATTTCACACATCAGCTGCCAGGGCATCTACCCGAGAGCCCGGTTTCACGTTGCACTAATGAGTCAACACCTGTTAGGAGTGGAGAAATCTGAACCTTGTTAGCCACTGGGAAGCCTCCTGGGAGCCGGGTGTTGAGCATTGTCATACTCACCGCCAGCGTGTCTGCACTGAGGACCCTGCCAGCGGCCGTGATGAAGTCCCCCACCAGCATGGAGAAGCCAGGCAAACCCAGGGAGAAGAAGCGGGGCGGGCAGTGCCTTATGATGGTATTTAGGATATCCTAGAAGGGGAGAGAAGGAAACACCACTGTAACTTTCAAGACCACAATTCCTAAGTCATCAGTTCATCTGTGCATATGACTGGACTCCGTTTCAGTTGTGTATGACCTTCTACAACACGATGGACTGTAGCCTGCCAGGCTCCTCTGTCCGTGGCATTTTTCCAGCAAGAATACTGGAGTGGGTTGCCTTGCCCTCCTCCAGGGGATCTCCCCGACCTAGGGATCGAATCCATGTCTCCTGTGACTTCTGCACTGCAGGTGGAGACTTGACTGCTGAGCCACCAGGGAAGCCTGGTACATAAGGGTACTATGTGATTATCTAAGAGAACACAGACTCATGGGACTTTTTCTGTGAAAAAGGTTCTAGGAGATGAGTTAGTCCAGGGCTACTGTATTCATTTTACAGGTAAGAGAATGGAGGTGCTAAACCGTTCATAGGGTGACTTGTCTAAGATCTAAATTTTGGCATTTGGACTAGACGCTTTTGCCTTTTTCAATCAGAGGCAAGCTCCCTGGATGAGCTACAGGAGTGTTTGTGTGTGTTGTGTGTTAGCTGCCCAGTCGTGTCTGACTCTATGCGACCCCATGGACTGCAGCCCACCCACCAGTCTTCTCTGTCCATGGGATTCACCAGGCAAGAATACTGGAGTGGATTGCCATGCTTTCCTCCAGGGGATCTTCCTGACCCAGGGATTGAACCCGGGTCTCCTGCATTGCAGGTGGACGCTTAACCATCTGAGGACTGTGGAAGTAGATAAATATATGAAATCTGCAAGCAGCTGTCAATTCTCAACTTCTTCAGTTCACGAACGTCAAAGCACACTGTTCTATGACAAACTCCTCAAGTCGGCAGAGATGGAAACTTCACTCCTCGGTTGCAAGAGTGAAACAATGGGAGTGGAGGGGGTATGGGGTCCCGCTGGGATGTATCACATGGTGGGTAGTGCTCTGGCTAGAAGTGAATGGTGAGGCAGCTGTGCCCGGTGCAGCGAGTGGACGATCTCCCCCAGACACCAGGCCTCTCATTGGTGGGTGGCCAGCTGGCCCCTGCCCACCAGCTCTGTTCTGACACTGACACCCCATTCCAGCCCATGGCAGACCACCGCTCCCCTCCTGGATGGCATTCCTACCACCCAAGGCTGGGCCACATCTCTGAAGCCATCTGTGTGAGTGTTTGTGTACAAAGAGGATTAGTAAGAAAACCACAAACTGTTTTCATGCTGTTCTAGGCCAAGTACATTCATCAAATGTACTGAAGTGCTACAGGTATGTGACCTGCAGTCATATAACCGAGAATTAGTCCCCAAAAGTAGGAGTAGGAAGAAAAACACACCAAAAAAAGTCTCCCAGACCTCTGGTTTGTTTTCCTCAAATTTCAGGGTGGCTATATGAAAATCCTTAAGATAAACCCGATTCAACTTGATTAAATTAAAAGAGTAGCAGTGTGCTACATCCTAACCAGTTAAGTCCTTTATAATAAAAATAACCTCACTGAAAAACTTGTAATGGTAAAAGAAAATTTTCCTGTGTTCACAAAACATTTTTCTACAGTTTCTTCGTTACACAGTTGGCTCACTTTGTGTCTACAAATCATTATGTCTATGTCCTTTAAAAATGACTGTGCAGTGCCTACTCTATTAAAACTCTTCTATGGCAAATTACTTCACAACTACTAATGCAAGGTTTTAGCATTTCAGCAGACGTTTTCCTCTACTGAAAAATAGAGAGATCAAACAGATAAATAAGCAGATAAAAGGCAGGAAGGAAGGAGGAAAGAAAAGAAAAACCCCACGCTTCTCCCAGGTTAATGTTTAAACCTGCTGTAATCACGTCCTTTGATACATTTCAGTGTCCACATCAGCCAAGGCAAACATTCTAGGAGCTGAGCAGATGGACACTGCAGTTTAGAAAGTGTGTGGTCAACTCTCGCTCTAGGAGCGGAACAAAAGATCCACCTTTTTCATAATGAAGCCTCTGATTAATGCCCTGGGCTCCTCACCACACACCTGTAATTACTCACAGAGGTACACTCTGTGCTGGGCCTCGTCGAGGGGTATCAGGCATCAAGGTCTCGGGCAGCAGATGGAAGTGCTCTTCTGTTGACATCTGCTGCCACGAAAGGATTCGTGCAAACCTGGCTTGCAAGGTAGCAGAATGCCATGCATGGGAAGATTAATAATGCAAACAACCATGATGTTAACTTGGTTAGGTTTGCCTTCATTCCATCTGTTGAGAGGAGGAACTGAGCCTTGATCCCTGTGGATTTTTAACATCTTTAGCACAGACTTCAATCACCGATTTTTTTTTAAACCACTGGAATTGAGAGGTTTAATTTTAAAAAAGCGTTTTCTGGGATGAGTTTATGGGAATTAGGAACAAAATCCTTTAACAAGCTAAAGCCAGAATTTATACATGAAATCCATTTTCGCTTCACAAGTTTCAGACATGTCAGGGCAATGAGCTGCAAATGGGGCATTCCAAAAACTGAGTTGCCACCAGTGCTGAAGACAGCAGAAGTGCAGGCAGCAAGATCAAGTCCCAGGCTCCCCACCCCCTGGACTGCAGCCAGGCTCTTCAACGGAACCTGTTTCTATGGGCGAGAAGATTGGAAAGAGAGGGCAAGATGACAGATGGCTGGCCTGGCCGGCCCGCCACCCATGGAAGGCGGCCCCTGGGAGAAGCAGAGCCGCCAGATACAGCAGTGCTGGGCCGGGGTTAACGTGGGGGTTAAAGGGAGGGACTGAGTGGCCAGTTGGCCAACTTAGGGCCATATGCCGGCTTATTCCGCTTACCCACACTGAAATGGAACAGCCTGAAGACTACATCTTAGTGACGACATTTTGAAATCAGGAACAACTGGGGTGCTAGAAGGACAGCAGCTGCACCTTCCCAGAAGAGTGGGGTCCACCCAGTGCTTTGGCCATTTCTGGGAGGAGCCCTCTCTCTCCTTCCTCTCCACAGACCCTGAGCACAGTGATGGCTGCGGTCTTTGCACAGATGGAAATCCTGAGACTCAAACTTTCCGCTCAGTCAGCAGGCCTTCACAGAGACCAGACAGGACAGTGCTTCTCAAATACCAATTATACAGACACAACCCTCATGTTTTTGTGTTTTGTCATATTTAAGTCCAAAGGGAACACTATGTCATTTTTTTAAAAAGTAATTCACTTTTTTTTATTCCATGTAAATAAGAATGTTCTGGAAAACCAGTATCCTGTCATGCATGTGTGTGTGTATGCATGGTCAGTCGCTCAGTTGTGTCTGACTCTTTAAGACTCCATGGAGCCCACCAGCTTCCTCTGTCCATGGGATTTCCCAGGCCAGAATACTGGAGTGGGTTGCCATTTCCTACTCCAAGGCATCTTCCCGACCCAGGAATCAAACCCGCGTCTCCTGCAACTCCTGCATTGGCAGGCAGATTATTTACCACTGCGCCACCCATGGGAAGCCCCAGCCTGTGTTATAAATAGGAAATAACCCTTAAATCAGTACAATTATAGTGAAACAAGGATACTGAATTTTTGCTAAAGGTTCCAGTTGGATGGAGGCTCTCCCTGTTAAAAGTGTAGTTTGGATGGAGAGAGAATTCTGTCTCTGATCCAGTCGCCTATCTGGGAATCACAGAGCTGGCAGAGCCAGGGCAACGGCTCCTAGGGTGCGATTCAGGGCTATTTCGTGCCTCCTCCTTTGTGGGAAATGGCCCTGTTCTGCAGTCAAGACTCTGGCAGCGAGAAAAGAGTACTAGGTCTGGGGTCAAGGCCCCCCGCACACGGTCATGGGCAGATCACACTGTGCGGAGAATTTCTGGTTTCTCCTCCACAGCAGGGGCTGATCTCCCCTGGACTCAGGGACAATGGGAACACTCGCCTTTGTAAACTGTAAAGGGTCACACAGAAGTAAGTGGAGCAAAAACCTAAGGGAAGGACTATGAAGGATTTTTTACTCTCTGTAATCTACTTTGTAGAATTCAGTGAACCATTTTGCTGATGCTCAGAAAGAGCTTTTTAGAACATTTCAAAGGTGGCCCCAAAGCCTCTTAGATTACATTCTCCCAAAAGTTAAAAAACTACAAATTAATGCTCTTAAATAATTTCCTCAGCAAAGTGTTACAGCAACCAGCCAAAGTATATAATTCAGAGGGCAAATGATGAAATAAAAACGGAAAAAGCTCTCTTTGAGATTTACTAGAGCCTGCTCTTCTGAAGAATTCTAGAGTTTACCCCAATCAAGTGAGTCTAATAACAAAAATTAGTTTCTTTTCCACATTTTAAATGGACTAAAAATAATAAGCCAAACAACAAGCTGAATTAAAAATGGACTCTAAAATAGGAATGAAGTTTAATCTTGAAAACTGACCAGGATGAAACTCTTTCACATGCTTTTGTTCAAGGGAAATCAAATTCAATCTGCAAAAAGCTGTAGGAGGAGGAACGAACCCCCAAACTAGTATTTTCCTTTTGTTTTTGGTTAAAAGTCCACACACATGCTACACTGAGTATGAAAACTAGATTGTAAGATGATGATTATGGATGTACAGCTTATCCAGAAATTCAGGTTTATGGGAAAGGAATTGGTAGGAGCATCTGTTTCTTATCGCTGATCTTACAAAAAATCAGGTAATTCAAACAGAGGCGTGTTGCTTCCTCCCCTCCAAAGCACAGTTCTATAAACACGAACCACATTCAGCCTAGTAAATGAATCGCTTTAATTGAATGCTATGTACACAGCAACTGGAAAAACCATAAGTGATAAGAAAAACATATGGTGATAGCAACAGAAATTGGTTTATTCATTTTGCATACTGTTGTTTCTTTAGTTCTCTTATAATTGACCTTTAGAACGATAAATGTGTAAAATAATTTTGTTTATTATGGCTCCAAACCTTCCAACAATTACACAAAATGAAAATTTAAAAGGAAGGATTCATTCTGGAAGCATTTCCATTGTTTACATAATTGCACAGCTATAATTTAGTGCTCATGTTGTTATGGAAAATAAAAAAGGGCCATTACAGGCCATTTCAATTCAAAATATTGCACAGTGGTGTCAAAAAATGGGGGAAAATGTTCACTATAAAGCAGTTTAAAATGGATTAACCCTGTAAACAGAAACATTTCAATATAGCATTCGATGAAATACAAGTGTTCAAGAAGCAGCCATCCTTCACATGGAATTAGAAATGTTGCAACTGTACTTTCACACCAATTACATATATATTATTCACTTAATATTTGCTCACGGCCCAGCAGATGATGGTGGTAACACAATAGCCGGCCATCTGTCTCCCTGCTTCCTCGGCGGCCTCACGCCCGCTCCTCGGAGCAAACAGATCCGGTTATTCCCCCGAAAGTCACTCAGACCTTCTAGAGGCCAAATGGAATTGTTCAAAAATAGAATCCATGTGTGTGAAGTCACTGGAGTCCTCCTTTCACATCTGGGGGAAAATCCTAAAGCACTGAATGATTTCCTCGCTAGTTTTCAGAAGACACCTTTCCTCTATAACAGTCTACGGGAAGTTCTTCTGTTTGGGAAGATGTGGACTGTTGGGATCCGGTTATCCCATTAATTTGGTTAACAGATCCCGTTCGTGGAATTACTAATTAGCAGAAGTGACTGCAGAGGGTTACTTGGAACACTACCCCTGGACATAATCTAAACTTTCTTCAACAATTAAAGAGGCAGGCACAATCCTGAAGTGCGTTGACAACAAATATCTAAGTATCAATGATCGCCTTATTGGCAAGGCTGATATGCTGAGTGACAGAAAAGTCCTGGCTTCCAGAAGGACAGATATGAAGAGCACCCCCTCCTCCAAAGTTCAGTCTCAAGGTCCCCTCACTACTGCTGCAGAGTCTACACACAACAAACTGCGACCTGGCCCCACCAGGCTCTACAGCGGTTCAGGAAGGGCTTTTGCTGATAAAAAGGCTTTATGACTATGGCCTGTAAGTCGATTTATGTTGATGTATGGCAAAAACCATCACAATATTGTAAAGTAATTATCCTCCAATTAAAATAAAGTAATTAATTTAAAAACAAAAAAGAAGGAAGGAAAAGCATAACAGGGATTTCTGGTGGTCCAGTGGCTAAGACTCTTGAGTTCCCAATGCAGGGGGTTGGTCCCTGGTAGGGGAACTAGATACCACATGCCTCAACCAAGACCCAGTACAGTCAAATGAACGAATAAAAATTCAAATTAAGAAAAAGAATATAATAGATCATGTCATAAGCACTGCCCTTACAGAAAGTCACTGGAAATAAAAACAGAGGACAAAGCTTAAAAAACTACTTTCAAGATCTGGGCCAAGGAATACGCGGTACAAGCAATTCGTTCTCTGCTCAAAAGGCCAAGTGTGGTGTAATCTGTTTGGAGGAAAGGCAGAGATTTTTATGTGTGCTGGACAAATGTGACTTCTCCGGGTGTAACTAGGTTACCAAGGTCAGGAGAAATATGACAGGACAGAGTAATTGGGTTCTGTCGCTGGAGAAACAAAATCACTTCCTACTTCTCACCCTAAAAAGTGCTTCAGAGAAGACACAGCAAAGGAGAGAGTGACACACACATAACTTCCAAGGGTCACAGGCATTGCTGCTTGAACCATATGCATAGGACCAGGGACAGAATTAGAAGGCAGATGGCAGAGAAAGCCACTGCAAACCACAAGCCCTACAGGAGAGCCTCGGATTTGTTTTTTGTTTTTTTTTTTTATGATTGCTTAACAATGAATCCCTCATCTGAGAAGAAAAATTCAGCTCGCCTTTAAACTGATGAAGATGGGCTGATGCTCCAGGAAAAGGGAGAGACTGCTTGGTTAACTGATTTTAAGAAACACTATATGAATTCTGATACTGGAGTTGACAACGTCACAAGCCTGTCTTACCTGTCTCTTTTTCTTTTTGTTGTCTATAAAAGCTTTAGCTATAATTTACCTAGAATAAAAACTCACACTTTAGAGAGTACAACTCGGTGGTTTTTAATATATTCATGGAATCATGCACTGTCACCACTAACTTGGGAGGCTGAGAAGGGAGGCTGCAAACGCACCAGGAAGTCCTGGCACATTTACGATTCCAGAACATGAGGGATGCTATTGAGAGTCACAGAGAGAAAGGACTTGCCAGCTGCCCCCACCCCCACTCCCCGGCCCTGGAGATGCCTCGGTCTGCCTCTGTAAGGACTGTCTTAGCCGTGACCCTGATAAGCCTCAAATCCACAACATGACAGTTTGCACAACAGGCTGGCCTAATGAGGGTGATGCAGGTGCTTCGGAGCGGTGATTAACCCCTCGCGACGAGACTTTAGCAAGCGAGGGCTTCAAGGAGCTGCTGCTGGTAAATGACGAGGGAGGGGGGTTGGGGGGAGAGGAGCACAGAGGCTGTGTCAGGCTTCCCTGGAGGCTCAGATGGTAAAGAATCTGCTTTCAATGCGGGAGACCTAGGTTTGATTCCTGGGTCAGGAAGCTCCCCTGGAGGAGGGCATGACAACCCACTCCAGTATTCTTGCCTGGAGGGTTCCATGGACAGAGGAGCCTGGTGGGCTAGAATCTATGCAGTTGCAAAGAGCTGGACATGACTGAGGCGACTTTCACTTTCACTTGGAGGCTGAGCCAGACTCGCGTGTACAGACTGAGCGCTCAGCTCAATGGTCACGGACACCTCGTTCTGGAAGAGGACCGTCCGGGATAGTCAGATCTGTGCACAAAGGCATCTATGCATCCTTAGAAGGAAATTAGTCCTGAATATTCATTGGAAGGACTGATGCTGAAGCTGAAACTCCAATACTTTGGCCACCTGATGAAAAGGACTAATCAGAAAAGACTCTGATGCTGGGAAAGATTGAAGGCAGGAGGAGAAGGGGATGACAGAGGATGAGATGGTTGGATGGCATCACTGACTCAATGGATATGAGTTTGAGCAAACCTCGGAAGTTGTTGATGGACAGGGAGACCTTGCTTGTTGAAGTCCACGGGGTCGCAAAGAGTCGGACACAACTGAGTGACTGAACTGAACATGATACTGAAAAGAAATTCTCAGAGAAAACCATAAGCTGATCACACTCAGGTGCCGCCCAAGGCCACGGCCAGTGTGCAGGGCAGGTGTAACTGTCATCACTACTGATGCCAAGCAGAACAGTTCCTCACCCTCACGCAGAGACCCAGATTAGGCTCCAACAAACACGCCTGTTCTCTTAGAAAGAAGTACTGAAATCCATGGTGGGGAAGATTCACTGAATCTGCGTGACAGTGTATTTAGTGTTCCTTGGGACCACAAAACCTTAGAGAAGGAAGATCTGAAAGATCTTCATTCAACCTCAACCTTTCCATTTTATACAAAGGGAGTAAGAGGTCAATAAAAGCCAGAAAGAGACCAAGGTGTGGACACAAACCCGAACATCAGAAAAGAAATCGTGACCTTGGGGTCAACGAGGACCCCCTGGACATCTGTGAGCAGAGAGCCTCCAATGCATGGCACCATGCTGAGGGCGATACTTAGCCTTCAAGGGCAAAGTATTTTTTCACTTTGTTCACTCTGCTTAAGAATGCAAATATATTTTTAAAGCTATACTTTCAAGTGAAGTCAGCAAGTGGCTGCCGTGGCTTAAAAATGTGCTTCCGGAACGTATACACTAGTCACATTGCCATGATGCCCATGGAGATGCAATCACAGGAGGGAATCTCCTCTAAGCAATGAGCTCTAAGGGGCAGGGGGCAGCTCCGTACAGTTGAGAGTGAGGCCCAGAGCATAGGGACCCATTGGGGACCAGCCAGCCCTCCAGGGGGACCCAGAGAAGGAAGCAACAGTTGATACATAGGCTTTGGGTCTTCACAGAAGCACCATCCTGCACATGCTCACTCAAGACTCGAGTTAAAAAAAAAGGTATTTTATTTTAACGTCTTATTACTAAAAGGTTCTCTTTTGCTAACATCTCTCAAGCCCACAAATACCTACCAAAGGATATTTTTCCACAGAAGAACAAAAGAGAACTGCTGCTTATTGTTTCTTTAGAAAACAATGCTCTCTCTGAACTGTGTTCCAGTAAATAGCATTAATAGCTGAACAATCTTCAATTACCACCGTACCACTTATTGTTATGCGTTAAAAAGAAATCAACACACAAAAAAGAGATTAATCCACACAAGGAGAGCACTTCCTCCCAGAAACAAAACTTCCATTTACAATGCTCTTCTTGACGTTGTTTCCTCATTAGTTTCCTCATATCCAAGCCTGATCCTGATGGACCATAACTCACAATCATGATTTAAAAATCTCTTGTATTAAAAAAAGAGAAACCCCTCCCTTCCAAATGTAGTTGAAGCAGCCCCCTCCTCAAGTAACTGTTTAGGACTTGAAATGGGAGAGGCCATCTCATTTCTTCTCTGCTTAAAGGAAACATGAATTTTCTCAAAAATCTTCATCGAGTTCCAAACAGCTAAAGAGGATCTTGTAGGTCAACAGGTGATATTCTGGTCACAGGGAATTCCTTTTGCCATCCGGCACTGGAGTTTCACTGCACTCACCTTTCCAAGGCTCCCAAGACAGACGCTAGGACCTCACTTCATGGGACAAGAACCTCAAGCCAGACAAGCCTGTGTGGTCACAGATACAAAGAAACAGAGATCCACATGCAGGGTCAGGGCTCAAGCCCCACAGTGGATGCCCCTTTCCTTAGGCTGCCTGTGTGGTGGCCAGGCCAGGTGGCCTAGGACAGATATCCCAGAGCGTGAGAGGCTGCAAATCCCAAATCGGCCATGTGCCCGGTGTGAACCGGACACTGGTGTGAACCTGACACTGCTGTGAACCAGTCACCAGGCTGGGAAGTCCCCCTGCCTGATCTCTCACCAGACAGGGCTCAGGACCTCTGAAGGAGGCCACCATCTGTGCCCATGGGCCGACCTGCCCCCACACAGGCTGTGCTCTGCTCACCTTCTCCCTGTCAGCTCCCCCGGTGGCCTGCGTGGGGGAACAGAGCCCCCCGAGCCCCTCCCCACTGAACTCACCCCTGCAGCTACATCCTCTCGGGCAGATTGGGCTCCAGACAAAATACATGTCAGATATTTTTCATGTTGATTTTGAATTAATCAGTTCACTTCATGTGTTACTTCTTCAATTGATCTTTTTTTTTTTTTTTAATGTATTGGCTGTGTTGGGTCTTTGTGACTGTGCGGGTTACTCTCTGGTTGTGGTACACTGGCTTCTCATTATGATGGCTTCTCTTATTGCAGAGAGTGGGCTCTAGGTGCACAGGCTTCAGGACGTGGGGCTCCCGGGCTCTGGAGCACAGCTTCAGGAGCTGTGGCACATGGGCATAGTTGCTCCAAGGCAGGTGGAATCTTCCTGGACCAGGGATTAAACCTGTCTTCTATGTTGGTAGGCAGATTCTTTACCACTGAGCCACCAGGGAAGCTCTTACTTTACAAGCTGAATCACAGGAGCTGTACTTGCCTCCTCTTTTTTGGAAAAACAGTCCCATGTTGGCAATTTCCGTACAGTTCACCTAAAACACCTGCCTCCCCTGCTTCAGTCTCCCTGGTTAAACCTTTGCGTGTTTTCCTGTCCTTGGTTAAGCTGGGTGCTTCCTTTCATCCTCTGATGGCTGCCAAAATGCATGGGTTAATTAGTTCACAGAGCCTGGCCCGTCCCCTGTCCTGGCACCCCTGCGCAGCTTCTCTTTGCTGACTCTCTGGGCTGTAAAGTCTTTGCTGGAATCCTAGGCACTGTAAGGTGTGACATCCCAGGCCTCTACTCACTAGATGCCAGCATGCCCCACTCCCCACTGTGACAACCAGCACGTCTCCAGACACAACCAACATCCCCGGAGCTCCCCCCACGGCTCAGGAATCCCTGTTCTCCCATTTGCATGGGCTAGCTTGCCACCGAAGAAGGTCAATGTCTGCTCTGAAATTGACGAAAGTAAAAGCTCAACCGGAGGTCCAGCTCAGAGGCCATGGTCACCTGCTCCTCCCCAGGATGCACGTGGGTTCAGGGAGCTCTCCTGCGATTGCTCTGATGGTCTATCAACTGACACATTGATGGAGTGTCCACTCCCCCTGAGAGCCTGCTAAGAAACATTCTGGAGACTTGGGCTTCGAGAGACCATGGACCTTCCAGAGAGAGGCCTCGGGGTAAAAGAATGTCTTCTCTGCTGGAAACTGCAGGCCAGCTCAGTTGCATGGTGAGCGTATTCAGTAGGAATACAAGATTTTAATTTTCCACATATATTGAGCTGCTGTATCACATTTTTATTTAATGTATGTCATGCAGTACACACTTATTAGACCCTGATGGCTAAACAGATGTAAACAGTATCCTTCACCGGTAGCATGTACTTGAAAGTCTTGACATTTTCAGCTCAGGAAGGGAAGCCCGACAAAAGCATGGTGCTGGCCTCTCAGGTGGACAGTTCCTCTCAGGACCACCCCCTAGGCGGTCACCTTACACCTTTTGAAGCCGTGGGACAAGTTGGCAGCACACGTGTCACCCTCGACACTGCAGCCTCCGCCATCTGTTACCTTTCACATAGTTCTACTTCCCTTGGTTAGGTGTCAGGGGGCTTGGACTGCAGCTTAATGGAAATAATTACTGGTTTTACAGCTGAAAAGAGAAGGAAAAAGCCCTGCAGTCTGTTGTTTTGGTGCAGTCATCTATCTTAAGTCTCCATGGCCATTGAGAAGCTGAACCAAGTTATAATAGAATGTTCTTTGATGAAGCTTGACTAATCTATGGCTTGTCCATTCTCACAAAACCGTATGGGAAACACTCAGGAACCAGTGGATGCTACCTAATACAAGACTGACTCTGTGATACAGACATTTCATCATCTGGGGTCTGGACAACAAGCACACAGTAGGAGTTATTATTAACTTAAGGATACACGTCAGGAGACGACTGACACACACCACCTATCCTTGTAAATATTTACTCTTTCATCAAACCTAAAACTTGAAAGTTTCATTTATTGCTACGGTAAGCCCTTTTTTTTCAGTAAAATACCACTCAATTTGACTAATGTAAATTCAAACTAACGGGAATTATATTTTTAGAAAGATAGAAGTTTGTTTCTAAGCATCTAATTACTTTCAAAAACAAACAGTAACAAAATGGGCTAAGGCAACATAAAGTAACTGAGACTTTTAGAAGTTCTAGCTTAATAACTGTAAATTAACCTACAGTTTGCTTGAATTTCGACAGGATTAGAGAACACCTTCTCTCACGTGGAGAGAAAATGTGCAGAGAAAATGTGCCTGAAGTCTTTCCTGTACATTACTACTTCCCAACAGGTGAGAATTCTTTGGGGACACCCCTGGATGTATGCTCTGACACACCTGCCGAGTCTGCCCTGGTGTTGCGATGTCCATGGTGAGGAGGGCCGTCCCATCCTGCCCTGGTCCCACTTTTTCTCAACTCATCACCTTGCTTTCCCAATGCTTGCTTTGAGAAAAAAAAAAAAAGAACACAGCACCAGGAGATCCTGCCTTCTCAGGGCACTCAGCATTCAGCCCTACACCCCACTGGGCTGTGATATTCCACACACAACATACACGCACACAAGTATATAAATATAAGGGGCTTCCTTGGTGGCTCAGTGGTAAAGAATCCGCCTGCCAAGTAGGTTCGATCCCTGCGAAGGGAAGATCCCCTGGTGAAGGAAATGGTAACACACTCCAGTATTCTTACAGGGATAATCCCATGGACAGAGGAGCCTGGTGGGCTATAGTCCATGGGGTCGCAAAAGAGATGTACATGCTTTAGTGAGTAAAACAGCAACAACAAACAATATAAATACACACACACGTATACACACATATAAATAAATTCACACACGCACATAAATCCTCGCCAGGCCCCCCATTTCTGTGCCTCTTGTCATCAGCACTCTTGGCCATGGTCCACCCCACACAACCACCGAGCCTCAAGCTTCCTAATGCCCTGTGCTCAGCTCCCCATTACCCACGGGATGAACTCGGCTCTGAACAAGCCTCTCTCCAGTGCTGCCTGGATCCACAGCCACATGTCATGTCCATGCACACATCGGGCACTAGATCAAAACTACCCTGGTTGTTGCTTCTTCAACGTAGCCTGAGAAACCCCATCCTGCCTCTTGTCCTCCCACCATCCTTGGAAGTCCTGCTGGATGCCCACTGCCCGCGAGCTGCTTCCAAACCAGCCGACATCTAGGGGTGTTCAGCACGGTTCCATCTCTGCAGTGCGGGCGTTGTTCAGGCAGCCCTTTGCACAAGAGGATGGAGGTTACAGACACTCATTGTCTGCGGGTCTCGTACCACCGGATACGCCCTCAGAATGGTGGGGGAAAGTGTCCAACTTTGTGAAAAGGTCATTGAAGCTTTTACTGTATTGAGGAAAGAACAACACGGCCCACTACCCGTCAATAAACCAGAGGACCCAGTAATACCAGTAATAATAAACTACCCGTCAATAAATCAGAGGACCCAGTAATGCTCAAGAAAAGGCCTCCAAGGTCCCCAGGCCCCCTCATCCACTTGACCACCTGTGGTAGGGCAAGGCCGGTGGGGGACAGAGCTCAATCTAGTGACCAGGTCTGGGAGTTCCCAGTACGAGGCTTGACATCCATTAAAGTCAAATGCTGAATGTATTCTAAAGCCATCTGAAATCCTAGAGTCTTGGAATATACATTTTCCCAGTCTTAAAAACCTTAGGAAGAAGGCCTGCTATTTCTTATTTCACTCATTGTAACAAACTTACAATTTTTAAAAACTGTTTTTTGATGAAGCTTTTAAGATAGCCTTCTAAAGTTTCTCTCCTGACACACATCAAGGTTATTATTTAACCTTCCCAACATTAGCCGAACCTTTAAATTTATAAATATGCACTTTATCCTGCTGGCACCAAATTAAAATTCCATGAATTCAAACCTGGGTTAACAATCACTCCCTGTACAGAATAAGAACTTTAGAGATGTATTAGAACCATTTCCTTGGATAGGAGATAAATTAAGTCTCCAATCTGACATGTTAATTCTTCAGCTTTTCTAAAACTGAACATTCACTGATGTTTCACTGTAAATATATTTATAGATTTATGTATAGCTCACATACACAATTCTAGCTATGTCTAAACTTCCAGCAAAGAATGATTCTTTGTCTGAGAAAAGATGATGCAATTATTACGTACTGCTGCATGATACAGGCTGTCTGGGGTTATTAGAAGAAGCAGGTATGGCCAATTTACAAGTGTCACCCCCGCACCTTGCTTTCAAGGCTCACTGCTGAGCATCATGCTCACCAAGGGACCCCATGGGATCTCCTTACAAATGACTGTTTATTATTATATTATTCCATCATGTATCTCATGAGAGGAGGTTGTTAATATCTGTTAAGAAAATCAGGAACTGTTGTGACTTCTATGATAGAATATTCCTCTGTGCGTGATGTTTAAAACTATGTTTTCTTTAGCACTGGTCGGGAAAAGATGCACTAAAATGTATAGTGGAGTGAAAGCAAAAATGTTCCTAAAACAAGTTAAATACTCTTGGCTACAAAACAAATTAGTGGGGGTCGAGGAGGGGAGAAAGAAACGCTTCCAGTGCTTTTAGCACCTGAAACATCTAGCCGTGTAGGTGCCACACCACCAATGCCTCCCGGGACATCACTGGGGGAGCCAGGTTCTTACAAACTAAAGATTTCCTATGCTGAGTCTGAGACAAGATGGGTTTCTATCAGGGCATTAGAAGGCTCATAGACTGGCTAGAGGACCCAGGTGGCAACCCTGCCCAGCCAGGCACCCAGCCACTGGAAGGCCCCAGCAGGGTCTTGGCTGCCAGCAGGGCAGGGGCCGGAGCGATGCAGGCTGCCCCAGCTGCCGTCTAGAGCCCCATGGGGCCCCTGCTAGGCTGGAACACGGCTGGATGTCAACTGGCCACCAGGGTGTCCAGCCCTCCGGCATCGATCCCACAGCAGGCATGTGCTGCCTGGGGTGGGGAGTGCCTGGAAAAGGAATCAATGGCCAGGACACACGAGAAACATCCAGGTCACAGAGGTCACTGGACACATCATTCCTCGTATCTGACCCACAGCCTGAGAAGTGGTTGTTTCTCATTCAGTTCGGTCACTCAGTCCTGTCCGAATCTTTGAGAACCGTGGACCCCTGCACGCCAGGCCTCCCTGTCCATCACCAACTCCCGGAGCTTACTCAAACTCATGTCCATTGAGTTGGTGATGCCATCCAACCATCTCATCCTCTGTCGTCCCCTTCTCCTCCCACCTTCAATCTTTCCCAGCGTCAGGGTCTTTTTTAATGAGTCAGTTCTTTTCATCAGGTGGCCAAAGTACTAGAATTTCAGCTTCAGCATCAGTCCTTCCAATGAACACCCAGGACTGATCTCCTTTAGGATGGACTGGTTGGATCTCCTTGCAGTCCAAGGGACTCTCAAGAGTCTTCTCCAACACTACAGTTCAAAAGCATCAATTCTTTGGCGCTCAGCTTCCTTTATAGTCCATCTCTCACATTCATACCATGTTCTGAAATTCCAGGATGCCTAGTAACAGGTTTTAGTCAAATGGTTATGTTTCAAAGTAAGAGACTATATGGAGGAGGGGAAAAAAAAAACAAAACAATACCCTAAGACATTGGAAAAATAAAATGGGCTCATCTGGCCAAGGGGCTGCCCTGCCTTCCTTGGTGTCACTACGAGGGTCAGTGTTCACCAAGCACAGTGGCGGCCTCTAACTGAGTGCATTCCTTGGTCTACCGCCTCAAAGCCTCCCAGGGGCCCCCCTCAGGGTGGCACTACAATCATATGCAGGTCGGGGAGCCGAGGTACAAGGAGGTCACATCGCTGGTCTACTCAGAGGGACGCCAAGTCTGGAGCACAGAAGGCTGGGAGCCCAGGCTCCTGTCTCCCCTTACACTGCATCCTGACTTCACGTAGCGAGGGCCCAGAGCTGCAACAGACTTTGCTAAACCTATTTCCCCTCTTGGGAGAGGCCTCGTGCTTTTTGGTGTGTTACCAAATATGATAACAGGACTTCCCTGGTGGCTCAGTGGTAAAAAATATGCCTGCAAATGCGGGTTCGATCTCTGGCTCAGGAAGATCCCCTGGAGGAGGGCATGGAGACCCATTCTAGTATTCTTGCCTGGAGAACCCCATGGACAGAGGAGCCTGGTGGGCTACAGTCCGTGGGGCCACAAAGAGTCAGACACGACTGAAGCGACTGAGCACACACGCACAGTAATGCAACATCATAGATGAAAACGACCAAGACCCTCATTTCCCCAAATTTCTATATGCAAATTTGCAACCATAATTGCACTGATGTAAGCACCACATTTAAAGGCGAATTTAACTTTGATGTATTTAACAGACAAATTGCATTAAGACCTTCAATCTGTAAGTCATTGTTAAAAAATAGTTTACTTAAATTTTAAGCAAAGAAAACTTTCCAGTCTTTGATATATGTTCTTAGAAACATAAAAATAACATTCCTTTCCTCAACTGTCCTTTTCCATTTCACACATATTGATCTGTGCATATGTTTTAAATAATGATGAAATTAATAGGAACTGTTTTTAATAAATCCAAACCCTAGCTCCTTTCATGTCCGCATATTCAGAGGGGGAGACTGAGGTGAAAAAGCTGCTTAAGTATTAGGACAAACGAAGCAGAACCGGGAACAGCTTTGGAAGAGAAGCTGGTGAGGAACCGAGTGGGAGGAGGGGAGGGTATTGCAGGCAGGGATGGGAGGGGGGGTCCCAGGGAGGAGGACTCTGAGCGGGGGCAGGACTGAGGACAAAGCCCAGGTGAGGCAGGACAGGAGGGACACCGCTGAGGCCTGTTTGTTTGCCCGACATGTGCGGTGTTGAATCCACGGGAGAGACAGACCCTGCGGAGTAAGCCAGGCTTCCCGAGAGCTCTCACAGCCCTTCTTGTGTGTGGTACTGGGCAAATGGTCGCAATATCTTTTGAGCCTTAGCTATTTATACAGTGGGTCATGATATTTGTCTAACTGAACTACAGAGAAGAATCGATGGACAACATCACGAGTTCCCTGCCCCAGGTCTGGCGCTGCAGTGGTGAGGAGATGGCAACCCCTCCGCCTCCCCCAGCCCAGACACAGAGCAGCAGGCTGGAGGGAAGCCAGCGAGAAGACCCCCTGCACAACCAGTTCAGGCAGTCCCGAGAGCCTTCCTGAATCTTACTCATAATTTATGGTTAGTTTTGAAAGTCTTTGCCATCTTATTTTCTAAATCAGCAACAGGATCCATTTTTTCTTAAAAAAATTCATAGTCAAAGAAAAATAAAGCTATTTCAAAGCATTTTCTCCATCACACCAATAAACCATAAACTCCTGCTATGCACATCTTATTGTGGGACATGTCACTCGATAAGGCCATGGTTTTATCTATGAAACTGTTGAGTAATTGGTCCAAACAATATTAAAAGCAGTTGGTTTGGAATGTGCTACATTTTGAATTCTGGCTGTTTGGTATATGCATTCTGATTACTGGCTTACAGAAATGACTGTATTTGTTTATGTAACTAAGTTGCTATTATATTAGATGAAACTGCTACTTTATATGACTGTAACACAGAACATCATCAGAGAGATATTTTACAATTTTTTTTTACTGAAAAGAAATCTTCCATTACAGTAAGTGCTCTTATGTTTGAAAAAAAGATTTTTTTAACATTTTAGATCTTATTTCTAATTCCACACTTTTTAAGTCACTACTGACATGGTTTTGCTACTCTCCCTTCTGGGAAAGCATCTGTAACTTGGGCCAGGCCATAGCACCAAGCTCCCCAGGGAACTGGGTCTCCCAGGAACTTCGAAGGCTCTGGTAGGCGGCTGAACCACCATCGTGCATACAAGAGTGCCACCCAGAGGCGAGAGGAAGAAATTCACCTAGGATTTTATTTGGAAGACAAAACTAATCTGTTAAAAATCTAAAAATGATTAGCTAGTACTTATTTCATTAAAAACTAAGGAATATTTTTTTACAAGGTTCTCTCTGCAATAAAGAAGCTGTCTAGTGCCAGGCTACATAAAAGCGTAGCACTTTGAAAACTCTTACAAGACAGAAAGAGTCATGAGATGGTCCAAGTCTCAGGTGCACAGTTTGTCAATTAAGAAATTCGATTTAACTGTATTCTTTATAGTACATGCTTTCTTTGCTTTTTATAATTAATATAACATGTGTTTCCAGAAGTCAAAGAAGTTCTGGAGCAACCACCATGACCTATTTAGACATGTGGGCCAAAAGTTAAACTAATTACTGGAGACATTTCTTACTTAAATGAGAAAAGTTTCTTTCATTAGAAAGCCTTATGCGTAATTTACTTCTGGCAAAAGAATAAAGTTTATTTAGAGTAATTCTGTTTGGCAGACAGTCGTCACTTCTCAAACATATACCAATAATTGTTAAGGTTACAGCAAAATAGTCAATTCTATGAAACATAAAAACATGAGCTTCTAATGGTCAAAACAAAAGGCTGATTATAAAATAGATTTATGATATCCCTGTTCTCTCTTAGAAGTCTGGATGGTGGGATTACTACTAGCAGTGGGCCATCATTTAAGATTTATGTATTTTAAAATGAACTACAAAAGATCAAACTTAACCAAAAATAAGGCATACATTCAAGTGTTAAAATTTTACATATAAGCTTTGAAAACTCTTTTTTTCTACCCTGCAAAATCCCATTTTTGAAATAATGCTAGGGGTTCCCAAATGTCATAATATACAGATCTCATCTCATTTTACTGCTTCATTTTTACTCCAACATGCTTTAAAATAGAAAGGATTCTAAACACACCTATTTACATGACTTTTTGGAAAACTCATTCTAGAAATACTGTTTACAGCCAACTTCAAATTTGTTTGTATTAAATTCTACAAAGAATTCTACAGAGATTGTACAGCTGATTATCATTTCCAAGTAGATGTTTTTCCTACAAAACTTAGCAAAATACTGCTTTAAGGTACAGGGTTGTTAACTGCACTTTCCTCTCTTGGCTTTGTCACTGAGGGATCTCATTAATATGTGTGAGTTAATTTTCTTTCCTATTTTTACCCTTAATCTTCCACATGCCCTGAGTTGCATCATTCTATAAAACATGCTTTCATCCGCAAAGATGGCCGCAACATATCTGAGCAAGGAGTACAAACAAGTCTACTTACTCATCCCTATTTCTACATGCATCTAAGTCCAACCGGCTCTATAGATGTCCACTGCACGCTGCTGGAAATGTACTGAATATGACAGAGACAACACAGTAGGACAGTATGGCTGTTACTTGGGGGGAGAAGCTTAATGATTGAAGCTCGAAGAGTTTCGCAGGGAATATTTCACAAGGGTTTTAAATAGGGCCCAAGGCAAGGCTGGCAAATTTGGAGAATGACCTCTTACATGTATCAAAAGGTTTGTGTGTCTGCATCATATATTCAAAGCATCAAATAAAGACAGGATGGCTAAGCAGTAGTTCACAAATGACTCAAGTTCACTGCTAAGTATTATCAATTTAAAGGGAAAATTCTGAAACATTCCCAAACCTATAATCAGTCAAGAGGAAGTGAGGTAAAAGTCGCTCAGTCATGTCTGAGTGTTTGCGATCCCATGGACAATATAGTCCATGGAATTCTCTAGGCCAGAATACTGGAGTGGGTAGCTGTTCCCTTCTCCAGAGGATCTTCCTGACCCAGGAATTGAACTGGGGTCTCCTGCATTGCAGGCGGATTCTTTATCAACTGAGTCATCAGGGAAGCCCAGTGAAGCTATCAGTCAAGAGGACCTGGTGCTAAAATTAAATGCCTTTACATTTCTTAAACTCTTTCCTTTCCTTTTTCCCACCTCCAATGCTACCATCTTAGTTCCTGCCATTAAAAAAACAAACAAACTATATTTATTTAATCACTTCCTCATTAATCTCCAGGCCCAATGTCCTACTCTATCTTACCACTGTTACATTTCTAAACCCATCCTCCAAGTAAAGTCCAGGACAATCTCAAGCTTCACAAACCAATCATGTCACTTCCCTGCTTGATATTCAGATAGTAAGTCGAGAGTCAGTGGTCCCACCCCCTTCCCTGTCCTCCACCCACAAGCAGGGGGCTTCTAAAAGGAGGAAGGCCAGAGGCTACAGGCTGGAGACTGGTGGCTCCTTTGGCCCTTCTGTTTCAACGTAACCACCAATCACATTTCTTTAAGAGAAATTACTTCCCCTTCAAGAGATGTCAGAAACTGTAATTTAGGGTGAAGTCATTCTCAAGAACATCCTAACTCCTAAAACAGCAGCTGTCAAACATTTTTAAACGACCAAAGTCATTTTCTTCATAGCAGTATCTAATGTAGAACCCCAGCAAAAAGATGAGTGAGATGAGTATTTCTGAGGCTGGCAACAGGCGGAGATTAGACCACACCGAACTGGACAGGTCACAGAGTAAAATTCAAGTTCGGCTGGTGAAATGCAGAGTCAGTGGGGAGAAGCAGCAGCCTGGATGAGACAGGTCAGACTCATTCCTGAACGGCCACTGGCGCTGCTGCACATGAAACACTCGAAACAAGGGGAATTTCAACGTTCAGGGGTACTTTCATAAACCCCAGTTTCACCTGCAAAAACATGACACGTTCAGTGGAGGCTTCACAGATACCTGGTCCTCGCTGGTCAGTCCCAAGTGCATGACGAGGTAAAAATGCACCAGGAAGTCTGAGTTGGGCAGGACGTCCTGGCGCCGGGTCATCATGGAGCAGATCAGCTTGTAGGCTTGGAGTTTGCCTTCTTTATAATCGTCAGGCAGCGTCGTTGCCTGCCAAGGAGACGTTTAGAGATTTAATCAACCCCAGATGCAGATGCATTTTGTCCTTTCATTTACTTCTCAGTTGTCCACAAAGTTGTTTATGGAGATGTGGGAAGCGCTGGCTTGAGTAAGAACCAGCCTGTCTTCAAACCATGCAGTCTTGGGCAATTACATTTTTTAAACTCAATTTCAGAAAGGAAGGGGAAATTACAATAAAGGAATAAACACATATTCACTTGCCTTAAATAGCCATGATGCAAACATTCTGAGCGGTGGGATCAAGGCAGGAGGAGATGGAGAAGACTGGTTATCCAGGCTTATTGCCAGGTTATCCCGTATCTATGATTCGAAACGAGAATTTTAGGCAAGATAATACACAGTTTATCCCAATGACACGTCAAGATCGTGCTCCACAGTCAAACAGCTGCTGTCAATTAAATTTCTGTAAGTTGAGTGAAAAGCTACAGTATTTACAATAGATTTAGTATTTTCTTTTATCATGAGATCTACTATTTTTTTGAATTGTGTGCTGGTTCCAGATCTAATGCAAAACTAGGGCATTGTTATTCCTTCGATCTTAATGCCTGCAGAGGTCATCCTGAACTTCAAGTGATAAGGAATGGTTTCATGAGTTATACTGTATAAACACGAATGGCATTTTTGAAAAAAGAAGAAAAATACTAACATGGGGGAAACGTATATTGTAAACAAAACCCAACACTAGAATGAAAATTGTATGTATTCTTTTACAAACAAAGGACAAGGGATTGTACTTTTACAAAAATTATCCTCAGAAATGAGATTATATACTAATAATGGCTTTCCATGTGGATGGTGAGGTTAAATTTCTTCTTAGCATTTCTCCACATTCAAATTCTGTACAGTAAGACCAGTACTGCTTTCATAAAGAGAGTAACTATAACTACTGTATAATATCCCATTCTTTGATATTCTATAGTAATAGTTTATTTATGCATTCAATGAAATAACTTTTAGACATATATAAAATGACCAAACTATAGGTATTTTTATTTATTTTTTGATCACCAAATGTACTTTGTCTCAATATCTAAACTCTTGGTCCAGAATGTGTTCAGAAGTTACATGCAACACAGTTTTTAGGTTAAGTGACAAATCAATGTTACTATACTAGAATGAAAGGTAACAATAGCAGGACATACCTTTGCTAGCTTGTACCAGAGTTCATAGAGATAGCCAAACACCCTGGCGTGGATTTTGGGTGACTGGATATTATTCACATCTCCAAGGATCCCCAAGATTCTTCGCCACAACACAGCAGCTGAGTCTGGGTGCCAACCAGTGAGGGTCCCCCCAGCAATTATACTGCAGTCATCAGCAAGGCATTCACTGCTGTCTGTGAGGGAAAACGTGTGTTAACACAATTTTTATTTCATTGTTACAGGCTTTTATCTTTAATGCAAATGACCTATGCCTGAACACGTATGCAAATTCAGAGTAAAACAATCCGGAACAAAACAACCGAGATGAAGTGTGAACCGGCTGACAACTTGGAAGGACAGGAAAGGGAGATTGATGAGGAAATGTCAGATGACTCTGATTCTTCCAACTAAAAGGGTGACAACCCAGAGATGACGAGACAGGTCCTGGAGACCCTGAGAAGGTCTTCATAAGCAGTGGAGAGGAAGGAGAACTTGAGTAGGATGCGGAGGGAGCATGGTCATGAGAAAACGTGGCACAGGACGGCCTCGAGGCGGGAGTGACATCTGTGGTGCTTGTCACTGTTAACTCAGGTTTGTGGGATGTATAATTTGCTTATAACAAGTTTTATCCTTCTTGGATTCAAGGAGCTGTAGGAGCTGTGTATGATCATGTAGCTGTCACATACGCCACCTCCATAACTGACATGAAACTTCCTCTTCATTCTACCAGGGCCCCTATGCAGTTGGTCCCCTCCCCGAGCCGCTGTTCCAGACAATCCCTGCCATTTCCTATCCTTACAGCATTGCCTTTTCCAGAATGTCAGATAAATGGAGCCCTTTAGTAAGTTAACCTTTCCATCTGGTTTCTTTCACTTAGCATAAGGCATTTATTTACTTGAGAGATGCAGCCATGGGGTTGTGTATCCACAGGTGTCATAGTTTATGTCCATTCACCTGGTCAAGGGCACTGGAGAGTCTCTGGTTTTGGTTTGATTAGACCCAAAGCTACAAGTGTGTGCAGGCTTTTGTATGAACATTTACACTTCTCATCTGTAAGACCAGAATCACAGAATGGTACGTGATATTTCCTCTCCTTTTAGTAGACTGTATGTTCCTAAATGCCTGAGAAAGGAGTGTGTCCTCATACGGCTGAAAGTCTTGGTTCCCTGACTGGTAAATTCATAACTTGGTTGGGTATAGAATCCTGTGTTGGAAAAGCTTTGCTTATTTTCCTACAGTTCCCTTTATAGTCTTAGATTAAAAAATAATTCTGATAATTAAAACTTTCATGTGAAAAATTATTGACTCTGGAGAGCTTCAACATATCTGGAAGAGGTTGAAAAAGACAGCTTCTCTTTTATCTGAAGCTTCAGTAAAGCTAGGAATTGTCCTCTACTTTTATAAATCTATTAGAAGTGACCTATTGAATTGTTTTTAAATTTTATGTTGTTTTTATTGCTTTGTTCCCTTTTTGACTCCCAGTATTTCTTCCTTGATCATTCTTGCCTATTTGCCTATTTGATTAATGTTTTTAAAGAGTGCTCCTTGCTTTTCCTATTGCTTTGTAGTACATGTGTATGTACTGCAGCTGAAAACTTACATGGAAGAAAATATAAGGTCTTGCATGAGTACACTAGAAGTGAAAACATTGATCCATTCAATGTCTTATTCAAAAAGTTAGGAAGAGAATGGCAGAATAATATATAGAAGCTGGTTTTAAAAAAGATACTAACAAACATCCACCACTGTTGAGCCTCATTCCGGGGACATGTGCTATTGGGATTTTTCAGGTCTAACCATAGAAATGGAAGCAGTCTATGGGTGCAAGGAACTCAAGGGGAGGAAGGACCAGAGGCAGCCAGGAGCAGAAGTGTGACAAAGCCCGGGCAGATCCAGGGCCGGCTCTAGATGCTTCCTGCACTGTGCCCAAGATAGCCGCTAACAGCTTATTATGTTCTTATGGAAAGAGCACAAGACCCTGAAGGAGAGGATTTTATAAGGATGGTACGTGTGTCATGGAAAGGCCTTCCCAAAACCAGGAGTACTGTTTCTTCTTACAGCGAAACTTATCAGTATTTCCCACATCAGTATCATAAATATACTTGACTGAAGAGACACAGATAATCCATGCTGGAATCCCACACACTGCGCCTGTACAGACAGCAAAAGCCAAACTGTGGACCTTTTGGACTCTTGGATTGACTTTCACAAAACCTCGGGCTCATCCTCCTGATGTTTAGTCTGTCAAATGAGAGCAGTATCAAGTATCCGTCGGCCTGAGAAGGTCTGGTGAAGCTTCAACGAACCTTACAAATAAACCTAAGCTCCCAGTGAACAAGCAGCATCATACGGCATGTAGCTTTCTCATGAAGAATGCGATGAGTCTTTAACCCCTTAAGGGGTTAAAAAGAGTCAGCAGATTTGGTGACTTAGACCTTTGTCCAGCCCCAACCATCACTCCCACAATGCAGCCATCTGAGGTGGAGATCAGCCTTCAGCCTTCCAGTCGTGCCGGGATTTCCCTTGAGCAATAGCTCCAAGTAAACAGAGGTCAGGTACCTTACCACCTGCATCTCCCTGCAACCTGCCAAAGATCACATTCTCTGTTGTGCAAAGATCCCCCTTCCCCACCAAAAATGTATTCCTCAGTGACAAAATTCTAGGTAACATCCCTCATCACATTATCAAAATACAGGGAGTCGTTTTGAGGTATTTGAAATGACTGCATGTTCAACATTACCACGAAAAAAAATTTTAATGAGTTGAAATATTTTTGCCCAAAATGATTCCACTTGTGGCATAAGCAACAGAACAGATGCTGACATTTCACATGTAGATGGTTCCTCCGTGAAGCGCTGCTTAATTAAAAATTGGGATTTGAGAGATTTCTGAAAATTTCACGTTCACCTTAAAAATACCAAAGAGTTCATTTTCTTTTTCATGAGCAAGCTAGTATTCTAGCCTAGGAGCACCTTTTTGTTTCATTCTTACTAAATGCTTCAGAAACATTAAACATTTTTTTTATTAAAGTAGGAAGTCTTGCAAACAAAATTATGTCATCTTTCCCCCAAACACATATAGGCCTTTAATACAAGAGCAATCTGAAGTTTAGAACTTTGCAAATGTACAAAGGATTTCAGTCATGAAATAAGTCTTGGTGATTGGTAAGATAAGGCAGCCAACCAAATGGTGACTTCACATGGCAGCAATTTTGTGTAGGTCTGGTGGAGTATAGACAAAGCACGGCCAGTGCTTCGGAAATGATTTTCCCATTTGAGTTGAAAAGGCACAAATCCAAAAGCTCAAGTGAAACACCTTAATTCTGGGACCAGAAAAATTAGGCCTAGACTTTGATGATTAAAAAGTGGAGAAACAGGGGACTTTCCTGGTGGTCCAGTGGCTAGGACTCCATGCTCCCAATGCAGGGAGCCCAGGTTCAATCCCTGGTCAGGGAACTAGATCCCGCATGCCACACTAAGACCTGGCACAGCCAAATAAAAATAAATAAATAATTTTTTAAAGTGGAGAAACAGCAGGTTGGCACTCCGTTGACCATCACTGTAGCCTGACTCCTCTCTTTTCTCATCTACATCCCTGACATGCAATATTCATTTAAAGATCTCCAAGGTGAGCAACCAATCTCACGGTACTTATCATGATTTTTCTTTAGAATGTTTGCTGTTTTTAAAACAGATCAAAGTCTGGTGGAGATTCCAAAAATGTGTGCAGTGGCAGACACTGACAAACCATTCATGCAAAAATGGTTTTGGTAACACAGGTAATTAAAAGCAGAAGCTATAATTCAAAGCAAAAGTGGTCAAAGGATTTCAGTAACAACATTTAGAGGCCGGGCTGGGATAAATATACTAAGTAAGAGAGATTTTGAAACTCAATCATACATATTTTTACTATCAAAGAAAGGTTAAAATGTGTTGTTTTTAGCTAAATCAAACAAGAGGCTGCAGCTGAAAGTTGATTCATCCCCTAACTAAAGTGCTTACTGACTGATCCTCCATGCACTGTCCTGGAGCCAAAAACCAGCTGTGAACAACCAATCGCCAATGGCAATCCCATCGCTGAAGCGGGACGACACCACTGACCCTTCCTCCACTAAAGCAAAGTGTTGAAAACTACTTCTAACTGAATCTTAGGATGTAGCATTAGACTTCCAGTGGTTGACAATCCTCCTGCTAATGCAGGAGATACAGGTTCGATCCCTGGTCCGGGAGGATCCCACATGCGCAAGGACCACTAAGCCTGTGGGCCATAACCACTGAGCCTCCACTCTAGACCCTGTGCTCCAAAACAAGAGAAGCCACTACACTTGACATTTCACTTGTACAGAGAAATCTGCACACTGCAACGAAGAGTAGCCCTCACTTGCTGCAACTAGAGAATGCCTGAGAGCAGCAATGAAGACCCAGAGCAGCCAAAAATGTTTAAAAAAAAAAAAAAGAGTATCATCGATCCAATAGGTACCTGGAAAAGAAGAAGCACCGAAGCTGGCTCTTATCCTTCAAGGCTCTGCTAACTCTCAGTTCTTAAAGTCTCTCTGACAATGAAAAGAAAGTTCTATTTATGCTGGAGTTGAGTTAATGACAGAAACTTTCTTATGGTTAGTTGTTTTTTTTCATCTCATTTTAAGAAAGCCTTCCCTCCCCCAAGGTCTCAGATTTTTAGAAGACATTTTCTTCCAAAAGTTTTTAAATTTTCCTGTTTACATTTGAGTATTCATCCATTGGAATTCAGCTGCAATCAGGGTGTAAGGCAGGGATCCTTCCCCCTTTTCTGCCCGCTGGCTAAATGTTCTACGTGCTTGACTGGGCAGCCCATCCTTCTCTTGTCGGATCTGGAAGGCTGCCTCTTTCATGTACATGACTCCATGTTCTTATGTATCTAGTATACGTTTTATATTCCATTTTTTTGGTCCATTTGTCTATCTCTGTGATTAAAACTCTCTTTAGATAAGTCTCATCACACTTATCTCATTATTTGTCCTTATCAGGATAAATGTCTTATTTTTTCTGTCCTCTTGGTAAGTTCTTCAGTTGGTCATGGCTATGGCTTATTAATCTTTTTATTTCTTATAGCATCAAAAGCAGTATTTCTAGGCTATAAGCTTATTTGCTAAATAAGAGATAAGGTCAGCAGCAATATCAATACTTAGCTATTGATGTTCAGTCATTCAGTCGTGTCTGACACTGTGACCCCATGGACTGCAGCATGCCAGGCCTCCTTGTCCTTCACCATGTCCTGGAGTTTGTTCAAACTCATGTCCATAGAGTCAGTGATGCCATCCAACCATCTCATTCCCTGTTGTCCTCTTCTCCTCCTGCCCTCAATCTTTCCCAGCATCAGGGTCTTTTCCAATGAGGTGGCTCTTCACAACAGGTGGCCAAAGTATTGGAGCTTCAGCTTCAATATCAGTCCTTCCAATGAATATTCAGGACTGATTTCCTTTCGGACAGATTGGTTGGATCTCCTTGCTGTCCAAGGGACTCTCAAGAGTCTTCTCCAACACCACAGTTCAAAAGCATCAATTCTTTGGCACTCAGCCTTCTTTATGGTCCAACTCTCACATCTGTACATGAATACTAGAAAAACCATAGCTTTGCTTATACTGACCTTTGTTGGCAAAGTAACATCTCTGGTTTTTAATACGCTGTCAAGGTTTGTCATAGCTTTTCTATAGAGTTATAAATACCCCCTCCTTGAAAATCATAAGCTCAACTGAACAAAACTTACATGTGAGTCAATTCTACGTTCTTATCTTTGGTATTCTTGATACTCTGGCATCTGGGGCCTCCCTGGCCAGGAGGGACTGCCACTCCCAGGGCTGCCAATTCCTAGTGATGGCAAACAACTTACCAGGGAGTATGTCGTCCACGTGTAAACCTCACAATCCCAAATCCAGGCATCCCAACCACCTTCCTCTGTCTAGCACTCACCAGCAAGGGGATGCCCCAGTGCCCTCATCACTCTAGGGTCTGGCACCTGGCAGCTTGGGCCAGCGTCTGTGCCTCAGACTTGGCTGAAATGATCTGAACCAGCTGATCCCCAGTCTGCTTAGTCCGCCCTGCCTTCCCTTCCCTGTGCAAATGATGATAAAGGATGTTGCCCATGTTTTCCTCTCTCTTCCTACGTTCCCACAAACCTGGGTGACCCTCCACGTGACCTCCTATGGGGCATGCTGTGCCCATATTTCTTTTTTCAAAAATATATTATTCATTTTTGGCTGTGCTGAGTCTTCATTGTTGCCCGAGAGAACAATGAAGTTTTTCTAGTTAAGGCAAAGTGGAGGCTACTCTCTAGCTGTGGTACACAGGACTTCTCATTGCAGTGGCTTCTCACTGTTGCAGAGCACAGGCTCAGTAGTTGGGGCACACAGACTTAGTTGCCCTGCAACATGTGGGATCATCCCAGGTCAAGGATCGACCTGCACTGCAAGGCAGACTCTTAACCCCTGGACCACCACAGGGAAGTCCCCGTGCCCCTATTTCTAAAAACTTCTTCTTTCATGAAAGTCACCTCCATGTCTCCATATCTTGCCATACAAATCCCAGACACATTTTGAAGCAGTCCACTATAAATTTAACTGTCAGTTCCAGAACAAATGAAATGATTTAAATAAGAAAGCAAATTCAAAACTAAACTTCTAGCTGGCCAATGATAAAGGAATTTAGGATTTTAGAAGCAGTTTATTATTCCAAGCATTTAATAACTGGTAGGATTATTCAATGAGAAATGGATATACATTCAAATTGTTGGATCACTCGCTTTGCATGTCCTAGAGATCAGGGTAACATGAGTTTTGCTTTGTCCATTTATAAAGAAGTTGTTCTCCTAAGAACAGAAAGTTAAATTCAGAACAGTGATAATCCGTAAACCTTATCACATTACGGTTTGTCCTTTTCACAGATGACAAGATGAACTATTGAACTGAGTGTACTGATTCTCGATATTAGGATTTCAAAGAAGAGCTGAGTATCTGGAGGAGTTAATCATAGCAGAGAAAGCATCATATGAAATTACCTCACACAAGTGTATTAGACCGAGGGTACCAGGCACACTCTGAGATGGGATCAGAGCTAAGCTTTCCAGAAGGCAGACAAAAGAGGTAATCACCCAATTTTCTCTCTTTTCAATAAAAGTAATTAAAGCTAGTCCTTGTTTAGGCAAATTCAGCTTACTGAAAATGCACTAATGTTTTCAACAGTACCATGATGATGATTCCCTTTGGATAACCTGAATATTGGACCCAAAGAAGCCACTGATTCCATAAGTGTATCAATAATTCTCAAATAGTTTGAATGGGGTTGGCAGTTATAATTTGAACAGCAGTGCAGAAGAAAGGAGTGGGCATAACTCTGCAATTGGAGTCAAAACACTCTGGAAGCCAGTTCCAACGCTGGGGCCTACTTTCCAGTGAGACAACATGATTTCTCTGTGTCTCAGCTTCTCCGTCCCTCAGACAGAATTTGTACAACCTGATCTGCTTACCATAAAAATCAAAGAGAATGCCTCAAAGTTCTTTGTAAACTGTTAAATCCTTTGTAAACTTATGATATTATTAATCACAATCATTCTATTTATTTTCTCTATATAATGATTTTGTATTATATATATTATAGAAATTACCATTATATATATTATAGAAATGATTTTCATCATTTCTATAATGAAAGAACCACAAATTTGAGAAGCACCAATTACCACCCAATAAGTTATAGAAGCACATTGGTTTTGCCAACTGTTTTGTCATTGACTTTGCAAGGCTTCTGCCATGGGCAGAGGTGAACAATTAAGACCAAAAATGTTCACTATCTCTTAAGGATGGCACATACAGCATTATAAGGCAATGCGTTGATCATTTACAGCTAACTGGTTTGTTTTTCCAGTCTTAATTAAGATAAACACTAAATGCACGTTAAGATCATTCTTCTTGGTCTTCTTTATCTCATAGATAAAAGATTTTTATCCAACACCATTTTTCTATGTAAATTTTATGAAGTTTTTATGCTACTTTATTAGAAATTTCCCAAAACACAGAGACTGGTTAAAATTTATACTGTAATTTATGAAAACCGATTTGCTTGGTTAAAAAAAAAAGGTTAAGAGTTTAGGCTTTACCACTTTTTAACTCAATATGTGCTTTGTGGTTTGCTGTTGTGGTTCTCATCAAGGATGCCTATGGACCTGGGAATGTGGTGGGCCAGGAGGGCTATGGCCATGGTGGGTACCTCCCACGCTGAGTTCCTCAGAACACTGGCCTCTTCCGACAATTTCTTACCAAAACCAAGCAAAACAAAAACCCAGCTTCTCTTGGTGCCCTCTGTGTGACAGGCCAGGGAACCGAACCTTGAGAGGTTCACTTTCCCAGGGTCACACCATACGTGTGTATGCGGCGTGCATGTCTGCATGCATATGAAGAGCTAAATCTGCTCCATGCACGTGACTTAGAGGCTCACTCACTGATTCCTCCAACAACCCTATAACATGGACTATTAGTATGCCCACTCTACTGTAAAGAGAAACTGAAGGACAGAGAGATTTACCATCTCAAGGCCACCTAGCAACTCCTTGGTGGAGCCTGGATGCCATCCCAGAAAGTTCGGCTCTGTAACCTATTCATGAATCTTAGAACTACGAATACTCAAGGGGAAAATGTTGCAAAAAAAAAAAAAATACAGAATATGATGACATTTTTAAAAAGTGTAAAACCAAAATTCAATGTTGTTTGAAGAGATAGATACTGTGGTTAACACTTTATAAAGAAGTGGGAATGTTTATTAAAAACCCCAGGGAAACTTAAATAATTGCAAAAAATTAATTAATTAATTAAAAAAACACTGGACAGGGTCACAGTATTCACAGGATGACAAGAGAAGGGAAGGACTTGAGAAGGGGCCCCCCTGTTGGGGGTCTCACTGGTGGGGCAGCTATTCTACTTCTTATGCTCAGGGCAGGCTCACCGATCCATAACATGCATCACAATTTATCTTACATGCATCAAAGAATCTAGAGCAAAGTTAAAGAAAACAGTAATAGGTAAGTATTCAAATTCTTTAACTTCTCCTGGATTTGTGGCAGATATAAGTTGGAGAAATCACTTTTCTCTGTTTTCAGAGTAAAGCAAATCTGGTCAGGGATGGTGAAGCATCAGCCTAAATATCAGCCACCTCCTCCTGTGGTGGACAGCGGGTGTGGGCACGATGGGCTTCCTCGCTGTTCTTCCACTGTTTCAGAACCCTCTGCACACAGGACACCAAGACTCTGCCGCTGATTATGACCAGGGGGTGGGAGTAGGAGTGGGGGGACTGAGGTGGGCATGCCCAAGTGGGAGGGGGCAGCCCCCATCATCACTGTGCCAAAGGATGCCCTAGCGTCCTCACACCTGGGAAACCCTGTGAACGCCGCTGCCTCGTCTCAAGGACGTGGTTACCTGTTAGGGTCGAAGCATCCGTGGGCCGGAGCTGTAACCAGTGGCGGGCGTCGGTGTCGGTCACAGAATCCGCAGGTGGGCTCAGATCTGGGTCTTCCTCGCAGGTCTGCCAGGGGTTCAGGGACAGCTCTGCCTCGGTGCTGCAGCCCAGAGTGGGGTCACTGCTCACACTGTCACCTGGGGTGACGGAAGACACAGTCCGAGATGGCCAAGGGCAGGGCACGAGCACATCCATACTCCTAGCACACAAGGGCCTAAGCAGCCGCCCCAGTGGGGATCATTCGGGGGACAGAGTCCTGCGTGGGGCCCCTGGTCAGGAACACACAGCTTCCAGGTGAGATGTCTCTATGGGCTCTGACTCTTCACAGGTCTTAACTGAGTTCCCCTGGTACTCACAAGAGCACATCCTCACACCTTATACCCTGACTACTCAACTACGAAACAGGGGTGGCTGGAGGAGGTGGATGGGAATTGATCCCACTACAAAGGCAGGTTCATGCTTCCAGGCTGAAGAATCTACGTCTAGACACGAACCTAGGGGAGTCACCTAGTATCACCAGGGGATGAGGCAGCCTACCAATAGAGATTCTCCTCCCCAGGCACTGAAACGTTCTGATTTGTCATGGTACAATGATGCTGTCAAAGGCCGTGAAGCCTTATCTGGCTATTCAGTCTGATACAGAACCGACTCCGTCAGCCTGCCCCTTAAGCCCCCAGTCTGCTGCACACAGACTCAGGGTGCCCGCCCTCTCTGCCTGCAGCCCTCCTGTCTGCCTTTTGTGTTAGCCGCTGACGGTCCCCCAGCCTTGCTGCTTCTAATCTACTGTCAGGTATTCACGTGCAGAGAACAGTCACCAGTGAGGTCCCTCACTTCTCCTGTCCCAGAACTCTAGAAGGTGCAGCCTAAGAGTTCCTACTCTGCCCTCCACCAGGAACGACCAACAAGGAGGGGGCACGGCAGAGGACCTCAGGTAGGCAGAGTATTAGGGTCGCATATCACAGTACCTAACGGTACATCTCAACATCCCAGTCAAATTTTAAATACTTATACCACTGACGTCAAGGTACTGTGGAAGCTTTGTGTTCCGAACCTGGGGGAACTTTCAGAAGGAAGACCATTCTTCCTTCTGGGCCTGTCTCCTCACCAGCCATCAGCCTTGGTTGTGCTTTTCACCTAGAGAAAGACCCAGGGCTGGAAAGACAATTCTCAAAGGTAACTGGGTAATGTTTAATGATTGACTGGTATTAACCACCCATGTATCCTAGGATTCCATGAATAAAAATGTCCCATATCGCAACATTGTATCTTCAAATGATATCATTTGAATTAGAAAGTCAAAAGGAAACAAAGTCGATCCATGTTGAAGCTGGAGGAACACAGACCACATCTCCCAGTACTTACTCTTCTGTCTCTCCCTACATTTTGCTTGCATCTGTTGTGAGTCATCTTTCAAATCTAGTTCAATGGGGCTGCTGCTTCTTCGAACTAAGATCTTCAGACAGAAAGAAAGATTGTGCTGGTTACAGAAAAGTTTTAATTTTTACAAGACTGTAAAGTTTCTAATCCATATGTCTAAAGAAAAAGAAAAACGAACAGTAAAAACAGTAACAAAAAACTGAATGACGTTCTGCACTGGAAGGATATAGGTTCACTAATTACTGTGACCGAGTTATAAATTACCCAAGATCTGAAAATTTAAGGCTTCTGTTTTATCAGTTGGCATCCAATTATCAGGGTCTATGGAGGAGGGATGCCAAGTTACATGGAAATCATCTATGTTGAGGTTCTATTTGTACCTCTGCTTGGATACACATGCATAATGGATATCATCCTCCAGGAGGTATAAGTCACCAGTGTGTTGGCAGGGAGGGCGTAAACCCATCCAGACCCATTCAATGTCTCCCTTGTTACAGGTGCAGCAGGCTTCCCTGAGCATTGCTCAGCACTGGACCATGGGTTAAACACGGGACTAGAACACTGGGAGGCAATCTGCACCCCCTACATTTTACATAACTGGCATGAAAAGACAAAACGTACACAAATTACACAAAATGATCACAATGTACATTGGCAAAATATGCAATTCAACCCTCTCTAAAAGGTATGCAGAAGAAAGTGTTACCTTGATTGGCTCACAGTGACAGGAGAGCTGCTCAACAAGGCTACAGACATGAAGTGGTAGAGAGTAGGCAGGAAGGGGCTCAGGGCAGGAAGCACTGAGAAATCAGCAAGTTCTACGTGCAGGAAAAGAAGCCGATTACAGCAGGCCATGCAGGGCAGTCAGGCGAAGAGGGAAAACGTTAAGAAGGAAACGTGACCACGTTTTACAACAGGCACACCTGGCAGGGTCCCTCCAACATCAGGCTTAGGAATTTCAACCCAGTTATGACAAAATGAGCAACTGTTATGTTCCAGACAGTAGCTGATTGTGATTAAAACCATAATCAAAATGGTTAAGTTGACTTACTATCTGTGGAATAGAGTTCAGAAGAAAGTTGCTATGGAACTATGATGGTAACTCAGGAATGAGCAGATAAGGCTTTTGATGATAGAAAAGGAGAAGAAAAGATAAATTCTAAAATTGCTGCAGAATGACAGACAAGAGCTTATATAAGTGTTGTCCCTGGGAGTGGAAGTTAAATTACAAAAGGATATGAATCTAGGGGACCCTGAGAAAGACAGTGACAAAAGAAGGGAGGGAGGAAAGGCAGATGGATGGACAATGGACAGAGGAATCTGAGAAAGTTTCTGATAATTTAATATCCACTTTTGGGCTAAATATCTAAAGAGAATGTACCATAAGTGTGCAACAAAAATCCATGACCAGCTAGATGGAGAACAGGGCCAGACATGAAGATAGTATAGTTAAGGTTCTCCAGCTTAGAGTGTACAAAAAGCATGGGATTCAATAAGCCAACTAAAGGAATGAATACTAAATAAGCAAACATGAAAAGGAGGGACTAAGATGTAAAATTAAAGGACAGAATAATCATTAAGCTAAAACACGTAAGTAGGTCATGAATAAAATATTTACAAGATTAACAGTACGTAAAAAAACATTACTCAGCTTTAAAGGATGATATATGTCTAATATTATTGTTGTTGTTTAGTTGCTCAGTTGTGTCTGACTCTTGTAACCCCATGGACTGTAGCCCACCAGGCTCCTCTGTCCATGGGATTTCCCAGGCAAGAATACTAGAGAGGGTTGCCATTCCTTTCTCCAGGGATCTTCCTGACCCAGGAACTGAATCTGTGTCTAGTGCATTGTAGGCAGACTCTTTACCACTGAGCCACCTGGGAAGCATATATTTCTAATATGATAATGGAATATACACAAGATATCTCCTTAACTGAAGAGCAGAATATAGGCTCTTCTGCTTCTGACTCTCTGGAAGATAAAATATCCTCTAACTATAGAACCTACATAAAAATCTGGGGCTCACAGGAAGTAAAATAAACCTTCAAGGGACCCACCCCCTCTTCCCACTCCTACCCAAAGCAAACAGGAAACCAGGACAGTGAAATGGGGTTACCTTGAGCATTAATCTAATACTACTGCTGCCAGTGGCAAAAGGAATCAGAGTCCCAAATTAAAGTAGCACTCTGTTTTGTGAAACTTCATCACAACAGAAATCCAGGTTTTCTGCAGATTCAGATCAGCCAGCTAGGAACTCACGATCAAAAGTCACCAAACACCAAAGGAAATTAAAAACCCACCATGTACAAATCTTAGAAACAACAAATATCAAATTTAGATTTCCAACCCACCCCTCAAGGATTTCAGATAATCAGATAAAGAATTCAGAACTGCAATCTGTGACTAGTTTAAAGGAATAAAAGATGGACATCACAAAAAAAAATGAGCAAGCTATAAGAGATCAGGAGAGATTACAAGATATACTTTAAAAGTGTTAATCTGAACTTTCAGAAGCAAAACACAAAATTGTTGAGCCAAAAAGACTCAATGGGACCATTAAACAGCAGACTATATATGCATAAGAACAGAATTATTGAACTGAGTCAAAGACAGATCTGATGAATCACCCAGAATGCACTCACATAGCCAAGGAGAATAGAAAATATGAGTGGGGGCTTAAGAGACATAGAACACAGAATGAGAAAGTCTAAATATATTTCTACCCAGAACTCCAGAAGGAAAGGGGAGAGAGAACAAAGACAGGCAATATTTGAAGAATTGATTACCAAGAATTTTCCAGATATGATGGAAGAACAAATTATTCACAGATGCCTGGCACACATAGCATATCCAAAATAGGACAAATTGTACAGACCAAGAGAAAATGCACCTAAATATACTGGAGGACAAGGATGAAGAACAGTGAGGGACAACAAACAGGATGGACAGAGGACCTCTCAACAGTAACAACAAAAGACGGAAGATAGTATAAAAATAGCTTCCATTGGATGGGGGTGAGGAGGAGGAAGTAGGGGAACTACTGTATTAAGACAGAGACAAAGTAACCAATGACTCAAGAAGTACCAAAACAAAGCCTCACACATCTGGGATGCAGTATTTATGAGAGACAGGTAGCATTTTCAGATCAATAAAGAAAAATGAATTCAGTATAGGGGACCCAGGATAAGTGGCTATCCATGTGGGGAAAAAAGTGAAATTGGATCCCCACTGCTACTCCATAAACATCAGCTCCAGGCAGATGAAAGACTTAAATGTATAGAGCAAAACTGAAACACTTATAAGCATAAGGCAAATATTCTCATCCCTTTTAAGTTGATATTTTAAAATTTTCAGGGCTTTCCTGGTGGCTCAGTGGTGAAGAATCTGCCTGCTAATGCAGGAGAAATGGGTTGGACCCCTGAACCAGGAAGATCCAATATGCTGTGGAGCATCTAAGCCCATTGACCACAACTACAGAGTCCATGTGCCCTAGAACCGGTTCCCTGGAATAAGAGAAGCCACCGCAGGGAGAAGCCGGTGCACTGCAATTACAGAGCAGCCCCCACCCCCACCATAACCAGAGAAGGGCCCTCACGGCAACAAAGACCCGGCACAGCCAAAAGCATATACACAAATGAATTTTTAATTTTCATAAAATGTAGTAACAAAAAATGATAATCAATAATATCAAAATTAAGAGCTTCTGTTTGTCAAAAGTCAACAGAGAATGTGCCACACATTGGAGGAAGAAATTCACCAGAAACATAACCAATAAAGGAACCATATTCAGATGACATAAAGAATTAGTACAAATAAAAAAGACAACAGGGAAATGGAAAAGACATCAGCAGGCATTCCACAGATGAAACACATATGGCCAATCAACATAAGGAAAGACTTTATCAGCAACTTGAGAAATACAAAACAAAATGAGATCCCATTTTCACCCACTTGACTCCCAAGATTTTAAATCTGAAAGTAGTAAGTGTTGGTAGGAATGTGGATGAACAGAAGCTTTTTACACACCGCTGACCAAAACAGGAGTGGTACAACCCCTCTGGAGAAAGACACATTCTCTTGTGAAAAAAGAGCATTCTTTTTCCCCATGACTCATCAGTTCCACTCTAAGACAACCCCGCTGAGAAAATCTTACACGTACATCTTGAAATACATACAAGAATGTGCACAGCTTCATTTCTCATTTTTAAAAAAGGGAAACAAGCTAAACGTCAACAAGAGAATGGAAAAGTGAACTGTGGTCTACTCACGGTGGAATATCAAACAGCAGAGAAAGCAATGAACTGGGGCAACATGCCACCATGTAAATACATGAGTGAACAAAGCAATAACACCACCTTCATAAAGTTTAAAAATGAGGGAAACTAAAGGATGTATTGTTTAGAGGTACATACATTTCAAGCAAAGCTACAAAGGAAAGCAAAGACATGATCAACACAGAGCGAATAGAAGAGTCGTTCTCTGAGGGATCAAGACGATGCCCACGAGGCACAGCAACAGCACGGAAGATACTCTGATTTCTACACTGGTGGTAAGTCTCTGGGTGTTTATCTGATTGTTGAAATACACACATAGAATATGTATATAAATGGAATGAACATATAAAGCTGGTATATGCCCGTTAAAAAAAATGAAGACCGAGGAAATTTAACACTCATATCTTCGAGGCAGGGAAGAGTAGGGAGTGACTTTCTATGTGTATTTTGTACCTTTCTGGGATGTTTGAGTGTTCTATTCATAGATACTACATTTTTTTTAAAAAATGAATAAATAGGAATTATCTGTAAGAATGAGTTAGGGCTACTTTTTAATTTTCTTCTTTAAAATTTTTATTTGTGTTTTAAGAAACCGATAAATGCCATTTTACATCTTTTAAAAAAGAAAGAAACCATAACAGATTGTTGCAACATCTCATTTATCTGTGAACTTGTGTCAGGTAAAGGCTACAACCTAAAGTGATACCAGGAATAGGGAGTCTGAGCATCTGCGTGACAGGCAAGGATGTCCTTAAAAAGAGAAATTGCACATACAGACCAGGTGGGAAATTCTGTTTTCATGCTTACTGCGTTCTATTTTTGTAATGTGACTATAATTTTACATAGAAAGTGATTAAGTCTTTCAAACGTCTCAAGGTCACCTGGCCCTAAAACACATCTAAGAGGAAAAAAATTTTAAAAGATGGTGTCACGGTCACTAATAAATGTATGCATTGTGCCAGTGATCAGTACATTTATTGTTAATGACACATGGATGTATTCTGAAAAGATCTTACTGTTATTCCTTCATGCTCTTTCTTCTCATGTCCTTTGCTCTCCTGAGCAGGCCTGGGCTCTGAAGAACTCACATTCTGTGCATTTTCTAGCTTTTGGCCTAGAGATTTGGGGGTGGGGGGGGGGAAATCAACAGCAGAAATATTTCAGGTGGTAAAACTGGAAAAAGATTTTTATACATAGGCAATGGTTAAATTTAGATATTTAGACATTCGAAGACATGTAAAACAAGAGTGCAGGGCCCAGCACGTGAGCAGCCTATGGTCACAACAGCTCCACAGACCTGGTCTCTGATGCACAGAGAACTTCACGGCGAGTGTTAATGTCACACATGGTGAGGGGTTGGGGAGCAACAGGCCTGTCTGAGGGCCTTGGATAAGGGGTCTCAAACAAGAGCTGCCTGAGTCAGCCAGGCCGGGGAAGGGAGGAAGGGAACAGGGAAGGGAGCGTGAGGTGGCTCAGCATTGCTGGCGAGAGAAATAACCGACCATCAGTGTCCGTAATAGAAAATGGGGTATCTCCACCGAGCCTGCCACCGTTAATTAAAAAGATCAGATTCTACATGTAGTCTGGGGCCAATAAATCTTTTTTTAAAAGATAAATGAACAAATTCCTAGAAAAAAAAAAACACAAAATGTATGCAAATTAACACAAGAAATGGAAAACATGAAGTCTTAGAATGATTTAAAAATCTGGATAGTACTTTAAAATCTTCCGACAAGAAAACTCCAGGCAACTGATGGATTCCACCAAATATTTAAGGGAAAAAGATCATAACAATCTTACACAAAGATTTCTGGAGAACAGAAAATCTTTCAGGTAACACATTTCTCAAATTGTTTTTACTGTGTATTTATTATTTTTCTTTCAAGAGAATTTCTAAGAGGGGCTATACCCTGCTCATTTGATGAGGATGGCATGACCCTGACAATGAGGACTACAGGGTGGCTTGGTTGATTGTTTACCTACGTCATGAAACTAAGTACATATGTTCACTGTCACCAGACATACTTAAACACGCATTTTCACTGTAAAACACATTAGTCAGTGTTCACAGGTCTAACCACCTGCCTCTTCACCTTTCACCCTGGTTGCTGCAGAACGCTGCTGGAGAAACTGTGTGGATTAATGTCAATGGGTGTGCGTGCGTCCTCAGTCGCTCAGTTGTGTCCAACTCTGCAGCCCTATGGACTGCAGCTCACTAGGCTTCTCTGTCCATGGGATTTCCCAGGCAGGAATACTGGAGTGGGTCGCCATTTCCTCCTCCAGGGGATCTTCCCGACCCAGGGCTCGATCCTGGGTCTCCTGCATTACAGGCAGATTCTTTACCGCTGAGCCACCAGGAAGCCCATATGCTAATAATACAAGTTATCATTTTTCAGCTTCAGCAAATCTGCACGCTGCTAATAAACTTGACAAGTTTGGTCAGGCATCCACCTCTCATCCCTCACCCCATGACCCCTCTCCTCCTGGCCTCTGCCCTAAGCTGCTGCCCTCCCTCGCCTGGGGTGAACATCCCCTGCCTCCCACCTCCTCCAGCCACTCTGGATTTTTTAGTCCTCAAACATGCCACACTTGAAAAAAGGAGACACACACACACACACACACACACACACACTTCCGATAATTAGAAAAAAATAAGTAGTGAAAATATTTCATGCGATTCAAGAAATCACATCCTTGCGATCAAACTCTAAATTCCCTTGAAATAAACAGAACTAGGATTAAAGCAGAAAGTCCCACGACACGAAGCCTCTCCCGGCCAGAAGCTAGGGTCTCGCGTAAGTAAGATGCTGATACCTGGGGGCGCCTCAGGACACAGTGGCTCGGTGACCTCAGGGCCGCTGCCGCTCCGAACCATCGGCTGCTGCCCCAGGGGCCCGGATTCGGTGGCAGGTGCATTTTCTGGCTGCAGGTATTCTTCCACTTCTGTGGGCATTAACACAGAACACACAGGGATGGATTTCAAAACGTTTCAAAATAATTTCACTACGTCACTGACTCTAAAGAAATGTTTTGGATACCTTTTCCCCACAAAAATTGTGCAGTAGGATTAGCAGCTTTCACATTATAAAGTTTTCTATGCTTGTTAGAAGTTCTATTTCACTCCAAGGGGACATTTGACTTCTAAGTTCTACAAAGTGTTTTAATTCAAAGTGAAGAAGTTAAAAAAAAAAACAAAAACAAAAACAGAGCACAAGCAGAATGGTTGACAACTGTAAGTCACGGGAGCTTCAGGGACAGGCATGCCCAGGGGAGGGGGAGCCAGGAGATGCAGGGACAGGGCATTTACACTTGAGAGAGCAGAATATCACAGACACACACACACACACACACACACACACACACATGCACGCATGCACTCACATATACACACACCACACCTGGAAGGAAGATGAAAGGAACCGGGAATTTCAACTTGATGATTTCTTTTAACAGATAAATGTACAACTGTCTGATGAAAATACTGCAATTATTTAATGACATATCACCAAATGTAAGCGTGAATTTATCACTCAAGTACAAAAACGATCCACTGGTATATTTAGATCATCGATAAACGTATATCACAAAATAGAAAACCACAGCTGAGTACTGACCACTGGGTGATCCCAGCTAGGATCAAGATAAACCATGTTCCGCTCAGAGAAGTCCCTCCTCGCACATTTCTAAATGTCATGGTTCATTTTAATCTCCCAAGACAACGCAAGGCGCTGGAAGGGTCACCCCACCTCCTCTCTGCAGCATGGAGGCTCCAAGGTGACATCATCCCTGACCTCCAGCTTTATCCTTATCTGCCTCCTCCCTACCCTCTTCCCCAAGGCCTCAGGAAGGCCCCCCTACAACCGAGATCTGATGGTATCATCCCCACTGTGGATGCCAGAGGCCCTCATCACTTTCCGCTCAAGCTCACACTCCTCACAGTGAACAAGGGCCCCTTGACGTCACCCCGGAGGCTTGACCCCCCACTAGGAGTCCTTGCGCTCTCCAGTCTTGAGCAGGCCCAGCCCACCTGACCCTGCCGCTCCCTCCCTCCTGCTGCTCCCCGCCATCCCTAGATTGGCCTCCACCCCCCACCACGCTGCCCAGGCTCCCCTCTTGCAGGACTTGCCACGTGGTCCTGCCTGTGACCCCACCGCTGCCTCCCCTCTAGACTTCACCCTACCTTGTGCAGTCTCGGAACTCTACATCCATAACCCTAGGATCATGTTTTCTCCAGGTTTTCATTAGTCACAGTTTCAGTCCTTCTAACAAACTATAACAAACCCAGACAGCAAAGACATCCCTTTGCCAACAAAGGTTTATCTAGTCAAAGCTATGGTTTTCCAGTAGTCATGGACAGATGTAAGTTGGACCATAAAGAAGGCTGAGTGCCAAAGAATTGATGCTTTTGAAATGTGGTATCGGAGAAGACTCTTGAAAGTCTCTTGGATAGCAAGGAGATCAAACCAGTTAGTCCTAAAGGAAATCAACCCTGACTGTTCATTGGAAGGACTGACGCTGAAGCTGAAGCTCCAATACTTCCATCTGGTGTGAAGAGAAGACTCACTGTTAAAGACCCTGACACTGGGAAAGACTGAGGGCAGGAGGAGAAGGGGGCAGCAGAACATGAGATGGTGACTCAATGGACATGAGTCTGAGCAAACTCTGGGAGATGGTGAAGGACAGGGAAGCCTGGTGTGCTGCAGTCCATGGGGTCACAGAGTCGGACATGACTGAGAGACTGAAAAACAACAACAATCAGTCCTTCTAAGAAGGGACTGATCAAAACTGGACATGTCACCCGATTCATCCCCTGAAACGTGGCCAAGGTGTCCTCCTCTGCATAGCCTTCAACCAGAGCCACAAGCCAAAGGACTCATTCACCCCAACCAAGAAGCTGTATGTAGGAAGATTCTAAATATAATAGAGGATTTCACTGAAGGGCTGTCGCTTCATTTTTACTATCCACACAAATATTCTATTTTTAAGCACATGGATATAAGCTACCAGACCTGTAAAATGTATGTGATCCTTCACTGATGATCCAAAGTCCAGGTGTGAAAGTAAAAGTGTGAGTCGCTCAGTCACTTTTCAGTCCCATGGTCTGTCCGTGGAATTCTCCAGGCAAGAAAACTGGAGTGGGTTGCCATTCCCTTCTTTAGGGAATCTTTCCAACCCAGGGATTAAACCCAGGTCTCCTGCATTGCAGGCAGATTCTTTACCGTCTGAGCTACCAGGGAAGCAGGGCCATGATCTAAATCCAGATATTGTCGAGAAGCTGGACTCAGGGAACAAGCAAAGGCAGGCAGAGTAGCGAGAGCAGACAGATCCACCACAGCCTGGTCTTTGCACATTGTCTCTGCCCTTCTCTGCTCATGAAGAGCGAAGAGCTGTTCACTTCCCCACAAGAAACATGGGACATCCATAAACACCACGCTCCATCCAGCATCCCAGGGGACAGACTAGGCCCCCTACAGCTCTGTTCCCAGACTCCTCAGCATCAGGCAGAGGGAGCCAGATGACACCACGGGCTGTCCTTCCCACTGTCTTCTTTGTTCATTCTAATTATGCAAGACACTGACACTTTCTGAGAAGGGCTTCTACTTGTTAATGAACCTACTTGTAGATTCAATGTCAGCAGAGGGAGCCCAAGAGCTTCCTGCTTCTATCAGAAACAATTGGCACCTGCTGGTCTTTATGGACAGCGGGAAGAATGGGCTTTATTCCCTTAAATGTGATGCCAAGAGCTGGTAGATGTTGGTTTCTGGGCTCTGAGCAGAAACAAATAAGGACTGGGCCAACGCTGGCAGCATCTTTTTCAGGATACAGAATATCGCCATCTGGTGGGATGAAGCCCAGCCGTGGGACCATGGCTTCCAAACACAAGTGTCCCCACTGGTCCTCAGACAACAGACAGATAAAGAGCCTGCAGGGCCAGCTGCTCTGCCTTCCCAACAGGCTGGCCTGATGTGGCTTTAAGGCTCTGCTTTTGTAAAAAAGGCTGATCGAGCCTTCTTAGGTGGAGGAAGTCCAAGCCTGCAGAAACCATGGGAAGAGGTGGGATGGGAGACCTGTGAAGAGGGGGAGCATGGCGGGGGTGAATCCGGGTCCCGAGAACTGCCAGGCTGTGGGGCGGGTGCCCTGAGCTACTCCTGGACTCGGCTGTCATGTGGTAGAGGGTGAAGGAAAAAAAAAGCATGCAAATTCTCTTTATCCTGCAAGTTAAACCCAATTTCCCAATTTGGAACTGTACATTTTCAGGCCTTTTCTCATATTTTGTTCTAAGTCTATACTCAATATTTGTTCTGTACAGATGAACAAAAGAATACCAGAAACATTTTCTTGGTACGTTTTCCTTTTCTTTTTAAAGCAGTTCTTGAGCTCCCCCTGCTGGCTTTTTATTTCCTTAAGGCTGTTCCTCTTCTCCAGGGTCAGATGTAGCAAATGCTCTTTTCTAACAAATTAAAACCATTTAACGTTGATATCATGGGGTCACAAAGTGTCAGACATGATTGAGTGACAAACACTACTACTACTACTGAAACTCAACATTCATAAAACGGAGATCATGGCATCGTATCCCATCACTTCATGGCAAGTAGAAGGCGAAAAAATGCAAAGAGTGGCAGATTGTATTATCTTGGGATCCAAAATCACTGTGGATGGTGACTGCAACCATGAAATTAAAAGACGCTTGCTCCTTAGAAGAAAAGCTATGACAAACCTAGATAGCATATTTAAAAGAAGAAACATCACTTTGCCAGCAAAGGTCCATATAGTCAAAGCTATGGTTTTCCCAGTAGTCATATACGGATGTGAGAGCTGGACCATAAAGTAGGTTGGGCGCTGAAGAATTGATGCTTTTGAACTGTGGTGTTGGAGAAGACTCAAGAGTCCCTTGGACTGCAAGGAGATCAAACCAGTCAATCCTAAAGGAAATCAACCCTGAATACTAATTGGAAGGACTGATACTGAAGCTGAAACTCCAATACTTTGGCCACCTGATCTCAAGAGCCAACTCAATGGAAAAACCCTGATGCTGGGAAATATTGAGGGCAGGAGGAGAAGTGGGTGGCAGAGGATGAGACGGTTGGATGGCATCACTGACTCAATGGACATGAGTTTGAGCAAACTTTGAGAGATGGTGAAGGACAGGGAAGCCTGGTGAGTTGTAGTCCATGGGGTCGCAAAGAGGTGGACATGACTTAGTCACTAAACAACACTGATATACAAATATCAAGGTAGAGGATTATCTGATGTGCAAAACAGAAACAGGACAGTCTAAGTTACATAAAAATGACATCATAAACGCTGGGAGGTCTAGTGCCGTCTCTGTTTTGAATATCACACCATTCAAAGCACTTCAAAGGACTGAATTCTATCTCAGAATCACCAGATTACACACATTCTCTCAAGCAGGGCTAACCCCGTAACCCAAACTCTAAAAGCACCAGCTTTTTTAGCTTCTTGAGAGGATACGTTACACAATGCCCATTACTAAATCACTGCTTTCTAAAGCTCATTCAAAGCACTAGAAAAATGATCAAATAAGGACTAATTTCATTTTTCCCCACTGAAAGAAGAGTTGGAGTGATTAAGTGTGCAAACTCTTCAGAAACTTCAATTTATCCCAGACGTCTGACTACTTTTCAAAGACATTTCATTCACTCTCTAATTTGAGGCTTCCTTAATCCATCTTACTAAACAGACTGAGACTCATTCTTCAATTACCAAAATTTTGAGTTCTGTTTACTTCTCATACGAGGTTGCACAAGCAAAATTAATCACATAGTTTCCTAACTTTTAAAACACTGGGCACAAACCAACTTAACCCTATAAAAAGCACAGGAGACATAATTCAACATCTTGACATGCCCCACAAGGACACTGGGGACCCTGTTCATAAGCACATCCTGACAACCGGGTGCTACCCGGGAGCCGGAAAACCAGATGCAGGGGCAGCAGAGTGAGGCTTTCAACCAGGCCTCCTTAAGCCTCCTTTGGAACAAGAGAAGATCATGACCCTCTAATTGCAACCATTATAATATTCTCCAAAGAAACATAAAACCTACCATCTGCATGGCCTGTGCTACAGACCGATAAATGTCCGAACATAAAAGCAATTACAAGTCCAAAACAGCTGGAAAGAACTGTTTTCATCAAAGAGAAAAAAACAAGGAAGTCACTGAAACTGCCAGTTCCACCCTCAACATGTTCTTTTATGCAGCTATTCATATGAATAACGGAATAGGTGGTCGTGACTATCCAGAATTCTGCTGCGATCAAAGGAGGCATCCCAAAGGGATCAGAATAAGACATCAGAGTGGATAAAGGTAAGGGATTGTCTATTGGTTATATTATTAAAATACATGTTGGTGAGACAAGAACAAAACCAAGAAACGTTAACCTAAAAGAACACAAAGTTAGCCGACTGTCATCTTACAGTAAAGAGGGGCAACGTTAAAAGTGTCTGTAGGACTTCCCTGGTGGTCCAGTGGTTGGGAATCTGCCTGTGAATGCAGGGAACAAAGGAACAACAAGCAAAGCCACCCCAATGAGAAGCCCTCAACTGCAAGTGAAGAGTAGCCCCTGCTTGCTGCAAGAGAAAGCCTGAGTACAGCAATGAAGACCCAGCACGGCCAAAAAGAAAAGTGTCTGTGTATTATGCACACACAGATTACGCCTAGTTGACTACATCTGTATTTAGCAACAAGTTAGCAAGACAGGCCAGCACCAGAATTCAAAATGGAGCACACATTTAATCTTCTCATGGGCCAGCCCATGGAGGACATAAAATCTCATACTGAGGACTGACACACATCGTTCTGTGCCCAGGCCTTTAATACAACAGTCACCCGGGACCGTGGATCACTTTTCTAGTACAGAAGACATGGCATCAGACCAGGGAAGAGCTCGCAAACTGTGGTTTTCAGATGAAACATCAGCAGATCGTCCTCAAAGTCACCGTACCATTAGGTCCTTTTCGCGATAAAACCAGGAGGAGGATGGTGAAGGTACAGAAACATAGACCAAGCACGGCCTGCTTCATTCCACCCTAAATCAAGACCTCTCAAACCTCAGTACCATTGATATTTTGGGTCAGATGGCTCTCTACAGTAGCGGCAGCCTTATCCATTGTTGGATGGTCAGCTGCGTCCATTTCCTGGATGCAGGGAGCAGGACCCTGGCTTAATGACCACAAATGTTCCCAGACACTGCTAAATGTTCTTGGGGGGCAAATTGTCCCCAGTTGAGAATCCCTGCTTGAAATCATATTCAATTTCTGTTGGAACTGTGTACATACATATGGGAGTTGAGAATCTGAGTCAACTAAAATATAATAATGAATGAGAAATAAAGCTTCCAAAATGAGATTACCAATAGGAAGAGATTATTCTGGGCACACTAGTTTAAAAAACTCAAACAAAATGGGCTGGGGGAAAAAATGGGATGTGAAAAAGGAAAACTTTTCACCTTATGGGCATATATCAGCCAAATAGAAAGCAAAACTAATTAAAATACTTTTTTAATCATCTCCACGTTGGAGTTTTTTTTTTTTAAACCAAATTGTGAAGCAGTTAATGTTCATCAGTGATATAACTGACTGGTGGCCATTTTCTCGTGTACCATTCTCACTATTTCCACCTTCAGTATTTACTAGACAAAAAGAGCTTTCTAAGAAACACAGTTCTTATTCTTCTATCATAATCTAGAAGTAAGTAACATGGCATTTTATGTACTCATGAGAGATATGCTGCTTTGCTAAACCAGAGTATGACATGATTTATTGCCACTCAAAGCCACAATTAAGCTATCTCCAATATTAAATAGATACTAATCTACAATACTATCTTTCTGAGACTAAAAGGACATGAAAACACTTCCTTCTTCAGCGAGAAGATTCATTTTGAGATCACTGAGAAATAAGTAGACACAGACCTAAGTATTCACTATAAATCCTTTTGTTGAGGTGTCCATGCCAATAATCACTTTTGATGAGACAACATCTTAATAAACCAGAAAGGGCAAGTATATAAACAACATGTAGCTGAACTCAATTTTAACTGGCTAAAGGCCGGGAATAACATTTCTTTTGAAAATTATCAATTTTCACCATTTTTGTTTTACTCAAATCTCAATAATCAGTATGAATCTATGTAAACTGATCATTATTTTATACATGAATATGATTTACTCACTCCAAGGAACTCTAGCCTGCAAAACTTTTCCAGTTCATTCATTCTGAGGGAGGCCCAGCAAACACATTAACATTGGCAGGCTCAGAACCATTGTAGGATTTTATGAAGATTCCCTTCCACTCTATAGGCTCCATATTCGAGGCACACAGGCTGGCATCACTGTTTTCCTCTCTTAAAAACTATGGTTCTTGGGATGTGTAGACACAGGGGGAGAAGGGGAGGGTGGGATGAACTGAGAGAATAGCACTGACATATATATATACTACTATGTGTAAAACAGCTAGTGGGAACCCGCTGTATAAAATAAGGAACTCAGCTTGGTGCTCTGTGATGACAAAGAGGGGTGGGATGGGGGCGCCAGGAGGAACTTCAATAGGGAGGGATGTATGTATACACATAACTGATTCACTTCACTGTACAGCAGAAACTAACACAACATTGTAAAACAATTATATTCCAATAAAAAAAAAGAAAAAAAAGTATGGTTCTCAGCTCAGAATGCAAAGCCCAGATGCAGAGATTCTGCTTGACTATTTAACTGCTACTGAGCGTCTACCTACCTAGAAACAATTGATATTCTTTGAAAATAAATGCCAAGTGCAATGGCCAGGCACACATGCGTGAGGCAGGGATATTAACAAAGGAAGGCAGACCCAGGGGCGAGCGAGCGAGCAAGCAGGAGCAGCCCAGGGACAGAGCAGGACAGAAGAGACAGTATTACAGTACCTGACAGCCTGTGGGAGCAAGAAGAGTAAGAGAGACCGGGGAAGAGAGCGCTCACGGTGTGCAGGAGGAGTGGAACGCTTTTAGTGGCGGGCAAAGCCTCAGAGAGGTGGGCACAGTTGCTGATAGACTGGCTTCGCTTAGCTTCCGGGAGAGACAAAGCAACAGAGTCAAGGGTCAGAAGAACATCAAGATCTTTCACTTCTTCCTTTTCTTTATTATCTTTCTGGGCTTCCTTTAAATATTCAAAGGTCACTTCAGACTTTAAAGGAAGTTAGCACAATGCACAGGATTTAATGATAAGTCTCTAAATACAGCCAACTTTCAGTCATGCTGATGGCGAGGAGAAGTGGCCATTCACAAATGATCTATCTCTGTTTTGGAATGCCTTATGTGTTGAGCCTTTCCTTTTTTTTTTTTTTTCTGCTGTGTATCAGTTTTGCGTTTGGGTCATCTGTTTACTTGGGCAGATGTTATAACCAGTTTTCCCTTCTAAAAGGACCCAAACAAAAAGACCATGGTGAGGGAGGGAAGAATCTAACTTACGATGAAAACTGTTTCATAAATAATCAGGCTTACTGAGAGACGACTGCATTTAAAAGCAAATCATTTAGTAAATCAAATATCCTAAAAGCTCAAGAACACGTAAAAGTCAATTAGCAGATTCAAGGATCTGACATTTGGGGAAAAGGTAAAAATCCTTTGAAATCCCACTTCATGCTGATTAAGTCCACAATTTCTTACTACAAACTTTTGGATGTTCCTAACTTTTCTATATACTATATATTGCTATTCAAAACCATTTGAGGAAATGAATGGACATAAAGAGAGAACAGACCTCATACATAACGAAACCATCATCAGGAAAACCAGTTTAATCCTTAAAACAAAACTAGGAAGGTTTACTTACTGTATTATTTTCACATGATTTTATTTAACATTAATGAAATAGACCTACAAATGGTAGTGACGCTTTTGCAAAAAGTGAAACAAACTTATTCTTCCTATCTTTCCCCCACCCTCTGACTAGTAGAATTCCCAGCTCTAGAGAACTGTCTGCAATGCATAATCACAAACACGTTAGATTCTATTTAGGTGAAGATAACTTCAGTGTTATCAAACTAACTTGACTTCAAATTTCCTGAAAGATGTGTCCATGTCTCAAAGTCAGGGACGTTTCATTTAAAAAGTTTTCCGTTTATAAATCAAATAATTGTGCATTTTCCCAAAACTGATCACTAGATATTTTAGAAATGATAAAATATACGTTATTTTGTGTGGAAATCTGCTTTAATCATTCACTTTAGCCATGTAAGGTTTTAGCATCATTCACACTCAGGAAAACAAGGTCAACTTTTTAATTCTCTAAGATTCTCCCTGCCAGTCCTCTTAAGGTGCAAACCAGTTCATTCTCTGTTAAATTAATCATCACTTCCTCACTCCACAATTGCTGATTTTATATTTCCCTCTCGCCACTATCACTGATATTTTGTCAGTCTAAGTGTAGTCTGTGGGGCAAATTATAATAGAATAATCTTATAATATTCTCTGAGATTAGAAAAAAAATCTTCAAATGGGGTTTCCATAATAAACATCTTCATGCTAACAGTGCAAAACCTAATGTCATGAGCTGCTGTTCCCTCATTAAAAGGGGCCCTCTACACAACCAAAATCTACCATGAGAACACTCTGGGCCTTCTCAGATGACTAAAAATACATTAAAAAAAAATTGAAGTGAGTAAAAATTCTAATATGTAGTCTAGATAGATTACTTTTATAAAACAGTATGATATAATAAAAATCTTCAAAAATCATCATCTTCACAGGCAACAAAAAAGTTATAATATTTTATAATTTAAAAAATATAAAATATATATTCATTGTTGCTTTTTAGTCATTTTAGTCATGTCTGACTCTTTGCAACCCTATAGACTATATAGCCCATCAGTTTCCACTGTCCATGGGGTTTTTCCAGGCAAGAATACTGGAGTGAGTTCCCATGTGCATAACCTATTGGGTTGGCGAAGTTTATTTGTGTTTTTCTGTAAGATTCTATGGAAAATCCAAACAACCTTTTTGGCCAACCCAATACATGGTGATAATAGATCTGTCCAACTCAATAGCTCTCATCTTCACTATCAGTTAAAGGTTAGGGTTCTAAGTGTTTTTGATTGAATGACTCCTACAAAGGTCAGGTTTATGGTTTTGAAGTGACACAGTCTACAAGCACCTTTACTTGATTTTGTTAAAGTTTTGTTTTTGCATGGCTTCTCAGGCATCTGAGAACACTGCCAAACAGAAAGGCACAGAGGATTTTCTAAAACCTACCAGCACCTCTATCGTATCGTTGGTCTAGAATACCTGTTGAAAAACAAAATTGCAATCTCTCCTACAGCTGTGCTTTGGCCAAGCAGTGGCACAGAGAACATCATTTGCTGCCTGTTAACATGCGAGAGGGTTTCCCTGGAAGCTCAGCTGGTAAAGAATCTACCTGCAAGGCAGGAGACCCCGGATCAATCCCTGGGAGAAGGGAATGGCTTACCCACTCTAGTATTCTTAGACTTGTGGCTCAGACAGTAAAGAATCTGCCTGCAATGTGGGAGACCTGGGTTTAACCCCTGGGTCGGGAAGATGCCGTGGAGAAGGGAATGGCAACCCACATTTTAAAAAGTGCTTTGAACGAGCACTTTTGTCACCTCTATAATTCAGGGGTTGAGAGGGGCAACAGGCAGTCTAGGAGGCTCAAGCATGGCACGAACTCCTATTCTGATCCCTTTCAGGGATCCAGTGGTGGAAGAAAGAGAAGAGACTCTAGGAGTTCAGATGAGAAAGCAGATAGGTGAATGAGCCTTCCCCAAAGCTGCCCGTTTCCGGAAACTGGGTCTCTCTTCAGGGAGAGGATGAAGGAAGCAGTAAAGGAGGTGATAACAACCAACAAATATTATTGGAAAAATAACGAGGCAGTTAGGGTTAACGTGTAATATATTTTCATAAAAACAACAGGATTCGAAGGCATCTGTTGTAACCCTTGACTGAGCACTGGAAGCTATGCTGAGTGTCAATGAATCTTTGGTTTACAACCAGAGGAAATTGTGACTTTCTCTCTGCAGTCAACACGCTGAATATCAATTTCAATCACATGGCATTATTGATGTGAAAAGCAAACCTACGCGAATCTGTCTGAACTTTGGTTTTGTTTTTGATGTGGACCATTTTTAAAGTCTTTACTGAATTTGCTACAATATTGCTTCTGTTTCATATTCTGGTTTTTCTCGGCTGTGAAGCAGTGGGATCTTAGCCCCCCCGACCAGGAACTGAACCCACATCCCTCACACTGGAAGGTGAAGTCTTAACCACTGGACTGCCACGTAAGTCCATACAGGGATCTGTGTTAAACTTAAGTTATAGCCTCAACACTGGGAGGGATTTGGAGCTTTGTTTGTTCTTATTAAACACTGTATACAAGCTTAGTTACTAAAGAGTTCTCTTTTTAAGAATAAAGTGTAGCAACAGTATGATTAATGGGAGATTCCCGTTCGAGTTCTTATTAATTCTAACTGACTATATGGTCAACGTGTAAACAAACATGTAAGGTGCCATTTTCCAAAGAAGCAGAAAATGTAGATGTCTTCCTCCAGTCCTGAAAACTAAAGCTTTAGTCTCCTTTTCTTCGCTGGACTAAGTTTCCATGCTCTCTTAAGATGAACACTGAACAACAACAACAATAACGCAGCCGGCTGTGCGATCATCAAGAATCCATCTTCCTCAAGGTTCAAACAAAATGCCAGTTTTCTCTTTTGCATCAACATCTCACTCGATATTCACATCTCAAGTTCTTTATCACGATGCAGAATTTAGAAATAAATAGTAAAAACTACAATTTGGAAAAGTAGACAGAAAGCTGAAAAGATAGAGCGACATCTCAGTCAGTAAAAGGCCTCGTACTTCAGTTCTGAGTGGAATTTTAAAGCTGTAAAAAAACATTCTTATAAATCCATTAAAATCCTATAATTCCTATACATCCATTCCATGGAGAAACACTAGGACTTGCGCTTACCAGTTGCCTTCTGGCGGACAATGTTTCTGGCTTTCTCGACCCCTGGTGCCCCGGACGTGGTGGCGCTCCTGAATCGCATGGGCTCAGCCACGTCGGGGTGGCTCCGCCAGCTCAGAGAAAAGGACCTCCCCACGGTGCTTCCTTTCTGAGAATCCGGAACACAGCCTATGAGACGAGAAACACAATCCAGGGGCTGATTTCTTCATGATTTCTCCCCTAGCCTGTGCCACTCAGCAAACCCCCTACATAGAGGGGATGCATAGATGCATCAGCAGGTTCTCCTGCAGTAGACTGGGTACCACCTCCTACACTGCAATTTAGGGGGCGAGTCATCCATCGGGCAACTGAAAATTCCTGTTGCCAAAGTATTTTACAAGCCTCATCAATGGTCTCAAGAATATTCTCCTATCTTCACAGCACTCATTCCGATGTACAAAAACATGAATATATCTCTCTCAATGTAAGAACAATGTCAAATGAACTACACCGCTGCTCCCTGTGTGTGTTAGCCACTCAGGTGTGTCTGACTCTTTGCGACCCCATGGACTGTAGCCCACCAGGCTTCTCTGTCTATGGAATTCTTCAGGCAAGAACACTGGAGTGGGTTGCCATTTCCTTCTCCAACCCCTGCTCCTGGGACACTCCAAAAAATGCTTCTATAAACCAGAAAATGAGAGATCACTGATCTTAGAACAGTATTCTGTCCTGAAGACGCAAACCTCTCCACAAATCCCCGAGAGAAATGTACGCCCATAAACTCTAATTATAGTCAAGTGAGCAAAGTCAACGAAATGCTACAAACAATACAAAAATCCTATTTTAAGCAAAGCTCTGAAACAGTAAAATGTTGAAGATCTGGGATTCATCTTCTCTTTTCTCCTCTCATACTGCTCTAGACAAGTATCTCGAGTGGTCAGGGATCAAAACGGATACAGAAGAAAAGAGAGAGACACAGGGTTCCGAGCACACAGCTGGTGGATGCCACCTGTGGCTCATTTGCACGCCCAGATTCTTCTCAGAGTGTACTTTGTTTCCACAAGTCTACTGCTTGTACATCAAGAATTTCTACAGTAAATATTTCTATCCATTTTTAGAATAAAGCAACATGAATAAATCAGAAATATTTGTCATGGTCATTAATAAACAAATTTGTTCTGTATCTGTCCATAAATAGCATTTTTTTGAAGTTGTTTACCTTCCCAAGACAAGCTTATCTCTGACAAGCCCATGAATCTGTGTTCACACAGTGGGAGAGAAGAGAATATCCTGGGGGTTCAAAGAGAGGGAGGAGTATAAGAATTTGAGGAGTTGGGGAATGTGCTGAATTTTGATCAAATCCTTACTTTATCTCAGCCTCTCGCTCCATCTTGAAAGGCATCCTCGTCAGTAGACTCTGCTGGGCTGAGAGCCACGGTCTCAGGAAACCAAGTTTGTGGATGGAAGCATTCTGACCCTCCTGGACTCTGGGTTTACACAGAGACTCTCAGAGCTACTACAGAGGTCCCTACAGAGGCCCAGGGCCCAGGCTCTGGGCTCCCTGCCCTGACTTCATCCCATATCTCCACTCTTATATATTTTTTTAAGGAAGGGGCTCTGTATAGCTTCAATGAGGGAGAAAAAAAAAGGATCTTCTGCCTAAAGTGTGTAAAGACATCATTGCAGTAGACAGTCTAAACCTAAACTGGGATTGGACAATTTCACTGGAATGCCCCAGACCTCAACTAGCTAGTTTTGGTTTCTTGCTGACTTGCTCTTACTAATTGGTGCCCCAGGGAGCTACTCACAGACGGCAGTGGAGACATTCTAGGAACCAGTCATATTAATTACACGTCTCTGCAGCTAACGAATCATTATAATTGGTTCACACTTCCTATATCCCACATCCTCTGTCATCCTCTCCACCACTGACTCTGAGCTTCAACGTATTACATTCTTTGGCAGCAAACACTGGCCAAGCAGAGATCTGAAATGCACTTGAGAATGGGCTTGCCCTCCTGCTGCTCCTGAAACCCTAAGCCATTAGGTGAACAGCTTGAGCAAGTCTGCAGGAGTGAGGAAGGGTGTTCGGCCCCTTCACCTCCGCTACTGCAGTTGACAGCTGGCCAGACCAACAGCAGAGCTGTGAGCAGGTCACACCCCGGCTGACAGCAGGTCCGGCTGTGAGGCTAGCAGATCCATCCCAGGGAGGCCAACCCCGACTGCCAATCCATAAAATCATAATTTATATAAACAGTGCTATTTGAAGCCGTTATATTTTGGGGTGCTTTGTCACATGGCAAAGCTAACTGACACAACCTATGCTAAGACCACTGTGAAGGCTGCAGTTGGCCACGGCAGGTAACATGCCCTTTGGGAGTCTTTGGAGGAGAAACTCCTCTCAGATCCTAGGACCTAGAAAAGCCAGGCAGGTAGGCTGTTTACACCTTCTGCCCTCGGTGATGCTCTGATGCCACCCTGTTGATGATCAGAGTCAAATCTGCCCCTTCCCTACCTCCCCGTGCAGTCCTGAGGCTCTTCACCTGCATCCTTGCATTTTATCCACCTGCTGGAGCTTCAACACTGTTCATTCTGTCCCAGCATCCTTACATATTTTATCTATTGCATTATATGTATTGCTATGAGCAGACTCAAAATGGTTACACAATAAGCTGGAGGACAGGGAACTAATCCAAGGACTGTGTCACAGCCTTAAAAAATGTAACAAGGATGGGCTTCCAAAGTGTCATCTCAACAGACACCATCACTGATGTTCCTAGCTGGATGACTCCAGGTCTCACAACAGTTCTCACCCTGAAACAGAACAAACCTAAACAACTCCATGGGAAGCACTCAGAATCCTCCACCTTCCCCAGGAAGGCAGCAGAAAAGGTGACAAATATTGGGGTGTCTTGAGTGGGACCTGTCTGGCTTTGATTTCCAGCTTTACCACTTCTTAGCTAAGTGACCCCCAAACAAGCCGATCACTATGGACTCTGTTCTTGAGTGTCTGGGTCTGTGACATGGGGAGAGTGGCATGGATTTCACAGCCTCCTGTGAGGGTGATGGCAGAGAAGGCATCCCCACCTCCACTGCTATCACTACAGCTCGCAGTCCTCCTCTTCCCTCCTCCTTCCCTCAGAACCCCTGCATCCATTCATCATCCTTAGGAAGGGGACACAGAGCTAGGATATGTGACTGAATGCCACTGTTAAAGCAACAACATTGCTACAGCTGATGCAATTCCATACAGTGACTGCCTGGGGTTTAATACACACTCCTACTCAGCCTCGAACTTCTGAGGTGGTGTCAGTAGAAAAGAATTCGCCTGGCAATGCCGGAGACATAGAGACGTGAGTTCAATCCCTTGGTCGGGAAGATCCGCTGGAGGAAGGCATGGGAACCCACTCCAGTATTCTTGCCTGGAGAATCCCGTGGACAGAGGGGCCTGGCAGGCTATAGTCCACAGGGTCAGAAAGAGTTGGACATGACTGGAGCAACTTAGCCTGCGTGCATACACTCAGCTCAGACACCCGGGGTCGCCAGAGGGGCCAGAGATGGAATACCTTTGCCTCGCTGTTTCTTTTCCTTCTGTTCACTTAACTTGTCCAGAGGTAGATTGGTCATCTCAACTCCGTACACAGTTCTGGCAAGCACAGCCGTCAAGGAGTCCATGATGCTGGCCCATTCATGGATCAGCTCCTCCCAGTCCGTGAGGGAGGACAGCACCCCGAGAAAGTCATCCCAGAGCTCCCGAGAGATGTACACACAGAGGTTTGCTCGGATCCAGGCCACTATGAGCGTCTGAAAACAATCGAATTGTCACTTGGAAGAAGTGTGCTTTTGACAAAATATTTAAAGTTACTATCAGTAAGATGAATTTTAAAGTAAAAAGTGCTTTGGGGTATTAAGTTTAATATCTGAAAATGCATCTGATCAATGGCAATCAAGACTTGAGCTACTGTGAAATCAGTTATCATTTTGAAAAAAATGATGCTAGTATCTGAGGCTGGTCCTGGCAGGACCTGGGGAGCCTGTTCTGTCTTCTGAGACATTCTTGCCTCCATCTCTGGAGGGGCCTCTCCCTCAGGTAAACCTCCACCTGCCCCAGCTCCTGCCTGACTTGCAGCGGATAACTCATGCAGACCCTCTGCCCACCAGGCCCAACTGCTCAGCTTCTCCCCTGGGTGCTGAATGGGCACCAAGGGGGCCCTGCTCTCCCGAGCGTGCCCCCACCGTGCATCCAGCCTCTTCCTCAGCCTCTGCACTTCTGTTAACCCCACGTCACCTTGACCCCCTGCCTATCCAATTTCCCCAGCTCCTATCCATCAGCATGAAAACATGATCCAATTCTTCTGCATCACAAAAAAAAAAAAAGAAAAAAAAAGTTCCCCTGAATCCTGTGAACCCTGATGCCCCCTCAAGCTACAGCCCTTTCTTCCCCTTTCAAAGCAAATTTCTTGAAAGAACTGTCCACACTCATCCACCTTCCACACTCACTCCACCCTCTGCCAGCCCACCTTCCACCTAGGTCTTGGTCCCCATTCTCATGGCTCCAGGGATATCTGCTCACTGTTTAGCCCAGACGTCTCTGCTGGCTTCCAGACTTTTCTATCTGCTCCCTGGTGGCCCACGTGCACATCCTGTGGGCACCACCCTTCACCTCCACCATCAGGGAGATGGCCTTTCTCTCTGACACATCCCCTCTCCCCAGGTGATCCCACTCAGTCCTGAGGCTTTACACACAATCGCTAAGCACACCGATGGCCCTCACACCTGCATTCCTACCTGAACGTCTCCCATCCTACCCACACACCCATGCTCAGTCCATCCTGCATCTCTTCAAATCTACCCGGCCCAAGACCAAGACCATCAGCACGTGTTGTCTTCCTAACTTCTAGCAACCTTAAGAAAATCAAAAGAGGAAGCAGATGGCAGAAAGGTGGGAAGGCCTAAAGGCCCAGCACTCACTGTAAAGACTGATTACAACCCTCAAGAGAACATTCAAGAAGGAAATTTTCTAGTTAAATTTCTAGAAACTTTTTAAAGGCAGTCCAATTTTACTCTTGAAATTCTCAATGATTAAAACTGATTTGCTGAAAAAAAACAAACAAACCCCGATTCATTTCTTACATCTGCAGTGTTTTAATTAAAAAAAAAAAAAGAAAGAAAGAAAGACTTACCCTAAACAGTAACCCTGCCAAGCTCTGGGCAAACAAGTCCTTGATTTGTTTATCCTTTGGCTTCTGCATGACAGCTTCTGTTATCCTGAGTAGTATTTGCAACATCTGTTCCCTGGGCCACCCAAAATAAAAGCTCATGTTATCACACCTCCAAAGCACTTACACATATAGGTACAAGAAATTCTCGTAAGAATTCAACAAAATGGATAATCACAAGTTATTCAAAAGTATAAAAAAAGCTGAGCACTGAAGAATTGATGCTTTTGAACTGTGGTGTTGGAGAAGACTCTTCAGAGTCCCTTGGACTGCAAGGAGATCCAACCAGTCCATCCTAAAGGAGATCAGTCCTGAATATTCATTGGAAGGACTGATGCTGAAGCTGAAACTCCAATACTTTGGCCACCTGATGCAAAGAACCGACTCATCGGAAAAGACCTTGATTCTGGGAAAGGTTAAAGGCAGGAGGAAGGGACGACAGAGGATGAGATGGTTGGATGGCATCATCAACATGATGGACATGAGTCTGAGTAGGCTCCAGGAGTTGGTGATGGAAAGGGAAGTCTGGTGTGCTGCAGTCTGTGGAGTCGCGAAGAGTTGGACATGACTGAGCGACTGAACTGAACTGAACTCAAAAGTACCTGAATTCCAATTACAGAATGAACACCGTACTTATCAAAATAAACTACTTTATGTCACCATGGTTCAACAAGTATGCCTCCTATGCCCAAATCAATAGACAGGACCACAAGGGTCTCACCGCAGCCTGACTCCCTCCCCTTGTAAAAATGGGGGTGAGGCTGTTTCTCCAGCTGCTTCGGCCCCTCGAAGGCACTCAGTGGAGAGCTGTGCTTAGGTGAACTTATGCAGCGCTCTTACATTTTCACATCCGTGATTTTACCTAACCTGAGAGGTCTGCCTAGCTCTCACTGTGACGGAGAATAATGTGGACTTTCTGGGGAGGGCTGCAGTCAGCAGTGCCAGGTGGCCAAGCCCCACAGCACTCCCACAGGTAGGAAGGGGGGTTGGGAAAGGCCACCGCTGGGTGCTCAGGCCGTGGAGCCTTCTGCCTGGAAGCCCCCGACTCTGTGCACAGCGCCGCCCCCCTCTAGCGCTGAAGACTGTGGTCACCACACATGATCACAGTGCTCCATGGAGAAGGGGGTTTTATGTGAAAGGTCTTGTATAAAACACTAAGGACAGGAAATAACACCTCCCATTATGATTGCTGTTGTTGTTCAGTTGCTAAATCATGTCTTCCTGACCCCATGGACTGCAGCATGCCAGGCTTCCCAATATAGAACTCTGCATATGCGGCAGTCTTCAGGGAAGAAAGCCCATGTATTTCCTTTCCATATCATGAAGTCATTTATCCTGGCCCTTTGTGGTTCAGTCACTCAGTTGTGTCTTCATGACTGCATGGACTGCAGCACGCCAGGCTTCCCAGTCCTGCAGCAACTCCCAGAGTTTGCTCAAACTCATGCCCATCCAGTCCGTGATGCCATCCAACCATCTCATCCTCTGTCGTCCCCTTCTCCTCCTGCCCTCAATCTTTCCCATTATCGGGGTCTTTTCCAAAGAGTCAATTCTTCACATCAGGTGGCCAAAGTATTGGAGATTCAGCTTCAGCATCAGTCCTTCCAATGAATATTCAGTACTGATATCCTTCAGGATTGACTGGTTGGAGCTCCTTGCAGTCCAAGGGACTCTCAAGAGTCTTCTCCAGTACCACAGTTCAAAAGCATCAATCCTTTGGCATGCAGCTTTCTTTATGGTCCAACTCTGTGATATGGTGACAAATTCTCTCGCACAGCCAGAGGATGTTTTTCTCTTACAGCTGAGTTACATCCTTCATGTGTTTCCCCAGGTGCCATGAAAACAGAGAGCAGGTTATCTTCTGCATAAGGGAGAGAAATCACCAGGTCCCTTTAAGTACTTGTTCAAGGTCTTGTGAATGAATCATTTGTTCATCCTTGGAACCTTCTCTTTATCAGTGATAAAACCAAGAATTGGTCCAGGTTGGTTAATGAGATCTCAAATCTCGGTTCCTTTAGACTACTCTCATGTTTCTGCATGTCGAAACAGTGTTTTCTCTTAACACCATGCTGGATCCCATTCAGCTACTCTAGGGTCTCCTGCCCGCCTGTGGGTGACCCTGTCTGACTCCCATCCCAGTCTCTGTAGGCACCCATTTCCCTTCTGCTCCACTGAGCATGCCCACCCGGCCCCCAGTCCAGGGACCTTGCAGGCTCCGGAGAAGAGCTCTGGGGTCCAGGGGGCTATGCACACATGCCTGGAGCAGCCGGCGACTTTGAGGAGGACAAGGGAAGAAACGCTGCAGGGCTGGGGACAGCCTGTGGCCCACCCTGTCCAGGGTCCCCAGGGCCCTGTCACAGTTGGAAGGCTGCACCCAGGGTCAGCTCTGCCTGTGCAACTTCTGTGATGCTCAAGAGAAAGAAAAAGAGCCCCTTCCATACCATCCAGCAAACTGAGAACAAGAACCATAGTAACTTTCCAATAAAACCCTAGTCCCAGTCACTGCTATCAAAAACACAGTCCTGACTGAGGCTTAGGCTGATACAGACACGGGACAGGTTTAACCTCTGAACCCGAGTAAACTTGGGAACCACAACATTCCCACGCAAAGTCTTCTGGAAGAGAATGGGGGTGCAAAACAACCCCTGGTTTGACAAATTCTTTGCCCACAGCTCTGACTTCTGCTTGCTCCTCTGTGTTTTGTGAAACACTGGCAATTGGTCACTCCCCTCCAGGGGGACCCAGGACAGCCCATGGGGGTGGGCTGCCCAGGTGGCAGAGGTGGGCTGCAGGGGTGTGGGGAACTCTTCTTGTCTCTTCGATTTCTACTTCATCCTCATCTCTTTGCACACTGGCCCAGCCCCACACAAGCTGTCCTCTCTTTCAAGGTCACTTCTCAGCACCTCCTTCTCAGCACCAGGCTACAGCCTGCTCTGGGCCACAGAGGCTGGGCTCCACGCACTGTCTCTCCTTCCTGTGGCAGACATGTACATCAGGTGCCATCACATTGTCGCATACAGGCAGAGGTGGCAGGGGCTTCCCTGCAGCCAGAGGACCCTGGGCACTAGCTGTCCCCTCCCACCCGCCCACTGCCCAGCATCCGCCTCACCACACTGGCCGCCATCTCGTCCTGCCTGGGGTCTGCCAGGCCTGTGACCTGTGGTTCCTCCCTGTGGGGATGTTCTTCCTTCCGGGCCCCACTCAGAGAGGTCGCCCCAGCCTCCACGCAGCCCACCCCAGCTCCACTGCTGGACCCGCCTAACCTGGCCCCTGGGTTCCTCACATCTCTCAGGCCCATGAGGACTGAAGCCTCTCGAAGGGCAGAGACCCGGTCTGTCAAAAGTTCACCCTCCATCCTCAGGGGAGAAAGCACCCAAGTCATTTACCAGATGAAAGAAGGGAGGGAGGGAATTCAGGGCTTGTCTGGTGCTTCAACACATAGGAGGGTCTGCTGCTGGGGGAACCAATCACATCCCAAGCTATGCCCTGCAGACTTTTTTCTTGGTGAGTATTTTAATCTATACCAATGTTTTGATTTTTTTTTAATACTTTTACCTGGGAGTCTTTGAATTATTAAAGAAACAGAGAATTGTTTCATTTTATTTCCTAGAATTTTCACCCTCAAAAAGATGGTCAAAAATACCAAAATATTACTGATACACTGGTACACAGAACTTATAAGAGTTTTCAAAGGAAAGAAAAACATCAAAAGTACTTGATACAGTTGGTTGAAGGGGCAGGCATTTCAGCTGAAAGCTGTCAGCATTGCTCATACTTTCATCACTGACATAGCTGTGAACTCTTGTTAAAATCGCCTTGCTCACCCCTGTAATGTTTTAATGATGGCTTCTTAGTTTATAAGTCTGGGAAAGATGACCCCAGAAGGCACAGCTTCAAATGATCCTTTTTGGATGCTGGGGGTTCCTGAATTTGTGAATGTTCTGCCCAGTGGGCTTCCTCTGGGCCCACCCCCTCCTCACCTGAGAAAGAGAAGGACTGGACCTGATACCGCGAAGGTCCTGCCAGCTCAGTCCTGCCGCATCCCTGTGGTTTCCTCAGACAGACCCTCCCATGGCTCCCTGAGCGCCGGCTCCATCATCCAGACCATATGTCAGTAATGGGGACCCTGAGCACTTCTGGGGGGCAGGTGACCCCAGGGGTCTGACAGTGGGGAGGATGCTGACTGCAGCCAGGCAGGCAGTGGGGACACTGCCTGGGCAGGAGGGACTTGCAAGCACTGGACTGGAGAAGCAGAAGTATTACTATGAGGCTACCCTCCTCACACAGGAGGGAAGAGGAAGGGGTGATGGGCTCCAAGGCTACTGTCTGAGCTGAGAACCCCAGGAGCACCTCATGGGCTGGAGGGATACACAGACGCCCATCACAGGAAACTCATTTACTGCTTACCTCTGGGGTAACATCAACACAAAGACACCAAACAAAAAACCAGCAAGCAGGAAGAAAACACTTCACATGAGCATATTTCACAATACCACTGCATTTGAGTGCACTCTGACAATGTGTCACTTAAAACCATAATTTCTCCAAAATGAATTTAAAACTTCAACTTTATAGCAATAAAATCAGCTTAAAAGTGTATTGGAGCAATTAGCCAACCCTCCTGGGATTATGGATTATGATATTATCAACCACCAGTTACTGCTTTTGCACGAAACTTGCTTGATGACAATATAAAATGGAAGAATCTGCTATTATGTCATAGGACTGCTTATTCTTAATTTGAGATTTAAAAAGAAACCAATAATGAAAACAAATGAACTATCAAAGTACTGGATACCTACCTTTATAATTCACTGAAATGTTACAAAAGACTGATTATCATCTCATGGTTCACTTTGTAAAGCTATTTAATAAGTGGAGGCTTTCACATTTTTAATTATTATGTTGAAAACAGAAATATATGTTTTACGATATTAATTAATAGAAAATACACTCACCAGGTCTTTTTATTCATTGTCAGTTCCATTATCATGCGCCTAAAAATAATCAGAACAGCTTTGCAGGCATCAACTTGCTCCTTCAAGAGCATGGGAATCTCTACACATGGCTCCAGCAAAAAGACATTTGCAGCATTTGTCAGAAATACCTTAAAACCAATAAATGTTATGTGAGAAAATACAAGTAAACAGATTTTGGTGTGTATGTGCTCAGTAGCGTCTGACTCTTGCGACTCCATGGACTGTAACCCCCCAGGCTCCTCTGTCCACAGGATTTCCCAGGCAAGGATACTGGCATGGATTGCCATTTCTTTCTCTAGGGGATCTTCCCAACCCAGGGATCAAACTCACGTCTCTTCTATCTCGTGCATTGGCAGGTGGATGGATTCTTTGCCACTGTGCCACCTAGAAAGCCTCGGTTCACTCCTTAGAATGCACAGTTCACCCCTTAGAATCGTTTTAATACTGACATCTGAAAGACCTTTTCTAGAAAAATAACTGCTATCACTTAGGGCCTTCCCAGGTGGCTCAGCAGTAGAGAATCCACCTGCCAATGTAGGAGATGCAGGTTTGATCCCTGGGTTGGGAATTTCCCCTGGAGAAGGGAATGGCTACCCACTCCAATATTCTTGCCTGGGAAACCCATGGACAGAGGAGCGTGGTGGGCTACAGTTCATAGGGTTACAAAGAATTTTATACAACTGAGCACACACACACACACATTAATTTTGCAACTTTGGAAACATTTGAGTCAGAAAGGCTTCTGGAGATTTCTTTTCAACATCCTCCAAGAAAGGAACATCATCTGTGGGAAAGGATTCCTGGTGGGGTAGGGAGGCGGGTGGGCAGGGAAGGCAGGGGCACAGTGAACAGACAGTGGCTGTAAAGAATGACCTGATTCTCGCTGAGTCTCTACCTTTGCTAAATCTGAAGGCCTTGGTGACAGGAGGCAGCCACTGCCACCCAAGGAGCAGCCAGCAAGTGGGCAAAAGCACATGGCCAACACTGCTCATCTTCCAGGAACATGGATTTCCAATATGAGAAACATGTAATGCCACAGAATACAAAACCCAAGGGAATCTTAGGATAAAAATTGAGACATAAAAAAATGTAGGTAGTCCACCAAGTACCCTGTGCTTTGCCTCATACCTTTAGGATACAAGTTCCCTGTCCTGTACCATCAGTGCTGTGAAGAGCTGACTCATTTGAAAAGACCCTGATGCTGGGAAAGATTGAAGCCAGGAGGAGAAGGGGAAGACAGAGGATGAGATGGTTGGATGGCATCACTGACTCAATGGACATGAGTTTGGGTAAACTCCAGGAATTGGTGATGGACAGGGAGGCCTGGTGTGCTGCGGTCCATGGGGTCGCAAAGAGTCAGACACGACTGAGTGACTGAACTGAACTGGGCTGAAGCATCAGTAGATAACTGGGAGAAGCAGGGGTCCAGGCTGCCCTGTAGGGAGCCACTGCTCCGCTGCAACAGAGCAACGTGCTATCATGTATGTGGACGATGCTCTGGCCCCTCGGGTCGGGACGTTCTGAGCTATCAACTCGGTGACGAGGATGCATCCTCTCCACCTTCTAGAACTATAGTCCCTCTTGGTTCTGCACAAACACCAAGGATCTGGGGACAATCAGAGCTGGCTCACTTGTGGATGAATCCATTTAATACAACATCTCAAAACAGATGCACAAACTAACCAGAGGAAATGAACACATTCAAAAGTCAAGTGGGCAAACTAAAATGCTGACAGCCTCTGCAATTATTTTATGTGAGATTAAAAATGTATCATGTCTCAATCTTCTAGGAAGAATCACAAAATAAGCACTGTAACAGTTGATAACAGATGATAACAGTAATTGTGAAGAATTTACTAGCCTTCACATAAGAAAAAAGAAAGCAAATAACCTTTAGTCTAACAAACTATAGCACTTTGAGTGACGATTTTTTTTTTAATGTGCCATATATGGTATATTACAATACAGATCTTTTTTAATTCATGTACTTGGCTTCTTGATTGAATTTTAAACCTTTGCAAATTCCAAAGTGAGGAGTTTTCATATAGTATACTTCTTTCATTTTACTTTTTAAAAAAACATCAAAAATGCAAGCTAGGGACTTCCATGGCAGTCCACTAGTTAAAACTTCACTTTCCAATGCATGGGGTATGGGTTCAATCCCTGGTTGGAGAGCTAAGATGCCACATGGCTTGAGGTAAAAAAAACCTGAAACATTAAAAAAAAAAAAAGAGGCAATACTATAAGAAATTCAATAAAGACTTTTTAAAAAATGGTTCACATAAAAAAAAGTCTTTCAAAAAAATGCCAACTCCTTGAGTATTTATTACCATGTTAGTATCAGTCAGGGAAAAAAATAAATCAACAAAATTAATATATCCAAATTGTACTTGTCAGAAGCAATTATAAAACAGTCTCATCTTATCAAACTTCCACTTGGCTGCCTTTTCCTAATTAACCAAGCCAAAGACCAAGGTACTTGATGAAATGAGAACAAAAACAGCTGTTTTAATCTAAACTAACAAAAAAAAAATTTAAAGCTGTGGAGCTATACAATCAAGTTGAAATATTTTTCCTGGTTCATATAAATAGATGTAGCTTCTTCTAGAAAACAAATAACTCATCTGAACTCAGGGAAAAAATAAGCACTTGCAACCCTATGGGCTGACTGCGGGATGGCTAACCATGGCAACTGGGCAGTAAGCTGGAAGGAAGGGGCACGACAGGGTCTCCTGTGAGCTTCCTCTAGTGGGCACACAGGTGACACTGATGAGCTGAGCCCAAGTTCTCTAAAGCTATTCAAGTAAAATCATCTTGAGTTTTTAAAAGCTAATTTCAGATTGTTTGCCAAATTTCAATGAAAAAGGAGGAAATTCATTAGTTACAGTATGTGCTTTATGCTGTGCTTAGTCACTCAGTGGTCCACGGATTCTCCAGGCAAGAATACTGGAGTGGGTGGCCATGCCCTCCTCCAGGGGATCTTCCCAACCCAGGGATCGAACCCAGGTCTCCTGCATTGCAGACAGATTCTTTACCATCTGAGCCACCAGGGGAGCCCAAGAATACTGGTGTAGGTAGCTTATCCCTTCTGTGGGGGATCTTCCAGACCCCGGAACTGAACCAGGGTCTACTGCACTGTAGGCGGATTCTTTACCAGCTGAGCTACCAGGGAAGCCCTGTAATTACAGTATATGAAACTGCTAATTAACTTGAAAACCAAAAGGATCTCATGATAAGGAATCCTCTCAAGAGACAGGTGACAAACACAGCACCGCTGAAAACGGAGTACCATACACGCCACACCCATGCCTGCCTTCCCCAGACCCTACACCTGGCCCTTTGCATGGGAGGCTTCACTGGACAGCTGAATGCGGCTACGGGGAGGAGAGTGGGGGGAGAGGGAGTCAGGGAAAGAGAGTGAGCCTGTGTTTACACTTATACTTCTGACAACCTTTAAACTGGATGGGACCAGAGAGGTAATGCCCTAATCCCTATTTTTGAAATAAAAGTCTCCAAGTCTGGGGAGACTGAGTGACAGGCAAAGTTGCTTTTTCCAATGCTCCCAAAGGGTACTGGTGCTAGTTAATACATTTATTCAGATAAATGTCTATAAATCACTGCATTAATCAGCATTCTTCATAAACACAGGCAATTTTTAAGATATGTATAACTTATTCCATAGTCACCAAGCTTGTCTCACAAATTAGAATCCAGGTAACTCTGTGCTCAGTTGTGTCCAACTCCTTGCGACCCCATGGGCTGTAGCCTGCGAGGCTCCTCTGTCCATGGGGTGCTCCAGGCAAGAATCCTGGAGTAGGTTGTCATTCCCTTCTCTAAGGTAACTCTCTACTTTTTTATCTCGGTCGTCACTGAGTTTAAATCTCAGTCATTTCACATTCACTGTATAACAACCCCTTTCAGAAAACTATAACCAGTTCGGATGTCTCCTTGGACTGAAAAAAAAAACAGAAAACTTTACAAATTGAAGGTGGGTAATCAGGAAGAAAACTAAGGATGAGAACTTAAGGGCTATTTACTCATGCATAGCTAAGAAGATCACCAAGGTTTATAATGACATTACCCCAAATAAACAAAACGTTCAAACTGACTCTGCTGATGGCCCTTCCATCTGCAGCCGGCGTGTACCTGCAGCATTGCCTGGGCCCCGGCCTTCACGTTCTTGTTCTCCTCTTCCACCACACACCCTCTGCTCATGGCACTGGTGAAGGAGTAAGACCGTCCCCAACTGGAAGACCGCTTGTGACCGGAACCTTCAGAAGAGGTTGTCTTTGGAAGACAACAGTCAGTCAGCAGAGTGGGAGAAGGACAGGTCATGTATTTAATTCCTTATGCTCATGAGAATTCATGAGATTACAGGTTTTACATGCACGCCTCTTTCCCACCGTGTTCACCATTGTACATCCATCACCTAAAATAGTACTGAGTGCTCAGTATGTGCTAAAGAAATAGATATTGCTTGCCCAGTGACTGAATGAACATGACCTGATTTGCTTTGCCTAATGCTGCTGCTGCTGCTCAGTTGCTTCAGTCACGTCTGACTCTGTGCGACCCCACGGACTGCAGCCTACCAGGCTACTCTGTCTGTGGGATTTTCCAGCCAAGTGTATTGGAGTGGGTTGCCATTGCCTTCTCTGTTGACCTCATGACTAGTTGTTAAAATGATTTCATCAATATTGAAAAAAATCAAATTGTGGAATTAATATAGATATTGAAAAGTGATATACCTTTGGTTATAAGTATTTTTTTAATGTTTGGTGTTAACTGCCATGACAACATTCACTTTTAGAAATAATTCTCAGACTAGGTGTCAAAATAGCACTCCAGAAATCTATGTACGACCTAAGTTTCTTCTGTGGGTCAAGCAGAGGCCCACTCAATCGTTTTGGATTTATCCCATCTGTATCTTTACCTAACGTGGAATGAAAGGTCCACCTTGCTGGCATCCCTGTCCAAGGACACCACCTAGCCCTGCAACAAGGCTCCCAGTGGGGACTGCACACTGGGTTCGTCCTTTCAAATGTGTCATGTTGGACTGCTGCTGGTATGGACTGCCGTACAAGGAAAGCCCTTCAAAACGTTCTAAATTTAGTTTAACAAATGTGTGCATGGGTGCTCAGTCACTTCAGTCGTGTCTGTTTCTTTGCAACCCCATGGACTGTAACCCTCCAGGCTCCTCTATCCATGGGATTCACCAGGCAAGAATACTGGAGTGGGTTGCCGTGCCCTCTTCCAGGGGATCTCCCCAACCCAGAGATCGAACTCATGTCTCTTACGCTTCCTCCATTGGTAGGTAGGTTTTTTACCACTAGCACCACTTGGGAAACTCAGTTTAGTGAATACTATTTATTTAAGCATATCAATAGTAAAGCAGTGACACTTTTAGTCTTTGATAGAGACATGTAAATTATACTGGCTTCTTCAAAGATTCTTTTGCGATAATGAAGAAAGAAGCTGCTGTGCACACATGGCTGAGCTGAGGTTAGGAGGTGGTGGAGGACGCTGGAGACAGTGCAGAGGCAGCCTCCCTGAGAGCATCAGAGTTGACAAAAAATAAACAGTCTGCCTGTGTCATACTGACTATGGCCCCTGACTGAGCAGGAAGATTTTGCTAAAATAAGATGCTCCCAACTCAGACAACAAGTGATGAAAGATTACCTGCTTGTTATCAGTCTCTGAAAATCCTAATTTTTCAGCATCTTCTTGGGCAGCTTCTTTTATGTCTGGTTCCTCCATGAACACAGGTTTGTCCTGCAGGATCCACTTTCTGTACACTTGAACTACTTTTCTGGTTATGGCTATGTCACACGAAGGCAACAAAAATGCCTAAAATGATAAGAGAAACTCCCTTTAACACAAGTTCGGGTCACCAAAGAGTCCAACAGACACTTCCATGGGCTATCACCAATCTTAGACTTTCTTTTGAAACAGACTACACAGGGCCACATGTTTTTGTGCACACCAAACTGGGAGGAAAAAAAGACAATTGTATAACTGGGCCAGAAAACAAAGTGCGATGTTAAAATAACTTCTATATTCTGAACAATTGCTGCATAAAATAACCAAAACGCATACCAATGAATCAGCAATAGATGACGCAATAACACACGTAATAGTATAGCCAGTTGCATGTCTCTTCCCGAGTTTGCATTCAGTGACATCGTGCTGGTGAACTGAATTGGCCACAGTGGAAGCAGTGACTCCACAGAAGTTGGCAAATTTAACCAAGGCTTTTCTTTTCTTTGTGGGGTTTTTTTTTTTTTGGCTTTCTCTTTCCTTTCTCTTTCTCCCTTTTCCTTCCTTCCTTCGTCTCTCCCTCCCTTCCTTTTCTGAGAGTCAGTTGTCCAACTGACTGATTGTAGCACTGTACACACTTCTATAAACTTTTTCTTTTTGGCTGCATGGCACAGCTTATGGGATCTTATTTCCCCAACCAGGGATCAAACCCATGTCCCCTACAGTGGAAGAGTGAAGTCCTGACCACTGGATTACCAGGGAATTCCCTCTGTGAACTTAACAACATTAAAGAATCCCCTTACACATTTGCATGTAAGAATCCTGATTTAATGTGATCAGAATCCAAATGTAGACAACTATGTAAAGTTCAGTATCAATGTACACAACATTACCTTTCTCCCAGAAAGCAAGTATTAATATAAATTCTTTCTGGAGGAAAACAAAATTATAGATCATAGTACCACCAAAATTATTCACATAGTCTAGTTAATATGATATGCAGCATATTAATTAAAAAGTTGGAAATCTGCAAAAAGAAGTCAACATTAGAAAAACCACAATAAAAATAAATAATAATTTAAACATATAGAAGATCTAAAGCATCAGAAAAAGATCCATGTGAAACTGAAAAATAAAATAAACAAAATTAAAAATCCAGCATAAATGGTTGACAATAAGCCGGATGTAGCTGAAGACAAAACTGGAAGAAAAATCAGATGAAAAAATCCAGAATGAAGCACACTGAGACAAGAAGCACACTGATTCCACTGTAAGAGACGTAAGACAGAAAATGCAAGGAAAAGGTTATCCTCTCCATGCCTGGAGATACAGAAGGAAAGAATTAGTAAAAAGTGGCAGAAACAATATTTGAAGAAAGAATTACTGAGAATTTTGCCAAAACTGATAAAACATATCAATTCAATTTAAGAATCACAAAGAAACGCAAGCAGGATACTTTCAAAGTATATTACACTAAGACTGCTGAGAACCAAAGACAACCTGAAAATCTTAAAAGGAGCCAGAGGGGAAAAGACACATTTCTGCCAAAAGAATAACCACATGACTTGACATAACTTCTCAAAGAAACAATGAAAGCGAAGAAACAATGGAACAAAATATTCAGTGTTCAGAAAGAAAACAGCTGCCAAAGTAAAATTTGACATCCATAAAAACGTACTTCAGAAATAAAAGCAAAACAAAGACATTTTCAGGTAAGAGTCACCCAGCCCTCCTCAGGGGTGTCTGTTCCACGTCACGTGTCTGGACATCTGACCTGCCTCTTGCACTGCTCTCTGTTGTGTGTGCGTGTGTTTCCATTAACTCCATACTGAGAATGTGCACTTCTTGAATGAATGTACATTTTTAAACTTTAATAGTTTAAAATAGTTTAGGCTTAGTCTCTAAATAATTTAAAATTGAAAAAGGAATTATTATAAAAGAAGTCACATTTTGTCTGGTGTAAAAAAGAAATTCATCACTGACCAAAAGAGGGCAACAGAATGCAAAGTGAAAACCCAGGCCCCTTTTCCCAAATGTCTCTATTTCAGTATTTTAACCATGCATAGTAACCATATTTGAAATTTCACATAGAAGTTTCCAAATTAAATTGAAGAGCAATTATAAAATGCAAATGTTTTTAAGTGTCATGACACAAAGATGTTGCATTACTTTAGTCATAAGTAGTCTGCAGTTAACCTCAATGACTCAAGCTACTTCAAAAGTGAATTTAGATTGAATTTTGGATTTTGATTAAATTGAGAACTTAGAACACACTATTTCCAGGAGTGGAATGCCAATAATGGATGTGGATGAAACTATGTGTATAATAAATAAGTAAATACACAATACAGGTAAAATTACATCAATTTAGCACTTATCTCTAGTGCAGTATCTAAAAGCTTTGTCAATGATATCTGATACTAAGTATTTGCACCCAAGGGTTTCAAACATTGCTATAGATCATGACTGGCTGTGGAACTATGATACACAACCTAAATCCCGTCTGTCACTTGATTTTTGTGAATAATGCTTTACAGGAATATGGGCTTGTTCCTGTACGGGTTTGTTCCATGCTGTCCCTGGCTGCTTTCTCACTACAAAGCAAAACTTCTGTGATCAACAAAACCGAAGATGCTTACTATTTGGTCCTTTACTCTATTAAAATGTGCTGACCTCTGCTCTCAATCATATGCCTTCTGGGACTGACCACGTCTGGGACTGACTTCAGCTTGCCCCAAAGTTCTGTTATTTCAACATCTCAACCTCTGCTCCTTTCTTTCCTCTTAATCCCCTCCCTAGTCTCCTTTTTCCTCGTAGGCCATAAATACTCCTATCAGAGGTGCTGCAAGAGGCCTTTGCAGGCAAAGTCCAAGCTCCTGTGTGCAGGAGCTTGCAGCCTGAGTGCCTTCAGCCATGCAACAATTCTTGTATGCTCACATGCTGCCGAGGGTTCAGAAGCAGTTTTCCCCCTGCCTCCCTCTGGGCTTAAAATTTGCTATGGAAACACAGGGTATTTGAGGGGATGACTTTGTTCAAATATAGAATTGTTCCACCCCATGTAGGAATTTTCCAAAATCAAATCATGAAAACAATGTTGTTGTTCAGTCGTGTCCAACTCTTTGGGACCCTGTGGACTGCAGCACACCAGGCCTCCCTGTCCTTCACTATCTCCTGGAGTTTGCTCAAACTCATGTCCATCGAGCCGATGATGCCATCCAACCATTTCATCCTCTGTCGTCCCCTTCTCCTCCTGCCTTCAATCTTTCCCAGCATCAGGGTCTTTTCTTCTTCACATCAGCTGGCCAAAGTATTGGAGCTTCAGCATCAGCCATTCCAAAGAATATTGAGTTGATTTCCTTTAGGATTGACTGGTTTGATCTCTGTGAAGTCCAGGGGACTCTCGAGTCTTCTCCAGCACCACAATTTGAAAGCATCCATTCTTCATCACTCAGCCTTCTTTATGATCCAACTCTTACATCCGTACATGACTACTGGAGAAATTACAGCTTTGACTATATGGACCTTTGTTGGCAAAGTGATGCCTCTGCTTCTTGATATACTATCTAGGTTTGTCATAGCTTTTCTTCCAAGGAGCAAGTGTCTTTTAATTTCGTGACTGCAGTCACCAATCGCAGTGATTCTGGAGCCCAAAATAATAGTCTGTCACTGTTTCCACTGTTTCCCCATCTATTTGCCATGAAGTGATGGGACCAAATTTCAGGGTCTTAGTTTTTTGAACGTTGAGCTTTAAGCCAGCTTTCACCTTCATCAAGAGGCTCTTTGGTTCCTCTTCACTTTCTGCCATTAGGGTGGTGTCATCTGCATATCTGAGGTTATTGATATTTTTCCTGGCAATCTTGAGAACAACATTAAAAATGACCAAAATGCTCAAATTCCAACCCTCCATGTGAGACCTTAAAACTGGGATGAGAGAAATCATTATGGAGTTGGGTAGCTGAGCCCAACTTGTCAATTGTATTCCTTGGAGTATTATGAATAAAAGAACAAAGACAGAAACCTCTTCAGCTTTGGGCCTACCCCCGCACACCCCACCCCACCCCACACACACATACACAAACACACACACGCACACTCGCGCGCTCTCACCTGGCGGAACACCTCGTTCACGAAGTTGACATAGCCGCGGGTGGACAGCAGGATGCGCTGGACCATGTCGTACACCGCGCGGTGCTCCTCCTCAATGCCGCACAGGCTGCAACTGCTGAGCCGGCGCTCGGATAGGGTGCTTCCGTCTGCGTGGCCTCGGTCCTGCTCGGCTGCCCCGCCGCCCTCCGGCTCTGCCACCCGCTCCGGCACTGCAGTGCCTCCTCCTCCGACGGTCTGCAAGAAAGGGCCCCCCTCCTGAGCAATCCTCCAAGACACTGGGCTAGGCTGAAGACTCGCCTTGTTTTCGGGGAATTCCCAGGTACGGTGCGCTGGAAAGGCTGGAAAAGAGCCCTGCTCGGAGCACCAGAGGCTCAGGTGGGTCAGGATCGGTGCTGACCCACCTTCTCATTCACCAACCAACTGCTCCCCAACTCAGTCATTGCAACAGGAAAACTACCAAGATATTACAGGGGGGAGACTATGAAATTTTATCAACCTAAAACGTCTGGTTTGTATATATAAAATTGCAGACTACATTAATGTAAAAATGAATTTGTATTATCATCACCTATGGTCTCCAACCTTTAGCACTCACTCTACCCGTCCTAGAGATTTGAAAACCTGGTGGATTTTTTTGCAGCCACAGTATTGGGCAGCTTTGTTTGATTCATATGAATAAGTGACACCTTGACTGGACGAGTGTCTATCTCTAAAAGAGTATTTTATGAGAAGAACCTTGATCTGAGTCAAATGTACTTAAAATTTTAAATATTTAGAGACTTCAGGAGCACAAACAAAAAAAGAACCAAAGTAATCACTCACAAAGTAGAAACTGTTTTTTGCTCTCATTTCCCCCAGAATTAAAAATCTGCTCCAAATACAACATATGTATAATTTTGATTCATTTTAGTAAATTACACTATCATTCTTGTGTGTCAAAAATATGTAACCCAAATACCACTAATATTCTACCAACTGTGAATATTTTTTACAAGAAGTGACAAGAAACAAGTAGTACAAAATTATTATTTCAGCAACTACCAAGGACAGTTTAAAAACAAAGAGGATATTCAAACATTAATCTCTAGAGAAAATGAGTAGACAATTATACTGATAGCAATTTTCCTCCTCATGCCTGGGCTGTTAAGCTTGTGTGGTTTATCAAAGGCCCTGTCACACTGTGCAGCAAGCAACTCTGTAGAAATTATTTCATCTTTTTGATGGGTCAATCCATAGAAAATAAAAATTTGCAGAGAAAAATAAAAATGTCCTCGGTTTTAGTGATATACATATATTTTTGATCTGTAAAGCATGGTGGCTGGATTAAGTCTAATGTCTCTTATGGATCAATAACCTGTGACTTTTTGATCAATACCTTTCATTTCCCCCACAGGCTAAAAACAAAAAAAATTACACACATCCTTACGTAGCAAATTAAAAACAGCCACAAACTCTCTGACACACCCTCTGCAGAGATGGGAAGGTTGTGTCCCCTCGATCCCCATGGGCTAGGGAGCTAAGTTAGCCAGCAGAGGGGAAGGGTGGAGGGGACCCAGGAAGCTGAGGGCTCCCACTTAGCATCTCGGGGAATATTTGCTCTCGGAGCCCTGAGTGGCCAGGAAAGAAGTCAGACTGCCTCACAAGAGGGGTTACATAGAAAGGGAGGCCTGGCAGAGCCCAACCTGCCCCCTGCACCCACCAGAGTAGCAGGCTCTGAAGTCATTCCAGACCCTCTGACCAACCAGCCACGAGCTGAAGACCACCACCCACTGACTTCAGCCACATGAAGCCCCAAAACTGTCCAGCCAAATCTCACCCAAACTCCTGACCCAAAAAGGCAAATAAATAATATGGTAAAAGGGTTGTTTGAAGCCACACATTTTGAGGTTATTAGATAATAGATTCTATAACAATTAGAGAACTAAAATAATATACTAAAGAATTACGTTTAGAGGCACCAAATTGTTTTTGAAAACTGAGCTCCGTGATCCAAATAGAACATAATGATAACACAGATGAATTTCCCATCATGCCATAAACTGAAAACTACTCCTCTTGATAAAACAATGCTTTTCCCAGCCTCCTCTAGCCCACACCAGCAAAACGCTGCTTTCCAAAAAAAATCTGCAGATTGTTAAGGCATTTATAATGATAGCAAGTGACGAGAGTGAAAACAAACTAGTAATTCAAGGCTATTCGTTTCTTGCCTCTTTCATGAACAAAAATTAACTACAGAGAGAGGTCCATTTTCTGCCCACTACAATCAAGATGTAATTCTCAGCTATTGTTTAGCATTAGTTGATTCCGGTGGTAAATACAAAGATGATTTTTGCTTCTTTGGCATATGATGGAGGAAGGGTTAACCAGTGAAACAGGCATATGGTCTTTCTGGACCAGACCTGTGCTACCAGGGTTCAGGAAAATGCATGATACAGGCTGCCACTCAATCTTTCCCCTCCCCACCCTGGTTTCCTCTCAACCCACAGTTCATACTGAGAGTTGCTCACCCTCAGGGTCAGACTAGATGAGGACACCCACAATGCAGGTATGAAATGAGGATGCAGCTGCCATCCTGCTGGTGAAAACTGATGCCACTCAATTCCCCACCACAGTCGGCCCACCTGGCTGAGGGCAGCCCACTCCCGCCTTGGTAGAAACAAGAACACAGAGCACCAGTGTGTGGCCGTCAACAGACAGGTGGGTCTGCATGACACACGGACTCCCACAGGGGTGTCGATTTGTGTGATTCATTTATTTTAACTGTTCACCCCATGAGATACAACAGTTTTGGGAAACCCACAGCTGGTGAATCATTATGGAACAGCCGGGTCAGAATTCAAGTGGCACTTTAACTAAAGATAAAGAGTTAGCATACAAATAAGTATGATCAACTGTCTTAGCATCTCAAACTTTTTTCTTTTTTTTCCACTCTCTCATGAACTTCTTTGGGTTTTATTTTAATTAATTAATTAATTTTAATTTTGATTGTGTTGGATCTTTGTTGCTATGCACTGGCTTTCTCTAGTTGTGGCGACCAGGGGCTACTCTCTGTTGTGATGGGCGGGCTTCTCATTGCAGGGGCTTCTCTTGTTGCAGAGCACGGGTTCTAGGGCCTGTGAGCTTCAACAACTGAGGGCTCAGTAGCTGTGGCTTCTGGACTCTAGAGTCTAGGCTCAGTAGTGGTGGTTCACAGGCTTGGTTACTCCGAGGCATGTGGGATCTTCCCAGACCAGGGATCAAACCCATGTCCCTTGCATTGGCAGGGAGATTCCTATCTACTGTACCACCAAGGAACTCCTCCTTTTAATATTTAATTAATGTGCTGCTGAAATTTTAAAATCACTACTCTGCTTTCTCTAATGCAGGTTGAAGCACTTTTATCTCACACTAACATGATACACCAAGGAATAAATAACAGTTCACTGGAAACACCTCTGGCTGAGGTGACATAGCAAGACGTTCAGATTTGAAAGGGGGATCAGTGGTCACAGCTGCCAGAGTGGCATGGGATTTCCGGGCAAGGGTATTCTCTCTCCCCCATGAATGATGCCACCAAACAAGAACACTGGTCAAACCAGATTCTCCGAGGGTTAAGTGAGTTAGTCCCTTCCCTCTCCAGTGAAAAATACTGTCAAGGGTATTAGTTTCTGATCAAAAGGAAGTAAATTCACCTTGGGGAAAAACACACACACACACACAAAAACATCTCATACATGACTTTTAACATAATAGTAGTGGAAAGTGTGAACCCTATTTAGAAGCAGAATTTAAAATATTGTTTTAAAGGGATTTGATAAGAGCAATATATTCTTTGAAAAGAGGTTCTGGATCAGCTGGCTGAGACAGTGATGTTCACTTTATATAGGTAAAATTCCATGAAATTTGAAATTCCAAACAAATATTTTCAGGAGATAAATACAATTATAGGTGCTTTTATTTCTTCAACTTCATTTCCAGAATTTAATATTCAGTTGTTTAAAGTGCTTTCACTCCTGTATAATGTAAATGAGGGGCGGAACACATGGTAGACACACATGAGATGAGATGGAAGCACAGCGGTAAGGCAGAGACGAGAATACAGGAGACAGGCAGGCTGAATAATGACCACCCTCCCCAAGATGTCCACACCCGAGTTCCTGGAACCCGGGACTGTGCTGCCTTCCATGGCAGAAGGGACTGAGCAGACTGATTAAATTCGGTATGCTGAGATGGGGAGGGTACCCTGGATTACCTGGGCAGACCCAAGGTAACCACAGAATCCATAAAGAGGCAGGAGGAGCAGACACAGAGAAGATAATGCATGGATGGAAAATAGAGGGAGAAATGATGTGATGAGGAGCCACAGGCCAGGGGACACAGGTAGCCTGTGGAGGCCAGACAGGGAAGACACTGTCCCTCCTCTAGAGCATCCGACACCCTGACCTTAGCCACTGAGACCAATTTGGGCCCTCTGACTTCCTGAGTTGTAAGACAATGCATTTGTGGAAATTAGCTACAGCGGCAGCAGGAAACTGACATAACAACTGACCGTGAAGTGTATGAGCAGCCTGGACCACGGCAGTGGCCACCTCTGGGCATGGCCATGTGCAGGGCACAGGAGCCGTGGACCCGCATGGTGCCTGCTCTGTATCCCTTCCCCCTTCACAAAACCCCTAGATCTCTGCCCCCCCACCCCCTCACCCCACCCCATCCCCCGTAGAGCAGTTCACAGCTCCAGACCTGAGTCAATCAGCACCTTGCTCTTTCCTAAGAGCACGCAGGTAACCTAAAAGGGAAGGGCTCTGTGTTTCTGGATTGTCTTTATACGTGAACTAGGAAGGAGGGTCCCAGCTGCTGCTGCTAACATCAGGGAGGAACCAGAGGGAAAGGGCAGAGGAGAGAAACAGGGCACATGTGGCCACAGCTATGACTGCAGCAGCCTCGTCTCCAGCTGCTCTTGTAGGAGAGTGAAAAATTTCTTATGGATGAGATGATTTGAGTTTTGGCGCCTTTTTTTCTGTTAGGGTGATAAAAGCCTCCTAACAGATTCTGGAGGTCAGAACCTTGTGACACTTGAGCTACAGAGTAAAAGGAAATGACTCACAGGTGTGAAGTCAACGGGAAAAACTTCGAACCTGGAAGTGGTGGTGAGCATGCCAGCCATGCGACTTCTCATAATCCGAATGTGTTTTTTTTAAGCAGGAGAAACTTATTTTCAATAAGCACAGGTGACAGTTTTCTGAAACTTTGAAACTGGGTGGGGGAGAAAGGTTACATCCTTTCTCTGATAGTGTTTTGAATTGCCTGGACAACCACATTAGACACCATGAACGAAAAGTTTATCAGAGTGTCACCGAATTTCTTACGTTTCCTACAAATTTTTGTCTACTTGGGATTTTCCGATTTTGCCTACCTGATAGGTGAAAAAAGGGCTCTCATAGCTGCTCAGAATTAACTGTGTTACCCTGACTGCTGGGGAGGTCCAGGGCCATGCTTATTTCCTAGTCTATGACCTGCCTTTCATCTCCTTCATCCATTTTTCAATCAGCTTGTTTGTCTTCATATCTGTTCATAGGCGCTCTTCACACAGCAGAGATAAGAACGCTTTAACAACCGTATAATACGACAAACACTCTCCACAGTCTATTGCTTGGGCCTAGCTTTATGTTATCTTTTGAAAAATAAATCTTTTTCCTGTTTTTCAAAATAAAGTCAAACCTCATTTAGTCTTTGGTTTACGGGTTTCATCTCTACCGAAGGTGGTCTACCACTTCCCAAGTTTATACATTTCCCCTAGATTTTTTCCTAAATTCTTGATTACTTTGTTTTTATACTTAGACTTTAAATCAACTTACGCCTTAAATCAATGAGACTGTGTGCTGATGTACATGATATGAAGTGAGATTTTGAAAAAGGGACAAACAGACAGGCTGCTCTGGCTTCAAGGGCTGTAGATTAGATTAGGTATTCGGTGCTAATCTCAGCATCATTCCTTTGACATAGCTGCAGTTTCTGTTTGGAAGCCTGTATCATTTTTCCTTTAACCCATGAAGGTCAAATGTCTGCTTAGTTTGGTGTCTGTTTTGCTAATTCTTCCTGGGGCTCACAGGCCCTTTCACTTTAAGGTATGACTTTTTTTTTTAGCTCAGGTAAGCTTTTGTTACTCTTGGCCTAATTGTTATGTCCTGTTCTTTTTTCCTTCTGCCCTCACAATGTCTGCAAAGTAGGTCTGCACCTACAGGCTTATCTATTAATATTAGTTTCTGAGTTCCAGCTCTGATTTTTTTTTAACTCAGTGTTGTGCAACAGTTCTTCAGAAAACCAATTTTGTTCTCAGCAATGACTATTACCATTTTGAGTTTACCTACTAAATTTGTAAATTCAGAAATTAAAGGGTTTTTTTTTAAAACTTTTAGCGAGTCTTTTGTTGTTCTTATCATGGACCCTGTGCTCTGGACCTGCTAGGTGCTCCACCATGAGGGGGCTGAGGACCCCTCGGCAAGGGCAGCAGCGGTGCACCCTCCAGCCCGGGGCCGACATCGCACGTCTGGGAACTGCAGGGCATCAGCCACCCTGCACTAAGTGAACCGCACTTCCTGGCCCTGCCCTTGGAGCCAATAAATCAGAGCACACGAAACTGTGACTCCTCCAAGCAGTGGCCACTCTGACTTTACGAGGTGTCCTGCTCTGCCCGCACAGACGCCCGAAGACACATCACCCTCTGGGAAAGCCGCATGCGTCCAACCAAGGCCAGGGAGAGAGTGAGGCCCCACAGGCCCCACGTGAGAAGAGGGCTTCACCCAGGCCTCGGAAAATGGTGCCTTCTGTTCCAGGGACCCCATCACGGCTCAACGACCACCTGAAATCCACAGGTGCTGACCCACCCCTTCCCCAAGAGCCCAGAGGGCACCTGGCAGGCTCGGGTGACCTCTCCGTGACCACCTCACAATTGCTGGGGACCCTCCCTGGACTGGGATGAGCAAGGCCAGGAGGCCCTCTGTTTCGCACTCAGAGGTCACTGGGGCCTGAGTGAAGGAGGCGAGGCGAGAGGGAGCCAGGAGCACACACGTCAGCCACCTGCCCGAAAGGCCGCATGGTTGCCTCATCATGATGGCAAGGCCAAGAGAGCCCGGCAAGTGCTAACTCTCGCTTCCCCTGAAACTTCAGCATCACAGAGGGTGGAGCCAGTGAAACCGCGTCCCCATAGCCAACAACCTGGAGAGCCAACAGCCTTGACAGTCAATTACTTTGGTGTTAGCAGGGCTTAAGACACCAGAATTAAAAGGTAAAAAAGTGATGAGGGACATACCTGAATGATTTTAGGCATTACATCAACTCCATTCTTAGTGTTCTGTGTTGCAGTTAGATACTTTTTTTCCAAAAAGAAAGTCACCATCCACTTAATGAAGACAACTCGAGCTGCCATGTATGGGATCTTTGTGCTGTAAACGCTCTCATTGTCTCGAGTGGTAGTGACATACACAGGCTTTGGTCTCAGGTGGGGGATGTCTGCAGGACAGGAGAACACACGATCAGGTTAGTGAACCTTTCTTTTTTTTTTTTTAAGATTTTTTTTTTTTTAATGTGGACCATTTCTAAAGTCTTTATGGAATCTGTTACAATATTGCTTCTGCTTTATGTTTCGGTGTTTTGGCCATGAGGCATGTGGGATCATCATTCCCCAACCAGGGATTGACCCTGTACCCTCCGCACTGGAAGGTGAAGTCCTAACCACCGGACCACCAGGGAAGTCCCCAGGTTTGTGACTCTTAGCATCATGTAACCCCTACGAATGTTTCCATTTCTAATTAAATAGACATATATCTGGTTGCTTAAATGCTGCTATTCAGTTGCTAAGTCTTGTCTGCCTCTTTTGTGACCCCACAGACTGTAGCCCACTAGGCTTCTCTGTCCATGGGGATTCTCCAGGCAAGAATACTGGAGTGGGTTGCTATGCCCTCCTTCAAGGGATCTTCCCGACCCCAGGGATCAGTATACCATGATCCGTATCAAATTACTCCTGAGTTACAGGACCCACAAATGGCCTTTATTGCTCAGGACTCAGGCAAATCTCAGTCTGTACAAATAGTTAATATCATTTATTAAGAAAGTGGAAAACTCTTACAACAAAGTGACCATTAAATATGAAAAAAAAATAACTTTACTTAATCATTGTAAGAGACCGCACACACAGCTATCAGTACTCACCCAGCACAGGCTTGTAGATGTTGGTTAACTTGGTAAACGAGGGAAACAGATGAGGAAGGTAATACTTTCGAAACAAGGTAAACAGAAATGTAAACCCAGTCTCCTGATTTTCCTTATGCTTCCACTCCAAGCTTGCAGCCTTCAGATAATAGCGGCAGTGGCAGAGGTGGGGAGGAAGAACATACATATAGTTACACTCACATTAATGAATATCAACTGAAATGCTGATACACTGTTAAAACCCCTATCCTAAATGAAACACTTGACAAATAGCATTGACCATCATGTAATAACAACATCTTAAAACTCAAAAGATTCCAAGAATGAATACTTCAAAGCAAAATAGTAACTACATCAAAAAAAAATAGCATTTTTACTGGATATTCAAGAAAGAAAAAAATCAAAGCTTATGGTATCTTTTAAACTTGCCCCACTACATCATTCCTGTATTTTTTTCTCCACGTTCCTTGTGATGATTTAACACTCTTTGTGCCCTTAAAATGTTTATCCAGAAGTAATCGGGTGCTTTTTTTAAAGTGCAAAAGAGGCCATTTATAATACACAAGAATTAAAGAAACAATCTCTTGCAAGAATTTCATACCATGTTACTTACATGAAAAAAAAAAGTTATAAAAATACAGAGCTACAGAATCTTGCAAAGAGCACAAAAAAGCAATCCAAAGGCTACATGTATAACTGAATCACTGCTCTGTGCATCTGAAACTGACATGAAATTGTAAATCAACTATTTTTTAATTAAAAAAAGAAAAAAAAAACCAATCTGCAGGCTGGGATAAGCCATTAAGTTTAAAGCTCCCATGTGTGGAGACGCTACTTCCTCCTCAAATAGCCAGCTCTGTGTAGGCCCAGCCAGAACCTTGCAAACACTTCCCCCGCAGGGAGCAGCCCGCACAGGCCAGGAACCCAGACAGGTGATCGAGAGCCGTCTCCTACCACCCAGGGGAATATGGTGTGAACGGGCCCTTCAAGAGTGCCTACTGGTGGCTGTCATGCATGTGAGACCACCGAGCTCCAGAGCAAAGCATCCAACATCCTCCTGACCAGCCCACCCGGAGCACCTGCAGTCCAGGGAAGAGGGGCCCAGTGTCCATCACCTGTCAGAATCCCTCCAGGTAAGGCAAGGAGGAAGCCCTGCTCCGAGGAGCCACCCGCCCAATAGACCGGGGAAGGAGGGGCAGGTGGACACGGCATACAGCCCTGCAGACAGCAGAGGGGGCTCACCGCCACCCTCTACCAGTCCTCCTCTGCTGGGATCCGGGGGGTTACAGGATCAGAAGTGTCTTACAGCTCATTAGTGACACATCTGGAATGAAACCCAAGTCTCCTAGCACACCCGGGTTCTGGGTACTCTGCTGTTTTTCTGCGACGGATAGAAGGCCGGACCCGACCACTCCTGGACAGACGGGGCTGAGATGTGGGCAGCAGGGGCCCACATGGCCAGGACCCAGGGATTCCTGGAGGTGAGAAGACCCAGGCTGGCACTCAGGATGCGGGAGTCCTGAGCTTGTGGTGCTGCTAGAGGAACCGGGGAGAGAAGAGCAGACGGGATCACCCTGAGGGACATGGTGGGGCAGAGAGGGCAGAGGAAACACAGCCTTCAGAGAAAACTGGAAAAGAGGGGGAGTGGGGGGGTCATCACAAGAGGAGAGACCCTGAGGAAGGAGGGGTCCCCTCGAGTCGTCCAGAGGTCCAGGATGGCCAACACTTGTGTCCTTCTCTGGACCTGACACACCAGACCTCGCTCACCCTGGGCCCCCGATTTCACTGTGACAAGGCAAAAAGGCAGGTGACAGTGGGTGTCATGGGTCCACTGGGTTAGGAACTGGATGGGCAGAGATTACAAATCAACTAAAGCTGAAGCTCCAATACTTTGGCCACCTGGTGCAAAGAGCCAGCTCACTGGAAAAATCTTGATGCTGGGAAAGATTGAAGGCAAGAGAGAAGGGGTCGACAGAGGATGAGATAGCTGGATGGTATCACTAACTCAATGGACATAAGTTTGAGTAAACTCCGGGAGTTGGTGACGGACAGGGAAGCCTGGTGTGCTGCAGCCCATGGGGTCACAAAGAGTCGAACACAATTTAGTGACTGAACAACAACACTCCAGGTTGTGAGGGGAAGGATGGAGCCTGAATGTGTGCCCTGGAGGAGCTCAGGGACCAGGGATGTGTTCGCTGAGAGGAAAGAAACAGTAGCATTTCCCAAACCACATCAACGTCCAGAAATACCAACTGAGAGACACAAATTCCCTGGTGAAATCAGAAGTGAATGATTTGTTAAGAAATCATTTGATAAGAAGAATTTGTTAAGGATCATCTGACATAAAGGAGGCCGTGCTAGTAACAGGATGAGATAATCCACGGGTTTCCTTCAGGCCCCTGCCCTTTGCCCATCACTCTGGACCCGCCCAGTCAGCCCCGGAGCCTGCTCCTCCCCCATCCAGTCTCCTCAGCACAGAGAATGGGGCAGCAGAAGAACAAACAGGCAAAAACAGTGAGATCCAGGGAGATAACAGAAAATGCTACACTGGTCTCTGCCCTGGCTCCTGGCACAGAGGCCCTAGCTCCCTGCTCTCTTCTTCAAGACCTGAGCTCTGGGCAACTCTGAAGGGGCTCCTGGATGGGGCTGGTCACCAGGAGGACCAAGCCATGGTTGGAAGCTCAGAATTTTCAGTTCTCTCTCTGCCGTCTGCACCACTATTCCGAGAGGAGAGAGGGGATGGAAATGGAGTGGATAACTGATCATCTCTCCCATGAAGAAGCCACCATAAAAATCCCAACAGCCCCGGGTTTCGGAGTGTCCGGGTTGAACACTTGGACACTCCAGGAGGGTGACGCACCTCTATCCACAGCGAGAGAAGCCCCCGCACTCAGGACCCGCCACCCCAGACCTCACCCCGTGTGTGTCTTCATCCAGCTGTCACCTGTGTCCTTCCCCACACCCTCTCCTAAATGGGTAACTGAACCAATGCTTTCCCACACCCTCTCCTAAATGGGTAACTGAACCAGTGCTTCCCCACACCCTTTCCTAGATGGGTAACTGTGAACCAACACGTCCCCGAGTTCTGTGAGCCACTCTAAAATTCACTGAACCTGAGGAGAGAGTCATGGGACCCTCTGATTTGTAGCCAAACTGGATAGAAGCTGTGGGCAACCTGGGGACCGGCTACCTGTGACTGGCACTGAGTTGGGGCAGGAGGGATACAGGACAGAGAACTTTCCTGTGAGATCCAAGACCACCTCGGGTAGGCAGGGTTGGAAGTGAGTCAAACTGTCACGCTGGTGTTGCAGAGAATGACTTGGTAATTCGGATCCCCACACATTTGGTGAGAAGTGTCATAAATGGAGTGAATAATATGAGATTGTATGAAAGTAAAGGAGGCAGATGGAGGACGGAACTGCTTCCTTTACACACACACACACAAACCCAGAGTAGCATGCAGGCCTGGTCTTTGCTGAATCATCCTAGCATAAATTCTACATTTAGTGAAATATCACATAAAATCACCTCAAAGAAAAAAACAGAAGTAAAAAATATGGACAAACAGGAAGATAAGAGGCAGTGTTTTCTCTTGCCTAGTGAGGATATGAACATCACTGAATCATCCATGGTTCTGCTCATACCTGAGTAACCATGTATTTCAACAGTACTTGAAGAAAAAAGCACGTTTGGTCCTCAGCAATCTTCTCCCCTGATATGGCTGGCAGCAGTGGAGTGATTTCTTCTGGATGGATCTTTGCTGCAGAGTGGAAAACAAGGAAAGCTCCTTCACCAAAGTTAAATTTCAAACAGGGCTTTAAAAATGGCCTCTATTAAAATACACGTGCCTATACGGAACCCAGACAAATGGTACCAATGAACCTATTTGCAAGGCCTGAGTAGATGCCGATGTAGAGAAGGGACAGGTGGACACGTGGGGAAGGAGAAGGTGGGACCAACTGAGAGGGAAGGATTGACATATGTACGCTACATATGCATGATAGCTAGTGGGATGCTGCTGTAAAGCACAGGGAGCTCAGCTCGGTGCTCTGACATGACCAAGAAGGGTGGGATGGGGTCTGAGTGGGAGAGAGGCTCAGAAGGGAGGGGATATATGTATACTTGTAGCTGATGCACGTTGTTGTATGGTGGAAACCAATACAACATTGCAAAGCAATTATCCTCCAATTAAAAATGTTTAAAAAGTGCCTCACTTTGCTGTATAGCAGAAACTAGCACAATGTTGTAAATCAACTATACTCCAATAAAAATTTTAAAGGGTAAAGCAAGATAAAATAACCAAATACAATATATGTACCAAGCACTGGAACTGCTCACACTGCAGGTCAGGTCATGTGACCAGGGGACAGATGCCCACAAAGCCACCTCCCTCACCGGACCACTCCTCACCCCTGCACCTTGTGCTCTGACCAGCCCAAGGTCAAATAACTGTCACTGGGTGATACAGTGATCCACAGTGACACATGAGTAGCCCTAATGGGCAAGTTCCTTGAAAACTCCCTGGGCTCAAAAGATGGCATTAATAGTCCCATGAGCCCACCACGGTCCTTCCATGAAAACTGCATGAAAATACACACCTGGTGCCAAAGAGCCTGGAGCATCAGGGACTTCCCTGGTGGCCCGGTAGTTAAGAATCTGCCTTCCAATGCAGGGAACATGGGTTCAGCCCGTTTGGGGAGGTAAGATCACACATGCCACAGGGCAACTAAGCCCAGTCAGGGCAACTACTGAGCCCAAGTGCGGCAATGAAGAGCATGCATTCCAAAACAGAGATTCCGTGTGCCACAAATAAGACCCTATGCATCTGGACCACAAAGAAAGCTAAGCACTGAGGAACTGAGGCTTCTGATCTGTGATGCTGGAGAAGACTCTTGAAAGTCCCTTGGACTGCAAGGAGATCAAACCAGTCAATCCTAAAGGAAATCAACCCTGAACACATTGGAAGGACTGATGCTAAAGCTGTAGCCTCATTACTTTGGCCACTTGATGCAAAGAGCCAACTCATTGGGAAAGACCCTGATGCTGGGAAAGACTGAAGGCAGGAGAAGGGGACGACACAAGATGAGATGGTTGGATGGCATCACTGACTCGATGGACATGAGTTTGAGCCAACTCCAGGAGACGGAGAAGGACAGGGAAGCCTGGCGTGCTGCAGTCCATGGGGTCGCAGAGTCGAGCACGACTACATCAATTGAACAACAACAACAAGCCAAATAAATAAATATTTTTTAAAAAAGAGCCAAGGGAGCAAATGAACACCCACTTATAAAGCTGTATGGAAAACAGGCAGCAGTTTGGGATGCGGATTTAAATCTCATGAACAGCAACAAAAGCACTTGCTCCAGCCAGACACACCATGTGTCTCTGCTCCTGCCAACAGCTGTCCCCTCCCTTTCCCTCCTGTTTCCTCCACTCCAGTAAATCTCTCCTGTCATCATTTCATATAAAACAGGCTCCAGTTCTGTCAGTTCAAATGTCTGTAAAACAGGAGTATGCAGATGAGTACGCCACTCTAATGGCAAAAAGCAAATAAGAACTAAAGAGCCTCTTAATGAGGGTGAACGGGGCGAGTGAAAAAGCTGGCTTAAAGCTCAACAGTCAAAAAACAAAGATCCTGGAATCTGGTCCAATCACTTCATGGCAAATAAATGGGGAAAAAATGGAAATGGTGGCAGACTTTATCTTCTTGGGCTCCAAAATCACTGCAGAGAGTAGCTGTGGCCACAAAATTAAAGACGCTTGCTCCTTGGAAGAAAAGCTATGGCAAACCTAGACAGAATATTAAAAAGCAGAGACATCACTTCACTGACAAAGATCTGTATAGTCAAAGCTATGGCTATTCCAGTAGTCAAGTATGGATGTGAGAGTTGGACCATACAGAAGGCTGAGCACTGAAGAATTGATGCTTTCGAACTGTGGTGTTGGAGAAGACTCTTCAGAGTCCCTTGGACTGCAAGGAGATCAAACCAGTCAGTCCTAAAGGAGATCAACCTTGAATACTCACTGGAAGGACTGATGCTGAAGCTGAAGCTGCAATACTTTGGCCACCTGCTTCGAAGAGCTGACTTACTAGAAAAGACCCTGATGCTGGGAAAGATTGAGGGCAGGAGGAAAAGAAAACGACAGAGGATGAGATGGTTGGATGGCATCATAGACTCAACAGACATGAGTTTAAGCAAACTCAGGGAGATAGTGAAGGGCAGGGAAGCCTGGCATGCTGCAGTCCTTGGGGTCACAAATAGTCAGACAGGACTTAGAGACTGAACAACAACAGACTGAACAACAACAATTCCTATTCAGAATCCATCCATGAAACCAAGGTTTCTGTTAGGAAAAGGACAGAATGAGAATCCCTTAGCACAACGTGGAGGGTAGTTTCCGCCTGTTGGATGGGCCAGCATCACTCACCATCAGCCATGCTGGGGCCAGGGTTGATGAGCGTGTCCAGCGTACAGGGCCCCCTGGACGACATGATGGCAGGGAACCCCGGCACCAGGCTAGCAAAAATCAGCACCTGCTCTTCTGCACAGTTCGTCTGAAGTGCTTGAAGCCACAGAAGAAACAGCCTGATTCCTTCACATCTTATCTAAAAATAAAACCAAAGGCAGCAAAATGAAACATGCAGTCATACTTGTTCCAATGTACTACAGTGCAGCATTGGTTCTGGGGGACAGAGCTAGAAGCTCAAAGCATCACTGAAGTCCGGCACCAAGTCCATCCCTGAGTGACCAGGAAGCAAAGACACTGCAGCCCAGCACAAGGGCTGGAGGGGCTGGGCTCCAGTGCGGCCTCAGCCGCTTTCTGAGCTGTGAATGTGGAGGACCACTTAACTTCTTCTCCGTGCCTCACCTCCCGAGCAGTGAAGCAGGGGTGATAACAGTTTATCACCAAGTGCTCGTATACGGTGAAGTGGATTGAAACTGCCTGGCTCACGGTAACTGCTACCTAAGCATTTCCTAGTAGTCGCATTTTATCCCTTACAGCAACAGTGCCCAGATCATCAACACTTGATTACTCATGAAAACCATGCAAAGAGACTCTTGCTCCAGATTTATACCATGCTTTGGATAGAATCTGTATGGTCACTACATTATACACAGGTACCATGTTCTTGAAAATTAGAACACTTAGAGCTAAAAGGTCCCCACGGACCTGACCGAGGGGGACAGGCAGCCTCTGGCTTCCCTATCCTATTTTCCCGATGCCTTCCCCCAGCTCCGAATAGTCGGCATTACCCGTAGAAAAACATCAATATAGGCAGATGTGCCCTTTTTCCTTCTCTGCACTTAAAACTTTCAGCTTCATCCCATTCCTAGAATTCATAAACACAGGTAACTCCATTTTTATATCCCTAAATGGCTGGAAAGGTGATGTCAATAAAAGAGATTAAATAAGCAAAAGGGATAGAGGAAAAAAGAATGTCAGATACAACTGAAAGATGTAGTGAGCTCCGAATGCAGGCCACTGAGGGGCTGCCAGGTGCCCTTTCAGTGACACCAAAGTGGTGCTGATTTCTAAAGAGCCAGGGTTCAAACCAGGCCCAAGGTCTGCAGGAAAGTAAGAGGGGGAAGAGAGATGGAAGGAAGGAAGGAGAGGAGAGAAGAAAGGAAAGAAGGGAGGAAGGGAAGGAGAGGAGGGAAAGAAGGGAGAGAGGTGATGGATGGAGTGAAAGGGACGGGGGAGGGACAGAGGGAGGAAGGAAGAAAGGGAGAGGGGAGGGATGTGGGGCAAGATGGAAGGTGGGGAGGGAGGGAAAGCTTGGTTGACTCGCCAGAGAAGTCAAATACACCAAGACAGACAACTCATCAACTGTGATCCCCAGGAGCACCTCTAGACAAGCCCTGGACTCAGCACTGCCCTGCCCTGCTCTCACTCTGCTCACACCTGCCCAGCAGGTAAGTGGTGACTTTGCTGAATACATAATGCGATTCAGAGCGCCAGACAAAAAAAAAATGTCAGGGCTCTATGTATATCTAACCAAATTAAATCAAATTTAACAAGAGGAAGGTTTCTAGACACTTTGATAAGGTCTCCAACTTTTTATGTTAACTGTATTAAAAGTGAAGTCAAAGTCGTTCAGTCATGTCTGACTCTTTGCGACCCCATGGACTATACAGTCCATGGAATTCTCCAGGCCAAAATACCAGAGTGGGTAGCCGTTTCCTTCTCCAGGGGATCTTCCCAACCCAGGTCTCCCACATTGCAAGTGGATTCTTTACCAGCTGAGCCACAAGGGAAGCCCAAGAATACTGGAGTGGGTAGCCTATCCCTTCTCCAGGGGATCTTCCCGACCCAGGAATCGAACCAGGGTCTCCTGCATTGCAGGTGGATTCTTTACCAACTGAGCTATTAAGACAATTAAATATAAATAAGGTCAATAATAAACAGAAGATAACAACCTGGTAAGTTTTAGCTAAAAGACCATTAATTAAAATAGAAAGGAGAAAATATATAACAATCGTGAAACTATAGACAGTTCATCTCTCTCTTTTTTTTTTTTAACAAGTAAGAGAACATGAACCTATGCAGTTTGAGTGGTTAGGGGTTTTTTAAGCTAATATAAACCCCAAAATATGTTAGCTTATTAAAGGTACACACATAAATTAAATAGCTATGAGTGAATTATCTTCCATAAAATATACATCCTGGTTTCTCTTGCTACTTATGTTTCAGGGTCATAAGTATTATTCCAGTGTTAAACAGTATACTGTCATTTTTAAAGGCACAATCATTTAAAATAAGCTAATTTTAACCTAAATTATAAAATCAATCTGCTGCAAAAAATAATAATAATAAAAACATTCAAGAGTAAGGTTCTGCTACCCTTTCTCTCCACAAGCATTGTCAAAAACAGCAAAAAGTAATTCAGAGACAACTACAGTTTTTAACAAGATTACTGGGGTGAACAGAATCAGAAACATTAGCTCTGAGGCTTAGGGAGGACCTGGTTCAACCCCTTCTCTTTCCAACGATGAAGCTGAAGCAGTCAGCACCTTGGCTGAATAGCAGAATCAAAATCAGAATGCAGGATTCCAAACTCCCAGTCCCAAGCCACTTTCTCCTGATAAGGTTGAAAATGTCTATCACAGTAAATTATGATGTAAGAACAAAAACTCCAACAATATTTGTCATATCATTTCTCAATAAAAAACTAAAACTAAGTTAAATGGATTCTAAAGAATTTTTTTCAAAATGGCCTAATGCTGTCACTTTATGGTATGAATAAGTTTAAAAGTAATGAAAAAAGCCATTACACTTGCATCTAAAATAAATACCTTAATAGAATTTCCAGTGTGTAGAAGCTTCTTTAAAGTTGAGCCTGAAAGTTTAAAACAATGAATTAGAAATGGAATATATGAATGCATATTTCAGATCTATTTTTAGTTTTAGAAAGAAAAAAATGCACTTATACCATTTTTCAAACATAAAAGGAAGAAGGCTGACCTTCAGAAGCAAAGCAATGTCACAGAAGGAGAGATGTCTTCAGGATAAAGGCATTTTAAGTATGAACTTCTCCAAATTCTTTTAAAAGAGTCAAAATGATTGATAGTAAGGTAACCTAAATGCCCACAGTGGATTGATTATGCGAAAATGTCTCTGTCAGGCACAAAATGAATGACTTTTTTAAATCTCTAAAGGAAAACATAATATAAAACTACCGCTCACAAAACATTTTTACAAGAACGTTTTACGAATATTCAGGACAGCATGCCGCTCTGCTTGCAATGATGACCACATTTATGGTTTCAGTCCATCGATAAATCACCTTGCAGAGCACTTGGGTCACTGTCGAGGAGAGGGACTCAAAGTTTGGTCAGAACTACTTCAGCCAAGAGCAAACCCATGGAGCGCAGCGTACGGGGCAAGAAGCCTCCGTCAGGATGATGGAGACCTGTACCTGTGACTCTCTATATGTGTCCATGCCTTTAGCACGGAGACGGCTTGGCAACCCCACCTCAGCACCACATGTGGCCCCTAAATGAGAGCTCAACCTCAAAAAGGAAATAACCTTTTAAAATGAGAATACACTGGAAGTCTTAATCTTTTCTTCCAATTTTTTAAGAAAAAAAAATTATTTAGATTTCCTGATGGAGAGTTTTGTGCAATATTTTAAAACTGGCTATCACTTTCCAACACCAACACAGTTCGAAGAAACAGAGTCAGCGCCTGGACAACTGCTGCAGGTCGTATCTACATGGACACGCGTGTGCGCTAAGTCACTTTGGTCATATCCGACTCTTGGCAGCCCCGTGGACTGCAGCCCGCCAGGCTCCCCGGTCCATGAGATTCTCCAGGCAAGAATACTGGAGGCGGTTGCCATGCCGTCCTCCAGGAGATATTCCCGACCCAGGGACCGAACCTGTGTCTCTTACATCTCCTGCCTCGGCAGGTGGGTTTTCCATCACTAGCACCACCTGCGAAGCCCCATCGGTGTGGGCAGATACACACATATCAGCTAAACGCGTGCACTTTGGGAGGGAATCACTGGTTTTCTGAAGGACTCTCGTGTGACTGCTGTAGCACCCAACGCTGGGCTCAGTGGGAACTCACCCCTGTCATGACGAGGCTGCAGCGCTGGGTCACCAATGGTTTGCGATTAAATGAGGGAGGGCCTGCTTCCCTCTACTCCTATCACCAAAGCACGTCCAGTGGTTTGGGGTCCAGAGTCAGCACTGACTGGGTGGGGCTCTCAGAGCTGAGGTTCAGGTGCTTATGCTCACGGGACTATCTCTACCACACCCACCCACCGACTGGTCCTCATCCCTCGCCTCCCTGTTCATCCATTCTTGGACAAAGTCCACTCTGCCCCAGTTTAGGTTTTGCTTCATGATGCCTTGGGGGACCTGGTGATGCTTGGCAGGTCCAGCAGACACCTCACCTCCCAGGAGACCAGGGATAAAGTCTGCACAGACAGCTCTCTTCCAAGACATCTGAAAAAACCACCGTCTTGCAACACATCCTTGGAAACACTTTCTCTAGTCATTGTGTGTGACTGGGGATTGATCATCAGTCCTTCCCCATCTTGAAATGGGCCCAGGGTTTTTATTTTAAACTTTCATCCTACCCATAATTGCCTGTATCCACTCTACCCTGCACAGGGAGGAATAAATACATATAAAAAGGACAGACTTTACAAAGAGACACAGGGAATCTCTGCTCCGTATCTGTCAATAGTCCCCTGCTTTTTGAAATGATCCTGTTAATTTGTTATAGTCCAATAGAAAACTAATATATATTTGATCTATTCCATCCTGTTGTATTCAGAAACTCTCACAACTCTTTTTAAATAAGAACAACATTATAAAGAAAAATGTGTGCAGTGTAGGCACATATCAGAGGGTTTCAACATGAGAACTGGTGAAGAGGATCTGAGATCCTTCCATGGCCACATTAGGTACGTCTTTGTTTTTTAATTTTTATTTATTTGGCTGCACCATGTCTTAGCTGTGGCATGCAGGAACTATAGTTGAATCATTAGAAGTCTCAGTTGAAGCTTGTGGGACTAGTTCCCTGACCAGGGATTGAACCTGGGCCCCCTACAGTGGTAGTCTCAGCCACTGGACTACCAGGGAAGTTCCCATATTAGGTATTTCTTGAAGGCCTTAAGTTCACAGAGAGATTTCTACTTTTACTTTACCATTACGAAATTCATTTCATTCTAACTTCAAAAAGTTTCTGACTACATACCATTCCTATTTGGATGTTTAAACTCCTCAAACTATAATTATCCCCAACCCCATCATTGCATGTGTCTTTTTCAACCCTACTGATTGCCACTAGATTGACTCATGTGTAAAAAGAACAAATGAGTACATTAAAGTAGTTGAAAAATACTAAAAAATTAGAAAGCTCAATATTGAAAAATGAAAAAGTATTAAAACTCACACTAGCTTAAATGTTTATCACACAGAATGTATTGTAATTTTACTTTCCTGACTTTAATGGAAGCAAATTAGTCACTGCTTTCAAAAATCTACTTCTTGGCTTATCTCATTTTAGACCGCAAGACTTTCAATGCTTTAAAATCTCTTTCAATGAAGTGGCAATCCTTTAAAGGTCTTTAAAAGATATTTAAAAGATAACACAGACATTTTGAATCTAGCATTAATATAAAATTCTTCTTTATTTTTAATTTAAAAAAAAAAACACTCTTCCCTGTGTGTGTGTGCATCATGCCTCAAACCAATGGATAAGCAATCAATGGAAGTGTGACATCGGAGGAGGGGTAAGAACGTGGAGAAACGCCAAGCGGGTGGTGCACAAGCTCTGCTCAAAGTGCCAGTGGAGCAAAGGCACAGGACCTTCTGGCACTGAAACATCTAAGAACAGGGGAGCAGCAGTCCATGGGAGAAAACTGACATTAACAATGATTTTCTCAGAATGAATCAAGGGCCTGAATGTGAAACATACAACTACACAATCTCTAGGAGAAAACACAGATCTTTTGCGATCTTGGGCTAGACAAGGATTCATCAGACATGACACCAAAAGCAAAATTCATAAAAGGAAGATTGATACACTGGACTTCATCAAAATTAATAATATCTACTCCCTGAAGTAAAGTATTATGGGACTGGAAAGACAAACCAGAGATGGGAAGAAAATATTTCCAAATCATATATTTGATTGAAACACTTAGAACCCAAAATATGTGAAGAGCTCTTAGAATTCAGTATTAGGGTGAAAAACACCCTCAATGTGAAAAAACAGGCAACAGATTCATAGATACACTTCACCAAGACATACAGGTGGCAAATAGCACATGAAAAGACACTAAAGATCATTTAGTCATTAGAGAAATGCAAATTACAACCACAATGAGATACCACTACCACTAAAACTCAGATTATAGGAAGTGTTGATGAGAACGTGGTGTAACCGGAACTCTCACACTGCTAGCAGGAATGTAAAATGGTACAAACACTTCGTTAAACATATGTCTTTATATGATGCAGCCATTTCATTCTCAAAGATTGGAAAACATGTGTCCACACAAAGACTTGCATGCAAATGTTTACAGTAGCTTTATTTGTAGCCAAATACTAGTGAGAGAAACAACTCAAAGGCCCATCATCAAATGACAAACTATGGTATCTCCATTCAGTGGAATACAGTACAACTCAGAAGTTAAAAGGAATGAACTATTAATATCTGCACCAACACAGATGAATCTCAAAATAATTATTTTGAGTGAAAGAAGCCAAACAAAACGGGAATATACTGCATGATTCTATTTCCATAAGACTCTAAAAAATCAAGCTGGGGGATGAAAAGCAGATTGGTGTTTGCAGATCAGGGGACTAAGGGGTGAGCTGGGGAAGGGTGGGAGAGGTCAGGAGGAAATTCTTGGGAGTGATGGCTAAGTTCATCATTGTGATGGCATCCATGGCTGCACAGGTGTAGACCTGTGATTAAACTTATCAAAGAATATATATTAAGCATGTACAATTTGTTGTATGTCAATGATAGTCCAAAAGAAGTTGTTCTTTAAAAAGAAAAAAAAAACAAACCAGCAGATAGCCTGTAAATGATTGAATGACAGATCAGTAGGACAGAGGTTGTGGTTAGATGCAGATGTGTGTCACGACAAGGGTCAGAAGAGAATTCGGAAGCCACAGAGGGTGAAGGGGTCAAGGGGCTGACGGGTAACTTACCAGGAAGGAAACGGACTGGGAGAGAGCAAAGCCATTAATTTACAAAGATGGTAACGAGAACCCTGCATGCAAGACAGCAAAAGGAACGCAGATGTATAGAACAGACTCGTGGACTCTGTGGAAGAGGGCAAGGGTGGGATGATATGGGAGAATGGCATTGAAACATGTTAATTATCATATGTGAAATCAATCGCCAGCCCAGGGTTGATGCTTGGGGCTGGTGCACCGAGATGTCCCAGGGGGAGGGAATCAGGAGGGAGGAGGGAGGGGGGTTCTGGAGGGGGAGCATATGTAAACCCATGGCGGTTTCATGTCACTGTATGGCAAAACCAACACAATAAAAAAATAAAATAAAATGATAAAAAAAAATAAATAAATAAAAAATAAAAAGAAAGCAAGCAGGCAAAAGATCAGAGGACATGTCGGCAACAAGGAGGGTCAACGTAGCATCATCAAGAGAGAGAGGTTTCCGTAGAGGGGATGGTGGATGAGGTCTGGACTTGGTCTCACAGGGGAAAAAAAAGGCCACGATCTCATCCCCGTCGTCTGAGGGAGACAGAGAATAGTCAGAGAAAACCCAGGTTTCAGCAGTCTAGGAGACTGCAGGGCTGTTCCTTAACCCAAGAAGAGGGCTTCCAGAGGTCAGAAGGGTGATGGGCGAAAGACCCTGGGAGGGTACCAGGTGAGCTGACACGGCATCAGGCCCAGCCAGCCCTCGGCGGGCAGGCCGCACACAGGTCCCCAGAGTTGGCTCAGCCTGGCCACGACACGCCCTGAGGGGGTCCTGGTGTGAAGTGTACAGGGAGCCCCCGATCCCTCGAGAAGAGGGGGCTCTGGGGTGGCCTGACTGGGTAGGGGGAGCCAGGAGGGCTTGTCAGACTCAGACTCCCGAGGAGTGAGCCATAGAAACTATGAAACTATGAGACGTGAGCCTCAGAGGGTGTGTTCCCGCCCCAGGCAAATACGAGGCCACTGGGTCGCCCGGGGGCATGACCAGCACAGGGATACTCTTAAAAACTACTCATCAGCAGATTTGCAGTTTAGTTATGCACCTGGTTTTTATACTATCTACAAGAAAAATCTAGTTGAACAAACTAGATTCAACGACTCTTATATAAAATTCCCCCATGAAATTTTGGCCATGTGTGAACATTCACTGATTGAGCCTACACCTTTAAAGCCCGTAGGGTATTTTTCTTATAATATTTATTTATTTTTGGCTGTGCTAGGTCTTCATTATGGCGGGCAAGAGGTACAGAAAAGTATAAAAAAATATGCTATATATATATATGTGTGTGTGTGTGTGTGTGTGTAGAATTACAAATCCACAATTGCCTACTGGCAATTTTACTGGAAGAAATATACATTAATTAAAATTTTTTGTAATTGTTCTTACCTATACTCTGGTAATGCCATCGAAAGAAAATTCGTTCAGGTAGAAACTGCAATATTTTCTATAAAAAAAAATGAAAATTAATAAGATGCAAAGAGAAAATAAACAACAAATGAATGAAGTTACACATTTTCATGACACCCCATAATACACGCTATACATCTGTTTATCTCTATATAGAGGGCTTCCCTGATAGCTCAAGTGGTAAAGAATCCATCTGTGATGCAGGAGATGCAAGTGACATCAGCTGGATCCCTGGGTCAGAAAGATGGAGAAGGAAATGGCAACCTGCTCCAGTATTCTTGCCTGGGAAATGCCTTGGCCAGAGGAGCCTGGCAGGCTACAGTCCATGGAGTTGCAAAGAGTCAGACATGACTGAGCATGCAAGCATGCAGCATCTCCATATAGATGTATTTCAGAAAAGAAAAAAAAAAAAAACTTTGTAATAGCATAAATTTCACTTTATCTTGGACCCTATGAAACAGTCTCTTTCACTTGCCCCAAGCAAGCTTCCTTCCCTGAGTGTTTTAAAGAGATTATTACCCCAATTTTAATTCTCCCTAAAAGAAAGAAAAGGGGAAAAAAAATAACTGAAGGGATCACTGTAATTATATCACAGCCATGGCTTAAATAGAATAAGAATAAGCTCTCAAATCCCAGATTCTCTAGATTTTCTCTTTTTCACCTTCCACTCCCCATTTCCATTAAAATAATCACCTGTCTCCAGACAAGAAAGAGAACTGGGAAGCAAGATGAACAAAGAGGATGAGACCTTACTCCGTGGAATAAGGAAATGAAACTGGTGGCAAGGATTTCTCGAAATTAAGAGCTAAAAATTAGTTTTAGGATAGTAGTTATGACCCTCTCTCCTCCCACCATCCCTGGTAGATAATAACAAAGAATCTTTACTTCTGATTCTGATTTAATTTTTATTAAATGAAAGATTCTTTAAATTCTATAGTACCTCACAATTTTCAAAAGTTGCACACACAGGATTTCATATAATCCCATAATAACTCCTTCCCCCCACCAACTCCCATATTGCACCTCCCTTCTTCCCTTTCCCCACTAGTAACCACTAATTTGTTCAATATATCTATGAGTCTGCTGCTTTTTTCATTCACTAGCTTATTATATTTTTTTAGATTTCACATGTAAGTGATGTCACACAGTATGTGCCTTGTCTGACTTATTTCACTTAGCATAATGTTCCCCAAGTTCATCCATGTTGCTGCAAACAGCAATATTTCATTCTTTTTATGGCTGAGTAGTATTCCACTGTGTTTGCTGGGAGGGTGTGTGTGTGGGTACCTTCCTTTCCATACACTGGCAATTGTAAATAGTGCTGTTACCTTTTGTGATTCTTTAACTCATACTTTCTCTTTTACTGAAAAATTTACTACAGTGTGTGTGGGCATATGTGCTCAGTCATGTCTGACTTTTTGCGACCCCGTGGACCATGGCCTGCCAGGTTCCTCTGTCCATGGCATTCTCCAGGCAAGAACACTGGAGTGGGCTGCCACGTCCTACTCCATCTACAGAGGCTAGTTCAATATGTTTGATACACAAATGAACAACAACCCTTGTAGGCTGAGTTCTCTGGGGAACAGACCCTGCGTGCAGTTAGGAGTGCCAGTGGTTTCCTGGGGAGTAGACCCTGTGAAGAAGAAATGAGGAAACAGAGGAGCCCCAGCTCCCCACTCGGAGTACACAAGAGCCCGGGAGCAGACGGCCTGTTGGAGGAGCCACAAGCCCGAGGACAGCCAGGCCCCCGAACTGCAGCCTCAGTGGATCACTGGCTGGAGATGTGACGAGAAGAGCGTGGTGGTGGCTGGAAGCTGAGGAAGGCAGTCTTGCAGCTAGGTTGGAGGGGACGTGAGCTATGCATCTGTCTGTCTGCTACAGCCATCTTCCAGTGACTACTCGGAACATTCTCATTGTATGGAGGGGCTGAAGTCCTAACAGAAATGACCCTACTACTTCTGCTGGCTTTGTTTCTCATCAGCTGAAACTTCATGGAGAGGGGAGCCCAGCATTGTCTCCTCCTTCCATCTAGCCCGCTCTCCCCAGCAGAGGGAAGAGCAGCAACTGGGTGTCCTCTTGTGTCAGGCTTTCTCCTCCAAGGGGATTTGGCATCCCACCAACATCCCTGACCAGGGATCAAACCCGTGCTCCTTTCACCAGAAGTGCAGAATCTTAGCCACTGGACCCCAGGGAAGTCCCTCTAGGATCCTCTTCTAGTCCCATCTTGCCACTTAACCTAAAAATTTCGTACAGCAGATGCTGAGAAAATTACTCTCAAGAGTCAGGGTAGAGCTTATCTCAGACAAGACGAATGCCTGGGATGCCCACGGGCTCCTCAGGTCTTCTCTGTCATCGGGAAACCATCTGGCACTGAATTGTGCTTTTCAACCTTTCAAAATACAGATCGATCACTCTTCTTGATTTAGGTTTCCTTTCTTAGTAGGCAACAAAGAAAAAAATGTCTTTGTGTTGTTGTTGCTGCTGTTAACTTTATTTTTCCCCTTTATGTTTGTAAATTTTAATTGGAGGAAAATTGCTTTACAGAATTGTGCTGGCTTCTGCCACACATCAAAATATAAAGGAAGACAGGGACTACTGCAAAACGGTGTGTGAGGAGTGCAAGGATGCTGCTGGTGGGCCACAAGTAGCCTCCAAGTTGTTCCGAGGTCAGGCCTGACATCGTCACCACTTCTGGATAAAAGTTTGCAGATTTCCAAAACAGATGGACTTTAAAGACACTCAAAAATCAACTCAGTAAGGTTTGGATAGGAAATAAGCATGCCAAATATCTGAGCTACTAAGAATATTCCCAAACAGACATAATATTACACAACTCAAAGCTGAAATCACCCACAGAGATGCTTTTTGCATTCGAATATAGCCAAGAGTCACTTTTTTATGCATTGAAGCCTACGAGGTCAATAAAAACAAAGCCCCACACAACTATCTGCGTCTAAATGCTAAGCCTGTCCCTCATAAAGCCTCAGATGAAGCCTACCTCGGTGGAGGCCAATACAACATGGCGTTGCTGCTGCAGCCAATATTCTAAGCTACACAACTGTGGATGCCACAGACGCTATTGACATCTTGTTTGCAGTTTCACTGGAGAGTAAAATTTTAAAAAATGCAGGAAAGCCACACAGCGTGAATAAATATTACTTTTCTGAAAGGCACATGGCTGTAGTTAATGCTTGGTGCTCAGCTGCATCTGTATGGTAATCCAACACGGCACACTCGAAATAGAAATTAGGTCTTACTACTGATCGGCACCTCGGGGAATCTGTCATTCTTTTAAGTGATTATCCATAGCCCTTTTTTCTTCAAAACCTACTGCATGACCAGGAATAATGTGAAATGAAAGCTGCAGTTTATACAAGATGCTATCATGTACTTTAAAACTGCTGATCTTCATTTAATTTGTATGAGAAACATTTTTTTTTCTTTCAAATCATTCCTAGATGATTGCAGTGTATCCCAGTAGATTCACACCTGATTTTGATTCCACTTAGAAAAGGAGGTCAGTGAAGAGGGAGGAAATATCACATACTCACTGATGCGATAACATGACCAGTTAACTGGTCAACAATGATCAGTTAAACCTGCTCTGTGCACACATACAGAACATGGGAGCAACTCTCCCTGAAACCAGCCATGAGGCCCAGGGTGCAAGGTGAAAACACTGACCAGAAAACACAAAGTTTAGTTTGGAGGAATGGAAGTCTTATTTAGTCCCTTGGCCTTTTGAGTTCAGAAAACTTAGGATGAGACAGGGCAGGTCGCTTTATAGGACATATCCTGTGAATGCCACACGTGCTTTGATCTCAACAGGACCCCGTGGGCAGTGGCCGGATGGCCTGGAGAGTCCCAGGGTGATCTATGGAGACAGTGCTGTGTTCTTCAACCACCCAGGGCCTGGCCGTTCATCTCTCACTAAAAATGACTATCCAGTGCAGACAAAATATTCTCATTGAATTTTGGGTGTCAACACTGGGACTTTGAAATGTAAGAGAAATGGAGCTAAAATTAGGAATAACAGAATCTTAAAAATAAAGTACTTACATTTTGAGTTTAAAAAGTCATGCTTTTCTTCTTATCCGTGTACCCTTCTAGCTAGCCCTGCTGTTAACTGAGCCAGGAAAGCACAGCTCTGTCTTCTTACAGCCTTTTCAGCCTTTAAGATCGAACTCAAACATCACCTCTTGAGAAAAGCTCACCTCAACCACCCCTCCATCACATCCCTCCCCAACTCAACAGGCTCCTCTGTCCCTGGGATTCTCCAGGTAAGAATACTGGAATGGGTTGCCAGGCCCTCCTCCAGGGGACCTTCCTGATCCAGGGATCAAACCTGGGTCTCCTGCACCACAGACAGATTCCTTACTGCCTGAGCCACCGGGGATAATAAAAAGAAGAAAGGTTCAAATAGCAATTTTTAAATTTAAAGACAGTGGTAGAAATGATAGAAAATCAAAAGCATATCTCCCAAATCCCAGAGCATAAAGTGAGACTCAGTAACCTCTTCCCCAAAACACAAAAGTAGAAAGAAAAAAATGTTAATGCTAGTTATCATACACAAAAATAATAAATATAAATAAGGAATAATAAATATAAATTCCTCTACCAAAGACCAAGTCACTCAGAACTGGTTTCCAAACACAGAAAGACGAACAACAAGAAATACAGAAAGTGACATAGTAGCACATAATTCGACCCACAAGATGTGCTTTTGCTCTGAGTAACCCGCTGGCTGGAACACCCCCAAGGGGAATCTTCTTTACACCCGAGCTTCTGACACAGGAAACCTCAGTCACAACCAAACCTGCCACCTCTTCTTCAATTCAAGTTTCTATTTCCTGGCTAGAAACTGCATTTTTCACATCTCCTCAAGTTTGATACCAACACAACCAGCTGTTTGTCTTTTTCGTGCCATTTTTCAAAGAACGAAAAGAAAAAAATAGTTTCACATCCAGAGAGTTTCCGGGTGAGTGGAAGGCAGAGAAATAACCACTCACCTGGGAGATGCTAGCACATGGTTCCTGTCCCCCCAGAACCTACAAGGATTTAAACGCATTTAAATACCGGCTCCCGCACAGTTAGAAGGCGCTGCAGACCCGCAGTCAGCTCATGACGAAGTCCCCTGTCAGGATCACCCAGGGAATACCAGGTCTGTGGGAGCAACTGATGCCAGCAGGCTTTTCAACCTGTCCCGCATGGTAAGCATCTCACACACTGGGTGTCGCTCTGTAGCAGCCACACCGCATCCATGCAAAACACGCCACAGAAAACTAACCATCATATGACAGCAAACACAAGTACAACTGTCTCCTAAACTGATACACGAAGAAACCAACTTGTCCAAGCTGTGGCCACCTATGAATTCCAATCAATTTAAAGGGAGGGAAAAGGGTCTTTACGTATCTCCTGCTGTTCTAACAGTAAATACGACGTGCTCGAGTTTTAGTGTGAGGTTTCCTTATATGTGGTCCTGACACAGACTCTACCCTCTGCCCTCGCAGGGTTCCTGGGAGCATCTGTGGGTGCTGCCTCTGGGGGACCCACTCCTGGAGGTGTCAGCTACCCAGAGCCACGGGGCATGCCACGGGAGAGGGGCCGAGGCACCCCAGCTGTGGCAGAGGGCCACTGGAGTGTAATTTCACACGGCCGCAAGCTTCTCTAACAGCTTCAGTATCCCCTTCCTCCCAGGTAAACTGAGTAATTTAGTATATCCTATTGGGTTAGTCCCAAGTTTCTCACCTAGAAGTCACAAGGCATAAGGAAAACTGTAGTCCTGGTATTATATTTAGAAGTTAAAATGTCCAGTGAAAATGGCTCCTTTCAACACAGACACTGTCATCTAATTCAAATTATTATTAGTAACATGTGAAAAGATCCCTGAATTGTAACCACAATTAGAATTCTAGAAGCGATTAGATGTTTATACCCTGCTTCCATCTTCCCGCCTGCGGAGATCATAAAGGTTTCATGATCAGAAGCAGACACGTGCTCCAGAAACAGAAGACCCAGCCCTGTGTTGCGTTATCTGCCCAGCATCTCGTTCAGGGCCCGGTGCTGGGGAGCGATCACTGAGCTGACTCACCAGCCCAGCCAACCTAGAAAGGGCACAGCCGGACCCCAGCCTGCCCTGTAGCCCCGGCTTGAGGGAGTCTCGGTGGTGCTGGGGAGCAGATCACACATGGTTGTGACACGCACGTCCCCACCTGGAGTTACTCCCAAACCAGGACCCAACATTAATAAAAATGGCAGGCGTGACTAACGCTATGAAGAAAACCAGGCCAATTCTACATCTCTGTGATTACTTTAAATATACATAATACCCTTATGGTTGCCGAGGGGAAGGGGTGGTTGGAGAGTTTGGGAAGATCATGCACACACTGCTATATCCAGGACGGATGACCACCGAGGACCTACTGTATAGCACATAGAACTCAACTCAGTGTTATAAGCCAGCCCGGCTGGGAGTGGGTTTAAAGGAGAGTGGACACATGTACATGTATGGCCGAGTCCCTTCGCTATTCACCTGTAACTACCACAACATTATCGATCAGCTATACCCCAATACAAAACAAAAAGTTTAAAGTTTGAAATAAATAAATAAGTGAATATACATAACATGTTACAATAAACGCCAATGTCATAACAATGACCCAGTACCCTGGTCATGATAACCTGGGGCATTGACTCCACTGGCAGACTAGAACTCAAGGTGGGTTGTGGGGTGCAGAGGAGTGTCTGTTGGCTCTGTTCTCTGGGGACCCTGACTTTTCTCAGCTGCAATCAGTCATGTAGAATTACAGCAGTGACCCAGGAGCTGCACTCAAAGTTGGAACCAGTCTTTTAAAAGAAAAAAACAAACAAACAAAAAACCCATAGAAGCATCCAAATATTTGAAATCCTCAACAAGAACTTAGATTTCAAGGAATTTAGAAGAATCTGCTTTTTGTGTTCATTTTATTTCTTCTTGTCCATTCTCCACTCAATAGTAGGAAACTGGTCCTTACAGGAAAAAGAAATAAAAAGCACTAACAGGGTGAGAGATCCTCAGTGTGTGCAGTGGGAAGCCACTCAGGAGGACTGCTGTATGGTGGAGAGTCTGGAATAAATAATGACAAATAAAGCGGAGGAGACCAGGGGCTGTGGAAACTCGTTAACTGTAAAAATACAATTCTGTGGCCTTGCTCTGTGTTTTCTGCTCAGAAGAAACAAAGGGCCGTGACTTAATCCTGCAGATCACCTGCCCTGTTTTCTTTATCAAGGGGGATGGACGGAAGGCGGGAGATGAAGTCTGAACTTGTTTGACAGCCCCTGGTTTAGAATGCTCATTTCATCTTAACATAAGCACGAAAAGAGGAGAATGAAATTGGTTTCTGACTTTTCAACTCTGCATCTGCAGAAAGCCACTTCTCCAACCGAGAGGCAGGGGTGTGTTCCCTTCGGCCAAAGCCTCCTTCCAGCAAAACCCTAAACCTGTGGTGAAGTCCCCTCCCCATGAGGACAGGGAAGGGCCACAGGCTGAGGACCTGACCAGGTGCCTGAGGAAGAAGAAACGAGTCTCCCAGACAAGGCGGCCAGGCTCTGCGGGAACACGCCACAGCCTCACGGTCTGATTGGCAGCCACACACGCGTGTAGCCACCTAAGTTTAAAACTTATATCAAATGAAACTACATACAATTAAAATTTATGTTGCTCAGGCACTCAAGCCACATTCCAAGCACAACCCAGTGGTCGCCTAACTGCATACGGAACAGTCCCATCATCCCAGAAAGTTCTGGTGAACAGGGCTGCTCCAGAGAAGAAAGCAACGGGGACGTTCAGAGACTCGAAGGCTAACCAGAGCTAAACGGATTGAATATTAAAACTAAAAAAAAAGAGTGAAGCTAAATTTCAGGCTAAAAAAAGACTTCTCTGCAAACTTCTTATTTCGAAGACATTTTGTTTGGAGACTTCGGTCAGAGCTTCCTTTGTGCGACCCTTGGCTGGTAGAACTGAGGCGTCCCCAGAACTCAGCTGGTCCCGGCCCTGCCGCAGGGGCTCAGGCTCCAGGACAAAGGAAGGCTCAGGGCCTCCGTCAAGGCCACACGGCTGGCTGTACCGAAGCCGGATCCAAACCTCACCGGCCCTTCTGCTACCTTTCTCCCATCTCTTTTGTCCAGGGAGTTTTAAGTGAGGAAAGCAAATACTTTTTTTAGCATAAAAATACCACATGACCCCATGGGAAATAAGTGGAGAGTTTAAGAGGCTTTAATCCAACAACAAATATTAACAAGTGCGAGTGGCTGTGGGGACCCAACGGATGCTATCTCACAGTGGCAGGGCTGGCCCAGCAACTTCCTGTCTGGTTAGGAAGCTAAGAGAAGGCTGCCTTCAGGGAAAACCAGGAACAACCAGCTGGAGCAAGCGGGCGTGCATTCTAGGAACTCAGAGGGCAGTGGGCACCTTCGGCTGCAGATGCCAGGAGAAACGGGTGGGTCTGAACAGAGCCTGAAAAAATGGGCCAGGTGAAGAGGAGAGTGAAGGACTGGCCCTGAAAAGAGAACTCTGTAAACCAAGAGGCAAGAGGGAAGCTGTGCAGAAAGAGGCCTGGCGGGGGGGGTGGGGAGGAGGGTGGCAGGTGACAAGCCCAGGGCGGGTGACAGCACTTTTACAGAGTGGCCCAGACAGCCAAGCCAGATGGAAACCTGCACAGGAGACCCAGGGACCCCGAGTGTGAGACCAGCTCTGAGCACACTTCACAGAAGGTAAAGATGCCGTTCGGTCTCTGGGGAGGACAAACACAGGGTTTGTTTAATCTCCTGGGGTAACCAGGATAAATTCAAAACTAATGGATCCAGGAATCAAATGTCCTGTAGATCTGTGATTGCTAACTGTGTGATATTGGAAAAATATATGAATAAGTAGCATCTGAGGCCAAAATACATGTAAGTTTGATATGAAACCTCTTCTGCAGATGCGTATTTTAATTGGGGAGTGGGAAGCTGGGGAAACACCTTGCTGTCAAACTCTATCCAAACACCCTGTCTCTCTACTAAAGGAAGGATAATGTACAGAGTGGCAGATAGCTAGAAATGCATCTCCTTAACAACTGTGTCTTCTCATTTTCTCAATTCCTGATGTTCTGATGCCTGAGGCTCTTCTGGGCTGGCAGAGACTACCCTCCCCAGGGTTAGCAGATTCCTGTATAGTACCTGCCAGTGCACCTGTGATATGCAAACCAGCCAAGCCCAAATCCACACGTGGCCACCTCCATTACTGGGTTCTCACTGCCTGGGACACAATCTCCTGCCCAAATCACCTGGGGACTAGGTCCTGGACAGCCAGGGACCACCCCCATAGCAGGATTCAAACTACCTGACCCTAAACCTATTCTGCCTGCTCATGACCTTGCATGGCCCATTCCTTCCTGCAGAAACCACTTTCATTCCTCTCTCTCCTGCTCTCATCACCTTGGAGCTTCTCTTCAGGGCCCACCTGACGTGCCACACCTCCTGCTTCTGGCACTGTACTATAACAACCTCTGCCTTCATGCCAATCATCTTCAGGTCTGTGAGTCTTCCCACACCTGATTAAAACAAATCCAAGGAAGGGTTAAAAACCTCTGAATCCAGAAGAATCTCAAAGTCAAGTCAATTATTTGACCTTGAAACCCATTCACCACGTGCCTGACATTCCTACATCAACCCTCCTTTGACCTATGTAGGCAGCCGCCTCAAGAGCCACCATCACTTCTGAGAAGGGCCGTTCAGAATTTTCTGACTCAGAAGGTGGTTACTGGTGCTCTGACGTACCCGTTCTCACCCGGGACTCTTCAGTTTACTACAAAATGTAACACGTGCTCCATAAGGGCAGGGGGTTCTGTCCATCTCACTGCTGTACCTCTAGCACCTAGAAGGGTGCCTGACACATAGTAGGTATGCAATAAACACATCTAATGAATGAACGGCCTGCACAAGAATAGGCGTATGCTGGTATCACGGCCCTTGGAGCACAGCTCAATCATTGAGACTCCTTGGGCAAGTCACCTGACACAATGAAGCCCCCATCCTCACCCATTAAAGACTGAAAAGACAGTATCTATCTCCAATTTCCTGAAAGGATTAAACAGGATGGCCCAAGTGAAGCATTTACATTCTGGTCAAGACAGCAATGGAGACTCGTGGCATGGGGCCCCACACCATCAACTCCACATGCCCGTTTGAAACACACAGCAGTGATGGCTGATGTTTTTCTTTTGGCTGCACTGGGTCTTTGTTGCTGCACGTGGGCTACTCCCTGGTTGCAGGGCTTGGGCTCTGCACTGCTGTGACTTCTGCTGTTGCAGCGCACTGGCTCTAGGCATCCAGGCTTCAATATTCATGGCCATGGGCTAAGTGACTCCACCATATGTGAGACCCGCTTGGATCAGGAATTGAACCTGTGTCCCCTGCCTTGGCAGGCAGACTCCTAAACACTGGACTACCAGGAAAGTCCCATGAAATATGTTTTTAGAAGAAGAGTAACACTAAGGAGTCATAACCTCAATTAGATGTGAAAAAAGTCGCTGTAAACCAGCAACAAGAAAAACTCCAAGTGGTACAGAGGTTCGAATCTACGGGCAAGGGTGGCTGAGGTCAGCTTCTGAGGGGTACCGTCCTCCACTGAACATAAAGGCAGACGGAACAGTCTGCCCGATGCCTGAAGGAGACTCAGCCTGGACTGACACCACTGCTTCATCCAAGCAGGGTGATGTGGTTGGTAGATCATTATGTCGAAAAAAATGACTGCTTCCTTCCTCAAAGGTTCCCGTCTAGACAGCCCTGACTTACAGAGCAAGCAGTAGCTCCCCTAACAGGCTCCTCTTTCTTGCCTTCTTAACTCCCTTACCCCTGTGAGCTTTTTCAATCCATTTCTTATTTATTGGCCGTCTTTACACAGTAACCCTTCTGCGATTTAACACGTCTTAATAATTCCACTTCTTAAGAAGGAAGACTTTCCCAATTATTTACACCTTGACAAGTATTTACCTTCAAATCCTCATAAACCACCTCTTTTTAAGTGGCACTAACTTGTAGACGGTGGTGACAAAGTTACACAACCTTCAGAACAAGCCATGCAAATTACAACCCACCTTCTGAGGCAGGAGACAGAAACAACATAAACAAAAGCAGAAGCGGTGCAGGTTCATTTTTCACTCATGTTTATGGCGCCAGACGAAGGTTTTATGAAGCTGTGAGTAAGAAATATTTGTTCTCTTACATGAGCAACAAACCCCCTGTAGATGGTAATGTATGGGGAGTAACACCCTCCTTAATCTAAACTTTCTGAACACAAGGAGAAGGTGTTGAAACCAGCCCCCCACCTCAAAGGGATACAAGGCTACAGGCTCTGATGGGCTTTCCTGTTGTGGGACAGTGACAGCAAAAGTTAACTGTCATTTCCATGCTTCACGGACACAGGGAAACCAGCAAAGACTTAAACACAGCCAGAGAGGAAGCAGGAGGGAAGCAAATGCCAAATCCAAGGAGGACCTATGGACACCTTCATGTTCTAGATCTCGTGCCCACCCCAATGTGGGTGTAAGAAACTGAGCCTGGGATGCCAGGAAGGAGCCAGGACCCTCAAGTGGAGCCAAAGGGACCCCAAACAAGCACACTCTCAGACCCCAAGAAAAAGCAAAAACAAACCCTTTGAGGAAAAATAATAAAGGATTCAAACAAATTAAATATGCATCTCATGAATTCTGATCTCAAAGTGGTATCACAAAACATACAAGAGAAGAAGCTACTGTGAAAGATTGAAGAAATAATCAATAGCTTTTGACAACCAAAGACAGACTTCAGATAGTAGAATAATCAGATAAATGTCAAATCTTCCATGTTAACTGCTTCAGAAAGTAAAAGATGTCTAATAATGAACAAGCATCAAGAGGCAATCAAATGCAACCAGTCACATAGGAATGCCAAAAACAAAAGCAAAAGAAGTTAAAACATGAAAAGGAAAAAAAAAACAAAAAAGCAAAAACACACAGAGAGACTTCTCTGGCGGTCCACTAGTTAAGACTCCGAGCTTTCAATGCAGGGAGCGTGAGTTTGACCTCTGGGTAAGATCCAGTATTCTGTGCAGAGAGTTCAAAATTGGTTATAAAGCTATAGAGACAACTGGCAACATCAACAACTGGCCCAGAAACTGCTAACAGATGTACAGGACAGTGCTGATTCAAGAAGTTTTGCAAAGGAGACAAGAGCCTTGAAGATGAAGAGTATAGTGGCCGGCTACTGGAAGTTGACAAGGACCAACTGAGAGCCATCGTGGAAGCTGATCTTGTTACAACTATATGAGAAGTTGCCCAGGAACTCAACATCGACTGTTCTATGGTCACTTGGTATTTGAAGCAAACTGAAAAGGTGAAAAAGCTCAATAAATGGGTGCCTCATGAGCTGACCACAAATCAAAAAAAAACTGTCATTTTGAAGTGTCGTCATCTCTTATTCTGTGCAACAACAAACAATTTCTCAATCAGATTGTGACAGTAAATTTTATACAACAACAACTGATGACCAGCTCAGCAGTTGGATGGAAAAGAAGCTCCAAGCTCTCCCCAAAGCCAAACTTGCATCAAAAAAGGGGTCACGGTCACTGTTGTCTTGTGGTCTGATCCACTACAGCTTTCTGAATCCTGGCGAAACCACTACATCTGAGAAGTATGCTCAGCAAATCGATGAGAGGCACTGAGAACCGCAAGGCCTGCGGTGGGCACTGGTCCACAGAAAGGGCCCAATTCTTCTCCACTCTTCTTCTACCACACGTCGTGCAACCAACACTTCAGAAGTTGAACAAATTGGGCTACGAAGTTTTGCCATATTCACCTGACCTCTCACCAACCGACTGCCACTTCTTCAAGCATCTCAACAGTTTTTTGCAGGGAAAACACTTCCACAACTAGCAGGATGCAGAAAATGCTTTCCAAGAGTCTGCTGAATCCTGAAGCATGGATTTTTATGCTACAGGAATAAACAAACTTACCACTTGTTGGCAAAAATGTGTTGACTGTAATGGTTCCTATTTTGATTAATAAGGATGTGTTTGAACCTAGTTATAATGATTTAAAACTCTGGGTTCAAAACCGCGATTACTTTTGCACCAACCTTAACACTACAACTACTTCTAATAAGAAACAGTTTAGAGACAACCAAGGTTAATCCAAAGCAGATAAAACTGAAGGGATTATAAACCTTAAAGGAATGACTGGGCCATAAGTTTTAAAACTGGGGATAAGACCAAGTTTTTGGAATTCTTAGAAAAATAAACAATTATCCAAATCAGAATTTTAAAACAAAATCTGAATAATCATAAAGTAATCTGCAAGGAGCACAGACGAGTCAGTCCTAAAGGAAATCAGTCCTGAACATTCACTGGAAGGACTGATGTTGGAGCTGAAACTCTAATACTCTGGCCACTTGATGTAAAGAGCTGACTCATTTGAAAAGACACTGATGCTGGGAAAGATTGAAGGCAGAAGGAGAAGAGGATGACAGAGGATGAGTTGGTTGGATGGCATCACCGACTCGATGGATATGAGGTTGGGCAAGCTCAGGAGTTGGTGATGGACAGGGAGGCCTGGCGTGCTGCAGTCCATGGGGTCCAACTGAACTGAATCCAAAAACTACTAAAGAAATGGAGCAAAGTCCTCCCACTAAAAAAAAAAAAAATCCTAAACCAAAAAAGCTAGTTTCAGAGAGTTTTTACAAGAAAGAATAAAAAAATTTATAGAAGCAGACCAGTTCAATCTTATAGAAATTATTTTATATAATAGAAAAAGGACTCTTGACAACATATCCTATAACCTTTGTAACTGGATCATTCAAAACAGTGTGTTTTGCCATGCCAAACTGCTCAGTCATGTCCACCTCTTTGCAACGCTATGGACTGTAGCCCTCCAGGCTCCTCTGTCCATGAGATTCTGCAGGCGAGAATATTGGAGTGGGTTGCTGTGCCCTCCTCCAGGGGATCTTCCCAAAGCAGGAACTGAACCTGTGTCTCTTATGTCCCCAGCTTTGGCAGATGGGTTCTTTACCACTAGTGCCAACAGGGAAGACCCAAAACCATGTGAGCAAAGAAAATCTAAATCAATCTCAGTTGTGAGCATAGATCCCCAAATGCAAACAAAACACTGCCTCCCCAAAATTCAGAACTGGAATTCACCACATTCATATTCATGAAGAATCATCCCAATCAACGCAGGAAAGAACTTTCGAAAACTTCAAAACTCATCCACGATTTTTAATAAATCTCTCCAGAATCACTGCAGAAGATGACTGCAGCCATGAAATTAAAGACGCTTACTCCTTGCAAGGAAAGTTATGACCAATCTAGACAGCATATTAAAAAGCAGAGAAATTACTTTGCCAACAAAGGTCCGTCTAGTCCAGGCTATAGCTTTTCCAGTAGTCACGTATGGATGTGAAAGTTGGACTATAAAGAAAGCTGAGAGCTGAAGAATTGATGCTTTTGAACTGCAGTATTGGAGAAGACTTTTGAGAGTCCCTTGGACTGCAAGGAGATCCAACCAGTCCATCCTAAAGGAAATCAGTCCTGGGTGTTCATTGGAAGGACTGATGTTGAAGCTGAAGCTCCAAGACTTTGGCTACCTGATGTGAAGAACTGACTCATTTGAAAAGACCCTGATGCTGGGAAAGACTGAAGCCAGGAAGAGAAGGGGATGACAGAGGATGAGATGGTTGGATGGCATCACCGACTCAATGGACATGAGTTTGGGTAAACTCTGGGAGTTGGTGATGAACAGGGAGGCCTGGAGTGCTGTAGTCCATGGAGTCACAAAGAGTCATATACGACTGAGTGACTGAACTGAACTGAACCAAACTATGAATAGAAACAAACCTATCTAATATGATAAGGAGTACCTACAAAATATTTACAGAAAACACTATTCTTAGTGATGAAACATTACCAAAACTCTCTTTAAATCAGAAAAAGGAGAGCCAACCTTATCATTGCTAGTTAGCAGCATGCTGGAGAGTGAGCCAGGGCAGAAAGACAAGAAAACCAGAGGGACCTTTAGTTTATGACCATCTGCCTGCCTACCAAGAAAACCAACACCATCTATAGACAAAATGTTTGAATTAAATCACCTACATCCATCTGCATTTCCAGGGGTGGGGGCAGTGGTAAAGAATTCATCTGCCAATGCAGGAGATACAGAAGAGACGATGGTTTGAGCTTTGGGTCGGGAAGGTCCCCTGGAGTAGGAAATGGCAACCTGCTTCAGTGTTCCTGCCTGGAAATCCACCTGACCTGGGATGGGAATGGAATGAACAAACTACATGCAGATAAAAGTGAGAAACATCACTGGGTGTGTCAGGTCAGCCTGTGGTGACCACACACCAGATGAGGCCATCTTTATGACCCTCGAAACCAAATAAAGTCACACTGTTCATGGGCTTCCCTGGTGGCTCAGGTGGTAAAGCGTTTGCCTGCAATGAGGGAGACCTGGGTTCGTTCAGAAAGATCCCCTGGAGAAGGAAATAGCAACCTATTCCAGTATTCTTGCCCGGAAAATCCCATGGACGGAGGAGCATGGTAGGCGACAGTCTATGGGTTTGCAAAAGGTCACTCACCATTCAATGACTTCACTTTCTTTCACACTGTTCATGGGCACAAATGCTTGTGGAAAACTATCTGTGAGGAGCAAGGGTATGGCAAAGTGCAAGGCATGGCTGCCTTTGGAGCAGAGAGCAGGGATGGCGTCAGGGAGGAGGTACACTGAAGTTTCTAGACCTTAAACTTAGTGGCAAGGTGGGGGTGCAGGGGGAGGTGGCGATGGTGAGTGTGGGAAGCCTATGAGCTTTATCCTCAGGCTTCACCTCTCTGTGGCGGGTTCTTTAGCAAATGCATTAACCTTCTACATAAATAATGTAAATTAACAGAAGAGTTCAACCAGCAATGGTCAGTAGAAATCTGTTTAAATGACAGACATAATTACAGCTCCTGTTAAAAACAGCTCCTCTGCGCCAGCTTCATTCACAGCAGGGCAACCACAGGAAACACAGACAACCACCACAAAACATGCCCTGAATCAATGTCTGGGACTCTGAGGAAGGAGCATGGCCCTCGGAGGAGATGGGTGACCGGTGACGAACTGCCAGCCGGGAACCCGTACGAGGCTGGAGATTTCTGCATCTGTTTTATTCCACAAACCCGGACAGTCTTCCCCCTTGGCCACCCCTTCAGCCAGCTCTGCAGTAAATACATATACGACTTTCCCCAACAGTCACGAAGCTGGTCTCCCACCAAGCTTAGCACATGTCTTTTCAAAGCATGAATCATTTCTAGATAACCAACGATTAGCGTTCAGAACCTATAATCTGGTTCCAGTGTGGTTCTCAAAGCATCAGTAATCTGATCACTGGTCTAATACATGCGGACAAGAAAGACCTAACTCTTAACAGATCAAAAGCCATGGCCGTTGTGCCACCTTTGGAGAGAACACATGATCAATACTCATAACAGAGACACATAGGTCGCAAGCTCAAAAGCAGGCAGGGAAATATACATGAAAAACAGTGAGTTTTTACATGTCAATCTGCATATGTTAAAAAGAAAAAAATTATCTCCAGGATTGGTGGGAAAAATTTACATAAGACTTACATGGAAGTTTACATATAGATTTATATGACCTTTCTGAAGACCAATTTGGCAACATCAATGTTTAAAATGTACATACATTCCCATCTAGTAACCTCCCATCTAGATTCCCACACAGGAAAAATTCTCCCACAAGAGGGAAAAAAAAAATCACAAGAACATTCTTAGCACATTGTTTGTAAAAGAGGAAGGCAGGATACACATGCCCATCATTTTTATTTCTCTGCAAGTAACATTAAAGATCTAAAATACCATGTTTTTGAGGAGAATCTTAAAAGTTAAATGAATTAATAAAAACTTACTTCAAAAAGAAAGAGAATGGAGTCCAGCTCCTCCCTTTGTGACTTATTATTCCCTGAAATATATAAAAAAAAGAATTCATTATCATGACAATGTGCCAATTTTAAGATATTACAAATTAGGTTAAAATTACATTGCTGACCCTGGATCTGAACCCCCACAGCTCTATGAAGTGTCTGTTACTCATTCACTCAACAAGCTCCAAGGATGGTCTCCGAGAGTCAGGGATTCTTCTGGGACCTGTGGGCACATGAGTGAATCAAACACAGCCACACCTGCCCTGGGGAGGCTTATATTCTGGCAGGAGAAGCCTCTCCAGAAATGACTGAGGAAACCAAGAAGCAGATGGGAATGCCCCAAAGGGCAGTTTTGGGGTTGACTAGGGAAGTCGGGGACATCCTGCTGATAAGGGGACACCTGAGCAAAGATGTCAAAGAGCTGAGGGAGCAGCCACAGGGAGACCAGGGGTATGGAAATGGGTGGGTGGCTGTGTTCCAGGCGGAGGGACTGGTCAGTGCAGGGTGCCTGTTGGGGAGCGGGTCTGCATGGGGAGGATACAGCGAAGAGGCCCTTGTGTCTGGAGCAAGGGGGAGAGTCGTGGGGGGAGGCGGGTGGGCAGGCAGGGTGTGAGGGGACCTGGAGGCCACTGGAGGGTCTGCAGTAGGAGCTCATGACTGACAGACACTGTAAAGCAAGCCTCCCAGCTGGTCTTTCCCAGAGATTTTGGTGGGGGTGGGGTGGGGTGGAGTGGATGGTGTGGCAGGGAGGCCAGATCTGAGGTGGCTGTGGTAACCCAGGTAAGAACAACAGGAGGAGGCCAGGAGGAGAGGCCGGGACGAGAGGCCGGCGATTCTGGATACATTTTGAAAGCAGAGCCAACAACACAGGTTTTGGCTGAATAACTGGAGGGCTGAAGGGATCACAAGATGATTTTGTTATTCCTAGCAACCATTTTCCTTTCTTCTTTTGTTTTGGTAACTTCCTCCCCTGGTCTCCAGTCAACACACACACTGTACTAAAAGCAAGAAACTGTAAAGCCTCTCCCTCTTTTTAGTCGGTCCTTTGTCGTGACTCTCTACAGGAGATATAACGCAACAGGGCAGAGTCTTCTCCCCATCAAGAAGGGTCTATTTCTCTCCAGCCCCAGAATCCGAGAGGCCACGTGACCTGCTGCAACCACGGTGACGACAGCAAATGTGAGGTGAGCTCAAAAAGCCTTACTCGCTAGCAGGTCACGGAGCCCTGAGGCCACGTGTGCAGGAGCCCAAGGAAGCCTGCCAGCTGGGCAAGAGGGCCCACGTGAAGGAGCACTAAGGCGCCCTGGGCAGCAACTTGACAATCAGGACACGTGTGAATGAGGCCACTCACCACTAGCCAGTCAGAGGCAGGAGCCAGCCCAAGCCAGAGGAACTGCCCAACAGATTCAGAAAAATCACAAACTAAATGACTAGTGGTTGTCTGAAGGCACTCAGTGTTGGGATGGTTTGTTGTACAAGATGTTATGCAGCACAAACTGACTGATGGTCTTGAACCACAAAATTTTCCTAAAGGGTAGAGGGAGGAAAGGGAGAACAGGGACGGAGGGAGGGCCCTTTAGAAAACAAGGTTTGTAGAATGTAAGTTTGCTTTCTTAGATACCAGGTTTTAATTTTTTTTTTTTTTGCGATTTTGATTGAATATATTATCACACTACTATGAAGTAGAACAGAGCTAGGAGGCAAGATAAAAATCACATCATTCCACATTTGAGATAGCTACCAATTTGGCAGAAAAAAATTTAAGTTCAAGATGTATACCAATTTATAAATCATGAGGGGGAAAAGCTAAGAAATTCATTTAAAAAGAATAGGTGCTGGCATCCTGGGCCCAGGCCCACGTGTGCCCTGATATAACAGAGGCTGTAGCAATATACCCTGCAGGGCCTAAGTGGCAGCTGTGTGGCCTCCATGCCCCTCTCTAAGGCCTCTTCTTCCCATGTGACCCTGTCTCAGCCCACCACAACCCCCCTCAATCTCTGGAATGGAACTCACACGTTCTGTGGTTTTCCTTTTATTTATATATATATATATTTGTGTGTGTGTGTGTGTGTGTGTGTGTGCAGAGTCTTAGTTGCAGGACGCAGGCTCTTTAGATGCAATATGCAAACTCTTAGCTGCAGCATGTACGTTCTAGTTCCCCGAACAGGGATCAAACCCAGGCCCCCAGCATGAGGAGTGCAGAGTCTTAGTCACTGGGGCAACCGGGGAAGTCCCCTTCTGTGGCTTTCTTGTCTTTTCTATTTTCCCCTTGGCTGTTTGTTGTTCAGTTAATGCCTATACGAGAGAAAGTTCAAGGGAAAGATGCAACCGCTGTGAGTTCACAGCTTTGCTAATGTTTGGAAAGAGAGGAAGCTTAAAGACATATAACTTGTAGCATGTGACATACACAACCTCCAAGAACTTCCTGTATTTTTATTAAAAAAAAAAACAGAACTTTGTATATCAAAAAAAATTTTTGTAGAAATTCTTACCTTTTAATTTCAAACTATTTTCCAGTGTTATAAAATTTTCATAGAAGATGAAATATATCTGAGAATAGTTGGTCTCAAAAAACTGCTTAAGATCGCTGGCATCCACATTGTCTGAAAAGAAAAAGTTCCCATTTACAACCACAACCTTACATGATCATCAGCATTCACGAACAATCTTTTCAGAAACAAAGGAATGCAAAAACCAGTCATGTTCCCTTATAAGACAAAACAACGCAGTAAAGTGCATTTCCATCCACTTCTTCCTCCACCTAAGGGGAGCTCTGAGGTGACCTGGGGCACACCCCCTCCCCAACCCCCAGAGATCAAGGTCACAGCCAAAGTCACAACTGCTATAGAGCAGCTGGAAGCCCAGGCGTTAGTGAGGGTCCTGGGAGGGACAAGATGATTTCCGGTTTGGGTGGGGAAGTAAAAGCTGAAGCAGTTTAGACCCAGACCATAAAGGATGGAGGCTTCCAGGTGGTGCTAGAGGTAAAGAACCCACTCACCAGCGTAGGAAACGTTAACAGACTCGGGTCAATCCTTGGGTCAGGAAGAACCCCTAGAGTAGGAAATGGCAACCCACTCCAGCATTCTTGCCTGGAGAATCCCATGGCCAGAGGAGTCTGGCAGGCTACAGTCCATGGGGTCGCAGAGTCAGACACGACTGAGTGACTGTGCACACACAAAGAAGGATGAGCCTAACTCTGCCAGGAGCGCCCCACGGCCCAGTCTCTCCTCACTCCCTCCAGCTACCACATCAGGCCCTCCTGACCTGCCCACATCCACCTGGGCCACTGGTCACCGCATCCCTCCAGCTTCTACTTGACCCGTCTGGCCCCTGCATGAACACAGTGGGTCCTGTATTCCTAGCATGGTTCCAGTCATGTGTATCCCAAGTGTTTAGTGTTATAAACCAGAGCTGCAGGTAGATCGACCGGATGTGCAGGGAATTCAGCCCAGGAACATGTCCCCACCCCACCCTGGCTCTTGCAGGGGCCAAGCCAACAATACAGCCAGTGTCCTTTGCAGCTCAGGTCAGAAAAGTCACCCACTGTCAACACACTTCTGCACAGGTTCCTCAGGAAACAAGGTTGTTTGTGCCTTTCCAGCAACACCCTGATCAAGGTGTTAGCTCTTTGGGCATTCTTAATATTCGACAAGATTACTCAAGAGGAAAAAAAAAAAAAAACACACGGTGCTATTCAATCCATAACAGGGTCGGATCAGTGTTGGGGTCTTAAGTCTGTGAATATGTGAGAACAAACCCACTGCCACGTCTATATTCTATAAAGTTAATGTTCACACTGATGAAGCTAAAGAGTTGTTTTCCTCTGATAACTACATAGAGCGTTCATGGAAAAATCCGCACTGGTTCTTTGAAACAATGTGCCTAAGATGTTGGAAAGATCATAGGAACAGCAGTCCACAGCAAGTCCACAGTCCCTGTTTCTTGTCCGAAAAGCACCAGAGCACAGAGCAGCGCAGGTTCCTGGTAACTGACAGTTTACCGGCGTGCGGGCAGGTAACGACACCAGGATCCTTCGTCCACACGAGCACCACCGTTCTCATCAGTGACAGAGCCCTGCTGTGGAGCTCTCCAGTGCCCTCCTTGAGTGTGCCAGTTCCAAGGGCTTTGCTAAACATTGACTCCAACACCAACTGCTCAGAGGGCCTCTGACACCTCCCCAGCCCCTAGGCCAGGTCAGGGCCTCCGCTCTGCAGCCCACCACCCTCTTCCTCCCAGACTGCAGACTGTGTCACACTGCGCTAGATTTCCTGGTGCAACCCCAGGCTCAGTTCTGATGGGATGATCTGTCTTCTCCGTTAGAGACAATGCCCACCTCACAGACCCCCAGGTGGTCTCAGCACCATTACATGCATGCCCTGCAGGGAGTATAAGCGTTTAGCTCAGTATTTTCTTGAATGCACTACATGAGACAAACAGCCTCTAACACACAATCACGGGGCAGTGACCACGTGTAAGCCATCAGATCTCATACTGACACGAAAGAGGCGATCTGACCCTTGGGTTATCAGGAGGGAACGTTACCCCTCTGTGGAGGGGTCCCTCCCGCTCTGCAGCCTCAACTCTCAAGATCCGCTGCTGGCTCCAGGCTCATCGCATCTGGGTCCTCCTAGATGCTTCCCAGCCCACCTCCAGGGTGTTGGGTCCTCCACCGCCCCGCTGGGCACTGCACCCCCATCCCCACCCAGGGGTCCCTGCCTCCCTGCTTCCCCTCCGCGGTCCCCTCTCCATACTGCAGTCGATAGGATAACAGAATAAACCAAATCAGTAGCACTGAAAATAAAATTCAAACCCTTTACCACTACTCCACAGCCTTTCCTTCGCTCAAGGCCAAGTCCACCCGACGCCGCGTTCTCCACGCTGCCCTGAATGCTAGCCGCCGTGGCTTCTTTCCATCTCCCAAGCTTCCCACACGTGTTCCCCAACCCCATCTCCATCCAGCTCATTCCTTCCCATCCTTCAGAGCTAAGGCCGCACTCAAGCTCTGCAGGGAAATCTCAGGGGTCCCCGTGGGCCTCGGGTCACCCACCTTCTCTGGCACGGAGTCTAGTGGGCGGCCAACCATGAGTGGGCTGAAGCCACAAGATGCACAGAAAGGTTATGGGCCACCAAGAGTCCATCTTCCTGGGTTCCCCTGGTCCCTTAGAAACATGCCAAGGTCAGCGACCTGAGCACAGCAGCTCCCTGTCAAAGCTGAGGGCCTCACGCAGACAGGAATGCCCTCCAGAAGCTGGAGCCCAACCACCTCCTCCCCACCACTCCCTGCCTGTTCTGTTGATGAGGGGCGGCGGGATGGAGCTTGACGTCCTCACGACAAGACACTGTGATGCCCTCAAGGTCACTCTGCACACAGTGAAACCAAGAGCGTAACATTGGTAACTACACGCTTTGTTTACCCCGGTGAGGACTCCTTCGAGGTCCAGGAGTGCACCTCACAGGATCCCTCCCAATGGCACACCTCATTAGTCAAGACTAATTCACTCCTTTCTTTCCTTACTCCACTCCACTAGAATGGAAGCCTCAGGCAGGTAGGAATGCCATCCGCCTGGGATTTGGTCACCACTGTATCCCCGCCCAGGAACAGAGTGGGGTGCCCGACAGGTACTCAACACATATTTGTCAAATGAACAAAAAAATTAATGCCACATTTTTTTTAAATCTCTAGTCTTCAAAATCTAGAATGATTCCTTTATGTCTCTTATTTTATTTTATTTTTTTTCTGTGTACAACTATGTTTATTTTTTTTTAATTTAATTTTTTTTATTGTTTTTGCCATACATTGTAATGATATCACCATGGGTTTACATATGCTTCCCCTCCGGAACCCCCCTCCCTCCTCCCTCCCCCCCGGGAAATCTCGCTGCACCAGCCCCGAGCATCAATCCTGGGCTGGCGATTGATTAGACACATGACAATTAACATGCTTCAATGCCCTTCTTCCATATCATCCCACCCTTACCCTCATCCACAAAGTCCACGAGTCTATTCTATACATCTGCATTCCTTTTGCTGTCTCGCATGTTGGGTTCTCGTTACTGTCTTTCTAAATTCCATATATATGCGTTAATATACTGTATTGTTGTTTTTGCTTCTGGCTTACTTCACTCTGGATAATGGGCTCCAGTTTCGTCCATCTGAGTAGAACTGATTCAAATGAATTTTTCCTTAATGCTGAGTAATATTCCATTGTGTATATGTACCACAGCTTTCTTATCCATTCATCAGTTGATGGGCATCTAGGTTGCTTCCATGTCCTGGCTATTGTAAACAATGCAGCGATGAACATTGGGGTACACGTGGCTCTTTCAATTCTGGTTTCCTCGGTGTATATGCCCAGCAGTGGGATTGCCGGGTCATATGGCAGGTCTATTTGCAGCTTTTTAAGGAACCTCCACACTGTTTTCCATAGTGGCTGTACTAGTTTGCATTCCCACCAACAGTGTAAGAGGGTTCCCTTTTCTCCACATCCTCTCCAGCAT